>CM057347.1:307605041-308805041 GCA_030015575.1 Agapanthus africanus | reverse complement strand
CCTAACAGTTATAAACCCCGCATTTTAGTCTCATTATCGAAAACTCTTTTCAATATCAAATGAAACTAAACCGCTAGATTTATAACATTCATTCAGTTATCTCATAACTATTTGTGAATTCCAATTATTGTATCCCATTCCGGATAAATAGAAAATATTAAACTTTCCGATCGAACATTCGAACACCCAAGTTTTCCCGAAACCGTCCAACACATGAAATAGGTTCAAAGACATTCACTTCATGCCTCAGTACCAACGGTCCAGCCGTAGAAGGGTCAAGCCAACGCCTCACATGTGGCATGCCGTACTGCCCCAAACCCGAAGGTTCAAAGGGCAGTTCAAGATGGTCACATAATCGAGTTAAGGTTTGTTATCTTCTAGAGGGACCATCGCGTTACTTGCACTACTCAGAACGTCCTTAAACCACACAAAAATCCAACACTTGGATATTTTCCGGCAGGGGAAAAGTTGAGTATTTATATCCGGTCGGACTTTTTTAACATATTCAAAAAATTATCCGGAAAGCACTTAGACAAAGTTCGATAATCCGATCGAAATACCGAGTCTCCAATACAACCCAGAATACTCAACCCTTGAATAAATATTAAAAATTCCCAGAGAACTCAGCACTGAATAAAAGAAGTTACTGTGCAAAATTGAGTGGGTGAAGACATCATACGGCCGCGGAACCACCGCAGAAGCCAGGCTTCTGCCGCGGTTCCGCCGCACTATGGAGGAATTGGGTGATCGTGTTTCACAGTAATTCTTAGAAAGTCCTGCTGAATTTTCTGCATATTTTTAATTTGGAAAAAACCCAGTTTTTTAAAAATGTACAGAGAGCAACTTTGATATTAGGGTTTCGGTTCGATCGGACTTCAAACTTCGTCTGGACTTCGCCTAAGGCTCTAGCTAGGCTTTGATACCACTGTAGGGTTCCTAGGCATACTATAGAGGTCTCACAAGGCATCAACCATGCCAATTTTGAATTTTATGGGTGCCGAGAAACCCTAATACGGATCGTCGACTAGAAATTTAGGCGAAACAGTAAACTAGTTAACATCTTAACTAAAGGAGAGAGGCTACAACCTTTGTAGATCCGGCTCTCCACTTCCTTAGCTCCACGTAGGTGTCCTCTCGCTGTCCATCTCGAATTATGGACTCAATCGTCGGCTTCATCGGAGAAACGGGCGGACTAGGTCGTCGGCTTCGTGCCGAAGAAGATCTACGTCGAGGCATCACAAGTTCAAGCTCCAACTTCACCAAGTTGTGAAACTTGTGAAGAAAACACCCTATACTGTGAAGAAAACAGCCTATACTACTTGGCAAGAGGTAGAGGGTGAAGAAATAGGAGGTGGGTTCACTTTAGAATTGGATTTCTCTCACTTTTGCTCAAGTTGCCATTGATGAAGGCAAGGTTTTTCTTAAGGAAGAAGAAGGAGAGGATGAAGAATATGATAAGTTTCATAAATTAAAAATGAAACTAATATGAATACTTATCATATACTAACCATGGTCAAGTGTAGAGATTAAACTAAGGTTAGTTGAAATGGTTAGGGTTAAGGATGAGATAAGAATGGTGGACTTTTTCAAAGCTTCAAGAAGCTTCAACATAGAAACAAAATAAGCCACCATTCTTAATAATATCCAAAATGAATAAATAAATAAATAACTAAGTAAATAATCAAAACCCTAACCATTCATATAACCATGGTTTAATCTTTACACAAACCCAAGTGAGCAAGTATCATCAAACATGATACAAACAAGTGCACAAAAATATATCACATATACAATGTGCATCAACTGAGAAAATCCTTTTAAAATGAACCAATGCTAGTTAATGCAAAGTAATATATCAAATATATAATTATACATTAAATCATTAAATCAACACTTGATTTAACGATCCGGTCATATCGCATATAACCGACTAGTATCATATGTATCGGCTTATCGAATCAATCCTTGATTCGATATCTAGGTTATATCGCATATAACCAATCGATACATTCATCGCGAGAATGAAATACGGTATCACATACACGCATTATTCTCGGTCCTGCACATATCTCATATGCGCTCCTATTTCGTTTCGCTTGAGCCAGGAAACCTCTGTATAGGACTCTAAAGACTCGTCAATACGCCGGTAGCAGATGATGATCATATCAATCACCCACAAGCCGCAAGCGGTCTGCTAAACGTAACGGCCATCCGGGTATTGAGCGATCAAAAGATCGATGAGCTAGACCGCTCACACTCCTGTGAATCCAACCAGTAACACTTACCGTACAGTCCGATCTGTTCGTCTGATATGTCGCATATCAAGTCTAGGGGTGGTAAACGTCAGACCCCAATAACCGATAAGTCGTGCCGATATGAGGCTCATAACGGGTCGAGAAACTACTGGTAACACTTACCAGCAAATCTCTGATCAGCCCTGGCCAGGGACTTCCCTGTTACGGCCAATCGAGCACAGCGCAACATCAACCCCCAATACCGGGAGAGACGAAACCCCTCCTATCGCTCATTGCCTCCATGTGACTCGGGACTGTGCCCAAAGACCACCGTTTTGCACGCCCTCATGGACGTGGTAAGGTGGAGATCAAAGCACAGTGGGAATCACACAAGACTCTATGACGATCTCGGGTCTACAGACTAACCTGCACAAGTGTCACCTGAGAACTGCCATCTGACGTGAGGTATAATACCATCTGGGAGTTCTCGGCGAGTCCGTCCAGTGTACCCAGTCTCCACTGAGCACCCGTATACCATCTCTGATTTCAAACACCAATGGATATGGGATCATCCATTGCCCATCTCTTGGGTCGAGAAGCGTATACGCTAGTCTACTCTGGTATATCGATGCCCTGTCTCGATACACCCACGACCAGGGACCTTGAAGGATGTACTTATGGACTACCATGTCCTCACTAGTATGATCTGCATCATAGTCCAGGTAGTCAAGTACACATTCTAAGGGCTTTATCAACATGTAACTATAAGACAGTTTAAAGAGACAAGTGTACATGTTAAGATAAAGAGTAACCAGATAGCATACTATCATATCGAGCAAGAAAGTCATCTCTATATATGTCCAAGCATCCAATATAATATACATCATCTGTACAATACTGGCCTCTAGGGCATACATACAACTAACAGTAAGTGCACGGCGGCGCCCCGGCCGTCTGAACGAAGCAAAAATGCGGAAACGATACTTTTACGAAACTTGTAAACCAGCACCACCGCGCACTACAAACCCGGATAGGGCCATTAACCTACTCCTAGCTAACTAGAGAAGGGGTAGAGAGATATACCGAGCGATCTGTGTCCTTCGGTCTTCTCGTTGTCGTCCCGATCTCCCCGCGGAATCTTCGGTCTTCATCTCCTCGTCGAAAGGGCACCACATCGCCGGGTTCTTTTAAGGGCTCCCACCTCTGGACCGAGGCAACTCAGGCACGAAATTGGCGAGTCGACGTGTCCAAGAATTGCTGTAGAATAGTGTGGAACTCTATGTCTCATGGGATTGTAAGAAGTTGCCTTTAGAATGGAGGAATGAACTATGGAGATGAACTAGAATTTTTGTTGCAAAAAAAAAATGCGACCAACATTTTTCCCCTCCCCCAAAAATTGGACAGCCTCTCCCTCTAATGGCCGGCCCCTTACTAGAATGATGGGAGAGAGTGAGCAAAAATAATGCAAGAGAGAGAAAAGAGTGATGATGAGAAGAGATGATCACAACAAAGTCCAACACTCCATCAACCATCATAACTCCAAAAGTCAAGCAATCATGAAGTAAAG
The DNA here is from genome assembly GCA_030015575.1 of Agapanthus africanus. Classification (NCBI taxonomy): domain Eukaryota; kingdom Viridiplantae; phylum Streptophyta; class Magnoliopsida; order Asparagales; family Amaryllidaceae; genus Agapanthus; species Agapanthus africanus. The sequence continues at coordinate 308,801,240 of CM057347.1, read as the reverse complement.
AAGTCAAATGAAAGTAGAATCATCATGAAGCAACAATATACAAAGACCACCCTCCACAATGCTAATTTGCACAATTGCAAATAAGCCCTCCTCTAACAATTTTCAGCCAAGGAAAGAAACAAAGGAAAATGGCCGAAACGGAAAGCAAACTGGCAACTTCAAAAAACAGATCCCGTAATAAATTACAGGAAACCCCGCTACTGTATATACATACCCGCATTTGTATTCCGATCGAATACAAATGCAATGAGATAAAATCTACACTTTACAATACTAGGATCCGGCTTAAACCAAAGCCCGCTAGTATTATCCGTCCGATCATGATCCGTGCAATAACGCATGTATATGATCGAACCCTGCCATATCTCCATACGGCCTCTACAGCGTTTCGCCCGAAACTTGAGAAAACGGTCTGTGGGGGACTCTAAAGACTCGTCAATACTTTGGTTGTGGATTTAACCACTAGCACGTCAGAGGTATTAGCCATACGAAACGGGCTACCAGGTATTGACCAAAAGGGACGTCGATGAGCGAACTCATCCTGATACCCTACTGAGCCTGTCAGTGACAATATCCGTATAGTCCGGTCCGTTCGTCTATGAGCATGGCATGGCGGGCCTATGGGGTTGGTAAAAGTCAGACCCCCAAAAGTGGTACAAGTCGTGTCGGAGTGTAGCCCAGAACACCCTGAGATACTACTGGAATACTTACCAGTAAATCTCCTGCCTTGGACAAGGACTTCGTGTAATGGCTCTCCTAAACACAGCGCGACCTCACCCCTAATACCGGGAGAGACGAACCCCTGAAGATCCGCTCACTGCCTCCATGTGGCTCGGGACAGTACCCAACTAAAACCTGTTTGCACGTCTCCTTTGAGCGTGGTAGGGTAGTAATCAAAGTACAGCGGGAACTCATAAGAGACAAATGATGATCTCAGGTCGATGAACTAACCTGCACACATGTCACCAGGGAACTGCTATCTGACGTCTGGTATAAGACCAACTAGCATGTTTCCGGCGAGTCCTGTCCGGTGTACTCATAACACAATGAGCACCTGTATACATCTTAGGTGAACCAACTGACACCAGTGGCTTGTGAGACCGGCCACTGCCCCTCGTCGGGGTCTCGACTGTATACACTAGTCTACTTTGGAGTATCGATGCCCTGTCTCGAAACTCCCACGACTAGGGACATTTTAAGGATGTGCTTATAGACCCCAGCTCCCACGTATATGATCGCCATCATACTGTTGGCCGTCAAGCAAGAATCCTAAGGGCTCTATCAATACGCAATAGTGACTTGTAAGGTCACCTAAAGCAGTACACGATGATAAAGATAAACCAGATAGCATACTATCATCGTGAGCAAGACTGTTCTAACGGTATAGGTCCCTTTTCAATCATTGCAATCACGTGCCTGTGATCCAATAATTGACTCTGAGGGCACTATCTCCAACACTCCTAAAGTTGAGTAATGATGATCAGCCACTCTCCATTTAGTTGACATGCACTGGAGACAGCTGCATGATTTGAATCTGGTTCCAATTAAATCAATGCCTCTGTTTCTATATTGTATATAGAATGGATCGTATCTTTACGATGTTAAGGTATATGGAGTTGTCCGGCTTATGCTTAAAACCAGACTCTGAATAGCTCAAGGCACGTTTCTGTAATGGCAGTTTGTGGGTTGACCCTAGCTTTGACGAGGGTTGACTTTCTACCATCTGGAAGATCAATAGTGATATTTTTCTTGACTAGCCACAGTTTCAATAAAATGGATTTTTTCAGAAAACAGTAGTGGGAGTATGGTAGAACTGGAAGAGATTCCAGAACCACAAACAATTATGGAAAATTTAATAGGACTTGAAGATTCAATCAGGTTTGACATTCCATTAGCCACTCCACAGATATGGTGGGTAACCTCAGACACCCGAGAGGTACTCCGGTAGCCTCAAAGACGGTGACAGGGAGGTTCTTGTTTACCCAGACTTGCCATTACTGCTATTCTAGACTATGAGAGCAGGCAGGAGGATAAGTATAGCGTCGTTCTAAACTAGTTTTAGACGTGCACATGTATATTATTTTGCCAGAGGGTTGTCGTAGTCAGTGGGAGCAGCGGAAGTATAGTGGACAAGAAGCTTGTGTCTATTTATAGACAAAAGCAGATATAACGGAGATAGATCATCTATTTTTGATGTGACAGTCATAGACTTTGACTTCATCGGAATAGAGGATGGATCTGTTAAGAAAGTAGTAGGGTGTGATGTCCTAGTATTTGGAAGACATACATAGAGTAAGAAGTAAAATTCCTATACTACGATCGGTTATGTTGTGATTGTCACACAGTGGTTTCTCCACATAGGATATGAATATTACATCAGACATTCTGGTTACTAGATCTAGATTTGGATAGTTTCCCAATCTGGGTACTTAGACTGCATTCTAAAGGTAGAATGGACGACTCCTGGCATGGTGGTATACCAGCAGTTGGTGGAGTCACCCTCTCTAAAGGTGTCTTAAAGACTAAAGGGGAGAGGGATGTGCATGATTGGCAGATCACTTGCTTAGACAATTGAGTTGATCATGAGATGTCAAGTACCACACCAGATGCTGTTTTTGCACTAGCTGCAATAAGTTGATATTGATCCAATCCTGGAGAAACGTTGGGAGGCAGTTTTAGAACATAAGTGAATCTTCTTGGGATTTGATAACAGTAGCCTCCTTCGGGAGACAGTTATCATTCCAGGCTTCCAATGTGACATGGATGACAGGGTGACTGTCAGAGTTTTAGTTTTCCCTCCGACAAGGGGCAGTAGTTTGGACAGGTGATCCAAGCAGAGACTGAGGGAGGTATGGCGCAGGATACTGATTATGTTCAGTCGACGATACAGACTAAGAAGTTTGGATTTGGAGTTCATTCGCGAACTAGGTCCTATCAGATATCCAGACATATTCTAAGACAGGTATTACTTATTTCGGGAGATGGATTTCTCCGCGAACTTGAGATTAAGAGAGACATAGAAAGAAACATCTGGGCGGATCCACTCACTGAGGCTATTTCTCGAACGCAACAGTTTTACAAATGTGCTTTGTCAGACTGATCAGTAGAGGAGTTGGGTGTTCGGTATCACACGAGCTGTGAGTATACGATATCGCAATAATTAGACTTAAGTGCAAGTGGGAGATTGTTGGATATAGTTTCCTCAAAGTCAATTATTGGATGGCAGGCACGTGATTGCAATGATTGAGGGAGGACCTATATCGGCAGGACAGTCTTACTCGAGATGATAGTATGCTATCTGGTTTATCTTTATCATCGTGTATTGCTTTAGGTGACATTATATATATCACTATTGCACATTGATAGAGCCCATAGGATTCTTGCTTGACTACCAACAATATGATGGCGATCATATACGTGAGAGTTGGGTAGTCTATAAGCACATCCTTAAAAGTGGTCCCAAGTCGCGGGAGGTTCGAGACAGGGTATCGATACTCTGGAGTAGACTAGTGTATACAGTCGAGACCCCGACGAGGGGCGGTGGACGGTCTCACAAGACATTGGTGTCAGTGGGTTCACCTAAGATGTATTCAGGTGCTCATTGGGTTATGAGTACACCGGACAGGACTCGCCGGGAATATGCTAGCTGGTTTCTGAAACCTGTCGTCAGATAGCAATTCCCAGGTGACATGTGTACAGGTTAGTCTATCGACCAGAGATCGTCATTTTTCTCGTGTGAGTTCCCACTGTGCTTTGATTATTACCCTACCACGGCTCAAAGGAGTCATGCAAATAGGTTTTAGTTGGGTACAGTCACGAGCCACATGGAGGCGGTGAGCAGATCGGCAGGGGATTCGTCTCTCCCAACGTTGGGGGTGTGATCGCGCTGTATTTAGAAGAGCCATTACATGAAGTACATGGCCATGGCAAGCGAGATTTACTGGTAGGTATTCCAGTAGTATCTCATGGTGTTTTGGGCTACACTCTGACACGACTTATACCGCTTTTGGGGGTCTGACATTTACCAGCTCCCTAAGCCCGATATGCGATACTCAGAGACGAACGGACCGGACTGTACGGATATTGTCACACATAGGCTCATTAGGGTTCCAGGATGAGTTCACTCATCGGACTCCCTTTCACTCAGTACATGGGCAGCCGTTACGTACTGCTAGTACCACGGACGGCTTGTGGTTAAATCCACTGCCAGAGTATTGACGAGTCTTGAGAGTCACCCACAGAAAGTTTCCCAGTTCGGGCGAAACGTTGTAGCGCCCGTATGGTTTTATGGCAGGGTTTGAACATACACGTGCACTTGTGCACGTGTCATGGTTCGGACGGATAATACTAGCGGGCTTTGGTTTAAGCCGGATCCTAGTATTATACTGTGTAGATTTTATCTCGTTGCATTTGTATTCGGTCAAAATACAAATGCGGTTATGTATATACAGTTGCGGGGTTATCGTGTAATTTATTACGGGATCGATTTTTGAAGTTGCCAGTTTGCATTCCATTTTGGCCATTTTCCTTTCTTCCCTTCTTGGCTGAAATTCCTTTGTTGAAAGGGGTTTATTTGCAAATGTGAAATTAGTAAACGGGGTTTTTTTTTTGTGGTTGCTGGGGCTCCAGAAGCTCCAGGAAGCTTCTTGGATGTGCATGACTTGATTGAGTGGTTTGTTAGGTGATTTAGCATTAAATGTTAATTGGACACTTAGAGATATTTGTTGTGATATGTTTTCTTATCATCACCACTTGATCTTACCCTCACCTCCCTCCTCTCTTGTTATGGCCGGCCACTACAAATTGGGCAACCCCCATTTTTTGTGTGTGGTGATTTGATTATGATTCATTTTCATTTTGCAAAGAAAAACCCAAGTTCATCTCCAAAGCTCATTTTCATCTCACTTCCTCATTGTGGCAACTTCATCAACCCTCGAGACAAAGCATTGTACACTTACTCTACTGCAACCTTGGACACGTAGGCTAGCAAACTTCGTGTCTGAGTTGTCTCGGTTCAGAGGCGGGAGCCCGTAAAAAGACTTCTTGATGTGGTGCCCTTCCGACGAGAAGACCGGAGATCAGAGATGCCGCGAGAAGCTAGGGGCAGAGGTTAAAGACCGAAGGACTCAGATCGATCGGTATAGCCTTTCTACCCTTTTAGTAGTTGCTAGTTCTATAAGTCCACGTTGCCCATCCCGGTGCTTGCGGGGAGGCGGAAAACGGAATAGAAATCGGATTTTTATGAGCTTAGGCAACATGGACTAGAGCTAGAAGGATCTTTGCTAAACAAAAACTTTCTAAAGCTAACTAGTAACTAGCTAAGTGCTAGAAAGGTTATACCTTGGGCTTTAAGTCCTTCTCTCCTTGCTCCTTGGAGTGGTGGAAGGAGGTCACCTTGGTCGTCTTCTCACGTCGAAGAAAGATCCACCCGAAAGCCTCAACTTTTGGCTTCAACTCCAAGCTAGAAGTAACTAGGGTGCAAGAAGTGCTAGTCCTTGAACCCTAGATGAGAGTAAAGATGATCAAGAGAGGGTTTTTCTCAAGCTCAAGTGTTTCTCAACACATGAGAAGGAGAGAGCTTGAGGGAGAAGAAGAACAAGAGAGAGAAAGGATATGATAGAATGAGAGAATAATAACAATTCTCACATATATGTGTGAATTATTGTAATTAGATAATTAGCTAGATAATTGTCATGGTTAATCAAGACATGACCATTAACATTTCATTTTTAATGCAATTTGCAAGGATCAAAGAGCATCTTCCAAATGAAATGATGATGGTCAAAGTGTCAACTAGGTCAACAAGTCAAGATAGGTCAAATGGTCAACAACCATAACCATGCACAATTATTAAACTAATATTAATTAACAATAATACACACATAAGCATTAGGGTTAATAAAATGACAATAGTCATTAACCCTAATCAAAGTCCTCTCCCTCAATCTCAAGCAACTGTGCATACGCACCCGCATTCGTGATCCGAGGAACACGAATACAATGAGGAAAACCAATCCCAAATCATATACTAGGATCCGGCTTAAACCAAAGCCCGCTAGTATAAACTGTCCGGACAGCAAACGTGCACAAGTGCGCGAATATGAACGAACCCTGTCGTAAAACCATGCGACCTCTACTCATTTTGCCTAAAGGCGAATAGCTCTCTGTGTGGGACTCTAAAGACTCGACACTACGCTGGCAGTGGGTTTAACCATAGACCGCAAGCGGCACTAGCTGTACGTAACGGTCCCCAGGTAGATGTCGATAAGAAGACTGATGAGGTGAACCCCATCCGAACTCCTACTGAGCCTGTATGTGACAATCTCCGTACAGTCCGGTCTGTTCGTCTGATACATCGCATGGCGGGCCTAGGGGGCGGTGAACGTCAGTCCCCTAATAGCGGTACAAGTCGTGTCGGAGTGTAGCCCATAACACCCTGAGATAACACTGGAAACCTACCAGTATATCTCGCTTGCCCTGGCCAGGGACTACTCGTGTAATGGCTCTCCTGGACACAGCGCGATGTCAACCCCCAAATACCGGGAGAGAAGAATCCTGTCTAACTGTCACTGCCTCCAAATGCTTCAGGACTGCACCCAAAAACTACCTGTTTGCACGACTCCTTTGAGCCGTGGTAGGGTAGTAATTAAAGTGTAGTGGGAACACACTCGAGACGAAGTGACAGTGTCAAGTCAGCCGACTAAGCTGTACTCATGTCACCTGGGAACTGATAACTGACGATAGGTATAATACAAACCAACAGTCCCCGACGAGTCCTGTCCAGTGTACTCGTAACCTAACGACCACCCGCATACTATCTCAAGTACGATGTACTGACGGCTGTGGGACAGACCGTCTCCCACGCTGGGATGAGAAGAGCATACGCTAGTCTACTCTGGAGTATCGATGCCCTGTCTCGATAGTCCAACGACTAGGGACCTGTATAAGGATGTGCTTATAGATCACCCAGCTCCCACGAGTGTGAGCGCCATCACCACGCTGGTAATCAAGCAAAGATCCTAAGGGCTCTACTAATATGTATATCAGCAATATGCTAAAAGAAACACATGCACATATTAAAGCAGAGACAAACCAAGTAGCATACTACCATTTCGAGCAAGATTGTATATACAACTGTGAATATCCCAAGCTTCCATCAAGTAATATACAAACTAGTATGATACAGTAATGGCCTCTAGGGCATATACACTAACAATCTCCCACTTGCACTAAGGCCATGTACTGGCGTATCGAAGACCTATCATCTCGATCAGCCGCTCGAACTGAGTCTGGGGCACGGCCTTGGTGAATGGATCTGCAGTGTTATCCTCTGATGCAACTCTCCAGACCTCGATCTCCTGGCGATCTACGATCTCCCTGATCAGGTGATACCGCCTTAAGATGTGTCTGGATTTCTGATGGGACCTGGGTTCCTTCGCTAAAGCTATACCCCCGTTGTTGTCGCAATACAGAGGTATTGGGTCAACAATGGACGGAACCACCTGAAGTTCTTTTAAGAACTTCCTCATCCAGACAGCTTCTTTTGCGGCATCAGATGCAGCGATGTATTCCGCTTCCATAGTCGAGTCAGCAACGGTTTCCTGTTTGGAGCTCTTCCAACACACCGCCCCTCCATTGAGGGTAAAGACAAAACCCGACATGGACTTGGAATCATCCTTGTCACTCCGGAAGCTGGAGTCAGCAAAGGCCTCAATCTGCAGGTCTTTTCAGCCATACACCAAGAACATCTCCTTAGTCCTTCTCAGGTACTTGAGAATGTTCTTTACTGCTATCCAATGTTTCTCCCCAGGGTTTGACTGATACCTGCTTACCACACTCAGTGCATAAGCCACATCCAGTCTGGTACACAATATCGCATACATTATAGAGCCTACCGCAAAAGCGTAGGGTATAACAGACATGCGATCCCTTTCTAAATCAGTCTTGGGAGACATCTCTTTGGAGAGGGTGATCCCGTGACAAGCCGGTAGATTACCGCGCTAGGAATCTTCCATACTGAATCTCTTCAGTATGGTGTCGATGTACCTGGACTGCGAAAGTCCTAATTTCCTCTTGGATCTGTCACGGTAGATCCGGATACCCAGAATGTATGAGGCATCACCCAGGTCTTTCATGGAGAACCTGTGTGACAAGAACCCCTTGACAGATTGTAGCATAGGAATGTCATTTCCTATTAAGAGAATGTCATCCACGTATAAAACGAGGAATACTACAGTTCTTGCTACAAATCTACAATAGATGCATGGTTCATCTGGATTTTTGATAAAGCCAAATTCCTTGACCGTCTCATCAAAACAGATGTTCCAACTCCGCGATGCCTGCTTTAGTCCATAAATGGACTTAAGCAACTTGCACACCTTTCCGCTGCTCCCACTCTGAATGAAACCTTCTGGCTGATCCATATAGACACACTCCTCTAAATGTCCATTTAGAAAAGCTGTCTTTACGTCCATCTGCCAAATCTCATAATCGTGGAAGGCAGCAATGGCAAGAAGGATCCGAATGGATTTCAGCATAGCTACTGGAGAAAAGGTTTCGTCATAGTCCAAACCAGGCCGCTGACGAAAACCCTTTGCTACCAGTCTAGCTTTATAGGTCTCAACCTGTCCATCTACACCAATCTTCCTTTTGAAGATCCACTTGCATCCTACGGGTTTTACCCCATCTGGAGCAATGTCCAACGTCCATACTTTGTTGGTGTACATGGACTCCATTTCGGTCCGCATTGCATCCAACCATTTTACCGAGTCGACGCTCTGAATGGCTTGCTGGAAGCTAGTAGGCTCATCAAAGTCTATGATGCAATCCTCTCTATCCCCGTCAATGAGAAAACCGTAGTATCTCTCGGGCGGATGAGACTTCCTACTACTCCTGCGGAGTGGCATGGGAATGTCCTGATCTTTCGAACCCTCTGGTTCAACCAAGCTTTCAGTAATACCTCGTGGTTCTGGAATTTCTTCCAGTTCTATTGCGCTCCCACTTAATTCTTTTTCTATGAACTGGTGTTCTAGAAAGTGGGCATGGCGAGAAACAAGGACTTTTTGTTCCTCTTCGCAATAGAAGTAATATCCCTTGGAGCTCTTTGGATATCCCACAAACTTGCACTGTACTGAGCGTGCCTCGAGCTTGTCCGCATGCTACTTATTTACAAAAGCTGGACATCCCCATGTCTTAATGTGATTAAGATAGGGTCTCTTCCCCCACCACATCTGATATGGTGTAGTAGGCACAGTCTTAGTTGGAACTCGGTTCAAAAGGTATGCAGCTGATTCTAGCGTATATCCCCAGAACGATCGCGGTAACTCAGCATTACTCATCATGGACCGTACCATATCCAATAGGGTTCGGTTCCGTCTCTCCGATACACCATTATGTTGCGGAGTGTATGGAGGAGTAAGCTGAGAGAGAATTCCATTCTCTTTTAATTAACCCAGGAACTCGGCACTCAAGTATTCACCACCTCGATCAGATCTCAGTGCCTTGATACTTTTGCCTGTTTGTTTTTCTACTTCATTCTTATATTCCTGGAATTTTTCAAAAGCCTCGGATTTATGTTTCATTAAGAAGACATAACCGTACCTTGAAAAGTCATCCGTAAAAGTAATGAAGTAAGAATAACCGATTAGTGCATGTGTAGACATTGGACCGCACACGTCGCTGTGTACGAGTCCCAAGAGTTTGCTCGCTCTTACTCCGTGTCCAGTGAACGGAGTCTTTGTCATCTTTCCTTTGAGACAGGATTGACAAGTTGCATACGATTGATATTCGAACGAATCCAAATATCCTTCTGCATGTAACTTAGTCAACCTTCTCTCATTGATGTGACCCAGTCTACAATGCCATAAGAAAGTTTTATCGATTTCTGGAGACTTTCTTTTGTGTGTATTCTGGACATTGAAACTCTGTGGCTGGTTTAATACGTATATACCGTTGTTCAATGTACCTGACCCAATCAAAACTTGATTAAGGTGAATGTTCACTACATTACTTACAAATGCTATTGGTACATAATAACAACTACGCATTACCAAAAAATGTCCATCCGACAATCCCAGGTGATAGTCCCCCACGGCCTCAGCATCCATGCTAGCACCGTTTGCAACTCTGAGGGTCATGTCACCTGCCTTCAAAACTCTACGCTTTCTCAATGCCTGCAAAGAATTACAGATATGAGATCCTGATCCGGTATCCAATACCCAGGATGTAGAGTTTACTGATAGACAGTTTTCAATAACATACACACCTGAAGCTGAAGCCGCAACTCGCTTCAAATCCTGTGTTCTGGCCTTCCAAGCCTTGCAATACTGTTTCCAGTGACCACTTTTGTGATAGTAGAAGCATTCTTCCTTCCCCACCAGCTTTCCCGCTACCTTTGTTGCTTTTCCTTTTCCCTTCGTATCCACTTTACTGACACCGCCTCTTGGTTTGGCGGGGGCTTTCTTCTTCTTACCCTTGGCTTTCGCCCTGGATCTAGAAGAGGAAGATCCTCCTACAAACAAAGTGGATGTTTCCCTACTTTTCTGTAGGGTGCCCTCTGCACTCCTCAGCATGTTGAGGAGCTCTGAAAGTTCGACTTCTTTTTCCTGTAAGTTGAAGTTCAGGATAAACTGGGCGTAAGTGGAAGGAAGGGACTGGAGAATCAAGTCCGTATAGAGCTCATTCTCCAACGTGGTCCCAAGTTCTGCGAGCTCCTCTATATAGCCAATCATCTTAAGCACGTGTTCCGCTACCGATGATCCGACGGCCAACCTTGCCGAAAACAACTTCTTCGACACCTCGTATCTTGCGATACGAGACTGCTCTCCATACAGTTCTTTTGTATGAAGAAATATGGACTCTAGGTCCATATTCTCGTGCCTCCTCTGATGTTCATTGTCCATCGAGGCAAGTACGAGGCATCTGGCCTTCGCGCAATCTATTTCCCAGGTCTTGTAGATTTCCCTATCTACGACACTGGTTTTGGGACCTGGGACAGGGGGAGCTTTGGTGGTAAGGAGATACCCCAGCTTGTCGTAAGTGATTGCCATCTTGACATTCCTGAGCCAATCTTTGTAGTTTGGCCCTGTCAATATGTTTTTATCTAGTAATAACTTAAGTCCGGTCATGTTGAATGGTCACTGCAATTAGGAGAGAGAAAAGAAACACTTTAGCATGATGCTCTTGCAAGTTTAGAGTGGTTTTTTGTTTGTCTAAACAGGATGGCTCCCACTGTCTCTCGAATCCCTTCTCAAACCGTAAAGAAAGGATTAGTCAGGATCAATCTCACCGTACAATACTTGCTTAACCGTTCAGCCAGGCCAGTGTCGGTACTTCGAGGGAGGTTTTCCAACGCTTTCACGAAGTTCCTTAATTAAGTAACCTCTTTTCCCTGTGGGCGTAGCCACGCTAACACCTTTCTAGACACCTACTAAGTTTATAGCATTGATCGTTAAGTGAGAGTTTTCCCGAGGAGTAGCATATACTCACAGTAGGATCGGGATCCAAATATCATCGCGTGATAAAACCGAAGGAATCCTACCAGAATCATCACACTCCAAATGGTATGCAACGCTAGCAAGTTTCAGTACTTATGAAACTCCCGATGTGGATTTTTGCCCCATGCTCTTATGACCTTGACTTTGGCCAAAATATCATAAGTCACATGTCAAGTTCTACCCGTCATTCTCCTGGTTAATTTGGACCCACCCGTACTTACCCTTGACTTTGGCCAAAATGGCAGCACGACTGTCCCAAACCAACGCATCTATCTATGCTGCACATGAATACCCAATAGCTACCAATCACTATGCCTTGACTTTGGCCAAAATACATAGCTTGAATACTTTTTGACCATTCATGTGGAATGACGGAGGGCTACGAATGGTTTTGGCGAAACCGTGAACGTAGTGAACTTGATCTAATCGATGGAACGAGATAGCTTTTAAAATGAGTGGTTCAAGCTCCGCGTTTAAAAGTTTAGTTTTGAAAAGAACCGAGTGGTTTTCAAAGTGTTCCAATCGACTTTTACTTGGTTTATTTTCTTGCATTAGTTCTTTTAATGCGTCCCATCATTTAATCCTACCATTGTAGAAAACAACCAAAATATGACGTACGCTTATGCCATTCGCATTCGCCACGGGGCCCCGTCATCACCCGTTAGGTTACTTAACTAACGACAGAGCGGGGGCTGGGCTAGCGCGGCTGTAAAACATAAGCAACGCCTAAATAGTTACCATATATAAATATATAGCAATGATAGACATTACAGATCACAGATGAATACATTGGATATACTAGGAATCCGCAATCCGTTCGAGCCTGCAACGAAAAGCGGATTACACGGTCGCGGTGAATAGCCAAATACCCCACCCAAGACCCCTACGGGTGTGGCAAACTACCCGCCAAGTACCCGAAACGAAGCAACCTCCCTCACCACAGTGAGTAGGCCACTCGGCACTTCGAGATTCCCGGTAGTTTGTGCACCCCTCCATGGGTCTATCCTAGGAGCAAAAACAGTAAAAAGAATTATACAATGACGGCTACAACCACGACCCGGTTGTGCGGCCAAACAAATAATAATATTACATCAATTTACATATTACAATGAATGAAAGAAAAAGCAACACTCATCTCACATCCACCCCGGCTATTCATCAGCGACAATCCAACCCATTCATATACACATACCAGTATCAATCACAGATCACAGATATGTATAACCCCGACTAATCGACATATAGCGATTAGCCGACGTTCAATACATTCAAACATCACAGATATAACTTTTTAGTCAAAGTGTATTGAAGTTCGGAAAAAATACGGATTTATAGGCCCCCAAAAACAAATTTCTATTCTGGAAAATCTGGGCACATATAAACCCTCTCAAAAATCCTAAAACCAATCCAGAGATACACTGCACCAAACTCGACAAAGTGAAGAGCCAAGACGGCCGCGGTTGCGCGGCAATAGCTTGCTATTACCGCGGAACCGCGGCACGTTGGTCGATTCACTTGATCGTTTTTGGTGCCTATCTTTAAAAAACCCTGAGACGATTTTTGGAGTAAAACAAATTTTGTTTTGACCAGAAAAAATTTTAATAGAAAACTAGGGTTTTGATATTTTGGTTTTTCGATTTTTCCGTTTCGATCTTCGACACACTTCACTACCTAGCTAGTTTATGTTTAGTTAGGCTCTGATACCACTGTAAGTCCACGTTGCCCATCCCGGTGCTTGCGGGGAGGCGGAAAACGGAATAAAAATCGGATTTTTATGAGCTTAGGCAACATGGACTAGAGCTAGAAGGATCTTTGCTAAACAAAAACTTGCTAAAGCTAACTAGTAACTAGCTAAGTGCTAGAAAGGTTATACCTTGGGCTTTAAGTCCTTCTCTCCTTGCTCCTTGGAGTGGTGGAAGGAGGTCACCTTGGTCGTCTTCTCACGTCGAAGAAAGATCCACCCGAAAGCCTCAACCTTTGGCTTCAACTCCAAGCTAAAAGTAACTAGGGTGCAAGAAGTGCTAGTCCTTGAACCCTAGATGAGAGTAAAGATGATCAAGAGAGGGTTTTTCTCAAGCTCAAGTGTTTCTCAACACATGAGAGGGAGAGAGCTTGAGGGAGAGGAAGAACAAGAGAGAGAAAGGATATGATAGAATGAGAGAATAATAACCATTCTCACATATATGTGTGAATTATTGTAATTAGATAATTAGCTAGATAATTGTCATGGTTAATCAAGACATAACCATTATCATTTCATTTTTAATGCAATTTGCAAGGATCAAAGAGCATCTTCCAAATGAAATGATGATGGTCAAAGTGTCAACTAGGTCAACAGGTCAAGATAGGTCAAATGGTCAACAACCATAACCATGCACAATTATTAAACTAATATCAATTAACAATAATACACACATAAGCATTAGGGTTAATAAAATGACAATAGTCATTAACCCTAATCAAAGTCCTCTCTCTCAATCTCAAGCAACTGTGCATACGCACCCGCATTCGTGATCCGAAGAACACGAATACAATGAGGAAAACCAATCCCAAATCATATACTAGGATCCGGCTTAAACCAAAGCCCGCTAGTATAAACTATCCGGACAGCAAACGTGCACAAGTGCGCGAATGTGAACGAACCCTGTCGCAAAACCATGCGACCTCTACTCATTTTGCCAAAAGGCGAATAGCTCTCTTTGTGGGACTCTAAAGACTCGACACTACGCTGGCAGTGGGTTTAACCACAGACCGCAAGCGGCACTAACTGTACGTAACGGTCCCTAGGTAGATGTCGATAAGAAGACTGACGAGGTGAACCCTATCCGAACTCCTACTGAGCCTGTATGTGACAATCTCCGTACAGTCCGGTCTGTTCGTCTGATACATCGCACGGCGAGCCTAGGGTGGCGGTGAACGTCAGTCCCCTAATAGCGGTACAAGTCGTGTCGGAGTGTAGCCCAGAATACCCTGAGATAACACTGGAAACCTACCAGTATATCTCGCTTGCCCTGGCCAGGGACTACTCGTGTAGTGGCTCTCCTGGACACAGCGCGATGTCAACCCCCAATACCGGGAGAGACGAATCCTGTCTAACCGTCACTGCCACCAAGTGCTTCGGGACTGCACCCAAAAACTACCTGTTTGCACGACTCCTTTGAGCCGTGGTAGGGTAGTAAGCAAAGTGCAGTGGGAACACACTCGAGGCGAAGTGACAGTGTCAAGTCAGCGGACTATGCTGTACTCATGTCACCTGGGAACTGATAACTGACGATAGGTATAATACCAACCAACAGTCCCCGACGAGTCCTGTCCAGTGTACTCGTAACCTAACGAGCACCCGCATACTATCTCAAGTACGACGTACTGACGGCTGTGGGACAGACCGTCTCCCACGCTGGGATGAGAAGCGCATACGCTAGTCTACTCCGGAGTATCGATGCCCTGTGTCGATAGTCCAACGACTAGGGACCTGTATAAGGATGTGCTTATAGATCACCCAGCTCCCACGAGTGTGAGCGCCATCACCACGCTGGTAATCAAGCAAAGATCCTAAGGGCTCTACTAATATGTATATCAGCAATATGCTAAAAGAAACACATGCACATATTAAAGCAGAGACAAACCAAGTAGCATACTACCATTTCGAGCAAGATTGTATATACAACTGTGAATATCCCAAGCTTCCATCAAGTAATATACAAATTAGTATGATACAGTAATGGCCTCTAGTGCATATACACTAACAAGTTCAGTGTCAATGGTTAGATCCGGGTGAAAGACTACGATAGCGCCAGTTTAGTAAAAAGTTTTTGTTCCGCATTTGTCCTCGGAAAGACGGCCGGGGCGCTACTGTAGACTTATAGGATACGCATATTTACTTACGTTGATGACATGTGATGTTATGTGTTGCTGTGATATGTTATATTGGATCGTCGCATTTGAATAGCCGGGGGTTTTATGTCAGATGAGAGTTTTTCATTTTCATTCATCTAAAATTCATTGTATGTAATATTCTTTTATTGGGGCACTTCCGGGTTGAGGATGTTGTCACCATTGTATATTATTTACTTTTCCGCATTAGGATAGACCCAAGGCGGGGAGCACAAGTAACCGGGTTCTAGGGTTCAGTGGGAGACCATCTTGAGGAGTCGAGACCGGGTCTCCTAACTCTAAAATTGGCAGGGTTACTTGCCGCTCTCGTAGGGGTCTAGGGATGTGGGTTTGGCTCACGACCGTGGAATCCATGTTTTATGCTGGCTTGATATAAAACACGGAAATCCTAGTATATCCAATATTTCATATATGTTCTGTGATGAGAACATATTACTGCCTGAGACGAATACGTATATTATATATATATGATATATATTGTATATTGTTGCTTTCGTTTCATATGTGATGCTTGGGAAGCATAATAAATGGGACTTTATTAATGAGATTAATGAAATAAAAGAAGCCTAAAGATGTTGTAGAAACTTGTCTCGAAAATTGGTAGCTCTAATTCTTGCTTTGCATAGCGGTATTTCTTGTAGAATATCCAGCACATTATTCGATAAGGAAAGAGACGAGATCCCTTAACCGGGAGTGACCTCTTTAGCGAAACTAGCAGATGCTACACACTCGGTTTGTATTTTTATTGCTTCTATAGTTTTTGCTTTGCATAGCGGTATTTGTGAAATATCCTGCACCTTATTCGATAAGGAAAGAGCCGAGATCCCTTCACCAGGAGTGACCTCTTTAGCAAAACTAGTAAAAACCTCAAAAACACTCCTTTTCAAAATCACTTAATTCTACGACGATATCAAGTTCATTACGCAAAGGGTTTTCTTAAAAACCTGTCGTAGCCCTTCATCATTTCAGATAAGCACTACTTAGTATTCGTGCTGCGGTAGTTTGTGTAAGTCTACGGTAGCGCCCCGGCCGTCTGTCCGAGGCCAAAATGCGGAAACGAAAACTTTTTCAAAACTTGAAACCGGCGCTATCGCAGACTTTAATCCCGGATCGAACCATTTACATTAACTAGCTAACTAGAGAAGGGTTAGGAAAGGCTATACCGATTGATCAGTCGATAATAATGCATTTTTAACACGGCAATTTCCCTATCTTTTGCATTCATCTAGAGATGTTCAGTATTCATATTGCACATATTAGCAAAACACCTGTTAAATAATGAATTACCTGTACTGTATACTAAAACCGGCATTTTTAGGGAAATTGACCGTTTTTCATGGCATCGCATCATCCTTGTATTGCGCAACACTTGTTTCGAAGTCTGTGCAGGAAATTTCAAGAATCAAGCCAAAATTGTCAAATTGCTGATAAAAAAAATACACCAACTCAATGACTTGAGATTTGGAAGTAATATAGAAGGAATTCTAGGAATGAACTTATCAGAAAGTATACATGAAGACAGAAGAAGACAGAACATGATGTTTCAAGCCCTGAGGCTCCCATTGGACCGCTGATCCGCGGCCGGAGCCAGCTTGCGCCGCGGATCCATGGTGGGTATGCCACGTCAGCAGTGCCACTTTAGCTCAGCTCTCTCCTCTCAGCTTCAGAACTCTTTTAAGCCACCATAATTTCCAGATAAATCTAGAAGCTTTTGCCAGATCAGAAAGGGTTCCTTGTACAAGCTAATGATGTCCTAGCTTCCAAAGCAAGCTTCACCTTAACTACCTTAAATCCTAGAACCTTCTCCCTAACCTTCTAGCTTAAGGTGGAAGCTAAACCCTAACTAACTAGTTCTAGAGGCTTCTACCTAACTAACTAGCTTACAAGGGAAGCTAAGCTAAAGCTTACAAGGGAAGCTAATCTAATCCAAGCTTCTTAAGGAAGCTAATCATTCTTAAGCCTATAAAAAAGACCCTAGGCTTCACTTCTAGGGGTTGTTCAACAATTCTCCCCACAAGTTGAGTGACACAACTTGTACCTCAAAACCCTAACCCTAATCCAATCAAGAAAGCCAAAGTTCAAGATCTTTGTGTTCAAGCAAAGCAAGTCTTCATCCATCCTTTAGAAGCGAAGCCGGACTTCATCGGAGCATGTGATCCAAGCCGATCCGCGACTCAAGGAGCCGATGCAACGCTAGATTTGACGATCTTGTTCCCTTCTCAAATTCTTGTAGTTCTTTGAGCAAAGTGTAACAAATTGTTGAATAAATAAAGGTGAGATTCTTTTAACTTGCTTATCTTTCAATTCAAGCATTATGATTTAATTTCGATTCTTGAATGTATTCTTTGTCATGATGCTTGAGTAAAACTCCGCTCGTGGAGGAGTCAAGACGATCGGTAGAATGATGATGTTGACGAATCTTTAAACATTTTCTTAAGTCCTATAACGATTGTAAATTCTTGAAAATTGAACGATCGATGATCTAGTTTTGATGCGAAATGCATTCTTGATTATTTTCGCACGGATCTAGAGATCAATGATCGATCATTTGATTTTCTAGAAGCTATCTTGTGAATGGGATTAATCGAAAGGACAAAGGATAAGATGAGGAAACCCTAATTCTTCACAAGATCCTTAATCCTCGATAAATTGACATTGATTTAGAATCAATTCGTTAATGGATAAGAAAAAGTAATTTCTAGTCTTCTTCACATCTATGATCTAATCGACTCCTACGAGCTACATTTCAATTCTTGAAACTTTAATCAATTGGAATTCTATCACTTCTTGATTCTTGATTTTTTTAATGCTTTCTTGATTCTTGATTAGATCCAGTTGATTCTTGAAATTCATTGATATAAATCTTGAATTATTTTCTTTTCTTTTCTATTAAATTTTCAATTCAAACAAAACAAATACGAACGAATCGCACAATCCCTGTGAACGATCCGCACTTATTAACGCGCTACAATTCGACACCGTTATTGATTGCGGTCAAATAATTCTTTGATTGTGATTTCTATTCATTTTCTAAACCAACACACAAAGAAACGATCGATCAAATGGCGCCGTTGCCGGGGATCCGTGCGCTAATTCGTTCTTTATTCGAAATTTGAATTGAAAGATTTATTCCATTACAATTTTGAGATCAAAATTCGCACAAACTCTAAACATGTTGTTGTGATTTGTTGCGAGGAAATCTGGAAGCTGTGGAGCAAGTGAAATTTTTTTCAGAATATTCCACAGAGCTGAGGGAGTGAACAGAGCCTTGCTCTAAATTTTTCATGCAGTGAACAGGGAAAATCACGGCGGATCCGCGGTTTAAGCTAGAAATTGCGGCGGTTCCGCGGCTTGGTGGGAGCGTCTCTGTGCAATTTTTCTCAGGTGAATTCTAAACTTTCTTATCTCCTCCTCTGTCTGCTCCAATTAACAATTTTCTGCAGGTTCCTTTGCAAATAAACCGCAGCGCCGCAAAAAGCAAAATAAATTGTGCGTGTTTTTGGTTCTTGGTTGTTTGCATTTTAATACGGAAATTAAGGGGCAAAGACCAAATCCAGATTAGGTGGGGAGTTCATTACCCTTCCTAAGCCCTAAAAATCACAAACTTGCATCCGCATTTACCCTCATTAACTAAAAAAGAATCTAGAGATGACTCTAAGGACCGTCGCGCTCACTTAGGACAAGAGAAGGCAGTGGGTAATTCATTGCTTATCCGCGTTTCTTTTGTGGTGTCTAAGGCAAGTTTGTCTAAGGCTAGTGGTTATTAATTAGGCCCACTACTTACGTAGTGCAGTACCTTCCCACTTACCTGGCACTTACCTGGCCACAGGGGAGACAAA
Source organism: Agapanthus africanus (assembly GCA_030015575.1). Classification (NCBI taxonomy): domain Eukaryota; kingdom Viridiplantae; phylum Streptophyta; class Magnoliopsida; order Asparagales; family Amaryllidaceae; genus Agapanthus; species Agapanthus africanus. Next base: position 308,782,012 of record CM057347.1, on the reverse strand, counting down.
GAGGCAGTGGAGGATTTATCCTGCGACTTGTCTTTTGGCAGTTAGGAGCGGTCTAGAGTTTTGACCTAGGCGACCACTAGAATTAGGGTTTTTGCTTGTTGCATTTGTTGTGATCGCATCATTTTTTCAAAAATCCGTCCATTTTTCAGAACAAACACCGCATTCATCATTTCCTCTAATTATAAGTCACGCTGCCACTTGTACTAACCCTTTTTAGTGAAAGATAGGCTGGACACGGGATTCTAGTGCCCGTTTAGTCCGCATTCCCCCGATCGACTCCGAAGTCGGTATTTCTACATTTATCTTTCCTTTACCCACCACCACACCCACATCGATGGATCCGTCTCCATCGAACTTCTTTACCACTACTCTGCCGCCGTCCGTTGGTGCGCAGAATCTACCCCGTATCTCTCTCCAAGAGAGGTGCTATCCTATGCGAGGTCCTCTTTCGACCTGCTTATCCACACCACCAGCCAACGGGGATAATTTTGAGATTAAACCCTAGTACATCAATCTTCTACCCAAATTCCACGGTCTCGAGTCTGAGGACGCATACGTGTTTATCACGAAATTTGAAAATGTATGCGCAATGATGGGTACGTCACAACTTTCTGTGGATGCTATGCATCTATGTCTTCTTCCATTTACTTTGTGCGATATAACCGAGAAGTGGCTATACAACACTACCGCACATTCCATTACGAATTGGGAAGAATTCGTTGCGGCATTCCTTAAGAAATTCTACCCTATGCAAAAAACAGCTCGAATCCGTAGCGAACTAAATCAATTCACCCAGCTTCCGAATGAACCGTTCTCGAAGTGCTTTGAACGCTTCAAGGATGTTTTGGTTCAATGTCCTCATCACGACATCCCGAGATGGGATCTGTGCCGAATCATTTATGAGGGCATTAACCCAAACACTAAACAGAACCTTGAAGCTATGTGTCAAGGAAATTTTATGACCAAGGATGTTGGGGAAGCTTGGAAATTTTTAGAAGAGTTCGCTGAAAAGTCTTTACAGTGGGAGAGTGGAAACATGTCATCGTCTAGGGGTGGCGTACACCAAATTGATGTGTCCATAGGTGTTCGAGCTGAGATGGCAGCAATGCAAAAGAAGCTCGAGGCTATGGAACATAAATTTTTAGCAACCTCCCTAAACCCAATGTCGCTTCCCAAAACTGTATGTGGATGCTGTTCTGATCCGTCTCACTTAACGGAAGAATGTCCATTAAACTCTCTGTTTTAAGGTCATGAGCATACCAATGCCGTATTTCAAAGACCTAGAAACGATCCATATTCTTCCACGTACAATCAGGGTTGGAGGAATCACCCGATCTTTGCTTGGAACCAATCCCAATCTCAAAACACGGTTCCAAACCCGAATCATTTCCAAAGGGCTCTTCCACCACAACAGCAGCCACTTCAACTCACTCAGCACCCCTACCCGTCACAAAATTTTCAAAACCAGGTCAACACTCCTGCACCGTCTAATCCTATGCAGTCCACCTGTTCTGACGAGTTCTCTCAATTCACTCAAACCATGAAATCACTCTTGTCAAATTTCATAGAAGTATCGGCTGAGGTTACATCTTCCGTCAATGAGATAAAGAAAAACTCAGTGTCCCAAGCTGAGAGTATCAGAGCGATGGAAGATGAAATTGCACGACTTAAAGCCGAAATGAGTGCGAGAGAAAAAAGAAAACTTCCATCTCAACCCCTACCGAATCCTGGGCATTACAATATAAATGCCGTCACAACGTTGAGATCAGGAAGAGTGCTGAATAACCATGTTGGGAAAGAAACTGATGATATTGAAAATCCTATCAACACCCCGGCTGAGACCTTTCCTCACACACACACTTCTACTTCTGATCCTTGTTCTTCTACCCCACCGCTTTCTCACGAGCCTATTCTCCATTTCCCTCTAGGCTCGACACCTCAGCAACCCTCTTCTAGTTCTCCACAGATGATCCCCACTCCTCTTTTGGGATCACGTCTACCCCCACTTCCTTCTCCTATGATGGACCCAGAGCTTATTGCTAAAGCTCCTTACCCGAATCTGTTAAGGGGTAACAAATCGAGTCCACATATGGAGAAAATTATGGAAATGATCAAACAGGTTAACATCAACATCCCTCTCCTAGATGCGATTCAACAAGTCTCCGCTTATGAGAAAATTCATAAAGACTTGTGCACTAGAAAGAGGAAGACTCAAGTGCCGAAGAAGGTCTTCATGTCTAATAATATTAGCACTGCTTTTATCCCACATCTACCAAAGAAACGTAAGGACCCAGGATGTCCTACGATATCGATTTCTATTGGGGGTAAAAACATCAACCGTGCTCTTTTAGAACTTGGCGCAAGTGTTAACCTACTTCCATATTCTGTCTATGAGCAGCTAGGGATTGGAGCGTTGAAACCGGCTCACTGCACTCTCCAAATGGCAAACCGTTCGATCACCAAACCTAGGGGTGAACTAAAGGATGTGTTGATAAAGATCGGGGAATTTGTATTCCCTGTAGACTTCATTGTTCTCGATACACAACCTGTAGCAAACCATGGGAGTCAAATTCCGGTGATTTTGGGTCGACCATTCCTTGCCACTTCCAATGCTGTCATTAACTGTAGAAACGGTTCAATCAACTCATCATTAGGAAATATGACCATTGAACTGAACATCTACAAAGTTGGAAGTCAGCCATCAGAACCCTCTGCTCATATTCTTGATGTGTGCTCTGTCCACGAGATTGCTCCCAAAAGTTGCGGAGTTGATGAACTTTGCTTTATAGATCTCGACGACACTACCACATCACTGTTTGATCTTGCACAACATCTTAGTGAGGACACCATTCCCACGCTTGAGTCCGACACTCCTAACTTATCACCACCCGAGTCTGTATCTTTCACGGGATATGAGCTTCTTCTTGACTCCGAAAATCAGTCGATGATCCCACCTTCTATTATTTCTCCGCCAGCATTAGATCTCAAACTTTTACCTTCTCATCTTAAATATGCATATTTAGGTGAGAATGAGTCTTTACCGGTTATCATATCCACTTCTCTAGCATCAGAGCAAGAGAATGCACTTTTATCGGTATTGAGATCTAATAGGGAGGCGTTTGGTTGGACCATGGCGGACATCAAAGGGATTAGTCTCTTGATTGTAGAACATCATATACATGTGATGGATGATGCCAAACCAACCCGAGAACCACAGAGACGGTTGAACCCCGTCATGAAGGAAGCGGTGATCAAAGAGATCGTCAAATGCCTTGATAATGGTATTATATACCCAATCTCCGATAGCCAATGGCTGTAGGGTTCCTAGGCACGCTAATGAGGTCTCACAAGGCATCAACCATGCCAATTTCAAACGTTACGGTGCCGAGAAACCCCAGACTAGATCGTTAACTAGAATTTTAGGCGAAAAACGAAACTAGTTAACAATTTAACTAAAAGAAAGAGAGGCTACAACCTTTTTAGATCCGGTTCTCCACTTCCTTAGCTCCACGTAGGCATCCTCTCGCTGTCCATCTCGAATCCCGGACTCAATCGTCCGCTTGATCGGAGAAATGGGCGGGCTAGGTCGTAGGCTTCGTGCCGAAGATGATCTACGTCGAGGCATCACAAGTTCAAGCTCCAACTCCATCAAGTTGTGAAACTTGTGAAGAAAACACCCTATACTACTTGGCAAGAGGTAGAAGGTGAAGGAATAGGAGGTGGGTTCACTTTAGAATTGGATTTCTCACACTTTAGCTCAAGTTGCCATTAATGGACTTAAGCTTTTTCTTTGAAGATGAAGAAGAAGATGAAGCTAGAATATGATAAGTCTCTTTTAAAAATAGAAAAGAAAATAGATACTTATCATATACTAACTAAGGTAGAGTGTAAAGAATAGACCATGGTTACTTGGAATGGTTAGGGTTAAGCATGAAGACAAGAATGGTTACAAAGTCAAAGCTTCATGAAGCTTCAACTAGAAACAAAGAAAGTCACCATTCTCTCCAAAATCTTTTCCAAATAAATGAATAAATAAATAAATGAATAAGCAAAACCCTAATCATCTTTTTAACCATGGTTTTATTCTTTTCACTTAACCAATTAAACATGCATCATCAAACATGATACAAACATGTGCACAAAAGTATATCACATATACAACTTGCACATCAAGTGAGAAAATCCATTTAAAGTGAACCAATACTAGTTAATGCAAAGTAATATATCAAATATATAATTATACATTAAATCATTAAATCAACACTTGATTTAACGATCCGGTCATATCGCATATAACCGACTAGTATCCTATGTATCGGCTTATCGAATCAATCCTTGATTCGATATCTAGGTTATATCGAATATAACCAATCGATACATTCATCACGAGAATGGAATACGGTATCACATACACGCATTATTCTCGGTCCTGCACATATCTCATATGCGCTCCTATTTCGTTTCGCTTGAGCCAGGAAACCTCTGTGTAGGACTCTAAAGACTCATCAATACACCGGTAGCAGATGATGATCATATCAAGCACCTACAAGCCGCAAGCGGTCTGCTAAACATAACGGCCATCCGGGTATGATCATATCATTGCCTCCATGTGACTCGGGACTGTACCCAAAGACCACCGTTTTGCACGCCCTCATGGACGTGGTAAGGTGGAGATCAAAGCACAGTGGGAATCACACAAGACTCTATGACGATCTCGGGTCTACAGACTAACCTGCACAAGTGTCACCTGAGAACTGCCATCTGACGTGAGGTATAATACCATCTGGGAGTTCTCGGCGAGTCCGTCCAGTGTACCCAGTCTCCACTGAGCACCCGTATACCATCTCTGATGTCAAACACCAATGGTTGTGGGATCATCCATCGCCCATCTCATGGGTCGAGAAGCGTATACGCTAGTCTACACTGGTATATCGATGCCCCGTCTCGATACACCCACGACTAGGGACCTTGAAGGATGTACTTATGGACTACCATGTCCCCACTAGTATGATCTGCATCATAGTCTAGGTAATCAAGTACACATCCTAAGGGCTTTATCAACATGTAACCATAAGACAGTTTAAAGAGACTAGTGTACATGTTAAGATAAAGAGTAACCAGATAGCATACTATCATATCGAGCAAGAAAGTCATCTCTATATATGTCCAAGCATCCAATATAATATACATCATCTGTACAATACTGGCCTCTAGGGCATACATACAACTAACAATCTCCCACTTGCACTTGGGCCAGCTGCTGTAGTATCGCATACCGAGCATCCCGAAGAGTCTCTCAAACTATATCTGGGGAATGGCCTTCGTGAGTGGATCCGCCGTGTTGTTCTTCGTGTCAACCCTCCTGACCTCGATCTCCCGGCGATCAACTATCTCCCGGATCAGGTGATACCGCCTGAGAATATGCCTGGATCGCTGATGGGACCTGGGTTCCTTGGCCAAAGCCACCGCTCCATTGTTATCGCAATACAAAGGTATTGGATGCTCAATGGATGGAACCACTCCAAGTTCAGTAATGAACTTCTTGATCCAGACAGCCTCTTTGGCAGCATCGTTGACAGCGATGTATTCAGCCTCCATCGTCGAGTCTGCCACGGTTTCCTGCTTGGAACTCTTCCAGATAAGCGCCCCTCCGTAAAGGGTAAAGACAAATCCTGACTGCGACTTAGAGTCGTCCTTATCACTCTGGAAGCTCGAATCGGTAAAGGACTCCACTTGGAGTTCTCCGTTACCATACACCAAGAGCATCTCTTTAGTCATTCGTAAGTACTTGAGAATGCTCTTCACAGCTGTCCAGTGACTCTCTCCAGGATCAGCTTGATACCTGCTCACTACACTTAGTGAGTATGCTACATCGGGTCTGGTACATAGCATCGCATACATGATAGAGCCTACAGCCGAAGCATAGGGTATCCCTCGCATGCGAGCTCTCTCCAAATCAGTCTTGGGAGACATCTCTTTGGAGAGAGTGACTCCAGAGATCGTGGGCAAGTTCCCACGCTTGGATTCTTCCATACTAAACCTCTTTAGTATGGTGTCAATGTACCTGGATTGGGACAATCCCAATATCCGTTTGGATCTATCTCTATAGATCCTAATTCCAAATATGCAGGAGGCATCACCAAGATCTTTCATTGAGAATCTTTGTGATAAGAAGAGCTTGACCGATTGCAGCATTGGAATATCATTTCCTATCAAGAGTATGTCGTCCACGTATAATACGAGGAAGACAACCTTACTCTCTGCCACCTTCTTGTAAATACAAGGTTCATCTGGGTTTTTGACGAAATCAAACTCTTTGATAACGACGTCAAAGCAGATGTTCCAACTCCGCGATGCTTGCTTTAATCCATAAATGGATTTAAGCAGCTTGCACACCTTCCCGCTGCTCCCACTGTCTACGAAGCCCTCTGGCTGAGTCATGTACACGCACTCTTCTAAATCACCATTTAGAAAGGCGGTCTTAACATCCATTTGCCAGATTTCGTAGTCATGATAAGCAGCAATGGCAAGCATGATCCGGATGGATTTAAGCATAGCCACTGGAGAAAAGGTTTCGTCATAGTCCACACCTGGTCTTTGACGAAAACCTTTTGCAACAAGTCTAGCTTTGAAAGTCTCCACTTTCCCATCTACACCAAGTTTCTTCTTGAAGATCCATTTGCTCCCAATGGGTTTTACCCCTTCAGGAGCAACATCCAAAGTCCATACTTTGTTGGTGTACATGGATTCCATCTCGGACCGCATAGCATCCAGCCATTTCACTGAGTCCCTACTCATGATGGCCTGCTCGAAGCTAGTTAGGTCATCATCCTCCATGATGCAATCCTCTCTCCCACCATCCATGAGAAAACCATAGTATCTCTCAGGTGGGCGAGGAACCCTACTAGATCGGCGGAGAGGCTGAGGTTCATCGGGAACTACTGAATCCTCTGGTTCAACCAAATCTTCTGTTGTAGTCTGTATTGCTGGAACCTCTTCCAGTTCTACCTCCTTGCCACTAATCTCTTTTTCAAGAAATTCCTTTTTCTAAAAGGGTGGCATGTCGAGAAACAAACACCTTTTGTTCCTCGGTGTGGTAGAAGATATACCCGCGCGAATGTTTGGGATATCCAATAAACTTACACAAAATGGACCTAGCCGCGAGTTTGTCCGGATTTTGCGTTTTTACATATGCCGGACAACCCCATATCTTAACATAATTAAGACATGGTCTCTTTCCTTTCCATATCTCATATGGAGTGGTTGGCACGGTTTTGGTAGGAACCATATTCAATAGGTCTGCAGCTGTTTCCAGTGTATATCCCCAGAAGGAAATAGGTAACTCAGCTGTGCTCATCATAGAGCGCACCATATCTAATAGGGTGCGGTTCCTCCGTTCTGATACACCATTGTGCTGTGGTGTATATGGAGGAGTCAGCTGAGAGAGAATCCCATTCTCTTTTAGGAAGTCCAGGAATTCATTGCTTAAGTATTCTCCTCCTCGATCAGATCGAAGGATTTTAATACTTTTTCCGGTTTGGTTCTCGACTTCTTGTTTATATTCTCTAAATTTCTCAAAAGCTTCTGATTTGTGTTTCATCAGGAACACATATCCGAATCTAGAGAGATCGTCAGTGAATGTAATGAAGTACGAAGAACCATCCCTGGCATGTGTAGACATGGGACCACATACATCACTATGTATAAGTCCCAAGAGTTCGGTAACTCTTTCTCCGTGTCCCGTAAACGGAGTTTTGGTCATCTTGCCTTTGAGACATGACTGGCAAGTGTCATAAGATGAAAATTCAAACGGATTTAAATATCCATCTTTATGCAACTTAGCTAGTCGTGTCACATTGATGTGACCCAGTCTACAATGCCACAAGAAGGATTCGTTCAGTTCTGAACTCTTCCTCTTGTGTGTGTTTGTTATGCTCAGAACTGTTGATTGATTTAGAACATAAATGCCATTGCACAACGTGCCTGATCCAACCAACTTTTGGTTACGGAAAATGTTCATAACATTGTCCTGTAATACAAAATTATATCCCTCTTTACTAAATAAAGAAACCGATATAATGTTGCATATCAGGTTCGGCATGTAATAGCATTCGTTCAGAACCAATGTATTACCAGTTGGTAATACAAGGTGATATTCCCCGACAGTCTTAGCTGCAACAATTGCACCATTTCCAACTCTAATGTCTTTATCACCTTCTCCAAGTTCTCTACCTTTTCTAAGCCCATGTAACTGATTACATATATGGGATCCTGACCCGGTATCTAACACCCAGGACGTAGAGCAAATGGAGAAACAGTTCTCTGTAACGAACACACCCGAAGAAAATGTATCAACATGTACTTTCTTCATTCGGGTGGCATGGGAATCCTGGTATTCCCCTATATCCTGTTCAGTCCTATAACTCTTATAGGAAAGAACGGAACCAACGTTCCCCAGCACAGTATAACATGCGGGTTCAGTCAATACATCCACATTATTATCTTTATTAGGGCATGACATGGTCGCTACCTAGAGAGAGAGAGAAGAAAACACTTTAGCGTATGCTCTTGCAAGATCAGATTGGTTATTATCTTATCTAATCAGGATGGCTCCCACTGGTTTTTATCAAATCTTCCTTCAAACCCTAAAAGGAAAGACTAGCCGGGATTAATTACACATTACAAGTTTGCCAATCTTTCAGCCAGGCCAGTTTCGGTACTTTGAGGGAGGTCCCCCGTGCTTTCGCACGAACCTAATTAATGTAAACCTCGTTTTCCCAGAGGCGTAACCCCGTTGACACCTTTCTAGACACCTACTTGATCAGCTAATTGCAATGTGTAAAACTCTCCCAGGAGTAACTCTTACTCGCAGTGGGTATCGGGATCCAACTATCACATAGAAGGTTTGCAATCTCATTGCAAATTTCAACACTTGAAATTCCCGATAATATTTTGCCCCTAGCGTCCTATGACCTTGACGCAGGCCAACAAACCATAATGCGCTAGTCAAGTTCAACCGTTCACTTCCTGATTGAATTAAACCCACCCGCACGACCCTTGACGCAGGCCAACAAAGTCGCACGACTACCCTAATCCAATCTGCATCATATGCATAAGCGGATAAATACTAGTTAGCTACCGCACACTACGCCTTGACGCAGGCCAACAAACGTAGCACGAATACTAACTACTACTTATCTGAAATGACGGAGGGCTACGTCAGGTTTTTCTGAAAACCTATTGCGTAATGAACTTGATATCGTTGTAGAATCAAATGAAGTTTTGAAATGGAGTGATTTTGAGGCTTTTCTAGTTTTGCTAAAGGGGTCACTCCCGGTGAAGGGATCGTCGGCCCTTTCCTCGTCGAATGAGGTGCGGGATATATCATATATATCACTGTGCAAAGCATAAACTATAGAAGCAATAAAAAGTCAAACCGAGTGTGTAGCATCTGCCAGTTATTGCTAAAGGAGTCACTCCCGGTGAAGGGATCTCGGTCCTTTCCTCATCGAATAAGGTGCAGAGTATATCATATATACCGCTATGCAAAGTAAGAACTGTAGCTACCTGTTTTGTTTAAAATTTGATTCTACAACATCTTAGGTTTCTTTTCTTTCATTAATCACATTAATGAAGTCCCATCATTTAAATACCTAAACATCACAGATAAATACTACGTACACTTATGCCATCCGCATTCGCTTCGATGTCCCCTCGTGCACCGTTAGGTTAGGTAACTAACGACAGAGCAGGGCAGGGCTAGTGCGGGTGCAAAACATAAGTAACGTCTATATAATATATCATATATGCTATATAGAGTATCTATCACAGAACATCATATGATCACATCACAGATATCGCAGCAGAAGAAACATATGAAACATTGGATATACTAGGACGTCCGTGTTTTCAATAAGAGCCAGTATAAAACACGGATTCCACAGTCGTGATGAATAGCCAATCCCACACACTTAGACCCCTACGAGAGCGGCAAGCAACCCTACCAATTCTAAGGTTAGGAGACCCGGACTCGACTCCTCGAGATGGTCTCCCACTGGACCCTAGAACCCGGTTACTTGTGCTCCCCTCCTTGGGTCTATCCTAATGCGGAAAAGTAAATAATATACAAAGGGTGACAACTTCCGCAACCTGGAAGTGCCCCAAATAAAAGAATATTACATACAAGTTTTTACATGAATGAAAATGAAAAACACTCATCTCACATAAAAACCCCCGGCTATTCAAACATGACAATCCAATATAACATATCCAGCAACACAAAACATCACATGTCATCAACGTAAGTAAATATGCGCATCCCAATTGTCGTTGACTTATAGCAACGAAACCGGCGATATCACATATTACACTTACGGTCACAGAAAAGAAAGTGTAAAACTAAAAAAATTGGAATCCTCAACCTCTTTAGACATCACATGCCTAATCAAGTGAAATACTTAGACATCACATGCCGAACAATTATAAATCCCGCATTTTAGTCTCATTATCGAAAATTCTTTTTAATATCAAGTGAGACTAAAGTGCTAGATTTATAACATTCATTCAGTTATCTCATAACTGTTTGTGAATTCCAATTATTGTATCCCATTCCGGATAGATAGAAAATATTAAACTTTCCTATCGAACATTCGAACACCCAAGTTTTCCCGAAACCGTTCAACACATGAAATAGGTTCAAAAACATTCATTTCATGCCTCAGTACCAACAGTCCAGCCGTAGAAGGGTCAAGCCAACGCCTCACATGTGGTACGCCGTACTGCCCCAAACCCGAAGGTTCAAAGGGCAGTTCAAGACGGTCACATAATCGAGTTAAGGTTTGTTGTCTTCTAGAGGGACCATCGCATTACTTGCACTACTTAGAACGTCCTTAAACCACAGAAAAATCCAACACTTGGAAATTTTCCGGCAAGGGAAAAGTTGGGTATTTATATCCGGTCGAACCTTTTAACATATTTTAAAATATCCGGAAAGCCACATAGACAAGGTTTGATAATCCGATCGAATCGTCGATTCCCAATACAACCCCAGAACACTCAACTCTTGAGTCAAATTAAAAATTCCCAGAAAATTCAGCATAATAAAATAGGAATTACTGTGCAAAAAAGGACAGATGATGTCATCAGTTGGCCGCGGAACCGCCGCAGAAGCCAGGCTTCTGCCGCGGTTCCGCCGCGTCCTAAGCAGATCATGGGATAAATTTTGCATCGTAATTCTTAGAATTCCCTGCTGAATTTTTTAAGCATTTTTAATATGGAAAAATCCCAGATTTTAGAAAAAGTCCAGAGAGCATATCGGGAATTAGGGTTTCGGCTCGATCGGGTTTCAAACGTCGTCTAGACTTCGCCTAAGGCTCTAGCTAGGCTCTGATACCACTGTAGGGTTCCTAGGCACGCTAATGAGGTCTCACAAGGCATCAACCATGCCAATTTCAAACGTTACGGTGCCGAGAAACCCTAGACTAGATCGTTAACTAGAATTTTAGGCGAAAAACGAAACTAGTTAACAATTTAACTAAAAGAGAGAGAGGCTACAACCTTTGTAGATCCGGTTCTCCACTTCCTTAGCTCCACGTAGGCATCCTCTCGCTGTCCATCTCGAATCCCGGACTCAATCGTCGGCTTGATCGGAGAAATGGGCGGGCTAGGTCGTCGGCTTCATGCCGAAGATGATCTACGTCGAGGCATCACAAGTTCAAGCTCCAACTCCATCAAGTTGTGAAACTTGTGAAGAAAACACCCTATACTACTTGGCAAGAGGTAAAGGGTGAAGAAATAGGAGGTTGGTTCACTTTAGAATTGGATTTCTCACACTTTAGCTCAAGTTGCCATTAATGGACTTAAGCTTTTTCTTTGAAGATGAAGAAGAAGATGAAGCTAGAATATGATAAGTCTCTTTTAAAAATAGAAAAGAAAATAGATACTTATCATATACTAACTAAGGTAGAGTGTAGAGAATAGACCATGGTTACTTGGAATGGTTAGGGTTAAGCATGAAGACAAGAATGGTTACAAAGTCAAAGCTTCATGAAGCTTCAACTAGAAACAAAGAAAGTCACCATTCTCTCCAAAATCTTTTCCAAATAAATGAATAAATAAATAAATGAATAAGCAAAACCCTAATCATCTTTTTAACCATGGTTTGATTCTTTACACTTAACCAATTAAACATGCATCATCAAACATGATACAAACATGTGCACAAAAGTATATCACATATACAACTTGCACATCAAGTGAGAAAATCCATTTAAAGTGAACCAATACTAGTTAATGCAAAGTAATATATCAAATATATAATTATACATTAAATCATTAAATCAACACTTGATTTAACGATCCGGTCATATCGCATATAACCGACTAGTATCCTATGTATCGGCTTATCAAATCAATCCTTGATTCGATATCTAGGTTATATCGAATATAACCAATCGATACATTCATCACGACAATAGAATACGGTATCACATACACGCATTATTCTCGGTCCTGCACATATCTCATATGCGCTCCTATTTCGTTTCGCTTGAGCCAGGAAACCTCTGTGTAGGACTCTAAAGACTCGTCAATACGCCGGTAGCAGATGATGATCATATCAAACACCTACAAGCTGCAAGCGGTCTGCTAAACGTAACGTCCATCCGAGTATTGAGCGATCAGAAGATCGACGAGCTAGCCCGCTCACACTCCTGTTAATCCAACCAGTAACACTTACCGTACAGTCCGGTCTGTTCGTCTGATATGTCGCATATTAAGTCTTGGGGTGGTAAACGTCAGACCCCAATAACCGATAAGTCGTGCCGATGTGAGGCTCATAACGGGTCGAGAAACTACTGGTAAAACTCACCAGCAAATCTCTGATCAGCCCTGGCCAGGGACTTCCCTGTTACGGCCAATCGAGCACTGCGCAACATCAACCCCCAATACCGGGAGAGACGAAACCCCTCCTATCGCTCATTGCCTCCATGTGACTCGGGACTGTACCCAAAGACCACCGTTTTGCACGCCCTCATGGACGTGGTAAGGTGGAGATCAAAGCATGGTGGGAATCACACAAGACTCTATGACGATCTCGGGTCTACAGACTAACCTGCACAAGTGTTACCTGAGAACTGCCATCTGACGTGAGGTATAATACCATCTGGGAGTTCTCGGCGAGTCCGTCCAGTGTACCCAGTCTCCACTGAGCACCCGTATACCATCTCTGATGTCAAACACCAATCGATGTGGGATCATCCATCGCCCATCTCATGGGTCGAGAAGCGTATACGCTAGTCTACACTGGTATATCGATGCCCCGTCTCGATACACCCATGACTAGGGACCTTGAAGGATGTACTTATGGACTACCATGTCCCCACTAGTATGATCTGCATCATAGTCTAGGTAATCAAGTACACATCCTAAGGGCTTTATCAACATGTAACCATAAGACAGTTTAAAGAGACTAGTGTACATGTTAAGTTAAAGTGTAACCAGATAGCATACTATCATATCGAGCAAGAAAGTCATCTATATATATGTCCAAGAATCCAATATAATATACATCATCTGTACAATACTGGCCTCTAGGGCATACATACAACTAACGATGGGTGAGTCCAATTCATGTCGTCCCCAAGAAATCTGGCATCACTGTTATTACCAATGAGGCAAATGAGTTGATTCAGACACGCGCCCAAACTGGGTGGCGTATATGTATTGATTACAGAAAACCCAATGCCGCTACGAGGAAAGACCACTTTACTCTACCTTTCATTGATCAGATGCTGGAACGCTTAGCTGGACGTGAGTATTATTGCTTTATGGACGGATACTCTGGCTATAATCAGGTCCCCATTGCCAAAAAGGATCAAGATAAAACCACATTTACTTGTCCTTTTGGTATCTTTGCTTATAGACGCATGCCCTTTGGGTTATGCAATGCTCCCGCTACCTTTCAGCGGTGTATGATGGGGATATTCTCTGACATGGTCGAGAATTTTTTGGAGATTTTTATGGACGATTTCTCGATTTTTGGAGACTCTTTTTCCGAGTGCCTATCGAATCTTGACGCTGTTCTTGCTCGTTGCAAAGAGAAGAACTTAACCTTGAATTGGGAAAAATGCCACTTCATGGTCCAAGAGGGAATTGTGCTTGGACATGCTATTTCACGTAAAGGCATTGAGGTTGACAGAGCTGAGATAGATGTCATTCAAAACCTTTCTCATCGCAAAAGCGTCAAGGATATTCGATCATTTCTTGGCCATGCGAGCTTTTACAGGAGATTCATTAAGGATTTTAGCAAAATTGCATGACCTTTAACTCTTCTCTTGGCCAAGGATACGACCTTCCACTTTGACTCGGATTGTGAGGCAGCATTCGACTCACTCAAACACTCCCTCACTATAGCCCCCGTTCTATCGTCTCCAAATTGGGACTACCCTTTTGAGCTTGTGTGTGATGCATCAGATTTTGCAGTCGGTGCAGTCTTAGGACAGCACATTGAAAAGATGCCACACGTGATCTATTACGCAAGAAAGACCCTGAATGATGCTCAAATTAACTATACAACTATCGAAAAAGAACTTTTGGCGGTTGTATTTGCATTAGAAAAATTCAGGCCTTACTTGATTGGCTCACAAATAGTTGTGTACACTGACCATTCCGCCTTGAAACATCTTTTGGCGAAGAAAGATGCAAAAGGTAGGCTAATACGTTGGATCCTTCTATTACAAGAATTTGATCTTGTTATTAAAGATAAGAAAGGATGTGAAAACGTTGTAGCCGACCATCTTTCATGCATCTCTTCTTCACCTGTGACCCTGCCGATCAATGATTCTTTCCCGGACGAACAACTCTTGAACGTATCCGAGGAACTTTGGTTCAGGGATATTGTGAACTATCTTGCTACGGGACTGATACCCAGCGATTGGTCAAAACAGGACAAACATCGTTTTCTATCCCAAGTAAAATACTTTTACTGGGATGAACCCTATCTGTTTAAGTATTGTCCTGACCAGATCATTCGCCGGTGTGTCCCGAATGAGGAGTTCAAGAGTGTTCTGTCATTTTGTCATGATCAGGCATGTGGGGGTCACTTCGGTCCTAAAAAGACGGCGGAGAAGGTTTTGCAATGTGGTTTTTATTGGCCGACTTTGTTCAAGGACGCATTTGATTATTGCAAAACCTGTACACAGTGTCAACACACGGGTAGGATTTCCGGGAGAAATGAAATGCCACAGCAACCCATCTTAGTGGTTGAAATTTTCGATGTTTGGGGCATTGACTTTATGGGTCCCTTTCCCAACTCCTTTGGAAATTTGTACATACTGCTTGCAGTTGATTACGTCTCGAAGTGGGTTGAAACCATTCCATGTCGCACTAATGACAAATAGGTTGTCATTAAGTTCTTAAAAGAAAACATCTTTTCAAGATTTGGACACCCACGCGCTATCATTAGCGATAACGGGACACATTTCTGCAACAGGTCTTTCTCTGATGCGGAAATACGCAATCAACCACAGACTTTCTACACCCTATCATCCCCAAACGAGCGGGCAGGCTGAGATTTCGAATAGACAGAACAAACAAATCCTGGAGAAGACTGTTTCGAAGAATAGAAAAGATTGGTCGACCAAACTGACGGATGCTCTTTGGGCATTCCGAACTGCATATAAAACCGATCTAGGGATGTCGCCATATAGGTTAGAGTTTGGGAAGGCATGTCACTTGCCAGTCGAGATTGAGCATAAAGCATTGTGGGCTATTAAGGAAATCAACTTTGACTTAAACCAAGCCTGCAACTTTCGGAAGCTGCAATTAAATGAGCTAAGCGAACTCCGCGATGAAGCTTATGATAATGCTGTAATCGTAAAGAATAGGACTAAGGTTTTTCACGATAAAAACATTTTGAGGAAAACAATTACACATGGTCAACAAGTCCTTCTTTATGATTCACGACTACACCTTCAAGCGGGTAAGCTTCGATCTCGGTGGAAGGGACCTTTTATTGTGCGGTCTGTATACCCGCACGGGGCAGTAGAAGTAGAAAATGTTAAAAACGGCACATTTTTCAAAGTGAATGGACATAGATCCGTATTTTTCCACTGACCCCACGGAGGAGCTCCTGTTCTTACAGGAGCCATTTTATCTGGATTAAAAATTCCTCCGTCTCACCTCCATGTCCTGTATATTACTGGATCATCTTTTGAATGGAGGTGAGTGAAAAGAATAAGTTTGGGGAAGATCTTCACTTATATATTTTGCCCCCACTAATAAATTCCCCCCAGGCTTACAGGTTTTTGTAGGTATAGCGGTTGGCAACAGTGAGGACACTGTTGAAAACAAGTTTGGGGGAGGTTTGTGCTTATTTTTGCATCATTTGCATATCATTTGCATAAGCACAAAACATTTTTTTTTAACCTATAAAAATTTAAAAATTTTCAAAACCTATAAAAATTTAAAAAATTACAAAATATAAAAAAATTAATATTTAAACATTTTTGTACATAAATAAGAAAATAAAAGATTAGATCGTGAAAAATTACATCCATGAGATTAGAAAATTTTAAGAAAACCAAGAAAATTAGAAGTTTTCTTATACGAACTAGTAATAAGTAGTTATGAGCCGTTGTCCCAAGGGTTAGTAAGATGAAGGAAGTCACTAATCTGAGGATAAAAATAAGTCTGAAAAATAGTTCCTATTCTGGAAGCCAAACATTTTGAACGTTGATACCCTACTATACGCACTTACACATGTCTTGAAGCCCGGGATAGTAGAGGATACCTTGAAATGCTTTTGTCTTAAAAGCCGATGTATGAAGGAAATAAAAAAAATATGAATAAAATATAAAGTGGTGAGAAAAATGAACACTGGTTTTGTTATCGCCAAGGCAGCAATAAAAAAATAGAGCGAGGGTGCCTCTTCACCTTGTGCCCTAAGGCCAACTGGTCTGGGAGTCATTGCTAAGCCTTAGGTGGTGCAAGACGAGGAAAAACACCAAATAAGCAAGCACATGACTAATCGGTCGGTTAGTACCTCAAGAAGTATTAATGGTCGCATGAAAGTGTGTGAGCAAACTCAGCTAAATATTCATTAATTAAAAAGTACTGAGGCAGATGGACAAGAGTATGATAGCTTGAATTGAATTCTCCGGGTGTAGGGATGTCTTTACACACACGTAGGGTTATATGATCGATGTTTAGAAGAAAGATAGGAATGAAGAATAAGACGATGTTTTATTGAGGGAGGACGTGATTTCTGACATTCTTTTCATGACTATTAAGATAGGGCTCATGACAACCGAAAAGCTAGCTTAGTTGGAAACCCTAATTTTCAAAGCTTTTCTTTTACAATTCTTATCTTTAAATGTAATATTCATGATCTTCCTTTTATTATTGGATTTTGTGGGTGCAATCCGCTGAAAACCCTCAGGAGACAACACTCCTCTTACTAGGGACACCTAGAGGTTTAAAGGCTTGTTGCACGTGCTCAGTGCAATCGTGTTGCCTACGAAAGTGTGCTAGTTAGTTTTTCTCTTTCTTTATTTTCTCCTTCTCTTTTTAATAAAACAGTTCGCTCGAGACAATCGAAAATAAGTTTGGGAGAATTTGATCAATCGAAAATAATGCATTTTTAACACGGCAATTTCTCTATCTTTTGCATTCATCTAGAGGTGTTCAGTATTCATATTGCATATATTAGCAAAACACCTGTTAAATACTGAATTACCTATACTGTATACTAAAACCGGCATTTTTAGGGAAATTGACTGTTTTTCATGGCATCACATCATCCATGTATTGCGCAACACTTGTTTCGAAGTCTGTGCAGGAAATTTCAGGAATCAAGCCAAAATTGTCAAATTAGTGGAAAAAAAATACGCCAACTCAATGACTTGAGATTTGGAAGTAATATAGAAGGAATTCAGGGAATGAACATATGAGAAAGTATACCCGAAGACAGAAGAAGACAGAACATGAAGTTTCAAGCCCTGAGGCTCCCATTGGACCGCGGATCCGCGGCCGGAGCCAGCTTGCGCCGCAGATCCGCGGTGGGTATGCCACGTTAGTAATGCTACTTCAGCTCAGCTCTCTCCTCTCAGCTTCAGAACTCTTTTAAGCCACCACAATTTCCAGATAAATCTAGAAGCTTCTTCCAGATCAGAAATGGTTCCTTGTACAAGCTAATGATGTCCTAGCTTCCAAAGCAAGCTTCACCTTAACTACCATAAAGCCTAGAACCTTCTCCCTAACCTCCTAGCTTAAGGTGGAAGCTAAACCCTAACTAACTAGTTCTAGAGGCTTCTACCTAACTAACTAGCTTACAATGGAAGCTAAGCTAAAGCTTACAAGGGAAGCTAACCTAATCCAAGCTTCTTAAGGAAGCTAATCATTCTTAAGCCTATAAAAAGGACCCTAGGCTTCACTTCTAGGGGTTGTTCATCAATTCACCACACAAGTTGAGTGACACAACTTGTACCTCAAAACCCTAACCCTAATCCAATATAGAAAGCCAAAGTTCAAGATCTTTGAGTTTAAGCAAAGCAAGTCTTCATCCATCCTTTAGAAGCGAAGCCGGACTTCATCGGAGCATGTGATCCAAGCCGATCCATGACTCAAGGAGCCGATGCAACGCTAGATTCGACGATCTTGTTCCCTTCTCAAATTCTTGTAGTTCTTTGAGCAAAGTGTAACAAATTGTTGAATAAATAAAGGTGAGATTCTTTTAACTTGCTTATCTTTCAATTCAAGCATTATGATTCAATTTCGATTCTTGAATGTATTCTTTGTGATGATTCTTGAGTAAAACTCCGCTCGTGGAGGAGTCGAGACGATCGGTAGAATGATGATATTGACGAATCTTTAAACATTTTCTTAAGTCCTATAACGATTGTAAATTCTTGAAAATTGAATGATCGATGATCTAGTTTTGATGCGAAATGCGTTCTTGATTATTTTCGCACGGATCTAGAGATCAATGATCGATCATTTGATTTTCTAGAAGCTATCTTGTGAATGGGATTAATCGAAAGGACAAAGGATAAGAAGAGGAAATCCTAATTCTTCACAAGATCCTTAATCCTCGATAAATTGACATCGATTTAGCATCGATTCATTAATGGATAAGAAAAAGTAATTTCTAGTCTTTTTCACATCTATGATCTAATCGACTCCTACGAGCTACATTTCAATTCTTGAAACTTTAATCAATTGGAATTCTATCACTTCTTGATTCTTGAATTTTTTTAATGCTTTCTTGATTCTTGATTAGATCCAGTTGATTCTTGAAATTCATTGATATAAATCTTGAATCATTTTCTTTTCTTTTCTATTAAATTCTCAATTCAAACAAAACAAATACGAACGAATCGCACAATCCCTGTGGACGATCCACACTTACTAACACGCTACAATTCGACACCGTTATTGATTGCGGTCAAATAATTCTTTGATTGTGATTTCTATTCATTTTCTAAACCAACACACAAAGAAACGATCAATCACCGATCGATCCGTGTCCTTCGGTCTTTGGCCACCATCCCAACCTCCTCGCAGCATCTCCGATCACCGGTCTCCTCGTCGGAAGGGCACCACATCAAGAAGTCTTTTTACGGGCTCCCGCCTCTGAACCGAGGCAACTCGGACATGAAGTTTGCTAGCCGACATGTCCAAGGTTGCTGTAGAATATACATAGATCACTTTACCTCAAGGGTTAATCGAAGTTGCTTTTAGGAAGTGTGAGGAGAAATAAGCTTTGGAGATAAGATAAGAATTTTGTTGCAAATGGAAATGAATCACCAAATCACATTTTCTCAAAGATGGGGCCTGTCCAAATGGGGTCGGCCATGGCTGAAATTGAATGGTGGTGGTGAGTGTAGGAGCAAATAGTGGTGACCATAAGCAAAAAGAAAACCTCACATCCAATATCCAAGTCAATCCAATCAAAATTAATTCAAACATTGAACCAAGCACATCTAGAAAACTCAAGAACCATCCACATGCTACTAAGGCCCCAGTAATCGCAGAAAAGCCCATCCAATTTGTAAATCTTCACTTTTCCAAATAAGCCCCTTAATGCAAGAATTTCAGCCAAGAAGAGATGAAAGAAAAATGGTCGAAACGGAATGCAAACTGGCAACTTCAAAAAGCGATCCCGTAGCAAATTACGGGATAACCCCGCAACTGTATATACATACTCGCATTTGTATTCCGACCAAATACAAATTCAATGAGACAAAATCTACACAGTATAGTAGTAGGATCCGGCTTAAACCAAAGCCCGCTAGTATTATCCGTCCGAACCATGACATGTGTACAAGTGCATGCGTATGTTCGAACCCTGCCATAAATCTATGCGGCCTCTACAACGTTTCGTCCGAAACTTGAGAAACTGTCTATGGGGGACTTTAAAGACTCGTCAATACTTTGGCTGTGGATTTAACCACTAGCACTTCAGTGGTACTAGCTGTACGTAACGGGCCACCAAGTATTGACCAAAAGGGAGGTCGATGAGCGAACTCATCCGGACACCCTACTGATCTTATCAGTGACAATATCCGTACAGTCCGGTCCGTTCTTCTATGAGCATCGCATGTCGGGCCTAGGGGATTGGTAAAAGTCAGAACCCCAAAAGCGGTACAAGTCATGTCGGAGTGTAGCCCAGAACACCCTGAGATACTACTGGAAAACCTACCAGTAAATCTCCTGCCTTGGCCAAGGACTTCGTGTAATGGCTCTCCTAAACACAGCGCGATCTAACCCCCAATACCGTGAGAGACAAAATCCCTGCCGATCCGCTCAGTGCCTCCATGTGGCTCGGGACTGTACCCAACAAAAACCTGTTTGCACGACTCCTTTGAGCCATGGTAGGGTAGTAATCAAAGTACAGTAGGAACTCACATGAGACAAATGACGATCTCAGGTCGATGAACTAACCTGTACATATGTTACCAGGGAACTGCTATCTGACGTCAGGTATAATACCAACTAGCATGTTCCCGGCGAGTCCTGTCCGGTGTACTCATAACCCAATGAGCACCTGTATATATCTTAGGTGAACCAACTGACACCAATGGCTTGTGAGACCGGCCACCGCCCCTCGTCGGGGTCTCGACTGTATACACTAGTCTACTCCGGAGTATCGATGCCCTGTCTCGAAACTCCCTCGACTAGGGACCTTTTAAGGATGTGCTTCTAGACCCCAGCTCCCACGTATATGATCTCCATTATACTGCTGGCAGTCAAGCAAGAATCCTAAGGGCTCTATCAACATATAATAGCGACCTGTGAGGTCACCTAAAACAGTACATGATGATAAAGATAACCAGATAGCATACTATCATCACGAGTAAGACTGTCCTACAGGCATAGGTCCTCCCTCAATCATTGCAATCACGTGCCTGCGATCCAATAATTGACTTTGAGGGCACTATATCCAACAATCTCCCACTTTCACTCAAGGATAATTATTGCGATGTCACATACTCACAGCCCGTGTGATACCGAACACCCAACTCCTCTACTAATCAGTCTCACAAAGCCCGTTTGTGAAACTATTGCGTTCGAGGAATAGCCTCAGTGAGTGGATCCGCCCTGATGTTTCTTTCTATGTCTCTCTTTTTCTCAAGTTTGCGGAGAAAGTCATCTCCCGAAATGACCAATACCTGTCTTAGAATATGTCTGGATATCTGATGAGACCTAGTTCATAAATGAACTCCAAATCCAAACTTCTTAGACTGTATCGTCAGCTGAACTTAATTAGTATCCTGCGCCATGCCTCCCTCAGTTTCTGCTTAGACCTCCTGTCCAAACTACTGCCCCTTGTCAGAAGGAAAACTATAACTCTGACAGTCACTCTGTCATCCAGGTCACCTTGGAAGCCTGAAATGATAACCGTCTCCCGAAGGAGGCTGTCGTTATCATATCCCTAGAAAATCCACTTATGTTCTAAAAGTACTTCCGAATGTTTCTCCAGGATTGGATTAATATCAACTTATTGTATCTAGTACAAAAACAACACCCGGTATGGTACTTAACATCTTGTGATTAACTCAATTGCCTAAGCAAGTGATATGTCAATCATGCACATCCCTCTCCCCTTTAGTCTGTAAGACACCTTCAGAGAGGGTGACTCCATCACTTGTAGGTATACTACCGTGCCAGGAGTCGTCCATTCTAAAATACCTGTAGAATGCTTTGTAAGTACCCAGGTTGGGAAACTACCCAACTTTAGATCTAAAACCATAGATCTAGAAACCAGAATGTCTGATATTATATCTATATCCTATGTGGAGAAACCACTGTGTGACAACCAAAGTATAACCGATCGTATTATAGGAATTTCGCTTCCTACTCTGTGTATGTCATCCATATATTAGTGTAAGTCCATGCTACCTCTCCCGGTACATTCGGGCATGCGGAATTTGACGAAAAACGATTTTCTTAGAGCTGGTAACATGGACTTAAAACCCGGATCTTTGTTAAACATCTAACTAACAACCTAACTACGAGTTCCTAACTACTCGGTTAGGGGGTTATACCTTTCTTTCTTGAACTCCTTCGTCTTCAAGTCTCGATGGTTGTCCGGATCGGCTTCACCCCGTCGTCTCTTTGCGCCGAAGATAGATCCACCTGAAAGCTTCAACCTTTGGCTCCTTCTTCGAACTTTGAAGAAACTAGTTCACTCGGTTTGCTAAACCTTGTGAACTAGAGTGAGTAGAGAAGAGTTTGTATGGGATTTTATCTATGGTTCTTGGTTCTCAACTCATGAGACAAGTGAACCATAGAGTCAAGAGAGGGAGAGCAAGAGGAAGAGATGAGAGCCCAAGAACAAGAGAGAGAGTGAGCATGAAAGAATGAGAGAAGACTTTTCTCATTTTGCTCTCATAATCCAAAACAATCATAACACCTCATATCAATCAAGTATTATGTGATGGTTTAAGCAACCATAGCCATATCATTTCATGCACTCATTTTGCACAAAAGAGCAAGCAAGCAAAAGTCTTTGCCATGAAATGATAGCTAAAGTTATCATGATGGTCAACTAGTCAAGCCTAGTCAACCGGTCAACAAAGTCAACAAGTCAACAAAAGTCAACAAGTCAACATAGTCAATCCCTCAACAACCATGTCGCCATAAAACTTAATTAATATAATTGTTAATCACATATCATATTCTCATTAGGGTTGAGCAAAAAGTCAATAGTCAACTGTCAACGGTCAACAACCCTAATGAGAATCCTCTGCCTCTGTCTCTCCGTCAACTGTGCATACACACCCGCATCCGCGTTCCGAGGAACACGAATGCATATTGGATAAAACCAATCCCAAAAGGTACACTAGAATCTGGCTCAAACCAAAGCCCGCTAGTGTGAACTGTCCCGACACTGTACGTGCACAAGTGCACGGATGTGACCGAACCCTGTCGCAAAACCATGCGACCTGTCGCAAAACCATGCGACCTCTACTCTTTTGCCTAAAGGCGAATAGCTTTCTGTGTGGGACTGTAAAGACTCGACACTACGCTGGCAGTGAGTTTAACAACAGACCGCAAGCGGCACTAGCTGTGCGTAACGGTCCCCAGGTAGATGCCGACAAGAAGACTGACGAGGCGAAACCCATCTGAACTCCTACTGAGCCTGAATGTGACACTCTCCGTACAGTCCGGTCTGTTCATCTGATACATCGCATGGCGGGCCTAGGGGGCGGTAAACGTCAGTCCCCCAATAGCGATACAAGTCGTGTCGGAGTGAAGCCCAAAACACCCTAAGATAACACTGGAAGCCTACAAGTATATCCCGTTTGCCCTGGTCAGGGACTACTCGTGTAATGGCTCTCCTAGACACAGCGCGATGTCAACCCCCAATACCGGGAGAGACGAATCCTGTCCAACCGTCACTGCCTCCAAGTGCTTCGGGACTGCACCCAACTACCACCTGTTTGCACGAATCCTTTGAGCCGTGGTAGGGTAGTAATCAAAGTACAGTGGGAACACACTCGAGGCGAAGTGACAGTGTCAAGTCAGCGGACTAAGCTGTACTCATGTCACCTGGGAACTGATAACTGACGATAGTCATAATACCAACTAGTCAGTTCCCGACGAGTCCTGTCCAGTGTACTCGTAACCCAACGAGCACCCGCATACTATCTCAAGTACGACGTACCGGCGGCTGTGGGACAGACCGCCTCCCACACTGGGATGAGAAGAGCATGCGCTAGTCTACTCCGGAGTATCGATGCCCTGTCTCGATAGTCCTGCGACCAGGGACCTGCATAAGGATGTGCTTATAGATTACCCAGCCCCACTAGTGTGACTGCCATCACAACGCTGGTAATCAAGCAAAGATCCTAAGGGCTCCACTAATGTGTATAGACGATGTACTAAAATAAACACATGTACACATTGAAGTAGAAACAAACCAAGTAGCATACTACTATTTTGAGCAAGATTGTATATACAAGGTGAATATCCCAAGCTGCCATTAAGTAATATACAAACTAGTATGATACAGTAATGGCCTCTAGGGCATATACACTAACAATCTCCCACTTGCACTAAGGCCATGTACTGGCGTATCGAAGACCTATCATCTCGATCAGCCGCTCGAACTGAGTCTGGGGCAAGGCCTTGGTGAATGGATCTGCAGTGTTATCTTCTAAAGCGACTCTCCGAACCTCGATCTCCTGGCGATCCACGATCTCCCTGATCAGGTGATACCGCCTCAAGATGTGTCTGGATCTCTGATGGGACCTGGGTTCCTTCGCTAAAGCTATAGCCCCGTTGTTGTCGCAATACAGAGGTATTGGATCAACAATGGACGGAAGCACCTGAAGCTCTTTCAAGAACTTCCTTATCCAGACAGCTTCTTTTGCGGCATCAGATGCAGCGATGTATTCCGCTTCCATCGTCGAGTCTGCAACGGTTTCCTGTTTGGAACTCTTCCAACACACCTCCCCTCCATTGAGGGTAAAGACAAAACCCGACATGGACTTGGAATCATCCTTGTCACTCTGGAAGCTGGAGTCAGCAAAGGCCTCGATCTGGAGGTCTTTTCCGCCATACACCAAGAACATCTCCTTAGTCCTTCTGAGGTACTTGAGAATGTTCTTTACTGCTATCCAGTGTTTCTCCCCAAGGTTTGACTGATACCGGCTTACCACACTCAGTGCATAAGCTACATCCGGTCTGGTACACAACATCGCATACATTATAGAGCCTACCGCAGAAGCGTAGGGTATAATAGACATGCGATCCCTCTCCAAATCAGTCTTGGGAGACATCTCTTTAGAGAGGGTGATTCCGTGACAAGCCGGTAGGTTACCGCGCTTGGAATCTTCCATACTGAATCTTTTCAGTATGGTGTCGATGTACCTGGACTGTGAAAGTCCTAATATCCTCTTGGATCTATCACGATGGATCCGGATCCCCAGGATGTATGAGGCAACACACAGGTCTTTCATGGAGAACCTGTGCGACAAGAACCCCTTGACAGATTGTAGCATAGGAATGTCATTTCCTATTAAGAGAATGTCATCCACGTATAAAACGAGGAATACTACAGTTCTCGCTACAAATCTACTATAGATGCATGGTTCATCTGGATTTTTGATAAAGCCAAATTCCTTGACCGTCTCATCAAAACAGATGTTCCAACTCCGCGATGCCTGCTTTAGTCCATAGATGGACTTAAGCAACTTGCACATCTTTCCACTGCTCCCACTCTGAATGAAACCCTCTGGCTGGTCCATATAGACACACTCCTCTAAATTTCCATTTAGAAAAGTTGTCTTTACGTCCATCTGCCATATCTCATAATCGTGGAAGGCAGCAATGGCAAGAAGGATCCGAATGGATTTCAGCATAGCCACTGGAGAAAAGGTTTCGTCATAGTCCAAACCAGGTCTTTGACGAAAATCCTTTGCCACAAGTCTAGCTTTATAGGTCTCAACCTGTCCATCTACACCAATCTTCCTTTTGAAGATCCATTTGCATCCTACGGGTTTTACCCCGTCTGGAGCAATGTCCAACGTCCATACTTTGTTGGTGTACATGGACTCCATTTCGGTCCGCATTGCATCCAGCCATTTTACTGAGTCAACGCTCTGAACGGCCTGCTGGAAGCTGGTAGGCTCATCATAATCTATGATGCAATCCTCTCTATCCCCGTCTATGAGAAAACCGTAGTATCTCTCGGGCGGATGAGACTGTCTACTACTCCTGCGGAGCGGCGTGGGAATGTCTTGTTCTTTTGAACCCTCTGGTTCCACTAAACTTTCAGTAATAGTTCGTGGTTCAGGAATTTCTTCCAGTTCTACTGTGCTCCCACTTATCTGGGTTTCCAAAAACTCAGTTTCCAAGAAGTAGGCATGACGAGAAACAAGAACTTTTTGTTCCACTTCGCAGTAGAAGAAATATCCTTTAGAGTTCTTTAGATATCCTACGAACTTACACTGTACTGAGCGTGCCTCGAGCTTGTCCGCATGCTGCTTTTTAACAAAAGCTGGACATCCCCATGTCTTAATATGCTTAAGATAGGGTTTCTTCCCACACCACATCTCATATAGTGTAGTAGGCACAGTCTTAGTGGGAACTCGGTTCAAAAGGTATGCAGTTGATTCTAGCACATACCCCCAGAATGATCCCGGTAACTCAGCGTTACTCATCATGGACCGTACCATATCCAATAGGGTCCGGTTCCGTCTCTCCGATACACCGTTATGTTGCGGAGTGTATAGAGGAGTAAGCTGAGAGAGAATTCCGTTCTCTTTTAAATAGTCCAGGAACTCGGCACTTAAGTATTCTCCACCTCGATCCGATCTTAGAATCTTGATACTTTTGCCGGTTTGGTTTTCTACTTCATTCTTATATTCCTGGAATTTTCCAACGGCTTCGGACTTATGTTTCATTAAGAAGACATAACCGTACCTTGAAAAGTCATCCGTAAAAGTAATGAAGTAAGAATAACCGCTTCGCGCATGTGTAGACATTGGACCGCACACGTCGCTGTGTACGAGTCCCAAGAGCTCGCTCGCCCTTACTCCGTGTCCAGTAAACGGAGTCTTTGTCATCTTTCCTTTGAGACAGGATTGACAAGTGGCATACGATTGATATTCGAACGGATTCAAATATCCTTCTGCATGTAACTTCGTCAACCTTCTCTCATTGATGTGACCCAGTCTACAATGCCACAAGAAACTCTGATTTATTTCCGGAGACTTTTTTTTGTGTGTATTCTGGACATTGAAAATCTGTGGTTGGTTTAACACGTATATACCATTGCTCAATGTACCTGACCCAATCAGAACTTGATTAAGGTGAATGTTTACAACATTACTTACAAACGCAAATTCATAACCTTCTTTAGAAACTAAGGATACAGAAATGATATTACAAGTTGCGTTGGGTACAAAAAAGTAATTACGCAAAACCAAAACATGTCCATCTGACATTCCCAGGTGATAGTCCCCCATGGCCTTAGCATCCATGCTAGCTCCGTTTGCAACTTTGAGGTTCATGTCACCTGCTTTCAAAACCCTACGGTTTCTCAACGCCTGCAAAGAATTACAGATATGAGATCCTGATCCGGTATCCAATACCCAGGAAGTAGAGTTTATTGAAAGACAATTTCCAATAACATACACACCTGAAGCTGAAGCTGCAACCTGCTTCAATTCCTGTGTTCTGGCCTTCCAGGCCCTGCAATCATTCTTCCAGTGTCCTTTCTTATGACAATAGAAGCATTCTTCCTTATCCACAAGCTTCCCCGCTTTCTTTGTTGCTTTAGCTTTCCCTTCGTATCCACTTTACTAACACCGCCTCTTGGTTTGGCGGGGGCTTTCTTCTTCTTTCCCTTGGCTTTCTCCTTGGACCTAGAAGAAGATGATCCTCCTACAAACAAAGTGGATGTTTCCCTACCTTTCTGTAGGGTGCCCTCTACGCTCCTCAGCATGTTGAGGAGCTCTGAAAGTTCAACTTCCTTTTCTTGTAAGTTGAAGTTCAGTATAAACTGGGCGTAAGTGGAAGGAAGGGACTGGAGAACTAAGTCCGTATAGAGCTTACTCTCCAATGTGGTCCCTAGGTCCGCGAGCTCCTCAATGTAGCCGATCATCTTAAGCACGTGTTCTGCTACTGATGATCCGACGGCCATCCTTGCCGAAAATAACTTTTTCGACACTTCGTATCTTGCGATACGAGATTGCTCTCCATACAGTTATTTTGTATGAAGAAATATGGATTCCAAGTCCATATTCTCGTGCCTCCTCTGATGTTCATTGTCCATAGAGGCAAGTACGAGGCACTTGGCCTTCGCGCTATCAATCTCCCAAGTCTTACGGATTTCCTTATCCGCGACGCTGGAAGTGGGACCAGGGACAGGGGGAACTTTGGTGGTAAGAAGATACCCCAGCTTGTCGTAAGTGATTGCCATTTTGACATTCCCGAGCCAATGTTTGTAGTTCGGCCCTGTCAGTATGTTTTTATCTAGGAGTAACTTAAGTCTAGTCATGTCGATTGGTCGATGCAATTAGGAGAGAGAGAATAAACACTCAGCATGATGCTCTTGCAAGTTTAGAGTGGTTTTTAGTTTGTCTAAACAGGATGGCTCCCACTGTTTCTCGAATCCCTCCTCAAACCATAAAGGAAGAATTAGTCGGGATCAATCCCACCGCACAATACTTGCTTAACCGTTCAGCCAGGCCAGTGTCGGTACTTCGAGGGAGGTTTTCCAACGCTTTCGCGAAGTTCCTTAATTAAATAACCTCTTTTCCCTGGGGGCGTAGCCCCGCTAACACCTTTCTAGGCACCTACTAGGTTTATAGCATTGATCGTTTAGTGAGAAATTTCCCGAGGAGTAGCATATACTCACAGTAGGATCGGGATCCAAATATCATCGCGTGACGAAACTGAAAGAATCCTACCAGAATCATCACACTCCAAGTGATATGCAAATCTAGCAAGTTTCAGTACTTATGAAACTCCCGATGTGGATTTTTGCCCCATGCTCTTATGACCTTGACTTTAGCCAAAATATCATAAGTCACATGTCAAGTTCTACCCGTCATTATCCAGGTTAATTTGGATACATTCGCACCTACCCTTGACTATGGCCAAAATGGCAGTACGACTGTCCCAAACCAACGCATCTATCTATGCTACACATGAACACCCAATAGCTACCAATCACTATGCCTTGACTTTGGCCAACATACATAGCTTGAATACTATTGACTATTCATGTGAAACGACGGAGGGCTACGAATGGTTTTGGTGAAACCGTGAACGCAGTGAACTTGATATAGTCGATGGAACGAGATAGCTTTTAAAAAGGAGTGGCTCAAGCTCCGCATTTAAAAGTTGGTTTTGTTAGTTGTATGTATGCCCTAGAGGCCAGTATTGTACAGATGATGTATATTATATTGGATGCTTGGACATATATAGAGATAACTTTCTTGCTCGATATGATAGTATGCTATCTGGTTACTCTTTATCTTAACATGTACACTTGTCTCTTTAAACTGTCTTATAGTTACATGTTGATAAAGCCCTTAGGATGTGTACTTGACTACCTGGACTATGATGCAGATCATACTAGTGGGGACATGGTAGTCCATAAGTACATCCTTCATGGTCCCTAGTCGTGGGTGTATCGAGACAGGGCATCGATATACCAGTGTAGACTAGCGTATACGCTTCTCGACACATGAGATGGGCGATGGATGATCCCATATCCATTGGTGTTTGACATCAGAGATGGTATACGGGTGCTCAGTGGAGACTGGGTACACTGGACGGACTCGCCGATAACTCCCAGATGGTATTATACCTCACGTCACATGGCAGTTCTCAGGTGACACTTGTACAGGTTAGTCTGTAGACCCGAGATCGTCATAGAGTCTTGTGTGATTCCCACTGTGCTTTGATCTCCACCTTACCACGTCCATGAGGGCGTGCAAAACGGTGGTCTTTGGGTACAGTCCCGAGTCACATGGAGGCAATGAGCGATAGGAGGGGTTTCGTCTCTCCCGGTATTGGGGGTTGATGTTGCGCAGTGCTCGATTGGCCGTAACAGGGAAGTCCCTGGCCAGGGCTGATCAGAGATTTGCTGGTAAGTGTTACCAGTAGTTTCTCGACCCGTTATGAGCCTCACATCGGCACGACTTATCGGTTATTGGGATCTGACGTTTACCACCCCTAGACTAGATATGCGACATATCAGACGAACAGACCGGACTGTACGGTAAGTGTTACTGGTTGGATTCACAGGAGTGTGAGCGGGCTAGCTCGTCGATCTTCTGATCGCTCAATACCCGGATGGCCGTTACGTTTAGCAGACCGCTTGCGGCTTGTGGATGCTTGATATGATCATCATCTGCTACCGGCGTATTGACGAGTCTTTAGAGTCCTACACAGAGGTTTCCTGGCTCAAGCGAAACGAAATAGGAGCGCATATGAGATATGTGCGGGACCGAGAATAATGCGTGTATGTGATACCGTATTTCATTCTCGCGATGAATGTTTCGATTGGTTATATGCGATATAACCTAGTTATCGAATCGTAGATTGATTCGATAAGTCGATACATTGGATACTAGTCGGTTATGTGCGACATGACCGGATCATTGAATCAAGTGTTGATTTGATGATTTAATGTATAATTATATATTTGATATATTACTTTGCATTAACTGGTATTGGTTCACTTTAATAGGATTTTCTCACTTGTAGTTCACAAGTTGTATATGTGATATACTTTTGTGCACTAATATGTGTCATGTTTGATGATGCATGTAGATTGGTTTTGTGTTAAGACTTAAACCATAGTTATGATAATAGTTAGGGTTTTTATTTATTTACTTATTTATTTATCTATTCCTTTTTGATAAATAAATAAATGATAACAAAATGGTTTCTTTCATGAAGCTTGATGAAGCTTCATGAAGCTTTGACTAAAGTGACCATTTTGTCATCATCCTTAACCCTAACCATTCTCATTTGACCATGGTTTATTCTCTACACTTAACCTAGGTTAGAAGATGATAAGTATTGATTTTATTACTCTTTTTACTTAACACTTATCATTTTCTAGCTTCATCTTCTTCTTCATCTTAAAGATAGAAGGCTTGATGCCATCAATGGCAACTTGAGATCTAAAGTGAGAAAACCAATTCTAAAGTGAACCCACCTCCTATTTCTTCACCCTCTACCTCTTGCCAAGTTGTTTCCGGTGTTTTATTCACAAGTTTCACAACTTGGTGAAGTTAGAGCTTGAACTTGTGCAACCTCGACGTAGATCATCTTCGACACGAAGCCGACGACCTAGTCCACCCATTTTCCCGATGAAGCCGACGATTGAGTTCGGGATTCAAGATGGACAGCGAGAGGATGCCTACGTGGAGCTAAGGAAGTGGAGAACCGGATCTACAAAGGTTGTAGCCTCTCTCCTTTAGTTAAGTTGTTAACTAGTTTTGTATTTCGCCTAAACATCTAGTCTACGATCCGTATTAGGGTTTCTCGGCACCCATAAAATTTTAAATTGGCATGGTTGATGCCTTGTAAGACCTCTATAGTATGCCTAGGAACCCTACAGTGGTATCAGAGCCTAGCTAGAGCCTTAGGCGAAGTCTAGACGGAGTTTGAAGTCCGATCGACCCGAAACCCCAACTCATATATTGCTCTCTGGACTTTTTCTAAAAAATAAGATTTTTCCATATTAAAAATTCTTAAAAATATCAGCAGGAAGATATAAGAATTATGGTGCAAGACGTGCTCATGATACGTCTAAACCGCCGCGGAAACGCGGCAGAAGCATGGCTTCTGCCGCGGTTCCGCCGCCTACTGTTCACAATGCGCAATAATTTTTGCACAGTAATTCCTCTTTTCTGGTGCTGAGTTTTATGGGAATTTTTAATATTTATTCAAGAGTTGAATTTTCTGGGATTGTTTTGGGGATTCGGTGTTTCGATCGGAATATCAGATTTTGTCTATGTTGCTTTCCGGATAAATTTTAGAATATGTTAAAAAGTTCGACCAGATATAAATACCCAATTTTTCCCCTGTCGAGAAATTTCCAAGTGTTGGATTTTTCCGTAGTTTAACGACGTTCTAAGTAGTGCAAGTAACGCGATGGACCCTCTAGAAGACAACAAACCTTAACTCGATTATGTGACCGTCTTGAACTGCTCTTTGAACCTTCGGGTTTGGGGCAGTACGGCGTGCCACATGTGAGGCGTTGGCTTGACCCTTCTACGGCTGGACCGTTGGTACTGAGGCACGAACTGAATGTTATTAGACTTATTTCATGTGTTGAGCTATATCGGGAAAACTTGGGTATTCGACTGTTCGATCGGAAAGTTTAACATTTTCTGTTTATCTGGAATGTGATACAATAATTGGAATTCACAAACAGTTATGAGATAACTGAATGAATGTTATAAATCTAGCGGTTTAGTTTCACTTGATATTGAAAAGAGTTTTCGATAATGAGACTAAAATGCGGGGTTTATAACTGTTAGGCATGTGATGTCTAAGTATTTCATTTGATTAGGCATGCGATGTCTAAAGAGGTTGCGGATTCCAACTGTTGTAGTTTTACACTTTCTTTTCTGTGACCGTAAGTGTAGTATGTTCATATCGCCGGTTTCGTTGCTATACGTCAACGACAATTGGGGTATTCATACTTACTTACGTTGATGACATGTGATGTTATGTGTTACTTGATATGTTATATTGGATTGTCGTGTTTGAATAGCCGGGGGTTTTATGTGAGATGAGTGTTTTTCATTTTCATTCATGTAAAAACTTGTATGTAATATTCTTTTATTTGGGGCACTTCCAGGTTGCGGAAGTTGTCACCCTTTGTATATTATTTACTTTTCTGCACTAGGATAGACCCAAGGAGGGGAGCACAAGTAACCGGGTTCTGGGGTCCAGTGGGAGACCAACTCGAGGAGGCGAGTCCGGGTCTCCTAACCCTAGAATTGGCAGGGTTGCTTGCCGCTCTCGTAGGGGTCTAGGGGTGTGGGATTGGCTATTCATCACGACCGTGGAATCCGTGTTTTATACTGTCTCGTATTGAAAACACGGACGTCCTAGTATATCCAACGTTTCATATGTTTCTTCTGCGGCAATATCTGTGATGCGATCATGTGATGTTCTGTGATAGAAACTTTATATAGTATATATGATATATTATATAAACGTTACTTATGTTTTGCACCCGTACTAGCCCTGCCCTGCTCTGTCGTTAGTTACCTAACCTAACGGTGCACGAGGGGACATCGAGGCGAATGCGGATGGCATAAGTGTACGTCGTATTTATCTGTGATGTTTAGGTATTTAAATGATGGGACTTCATTAATGTGATTAATGAAAGAAAAGAAACCTAACATGTTGTAGAATCAAATTTTAAACAAAACAGGTAGCTACAGTTCTTGCTTTGCATAGCGGTATATATGATATGCCCTGCACCTTATTCGATGAGGAAAGGACCGAGATCCCTTCACCAGGAGTGACTCCTTTAGCAGTAACTGGCAGATGCTACACACTCGGTTTGGCTTTGATTGCTTTTAAGAGTTTTTCGCTTTGCACAGTGATATATATGATATATCCCGCACCTCATTCGACGAGGAAAGGGCCGACGATCCCTTCACCGGGAGTGACCCCTTTAGCAAAACTAGAAAAGCCTCAAAATCACTCCATTTCAAAACTTCATTCGATTCTACAACGATATCAAGTTCATTACGCTCATGGTTTTTTCTGAAAGAACCCGCGTAGCCCTCCGTCATTTCAGATAGATATTATTTAGTATTCGTGCTATGTTTGTTGACTTAGTCAAGGCATAGTGTATGGTAGCTAAATTATGTTTATCTGTAACAACATGAGATGTGATTGGATTAGAGCATTCGCACGGCCTTGTTGACTCAGTCAAGGGTCGTACGGGTGGGTTTAATTCAATCGGGAAATGTACGGGTTGAACTTGACTTGCGATTTATGGTTTGTTGACTTAGTCAAGGTCATAGATCGCTAGGGGCAAAAGCATTATCGGGAATTTCAAGTGTTGAAATTTGCAATGAGATTGCATACCTTCTATGAGATAGTTGGATCCCGATACCCACTGCGAGTAAGAGTTACACCTGGGAGAGTTTTACACATTACAATTAGCCGATCAAGTAGGTGTCTAGAAAGGTGTTAACGAGGTTACGCCTCTGGGAAAACGAGGTTTACATTAATTAGGTTCGTGCGAAAGCACGGGGGACCTCCCTCAAAGTACCGACACTGGCCTGGCTGAAAGATTGGCGAACTTGTAGTATGTAATTAATCCCGGCTAGTCTTTCCTTTTAAGGTTTGAAGGAAGATTTGATAAAAAGCAGTGGGAGCCATCCTGATTAGATAAGATAATAACCAATCTGATCTTGCACGAGCATACGCTAAAGTGTTTTCTTCTCTTTCTCTCCAGGTAGCGACCATTTCATGCCTTAATCAAGATAATAATATGGATGTATTGACCGAACCCGCATGTTATACTGTGCAGGGGAAAGTGTTAGTGTATATGCCCTAGAGGCCATTACTGTATCATACTAGTTTGTATATTACTTAATGGATGCTTGGGATATTCACCTTGTATATACAATCTTGCTCAAAATAGTAGTATGCTACTTGGTTTGTTTCTACTTCAATGTGTACATGTGTTTATTTTTGTATATCGCCTATACACATTAGTGGAGCCCTTAGGATCTTTGCTTGATTACCAGCGATGTGATGGCCGTCACACTAGTGGGGCTGGGTAATCTATAAGCACATCCTTATGCAGGTCCCTGGTCGCAGGACTATCGAGACAGGGCATCGATACTCCGGAGTAGACCAGCGCATGCGCTTCTCATCCCAGTGTGGGAGACGGTCTGTCCCACAGCCGTCAGTACGTCGTACTTGAGATAGTATGCGGGTGCTCGTTAGGTTACGGGTACACTGGACAGGACTCGTCGGGAACTGACTAGTTGGTATTATACCTATCATCAGTTATCAGTTCCCAGGTGACATGAGTACAGCTTAGTCCGCTGACTTGACACTGTCACTTCGCCTCAAGTGTGTTCCCACTGTACTTTGATCACTACCCTACCACGGCTCAAAGGAGTCGTGCAAACAGGTAGTGGTTGGGTGCAGTCCCGAAGCACTTGGAGGCAGTGACGGTTAGACAGGATTCGTCTCTCCCGGTATTGGGGGTTGACATCGCGCTGTGTCTAGGAGAGCCATTACATGAGTAGTCCCTGGCCCGGGCAAACGAGATATACTGGTAGGTTTCCAGTGTTATCTCAGGGTGTTTTGGGCTTCGCTCCGGCACGACTTGTACCGCTATTGGGGGACTGACGTTTACCGCCCCCTAGGCCCGCCATGCGATGTATCAGACGAACAGACCGGACTGTACGGAGAATGTCACACTCAGGCTCAGTAGGAGTTCAGATGGGTTTCACCTCGTCGGTCTTCTTGTCGGCATTACCTGGGGACCGTTACGCACAGCTAGTGCCGCTTGCGGTCTGTGGTTAAACCCACTGCCAGCGTAGTGTCGAGTCTTTAGAGTCCCACACAGAAAGCTTTTCGCCTTTAGGCAAAAGAGTAGAGGTCGCATGGTATTGCGACAGGTCGCATGGTTTTGCGACAGGGTTCGGTCACATCCGTGCACTTGTGCACGTACAGTGTCCGGACAGTTTACACTAGCGGGCTTTGGTTTAAGCCAGATCCTAGTGTACCTTATGGGTTTGGATTTATCCAGTTTGCATTCGTGTTCCTCGGAACGCAGATGCGGGTGTGTATGCACAGTTGACAGGGAGGCAGAGGCAGCGGATTCACATTAGGGTTGTTGACAGTTGACCGTTGACTATTTGACTTTTTGCTCAACCCTAATGAGAATATGATATGTGATTAACTATTATATTAATTAAGTATTATGGTGATATGGTTGTTGACTTTGTTGACTTGTTGACTTTTGTTGACTTGTTGATTTTGTTGACTTGTTGACTTTTGTTGACTTGTTGACCGGTTGACTAGGCTTGACTAGTTGACCATCATGATAACCATAGCCATCATTTCATGGCAAAGACTTTTGTTTACTTGCTCATTTGTGTAAAATGAGTGCATGAAATGATATGGTTATGGTTGCTTCAACCATCACATAAGACTTTTTTTGATATGATGAGTTATGATCACTTTGGATTATGAGAGGGTGAAAAACAAAAGAGAGCCTCATTCTTTCTTGCTCATTCTCTCTCTTGTTCTTGAGCTCTCCTTTTGCTCTCACCCTCAACCTCTTCCTCCCTCTCTTGATCCTATGGTTCTATTGTCTCATGAGTTGAGAATCAAGAACCATAGATAAAATCCCATTCTATTTCTTCTCTACTCATTCTAGTTCACTAGGTTTAGCAAACCAAGTGAACTAGTTTCTTCCAAGAACGAAGAAGGAGATAAAGGTTGGAGCTTTCAGGTGGATCTATCTTCGGCGTACGGAGACGACGAGAAGAAGCCATCAGACCACCATCGGAGCTTTGAAGACGAAGGAGTTCAAGACAAGCAAGGTATAACCCCCTAACCGAGTAGCTAGAAACTCATAGTTAGGATGTTAGATAGATGTTTAACCAAGATCCGGGTTTTAGGTCCATGTTACCACCTCCGTAAAAATCGTTTTTTACCAAATTCCGCTTTCCCGAAAGTACCGGGAGAGGTAGCATGGACTTACTGTGGTATCAGAGCCTAGTTAAACTCTATCTAACTTGTTAGCAAGTAACTAGAAGATCGATCAAAGAAAAAGTCCCGAAAACGAACCCCGAAAATTTGCAGTTTCTGTCGATTTTTTTACTGTTCAAAAATTAATTATTTTAACACCTAAAATCGGCTCAGGCTTTTCTGTGAATAACCACCAAAGATGGACCCACGATCGAGTCAAAGCGCCGCGGAAGCGCGGCGGGAGCACGCTCCCGCCGCGGATCCGCGGCCGAGTTGACTCGGCCGAGGTCAATCTTTGGTGCAGTGTTATTCTGGGGGTATTTTGGGATTTTTAGTATATATATTTTCAACCCAGATTTTCCAGAACGAAAATTTTATTTTGGGGTCCCGAAAATCCGTATTTTTTATCGAACTTCTAAAAGACTTAAGCTAACGGGTTTTTCTGTAATGTGATATTTGTATTGAACGTCTACTAATCGCTATATGTCGATTAGTGGGGGTTATACAAATCTGTGATCTGTAATGTGCTGGAATGTGTATATGAATATGTTGGATTGTCGCGGGTGAATAGCCGGGGGTTGTGAGACGAGAATTTTCTTTTCTTTCAATTCATGTAAATTTGTAAATTGATGTAATAATTATTTGTATGGCCGCACAACCGGGTCGGGGTTGTAGCCGTCATTGTATAATTTCTTTTTACTGTTTTTGCTCCTAGGATAGACCCATGGAGGGGGTGCACAAACTACCGGGTATGCCGAAGTGTCGAGTGGCCTACTCATGGAGATGAGGGAGGTTACTACGCTTCGGGTACTTGGCGGGTAGTTTGCCGCACCCGTAGGGGTCTTGGGTGGGGTTTTGGCTATTCACCGCGACCGTGTAATTTGTCTTTCGTTACAGGCTCATACGAATTACAGATTCCTAGTATATCCAATGTATTCATCTGTGATCTGAAATGTTTATCATTGCAGTATATCTATATATGATATTATTTAGGTGTTGCTTATGTTTTACAGACGCGCTAGCCCAGCCCCCGCTCTGTCGTTAGTTAAGTAACCTAACGGGTAATGACGGGGCCCCGTGGCGAATGCGAATGGCATAAGCGTACGTCATATTTTGGTTGTTTTCTGTAATGGTAGGATTAAATGATGGGACGCATTAAAAGAACTAATGCAAGAATATCACGCATTAAAAGAACTAATGCAAGATAATAAACCAAGTTAAAGTCGTTGGAACACTTTCGAAAAACCACTCGGTTCTTTTCAAAACCAACTTTTAAATGCGGAGCTTGAGCCACTCCTTTTAAAAGCTATCTCGTTCCATCGACCAAATCAAGTTCACTACGTTCACGGTTTTGCCAAAACTATTCGTAGCCCTCCGTCGTTTCGTATGAATATTCAATAGTATTCAAGCTGTGTTTGTTGACCTTCGTCAAGGCATAGTGATTGGTAGCTATTGGGTATTCATATGTAGCATAGATAGATGCGTTGGTTTGGGACATTCGCATTACCTTGTTGACCTTCGTCAAGGGTATATACGGGTGGATTCAAATTAACCTGGATAATGACGGGCAGAACTTGACATGTGACTTATGATTTGTTGACCTTCGTCAAGGTCATAAGAGCATGGGGCAAAAATCCACATCGGGAGTTTCATAAGTACTGAAACTTGCTAGATTTGCATACCATTTGGAGTGTGATGATTCTGGTAGGATTCCTTCAGTTTCGTCACGCGATGATATTTGGATCCCGATCCTACTGTGAGTATATGCTACTCCTCGGGAAATTTCTCACTAAACGATCAATGCTATAAACCTAGTAGGTGCCTAGAAAGGTGTTAGCGGGGCTACGCCCCCAGGGAAAAGAGGTTCTTTAATTAAGGAACTTCGCGAAAGCGTTGGAAAACCTCCCTCGAAGTACCGACACCGGCCTGGCTGAACGGTTAAGCAAGTATTGTACGGTGGGATTGATCCCGGCTAATTCTTCCTTTATGGTTTGAGGAGGGATTCGAGAAACAGTGGGAGCCATCCTGTTTAGACAAACTAAAAACCACTCTAAACTTGCAAGAGCATCATGCTGAGTGTTTCTTCTTCTCTCTCCTAATTGCAGCGACCAAATCGACATGACTGGACTTAAGTTACTCCTAGATAAAAACAAACTGACAGGGCCAAACTACAAAGATTGGCTCAGGAATGTCAAGATAGCAATCACTTACGACAAGCTGGGGTATCTTCTTACCACCAAAGCTCCCCCTGTCCCTGGTCCAACTTCCAGCGTCGCGGATAAGGAAATCCGCAAGACCTGGGAGATTGATAGCGCGAAGGCCAAATGCCTCCTGCTTGCCTCGATGGACAACGAACATCAGAGGAGGCACGAGAATATGGACATGGAATCCATATTGCTTCATACAAAAGAACTGTATGGAGAGCAATCTCGTATCGCAAGATACGAAGCGTCGAAAAAGTTATTTTCGACAAGAATGGCCGTCGGATCATCAGTAGCCGAGCACGTGCTAAAGATGATCGGCTACATTGAGGAGCTCGCTGACCTAGGGATCACATTGGAGAGTGAGCTATATACGGATATAGTTCTCCAGTCCCTTCCTTCCACTTACGCCCAGTTTATACTGAACTTCAACTTACAAGAAAAAGAGGTTGAACTTTCAGAGCTCCTCAACATGCTGAGGAGCGCAGAGGGCACCCTACAGAAAGGTAGGGATACATCCACTTTGTTTGTAGGAGGATCATCTTCTTCTAGGTCCAAGGCGAAAGCCAAGGGAAAGAAGAAGAAGGCCCCCGCCAAACCAAGGGGCGGTGTTTGTAAAGTGGATACGAAGGAAAAAGGTAAAGCAACAAAGATAGCGGGGAAGCTTGTGGATAAGGAAGAATGCTTCTATTGTCATAAGAAAGGACACTGGAAGAATGATTGCAGGGCCTGGAAGGCCAGAACACAGGAATTGAAGCAGGTTGCAGCTTCAGCTTCAGGTGTGTATGTTATTGAAAACTGTCTTTCAATAAACTCTACTTCCTGGGTATTGGATACCGGATCAGGATCTCATATCTGTAATTCTTTGCAGGAGTTGAGAAACCGTAGGGTTTTGAAGGCAGGTGACATGACCCTCAGAGTTGCGAACGGAGCTAGCATGGATGCTAAAGCCGTGGGGGACTATCACCTGGGAATGTCAGATGGACATGTTTTGGTTTTGCGTAATTGCTTTTTTGTACCCAACGCAACTTGTAATATCATTTCTGTATCTTTAGTTTCTAAAGAAGGTTATGAATATGCGTTTGTAAGTAATGTTGTAAACATTCACCTTAATCAAGTTTTGATTGGGTCAGGTACATTGAGTAATGGTATATACGTGTTGAACCAACCATAGATTTTTAATGTCCAGAATACACACAAAAGAAAGTCTCCAGAAATAAATCAGACTTTCTTATGGCATTGTAGATTGGGTCACATCAATGAGAGAAGGTTGACGAAGTTACATACAGAAGGGTATTTGAATGCGTTCGAATATCAGTCGTATGCCACTTGTCAATCCTGTCTCAAAGGAAAGATGACAAAGACTCCGTTTACAGGACATGGAGTAAGAGCGAGCGAGCTCTTGGGACTCGTACACAGTGACGTGTGCGGTCCAATGTCTACACATGCCCGAAGCGGACATTCTTACTTCATTACTTTTACGGATGACTTCTCAAGGTACGGTTATGTCTTCTTAATGAAACATAAGTCCGAGGCCTTTGGAAAATTCCAGGAGTATAAGAATGAAGTAGAGAAACAGACCGGCAAAAGTATTAAGATTCTAAGATCGGATCGAGGTGGAGAATACTTAAGTGCCGAATTCCTGAATTACTTAAAAGAGAATGGTATTCTCTCTCAGCTTACTCCTCCATACACTCCGCAACATAATGGTGTATCGGAGAGACGGAACCGAACCCTATTGGATATGGTTCGGTCCATGATGAGTAACGCTGAGTTACCGCGATCATTCTGGGGATATGCACTAGAAGCAGCTGCGTATCTCTTGAACAAGGCTCCCACCAAGACTGTGCCTACCACCCCATATGAGATGTGGACTGGGAAGAAACCCTGTCTTAAGTATCTTAAGGTATGGGGATGTCCAGCTTTTGTAAAAAAGCAGCATGCGGACAAGCTTGAGGCACGTTCAGTACAGTGTAAGTTTGTGGGATACCCAAGGAACTCCAGGGGGTATCTTTTCTATTTCGCTGAGGAACAAAAGGTCTTTGTTTCTCAGCATGCCCGCTTCTTGGAAACTGAGTTTTTGGAAACCCAGATAAGTGGGAACACAATAGAACTGGAAGAAGTTCCAGAACCACAGACTGTTACTGAAAGCTTAGTGGAACCAGAGGGTTCAACAGAACAGGACATTCCTAC
The DNA here is from genome assembly GCA_030015575.1 of Agapanthus africanus. NCBI lineage: Eukaryota > Viridiplantae > Streptophyta > Magnoliopsida > Asparagales > Amaryllidaceae > Agapanthus > Agapanthus africanus. Next base: position 308,740,904 of record CM057347.1, on the reverse strand, counting down.
GCCACTCCGCAGGAGTAGTAGGCAGTCTCATCCGCCCGAGAGATACTGCGGTTTTCTCATAGACGGGGATAGAGAAGATTGCATCATAGATTATGATGAGCCTACTGTAAGTGCACGGCGGCGCCCCGGCCGTCAATCCGACGGCCAAATGCGGAAACGGTGATAAACTTTAATTTTTTTGCGGACTTAGCAAACCGGCACCACCGCGCACTAAACACCCGGATCGTAACCATTAACAAGTCTAAGCTAACTAGAAGACGGGTTAGAGATATACCGAGTGATCCGAGTCCTCCGGTCTTCTCGTCGTCGTCCCGATCTCCCGCGGATCCTCCGGTCGTCGCCTCCTTGCCGGAAGGGCACCACATCGCCTGTATCTTTTACGGGCTCCCACCTCAATACCGAGGCAACTCGGGCACGAAGCTGGCAAGTCGATGTGCCCAAGATTTGCTGTAGATATAGTGTAGAAGCTTGTCTCTTTTGGGGTTATGAGGTTGCCATGGTTGGAGGAATTTGTGCACAATGATTTTCATTGATGGATGCTAAGAGAAAATGAGCATGCCATCTCAAAATGGAGCTCGGCCAGCCAACTCAAAATGAGCTCACTGGAAAAGGAATTAAGAATGAAGCAAGCACACCCTGGAATTATGCAAGTGGGAAGTATATATATATAATTAATAAAAACCATGCATCAAAAACCCATACACTTCCAGAATCTCCAGCACACACACAAATACTCCCCATTCTAATTAATTAATCCACTATACAAAAATAAAACACACTCCATCAATCCAACAGCAACAGTGGCCGGCCCACTCCAATTTCCATCACCAAAACCATACTCTTTCATCATGTCATAATAAATGCATGAATAGCAAAGAAGATATCATAATCAAACCTTTTGCAAGAAACCCCCCCCCCCCACAAAATGTTAATTGCAAACTTGCAATTAACACCCTCCAACGAAAAGTCCGACGGGGAAGGAAAAAGAGAAAACCGGCCGGAACGGAATGCAAACTGGCAACCCCAGAAAACTGGTCCCGTAATAAATTACAGGAAAACCCCGATACTGTGCATACACACCCGCATTTGTATTCTGACCGGATACAAATGCAAAGAGACAAAACTACACTATCAAATACTAAGATCCGGCTTAAGCCAAAGCCGGCTAGTAAAAACCGTCCGATCACCATCCGTGCAATACCGCACGTATCTGATCGAACCCTGCCATATCTCCATACGGCCTCTACAGCGTTTCGCCCGAAAGCTGAGTAACTGAAAATGTGGTGGACTCTAAAGACTCGTCAATACTATGGCTGTGGATTTAACCACTAGCACGTCAGAGGTATAAGCCAATACGTGACGGGCCACCAGCTATTGACTAAAAGGGAAGTCGATGAGCGAACTCATCCTGACACCCTACTGAGCCTGTCAGTGACAATATCCGTACAGTCCGTTCCGTTCGTCTATGAGCATCGCATGTCGGGCCTAGGGGGTTGGTAAAAGTCAGACCCCCAAAAGCGGTACAAGTCGTGTCGGAGTGTAGCCCAGAACACCCTGAGATACTACTGGAATACCTACCAGTAAATCTCCTGCCTTGGCCAAGGTCTTCGTGTAATGGCTCTCCTAGACACAGCGCGACCTCACCCCCAATACCGGGAGAGACGAACCCCTGAAGATCCGCTCACTGCCTCCATGTGGCTCGGGACTGTACCCAACTAAAACCTGTTTGCACGACTCCTTTGAGCCGTGGTAGGGTAGTAATCAAAGTACAGTGGGAACTCACACGAGACAAATGACGATCCCCAGGTCGATGAACTAACCTGTACACATGTCACCAGGGAACTGCTATCTGACGTCAGGTATAAGACCAACTAGCATGTTCCCGGCGAGTCCTGTCTGGTGTACTCATAACCCAATGAGCACCTGTATACATCTTAGGTGAACCAACTGACACCAGTGGCTTGTAAGACCGGCCACCGCCCCGCGTCGGGGTCTCGACTGTATACACTAGTCTACTCTGGAGTATCGATGCCCTATCTCAAAACTCCCACGACTAGGGACCTTTTAAGGATGTGCTTATAGACTACCAGCTCCCACGTATATGATCGCCCTCATACTGCCGGTAGTCAAGCAAGAATCCTAGGGGCTCTATCAACGTGCAATAGCGACATGTCATGTCACCTAAAGCAGTACACGATGATAAAGGTAAACCAGATAGCATACTATCATCTCGAGTAAGACTGTCGTACCGGGATAGGTCCTCCCTCAATCATTGCAATCACGTGCCTGTGATCCAATAATTGACTCTGAGGGCACTACCTCCAACAATCTCCCACTTGCACTCAAGGCTAATTATTTTGATGTCGCATACTCACAGCCCGTGTGATACCGAACACCCAACTCCTCTACTGGTCAGTCTCACAAAGCTCGTTTGTGAAACTATTGCGTTCAAGGAATAGCCTCAGCGAGTGGATCCGCCTTGAAATTTCTTTCTATGTCTCTCTATATCTCAAGTTCGCGGAGAAAGCTATCTCCCGAAATGAGCAATACCTGTCTTAGAATGTCTGGATGTCTGATGGGACCTGGTTCATAAATGAACTCCAAATCCAAACTTCTTAGACTGTATCGTCAACTGAACTTAATCAGTATCATGCGCCATGCCTCCCTCAGTATTGCCTTGGACCACCTGTTCAAAATACTGTCCCTCGTTAGAGGGAAAACTATAACTCTGACAACCTCCTTGTCGTCCATGTCACCTTGGAAGCCTGGAGTGATAACCGTCTCCTAAAGGAGGCAGTCGTTATCATATCCCTAGAACATTCACTTATGTTCTAAAACTGCGTCCGACTGTTTCTCCACGATTGGATCAATGTCAACTTATTGCATCTAGTGCAAGAACAACATCTGGTGTGGTGCTTGACATCACATGATTGTCTCAATTGCCTAAGCAAGTGATCTGCCAATCATGCACATCCCTCTCTACTTTAGTCTATAAGACACCTTTAGAGAGGGTGACTCCATCACCTGCAGGTACACCACCGTGCCAGGAGTCGTCCATTCTAAATACTCTTAGAATGCTGTCAAGGTACCCGATTGGGAAACCACCCAAATCTAGATCTAAAAACCATAGATCTAGTAACCAGTATGTCTGATATAATGTCCAAGTCCCTTGTGGAGAAAACACTATGTGACAACCAAAGTATAACCGATCGTAGTATACGAATGTCACTTCCTACTACCTTCTCAACAGATCCATCCCCTATTCTGATGACGTCAAACCTATGACTGTCACATCAGAAATAGATGATCTATCTCCGCTACATCTGCTTTGGTCTATAAATAGACATAAGCCTGATGTCTACCAATGCTTTCGCTGCTCCCACTGACCACGACAACCCTCTGGCAGAGTCATATAGACGTGCACTTCTAAAGCTAGTTTAGAACGACGCTATACTCATCCTCCTGCCGGGTCTCGCAGTCTGGAACAACAACAATGGCAAGTGTGGGTAAACAAGAACTTCCCTGTCACCGTCCTTGAGGCTACCGGAGTACCTCTCGGGTGCCTGAAGTTACCCACCTTATCTGCGGAGTGGTCAATGGAATGTCAAATCAGATTGAATCTTTAGGTTCCTTATCAAATCTTCAGTAATCGTTTGCGGTTCTGGAATCACTTCCAGTTCTACCATACTCCCACTACTGTTTTTGAAAAAAAACATTTTTATTAAAACTGTGGCGAGTCCAGAACAATATTTCTATTGATCTTTCTTATGGTAGAAAGTCAACCCTCGTCATAGCCTGGGTCAACCCACAAACAGCCATTACAGAAACGTGCCTTTGAGTTATCCAGAGTCTGGTTTTAAGCATAAGCCGGACAACTCCCCGTACCTTAACAACGTTAAGATACGAACTGTTCTATATCCAATATAGAACCAGAGACACTGATTTAATTGAACCAGATTCAAATCATGCAGCTGTCTTCAGTGCATGTCAACAAAATGGAGAGAGGCGCGTTACTCAACTTAGGAATGTTTCCAATTATGAGTATCCCGAAAGAGAAGCAATTTCTCTTTATCATTACTATCAACTGAATACCATACACAAGTATCTACATCTTCGATCACCTTGAAGAATCACGATACTTGCTACACGTGGTTCTCTACTCTATTCAAATACCTATAACTCCTCAAAACTTAGACCCTGTGTTTCTACGAAACACATGTCTAAGAACTAGAGAAGTTAAAAGTAAACAGAATATAGTATGAGGACCAACCCCTCTGTCCTAATGGACACTGGACAACATACAATACTCTGTATAAGTCCGCTGAGTCTAACAACTCTTTCACTGTGTGTCGTAGGTTGAAAACTGTACTTATGGTTAAGAAGAATTACACCGCTGTTTAATGCTCCTTACCTAACCATCCACTGATATAGGTAAATGTCATCGACATAATATCAAAAAGGTATATCTCACTCTATGAAAATAGACGTACAGATATATCAATTTGAAATTGGTGCACAACAGCGGATATTCAAAACCAAATATTTGCCGACCGGCAAACAGCCCAGGTGATCTCCTCAAATATCACCGATTACAACGAATCCCGATATAATGAGGATGATCACTCAATTCCCAATAATTTACTCCCACTCATCATCTGTAAAACCATACAGATGTGAGAATCATACCTGGTAAATACATACCCTGGAGCAAGTGTCTAATCGGGAAATCAGTTTTCTTTTAACAGTACACAGTGAAACTGAAACATTAAAATGTTTCGATGGGGTATCGTGGTATTCTTAGTAATGCCTCTACCATTATCCAGATTCACAACTATAACCGTATAATTCTTTGCCACCTCTCCAAATTCCTTTATATGTCTTTAGTCATTACCTTCTGCATACCCCTCAGGCCAAATGGTTTTCTTCCTTCCCTACCGTTCGGCATCAGCCTATGGTTTGGAAGAAGACTATCCAATAAGCATAATGGGTGTACTGTCCTAATCCTAGGAGCACTCGCAATGCGAGAGAAGGTGAAGATAAAAGACAATCGAATAAACCTTATTCCTATTTCTCCTGAACCAGAATCCATCCCCGAACTGGAACAAGTTCCTTTCGAGTTCGTATATAACCATACGATGGAATATCCAATAAACTGTGGATCTTCGTAGTGATACGGAGTGTCCTGGAGAAATACAAAGGTGATTTAGGATTGGCGAAGAAATACTTGGTTTGGTCGTGAATATCAGTCGCAATTTACTTTGCCCTCTTACTAATCCCTTGCTTTGTCTTAATCTTAATACCTTCTGCACACCATCGTTATGCTAATTGGTTTTCTTCATTCCCTACCGGTCGGCACCAGCCTAAGGTTTGGAAGAAGACTATCCAATTTGCATAATAGGTGTACTATCTCCTAAGCCAAGGAGTACTCACAACTTGAGAGAAGGTAAAAGGGAAAAGACAACTGAATAATCCTATCCGTTTTCTCCAGAACCGGAAACCATCCTCGAATTCCTTCGAGTTCGTATCTAACCATACGATGGTTTTGTCCAATGGAAGTGGACGTTCGCAGTAATACGGGGTGTCCTGGAGAAAAGGGTAAAAGTAGGAGTGGCAATGAGGTTTGCAACTCTGACAATCCAAAAGCCAGTGTTAAGAAGGTTCGGTCAACTTGGTCACTGAGTCATAGTCATAGGGTCGGGTCAATGGTCGCTGCCAGAGAGAGAGAGAAAAGAAACACTCAGCGTGCACTCTATCCTAGATCAGAATGGTTACCAATTTATCTATTCTGGAAACCTCCCACTGTTCCTCAAATTCTTCTCCAAACCTGAAAGAAGAATTAGTCGGGGTCACCCGAGGAGTAAACTAACTCATCAGTGGGAATCGGGATCCAACTATCATCGCATGACAACGTGACGGAATCCGCTCACGCTATCACACTCCAGAAGGTATGCGCATATCTGGCAAGTTTCAGTTCTTTTGAAACTCCCGATGAGATTTTTACCCCATGCTCTTATGACCTTGACTTTGGCCAACAAATCATAAGTCACATGTCAAGTTCTACCCGTCATTCTCCAGGTTGTTTTGAATCCACCCATACCTACCCTTGACTTTGGCCAACAAGGCAGTACGACTGTTCCAAACCAACGCATCTATCTATGCTGCATATGAATAACCAACAGCTACCAAACACTGTGCCTTGACTTTGGCCAACAAACACAGCTTGAATACTATTGACTACCCATATGAAACGACGGAGGGCTACGAATGGTTTCTGGCGAAAACCTTTAACGTAATGAACTTGATATCGTTGAAGGAACGGATAGCTTTTTAGAAAATATAGTGACGAAAACCTTTACTAAAGAGGTCACTCCCGGTGAAGGGATCTCGGCTTTTTCCCCGTAGAATGGGGTGCAGGATATTCCAAATGAATACCGCGGTGCAAAGCAAAAGTAATCGGCTATAGTGAAGTTAATGCCCTGACGCAAACTTCTGTCCAAGGGGTCACTCCCGGTGAAGGGATCTCGGCCCTTGCCTCGTCGACTGAGGAGCAGGATATTCCAAATGAATACCACGATGCAAAACAAAAGTGAACGTCCTTGCAATAACAGCTTTTTGAAAAGTGTTCCAACAACATCAGATTAGGTTTGTTTAACTTGCATTGATCCGAATCAACGCAGTCCCATCAATTGATCACACCACAAAGAACGAAAATATACTGACGTACGTATATGTCATCCGCATTCGCCACTGGGTCCCGTCATCACCCGTTAGGTTAGCTAACTAACGGCAGAGCGGGGACTGGACTAGCGCGGATGAAAAACATATACAACATCTACTAATATATATACCAATATATAGTATTTCGCTCAAGGCGTGAATAAAATGCAACATCACAGAAATGTACAGCATCACAGAACATAACAGATATCTGGGATCCCCGGGTTTCACAGAGCCACTACTGAAACCCGACGTTCCTCTGGTCGTGTGGATAGCCTGTGCAATGAAAACCTAGACCCCTACGGGCGCGGCAAGTCACCCGCCAAAACCTGAAGCGAGGCAGCCCCCTTCAGCACCGTGAATGGACCACCCAGCACTTCACGGAATCCGGTAACTTGGGCACCCCTCCTGGGTCAACCTGTACCCCCTACGAGTGCGGCGAATAGCCCGCCAATTCCAGACTGAAGCCCCTCCGTCTCAATGCCCTGAGATGCGGGCCCGTTGCCCTCTAGAACCCGGCTATCCGTGCACCCCTCCGCGGGGTAACCCTAGTACAGAAAGTAAAATATACATACAACGGGTACATCGACCGCAACCAGGTCGTGCCCCAAAAGAATAATACAAACAGGCAGTGACGGCAGTCCACATGTCGGACGCTCGCCCCGCAATATCAAATGTACATAATACAACACAGTACTAGCATTGCATCCAGGCTATCCCCCACGACCGATCCGCAACATCACAGCAAATACATAGAACATCAACGTGAAAGTCACGTTCGCAAATCCGTCTAACCGGGCTATAGCAGTCAGACCGGATTTACCGATCGAGTGACATTCACGGTCGCAGATATAATGTAAATACTGTGAAAAATGTGTTTAAAATATCCGATCAATCAAAAATTAACAAGTGGGCCCCCAAGCAATACTGTAGCACTCACAGAAATAATGGGCCCAAATTTAACATTCCAAAACCCCTAAAATCACCCCAGAAGCCCACTGAATCCTCCATACTGCGGCGGAACCGCGGCAACAAGTAGGGTTTTGCCGCGGTTCCGCGCTCCACTGAGGAGATCAGTGTCTCGACTTTTTCCAGAACTCTTAGATCTTCCAGTACATCAATTTTATACAACCTGAAAAAATTTTCGACACTAAAAATTTCCAACAGAAAACTGATGTGATCAAAATACGGGTTTTGGAACATTTGATCGATCGGAACTGAAAAACACATTACACAAAACTATACTAAGTTAATGGCGAGGCTCTGATACCACTGTAAGTGCACGGCGGCGCCCCGGCCGTCAATCCGACGGCCAAATGCGGAAACGGTGATAAACTTTAATTTTTTTGCGGACTTAGCAAACCGGCACCACCGCGCACTAAACACCCGGATCGTAACCATTAACAAGTCTAAGCTAACTAGAAGACGGGTTAGAGATATACCGAGTGATCCGAGTCCTCCGGTCTTCTCGTCGTCGTCCCGATCTCCCGCGGATCCTCCGGTCGTCGCCTCCTTGCCGGAAGGGCACCACATCGCCTGTATCTTTTACGGGCTCCCACCTCAATACCGAGGCAACTCGGGCACGAAGCTGGCAAGTCGACGTGCCCAAGATTTGCTGTAGATATAGTGTAGAAGCTTGTCTCTTTTGGGGTTATGAGGTTGCCATGGTTGGAGGAATTTGTGCACAATGATTTTCATTGATGGATGCTAAGAGAAAATGAGCATGCCATCTCAAAATGGAGCTCGGCCAGCCAACTCAAAATGAGCTCACTGGAAAAGGAATTAAGAATGAAGCAAGCACACCCTGGAATTATGCAAGTGGGAAGTATATATATATAATTAATAAAAACCATGCATCAAAAACCCATACACTTCCAGAATCTCCAGCACACACACAAATACTCCCCATTCTAATTAATTAATCCACTATACAAAAATAAAACACACTCCATCAATCCAACAGCAACAGTGGCCGGCCCACTCCAATTTCCATCACCAAAACCATACTCTTTCATCATGTCATAATAAATGCATGAATAGCAAAGAAGATATCATAATCAAACCTTTTGCAAGAAACCCCCCCCCCCCCCACAAAATGTTAATTGCAAACTTGCAATTAACACCCTCCAACGAAAAGTCCGACGGGGAAGGAAAAAGAGAAAACCGGCCGGAACGGAATGCAAACTGGCAACCCCAGATAACTGGTCCCGTAATAAATTACAGGAAAACCCCGATACTGTGCATACACACCCGCATTTGTATTCTGACCGGATACAAATGCAAAGAGACAAAACTACACTATCAAATACTAAGATCCGGCTTAAGCCAAAGCCGGCTAGTAAAAACCGTCCGATCACCATCCGTGCAATACCGCACGTATCTGATCGAACCCTGCCATATCTCCATACGGCCTCTACAGCGTTTCGCCCGAAAGCTGAGTAACTGAAAATGTGGTGGACTCTAAAGACTCGTCAATACTATGGCTGTGGATTTAACCACTAGCACGTCAGAGGTATAAGCCAATACGTGACGGGCCACCAGCTATTGACTAAAAGGGAAGTCGATGAGCAAACTCATCCTGACACCCTACTGAGCCTGTCAGTGACAATATCCGTACAGTCCGGTCCGTTCGTCTATGAGCATCGCATGTCGGGCCTAGGGGGTTGGTAAAAGTCAGACCCCCAAAAGCGGTACAAGTCGTGTCGGAGTGTAGCCCAGAACACCCTGAGATACTACTGGAATACCTACCAGTAAATCTCCTGCCTTGGCCAAGGTCTTCGTGTAATGGCTCTCCTAGACACAGCGCGACCTCACCCCCAATACCGGGAGAGACGAACCCCTGAAGATCCGCTCACTGCCTCCATGTGGCTCGGGACTGTACACAACTAAAACCTGTTTGCACGACTCCTTTGAGCCGTGGTAGGGTAGTAATCAAAGTACAGTGGGAACTCACACGAGACAAATGACGATCCCCAGGTCGATGAACTAACCTGTACACATGTCACCAGGGAACTGCTATCTGACGTCAGGTATAAGACCAACTAGCATGTTCCCGGCGAGTCCTGTCTGGTGTACTCATAACCCAATGAGCACCTGTATACATCTTAGGTGAACCAACTGACACCAGTGGCTTGTAAGACCGGCCACCGCCCCTCGTCGGGGTCTCGACTGTATACACTAGTCTACTCTGGAGTATCGATGCCCTATCTCAAAACTCCCACGACTAGGGACCTTTTAAGGATGTGCTTATAGACTACCAGCTCCCACGTATATGATCGCCCTCATACTGCCGGTAGTCAAGCAAGAATCCTAGGGGCTCTATCAACGTGCAATAGCGACATGTCATGTCACCTAAAGCAGTACACGATGATAAAGGTAAACCAGATAGCATACTATCATCTCGAATAAGACTGTCGTACCGGGATAGGTCCTCCCTCAATCATTGCAATCACGTGCCTGTGATCCAATAATTGACTCTGAGGGCACTACCTCCAACACCTACTAGCTTCCAGCAGGCCGTTCAGAGCGTTGACTCAGTGAAATGGCTGGATGCAATGCGGACCGAAATGGAGTCCATGTACACCAACAACGTATGGACGTTGGACATTGCTCCAGACGGGGTAAAACCCGTAAGATGCAAGTGGATCTTCAAAAGGAAGATTGGTGTAGATGGACAGGTTGAGACCTATAAAGCTAGGCTGGTAGCAAAGGGTTTTTGTCAAAGACCTGGCTTGGACTATGACGAAACCTTTTCTCCAGTAGCCATGCTGAAATCCATTCGGATCCTTCTTGCCATTGCTACCTTCCACGATTATGAGATCTGGCAAATGGACGTAAAGAAAGCTTTTCTAAATGGAAATTTAGAGGAGTGTGTCTATATGGACCAACCAGAGGGTTTCATTCAGAGTGGGAGCAGCGGAAAGGTGTGCAAGTTGCTTAAGTCCATCTATGGACTAAAGCAGGCATCGCGGAGTTGGAACATCTGCTTTGATGAGACGGTCAAAGAATTTGGGTTTATCAAAAATCCAGATGAACCATGCATCTATAGTAGATTTGTAGCGAGAACTGTAGTATTCCTCGTTTTATACGTGGATGACATTCTCTTAATAGGAAATGACATTCCTATGCTACAATCTGTCAAGGGGTTCTTGTCACACAAGTTCTCCATGAAAGACCTGGGTGATGCCTCGTACATTCTGGGTATCCGGATCTACCGTGACAAATCCAAAAGGATATTAGGACTTTCTCAGTCCAGGTACATCGACACCATACTGAAGAGATTCAGTATGGAAGATTCCAAGCGCGGTAACCTACCGGCTTGTCACGGGATCACCCTCTCTAAAGAGATGTCTCCCAAGACTGATTTGCAGAGGGATCGCATGTCTATTATACCCTACGCTTCTGCGGTAGGCTCTATAATGTATGCGATGTTGTGTACCAGACCGGATGTAGCTTATGCACTGAGTGTGGTAAGCCGGTATCAGTCAAACCCTGGGGAGAAACACTGGATAGCGGTAAAGAACATTCTCAAGTACCTGAGAAGGACTAAGGAGATGTTCTTGGTGTATGGCGGAAAAGACCTCCAGATCGAGGCCTTTGCTGACTCCAGCTTCCAGAGTGACAAGGATGATTCCAAGTCCATGTCGGGTTTTGTCATTACCCTCAATGGAGGGGCGGTGTGTTGGAAGAGTTCCAAACAGGAAACCGTTGCAGACTCGACGATGGAAGCGGGATACATCGCTGCATCTGATGCCGCAAAAGAAGCTGTCTGGATGAGGAAGTTCTTGAAAGAACTTTAGGTGGTTCCGTCCATTGTTGATCCAATACCTCTGTATTGCGACAACAACGGGGCTATAGCTTTAGCGAAGGAACCCAGGTCCCATCAGAGATCCAGGAACATCTTAAGGCGGTATCACCTGATCAGGGAGATCGTAGATCGCCAGTAGATCGAGGTTCGGAGAGTCGCTTCAGAAGATAACACTGCAGATCCATTCACCAAGGCCCTACCCCAGACTCAGTTCGAGCGGCTGATCGAGATGATAGGTCTTCGATACGCCAGTACATGGCCTTAGTGCAAGTGGGAGATTGTTAGTGTATATGCCCTAGAGGCCATTACTGTATCATACTAGTTTGTATATTACTTAATGGATGCTTGGGATATTCACCTTGTATATACAATCTTGCTCAAAATAGTAGTATGCTACTTGGTTTGTTTCTACTTCAATGTGTACATGTGTTTATTTTTGTATATCGCCTATACACATTAGTGGAGCCCTTAGGATCTTTGCTTGATTACCAGCGATGTGATGGCCGTCACACTAGTGGGGCTGGGTAATCTATAAGCACATCCTTATGCAGGTCCCTGGTCGCAGGACTATCGAGACAGGGCATCGATACTCCGGAGTAGACCAGCGCATGCGCTTCTCATCCTAGTGTGGGAGATGGTCTGTCCCACAGCCGTCAGTACGTCGTACTTGAGATAGTATGCTGGTGCTCGTTAGGTTACGGGTACACTGGACAAGACTCGTCGGGAACTGACTAGTTGGTATTATACCTATCGTCAGTTATCAGTTCCCAGGTGACATGAGTACAGCTTAGTCCGCTGACTTGACACTGTCACTTCGCCTCAAGTGTGTTCCCACTGTACTTTGATCACTACCCTACCACGGCTCAAAAGAGTCGTGCAAACAGGTAGTGGTTGGGTGCAGTCCCGAAGCACTTGGAGGCAGTGACGGTTAGACAGGATTCGTCTCTCCCGGTATTGGGGGTTGACATCGCGCTGTGTCTAGGAGAGCCATTACACGAGTAGTCCCTGGCCAGGGCAAACGAGATATACTGGTAGGTTTCCAGTGTTATCTCAGGGTGTTTTGGGCTTCGCTCCGGCACGACTTGTACGCTATTGGGGGACTGACGTTTACCGCCCCCTAGGCCCGCCATGCGATGTATCAGACGAACAGACCGGACTGTACGGAGAATGTCACACTCAGGCTCAGTAGGAGTTCAGATAGGTTTCACCTCGTCGGTCTTCTTGTCGGCATTACCTGGGGACCGTTACGCACAGCTAGTGCCGCTTGCGGTCTGTGGTTAAACCCACTGCCAGCGTAGTGTCGAGTCTTTAGAGTCCCACACAGAAAGCTTTTCGCCTTTAGGCAAAAGAGTAGAGGTCGAATGGTATTGCGACAGGTCGCATGGTTTTGCGACAGGGTTCGGTCACATCCGTGCACTTGTGCACGTACAGTGTCCGGACAGTTTACACTAGCGGGCTTTGGTTTAAGCCAGATCCTAGTGTACCTTATGGGATTGGATTTATCCAGTTTGCATTCGTGTTCCTCGGAACGCGGATGCGGGTGTGTATGCACAGTTGACAGGGAGGCAGAGGCAGCGGATTCTCATTAGGGTTGTTGACAGTTGACCGTTGACTATTTGACTTTTTGCTCAACCCTAATGAGAATATGATATGTGATTAACTATTATATTAATTAAGTATTATGGTGATATGGTTGTTGACTTTGTTGACTTGTTGACTTTTGTTGACTTGTTGACTTTGTTGACTTGTTGACTTTTGTTGACTTGTTGACCGGTTGACTAGGCTTGACTAGTTGACCATCATGATAACCATAGCCATCATTTCATGGCAAAGACTTTTGTTTACTTGCTCATTTGTGTAAAATGAGTGCATGAAATGATATGGTTATGGTTGCTTCAACCATCACATAAGACTTTTTTTGATATGATGAGTTATGATCACTTTGGATTATGAGAGGGTGAAAGACAAAAGAGAGCCTTATTCTTTCTTGCTCATTCTCTCTCTTGTTCTTGAGCTCTCCTTTTGCTCTCACCCTCAACCTCTTGCTCCCTCTCTTGATCCTATGGTTCTATTGTCTTATGAGTTGAGAATCAAGAACCATAGATAAAATCCCATTCTATTTCTTCTCTACTCATTCTAGTTCACTAGGTTTAGCAAACCAAGTGAACTAGTTTCTTCAAAGAACGAAGAAGGAGCTAAAGGTTGGAGCTTTCAGGTGGATCTATCTTCGGCGTACGGAGACGACGAGAAGAAGCCATCGGACCACCATCGGAGCTTTGAAGACGAAGAAGTTCAAGACAAGCAAGGTATAACCCCCTAACCGAGTAGCTAGAAACTCATAGTTAGGATGTTAGATAGATGTTTAACCAAGATCCGGGTTTTAGGTCCATGTTACCACCTCCGTAAAAATCGTTTTTTACCAAATTCCGCTTTCCCGAAAGTACCGGGAGAGGTAGCATGGACTTACAGAAAGTTGGACCCGTTCTATCTTATAAATGTTATAAGACTGAACAGGAAACAGGAGAATATCTAGATTCTCACGCCGCCCAAACGGAGAATGTGCATGTTGATGCACCTTCTTCGGGTGTGTTTGTTATTGAGAACTGTTTCTCAGTTCACCCTACGTCCTGGGTATTAGATACCGGATCAGGATCCCACATATGTAAGCAGTTACATGGGCTACGGAAAGGTAGAGAACTGGGAAAAGGTGATCATTCCGTTCAAGTAGGGAATGGGGCAAATGTTGCAGCCAAAGCAGTTGGCATATATCACCTGGTATTACCAAATGGTAATACACTAGTCCTGAATGAGTGCTATTATATACCGAACATGATGTGCAATATTATATCAGTTTCTTTATTAAGTAAAGAATGATATAATTTTGTAGTAAAGGATAATGTTATGAACATATTCCTGGATCAAAGGTTGATTGCATCAGGCTCGCTACATAATGGCATATTCATTCTCAATCAAAATACAGTCTTCAATATACAAAACACATACAAAAGGAAAAGCTCAGAAATGAACGAATCCTTCTTGTGGCACTGTAGACTTGGCCATATCAATGAGACACGACTAGCTAAGTTGCATAAGAATGGATATTTGAATTCATTCGAATTATCATCTTATGACACTTGCCATTCATGTCTCAAAGGAAAAATGACCAAAACACCGTTTACGGGACACGGAGAAAGAGTTACTGAACTTTTGGGACTGGTGCATAGTGATGTATGCGGTCCAATGTCTACACACGCCAGAAATGGTTCTTCCTACTTCATTACATTCACTGACGATCTCTCTAGATACGGGCATGTGTTCCTGTTGAAACACAAGTCTGAAGCTTTTGAGAAATTCAAAGAATATAAGCACGAGGTAGAGAACCAAACGGGCAAAAGTATTAAGGTTTTTCGATCTGATCGAGGAGGTGAATACTTAAGCAGTGAATTCCTGGATTATCTAAAAGAGAATGGGATTCTCTCTCAGCTTACTCCTCTTTATACACCGCAGCACAATGGTGTATCGGAACGAAGGAATCGCACCCTATTAGATATGGTGCGTTCAATGATGAGTAATGCTGAGTTACCTATTTCCTTTTTGGGGGTATGCGCTTGAGACAGCCATATACCTATTGAATCTGGTTCCGTCTAAATCTGTACCTACCACACCATATGAGATATGGAGTGGGAAGAGACCATATTTTAAACGAATTAAGATATGGGGTTGTCCGGCCTATGTCAAAAAGCAAAATCCGGACAAACTCGAGGCACGATCAGTCCTTTGCAAGTTTGTGGGATATCCGAAGAATTCTCAAGGATATTTTTTCTACCAAGCTGAGGAACAAAGAGTGTTTGTTGCTCAACATGCCACCTTTTTGGAAAGGGAATTTCTTGCAAAAGAAATTAATGGCAAAGAGGTAGAGCTGGAAGAGGTTCCAGCACCACAAACTGCAATTAACGATTTAGTAGAACCAGAGGATTCAGTGGTGCCCGACATACCCCAGCCTCTCCGTCGATCTAATAGGGTTTCTCGTCCACCTGAGAGATACTATGGTTTTCTCATTGATGGTGGCAGTGAGGATTGCATCATGGAGGATGATGACCCAACTAGCTTCGAGCAGGCCATCACGAGTGGGGACTCAGTGAAATGGCTGGATGCTATGCGGTCCGAGATGGAATCCATGTACACCAACAAAGTATGGACTTTGGAAGTTGCTCCTGAAGGGGTAAAACCCATTGGGAGCAAGTGGATCTTCAAGAAAAAACTTGGTGTAGATGGGAAAGTGGAGACTTTCAAAACTAGACTTGTAGCAAAGGGTTTTCGTCAAAGACCAGGTGTGGACTATGACGAGACCTTTTCTCCAGTGGCTATGCTTAAATCCATCCGGATCATGCTTGCCATCGCTGCATATCATGACTACGAAATCTGGCAAATGGATGTTAAGACCGCCTTTCTAAATGGTGATTTAGAAGAGTGCGTGTACATGACTCAGCCAGAGGGCTTCGTAGACAGTAGGAGCAGCGGGAAGGTGTGCAAGCTGCTTAAATCCATTTATGGATTAAAGCAAGCATCGCGGAGTTGGAACATCTGCTTTGACGTCGTTATCAAAGAGTTTGATTTCGTCAAAAATCCAGATGAACCTTGTATCTACAAGAAGGTGGTAGAGAGTAAGGTTGTCTTCCTCGTATTGTACGTGGACGACATACTCTTGATAGGAAATGATATTCCTATGCTGCAATCGGTCAAGCTCTTCTTATCACAAAGATTCTCAATGAAAGATCTTGGTGATGCCTCCTGCATATTGGGAATTAGGATCTATAGAGATAGATCCAAACGGATATTAGGATTGTTCCAATCCAGGTACATTGACACCATACTAAAGAGGTTTAGTATGGAAGAATCCAAGCATGGGAACTTGCCCACGATCTCTGGACTCACTCTCTCCAAAGAGATGTCTCCCAAGACTGATTTGGAGAGAGCTCGCATGCAAGGGATACCCTATGCTTCGGCAGTAGGCTCTATCATGTATGCGATGCTATGTACCAGACCCGATGTTGCATACTCACTAAGTATAGTGAGTCGGTATCAAGCAGATCCTGGAGAGAGTCACTGGACAGCTGTGAAGAACATTCTCAAGTACTTGCGAAGGACTAGAGATATGTTCTTGGTGTATGGTAACAGAGAACTCCAAGTAGAGTCCTTTACCGATTCGAGCTTCCAGAGTGATAAGGACGACTCTAAGTCGCAGTCGGGCTTTGTCTTTACCCTTTACGGAGGGGCGGTTAGCTGGAAGAGTTCCAAGCAGGAAACCGTGGCAGACTCGATGATGGAGGCTGAATATATCGCTGCCAACGATGCTGCCAAAGAGGCTGTCTGGATCAAGAAGTTCATTGCAGAACTTGGAGTGGTTCCATCCATTGAGCATCCAATACCTTTGTACTGCGATAACAATGGAGCGGTGGCTTTGGCCAAGGAACCCAGGTCCCATCAGCGGTCCAGGCATATTCTGAGGCGGTATCACCTGATCCGGGAGATAGTTGATCGCCGGGAGATCGAGGTCAGGAGGGTTGACACGAAGAACAACACGGCGGATCCACTCACGAAGGCCATTCCCCAGATACAGTTTGAGAGACCCTTCGGGATGCTCGGTATGCGATACTACAGCAGCTGGCCCTAGTGCAAGTGGGAGATTGTTAGTTGTATGTATGCCCTAGAGGCCAGTATTGTACAGATGATGTATATTATATTGGATGCTTGGACATATATTGAGATGACTTTCTTGCTCGATATGATAGTATGCTATCTGGTTACTCTTTATCTTAACATGTACACTTGTCTTTTTAAACTGTCTTATAGTTACATGTTGATAAAGCCCTTAGGATGTGTACTTGACTACCTGGACTATGATGCAGATCATACTAGTGGGGACATGGTAGTCCATAAGTACATCCTTCATGGTCCCTAGTCGTGAGTGTATCGAGACAGGGCATCGATATACCAGTGTAGACTAGCGTATACGCTACTCGACCCATGAGATGGGCGATGGATGATCCCATATCCATTGGTGTTTGACATCAGAGATGGTATACGGGTGCTCAGTGGAGACTGGGTACACTGGACGGACTCGCTGAGAACTCCCAGATGGTATTATACCTCACGTCAGATGGCAGTTCTCAGGTGACACTTGTACAGGTTAGTCTGTAGACCCGAGATCGTCATAGAGTCTTGTGTGATTCCCACTGTGCTTTGATCTCCACCTTACCACGTCCATGAGGGCGTGCAAAACGGTGGTCTTTGGGTACAGTCCCGAGTCACATGGAGGCAATGAGCGATAGGAGGGGTTTCGTCTCTCCCGGTATTGGGGGTTGATGTTGCGCAGTGCTCGATTGGCCGTAACAGGGAAGTCCCTGGCCAGGACTAATCAGAGATTTGCTGGTAAGTGTTACCAGTAGTTTCTCGACCCGTTATGAGCCTCACATCGGCACGACTTATCGGTTATTGGGGTCTGACGTTTACCACCCCTAGACTTGATATGCGACATATCAGACGAACAGACCGGACTGTACGGTAAGTGTTACTGGTTGGATTCACAGGAGTGTGAGCGGGCTAGCTCGTCGATCTTCTGATCGCTCAATACCCGGATGGCCGTTATGTTTAGCAGACCGCTTGCGGCTTGTGGATGCTTGATATGATCATCATCTGCTACCGGCGTATTGACGAGTCTTTAGTGTCCTACACAGAGGTTTCCTGGCTCAAGCGAAACGAAATAGGAGCGCATATGAGATATGTGCGGGACCGAGAATAATGCGTGTATGTGATACCGTATTTCATTCTCGCGATGAATGTTTCGATTGGTTATATGCGATATAACCTAGTTATCGAATCATAGATTGATTCGATAAGTCGATACATTGGATACTAGTCGGTTATGTGCGACATGACCGGATCATTGAATCAAGTGTTGATTTGATGATTTAATGTATAATTATATATTTGATATATTACTTTGCATTAACTGGTATTGGTTCACTTTAATAGGATTTTCTCACTTGTAGTTCACAAGTTGTATATGTGATATACTTTTGTGCACTAATATGTGTCATGTTTGATGATGCATGTAGATTGGTTTTGTGTTAAGACTTAAACCATAGTTATGATAATAGTTAGGGTTTTTATTTATTTACTTATTTATTTATCTATTCCTTTTTGATAAATAAATAAATGATAACAAAATGGTTTCTTTCATGAAGCTTCATGAAGCTTCATGAAGATTTGACTAAAGTGACCATTTTGTCATCATCCTTAACCCTAACCATTCTCATTTGACCATGGTTTATTCTCTACACTTAACCTAGGTTAGAAGATGATAAGTATTGATTTTATTATTCTTTTTACTTAACACTTATCATTTTCTAGCTTCATCTTCTTCTTCATCTTAAAGATAGAAAGCTTGATGCCATCAATGGCAACTTGAGATCTAAAGTGAGAAAACCAATTCTAAAGTGAACCCACCTCCTATTTCTTCACCCTCTACCTCTTGCCAAGTTGTTTTGGGTGTTTTCTTCACAAGTTTCACAACTTGGTGAAGTTGGAGCTTGAACTTGTGCAACCTCGACGTAGATCATCTTCGGCACGAAGCCGACGACCTAGTCCGCCCATTTTCCCGATGAAGCCGACGATTGAGTTCGGGATTCAAGATGGACAGATGAGGACGCCTACGTGGAGCTAAGGAAGTGGAGAACCGGATCTACAAAGGTTGTAGCCTCTCTCCTTTAGTTAAGTTGTTAACTAGTTTTGTATTTCGCCTAAACATCTAGTCTACGATCCGTATTAGGGTTTCTCGGCACCCATAAAATTTTAAATTGGCATGGTTGATGCCTTGTAAGACCTCTATAGTGTGCCTAGGAACCCTACAGGTTTTGAAAAGAACCGAGTGGTTTTTCGAAACCGTTCCGACGACTTTTGCTTGGTTTATTATCTTGCATTAGTTCTTTTAATGCGTGATATTCTTGCATTAGTTCTTTTAATGCGTCCCATCATTTAATCCTACCATTGCAGAAAACAACCAAAATATGACGTACGCTTATGCCATTCGCATTCGCCACGGGGCCCCGTCATTACCCGTTAGGTTACTTAACTAACGACAGAGCGGGGGCTGGGCTAGCGCGGCTGTAAAACATAAGCAACGCCTAAATAATATCATATATAGATATATTGCAATGATAGCCATTTCAGATCACAGATGAATACATTGGATATACTAGGAATCCGCAATTCGTACGAGCCAGTAACGAAAAGTAGATTACACGGTCGCGGTGAATAGCCAATACCCCATCCAAGACCCCTACGGGTGCGGCAAACTACCCGCCAAGTACCCGAAGCGAAGCAACCTCCCTCAACTCCGTGAGTAGGCCACTCGGCACTTCGGCATACCCGGTAGTTTGTGCACCCCCTCCATGGGTCTATCCTATGAGCAAAAATAGTAAAAAGAAATTATACAATGACGGCTACAACCCCGACTCGGTTGTGCGGCCATACAAATAATTATTACATCAATTTACAAATTTACATGAATTGAAAGAAAAGAAAAAAACTCTCGTCTCACAACCCCCGGCTATTCACCCGCGACAATCCAACATATTCATATACACATTCCAATAACATTACAGATCACAGATTTGTATAACCCCCACTAATCGACATATAGCGATTAGCAGACGTTCAATACAAATATCACATCACAGAAAAACCCGTCAGCTTAAGTCTTTTAGAAGTTCGATCAAAAATACGGATTTTCAGGACCCCAAAAATAAAATTTTCGTTCTGGAAAATCTGGGCAGAAAATATATATTCCAAAAATCCCAAAATACCCCAACAAGCATACTGTAGCAAAGCAAACACAGAGAGGAGCCAAGAAGGCCGCGGAACCGCGGCAATAGCAAGCTATTGCCGCGTTTCCGCGGCTGTTCAGACCATAATATTGCATTTTTCATTCCCCTATTCTTATCCTTTTTATAAATAAACAGGTACTCTTGACGCATGTTTGTTGCATATTACAGGATACAGGTTTCTGGAGCAAATACAGTGAAAAAGACACAAAACAACAGAAAAAGGGACTTTTGACCAACAATTAGACGGATCCTAGTCAAGCCTAGACGAAGAACAGTGCAAGGTCCAAAATGTCAAGTGAACGGTCAAACGATACGAACAAGTTTTCACTGAAGATCTGGAGAAGACCTAGAAGCCCAACAGAGAAAATACATATGAAAATCGGAAGCCCAAGACAATACAACCCAAGTGCAGAAAATTGGTGACCCAAGCCCACCAAAGGGCCACGGATCCGCGGCCCAAGCCAACATTTGCCGCGGATCCGCGGCCATTCAGAGCCCGTGTCGGTGGATTTTCCTCGTGTCAGTGCGTCGGTGCAGGGGTTGGGACTTTTCGTGGGCATATCTGTAATTGCATATGCACGAGACTCTGAAACCCTAATTCTTCTGTTTACTTATAAATTGTAATCTAAAATTGTAAAACCCTATGCCTCTTTTCAATCAATAAAATTCAGACTTTCTGGGAGTTATTTTCAGATCTGTTCTTCTTGTTTGGAGGGAGCCGTCAACCTAGTAAGGTAAATTATGTTTTTTCTTCTTTTAATTAAAATGTTTTCTCATCCCCTAATGAGCGAGTAATCTTCTCGCTTGTTAGGGTTAGCCTTAGGGAAAGGGTTGAGAGATGAGATCTCTCACCCCTTTAAATGCCACTTTCACCTAATGAATTAGAACTCTACGCATACGAGTACAACCGCTCCCTGCGGCATCCTACCCTTCGAGGTAATGATGAACCGTAGTATAAAGGGCCGGTTGCGCGTGTTTTTCGTGGGGGTTAGGGTAATTATCAACAAAGGAAGGATACAAATCTAGAGGAAGAAACATCTTCCCAAAAGATTTGGATCCACTTTATTAATAATTACATTAACATCTAGTAGATCTAAAAAAAGAAGGCATTGAAAGCGGTGAGGAAAAACGTTAATCTCCAAAACTTCCCCTAAGCCTAAACCTAGCAAGACTCTTAATTAGATTAATTAGATCTAGTTTTTATAGATTTTTATAAACCAACCAAAACGACATTTTGAATCAACTTGTTAAAACACATAAAAGAAATTTACCCGTCTCTGTGGATCAAGTTTGGGGGTATTTATGCTCGGTACGTCTTCTTCCTCCGCATTCATTTGTACATATTTTTGCATTTGCATACCTATTTGAAAACCCATAAAAATTGAAAATTTTCAAAAATTATAAAAATTATTGTATTCAATTTTGGCTAATTGACTAGAGTTTGACAGATAGGTTAACTGGCTAGGAACAACTAGATCTTTGACGTAGTAAATTAAAAACCCTAAAGATAACCTTCCTTAAAGTTTAACAGTAGAAAGTATATGCCTTTGTAGTTTATTTAGAAATAGGCAAATTTTGGGCTCACTTCTTGGGCTAAGTCGAAACAAGGGAAGAGTATTGATGTTCTTATTAGAGTATAAGTTTGAAAAATAGTTCCTAGCTTAAATCTAGATTCTGAAAACGTATACCCAACAATTTGCACAATCACGCACCTTGAAACTTGAAATAGTAGAAGAGACCTTGAAATGCTCTTGTCTAAAGTCCTTAGTATGACGAAAATAAAAAATATATAAGTGTGAATAAAGAATAAAAAAATGGACACTGGTTTTTGTGATTACTAAAGGCTGCAAAAATAGAAAAATATTTAGCGAGGGTGCTTCATCACCTAGTGCCTTAGACCAACTGGTTTGGGAGTCACTGCTAAAGCCTTGGGTGTTGCAAAACTAGGAAGTACGCTTTAAAGTGCTAACGCATCTTATAATCGGTTGTTGGTACCTCAAGAAGTATTAACGGTCGCATGAAGGATGTGTAAGCGAAATTCAATTAAAAGTTCACTAATTAACAAGTGCTTTGGACAACGGACAAGGGCATGATTGCTTGATTTGAATCTCCAAGTGTAGGGGTGATCTATACACACACGTAGGGGTATGTGATTGGAATTTAGATATGAGAGAGGAATGAAAGATAGAACTTGTATCTTTAATAGAGTGATAGAAATTCCTAAGTGGAGATGGAACCCTAGAAGGAAAACTTAAGAGATGCCGAAAGCTAAGTAGGTCTACATAACATATATAATCTTAAGTTAAATAATGAGGAAGTGTGAAGAATGTGAGTGGATAATTTACGGGTCGACGATAATAGAATTCCTTGTTAGAAAACCTAATTGGAGAACAATAGTAAATGGGCCGAGTTGATAGGATTTTGTGGGTGTAATCCGCTGAAAACCCTCAGGAGACAACACTCCTCCTACTAGGGACACCTAGAGGTTTAACGGCTTGTTGCACGTGCTCAGTGCAATCGCGTTTCCCTGCGAAAGTGTGGTTAGGATTTTAGTGAATAAAAAATAAGTTTGCTCGAGGATGAGCAAAAGATAAGTTTGGGGGTATTTGTTCAGACCATAATATTGCATTTTTCATTCCCCTATTCTTATCCTTTTTATAAATAAACAGGTATTCTTGACGCACGTTTGTTGCATATTACAGGATACAGGTTTCTGGAGCAAATACAGTGAAAAAGACACAAAACAACAGAAAAAGGGACTTTTGACCAACAATTAGACGGATCCTAGTCAATCCTAGACGAAGAACAGTGCAAGGTCCAAAATGTCAAGTGAACGGTCAAAAGATACGAACAAGTTTTCACTGAAGATCTGGAGAAGACCTAGAAGCCCAACAGAGAAAATACATATGAAAATCGGAAGCCCAAGACAATACAACCCAAGTGCAGAAAATTGGTGACCCAAGCCCACCAAAGGGCCGCGGATCCGCGGCCCAAGCCAACATTTGCTGCAGATCCGCGGCCATTCAGAGCCCGTGTCGGTGGATTTTCCTCGTGTCAGTGCGTCGGTGCAGGGGTTGGGATTTTTCGTGGGCATATCTGTAATTGCACATGCGCGAGACTCTGAAACCCTAATTCTTCTGTTTACTTATAAATTGTAATCTAAAATTGTAAAACCCTATGCCTCTTTTCAATCAATAAAATTCAGACTTTCTGGGAGTTATTTTCAGATCTGTTCTTCTTGTTTGGAGGGAGCCGTCAACCTAGTAAGGTAAATTATGTTTTTTCTTCTTTTAATTAAAATGTTTTCTCATCCCCTAATGAGTGAGTAATCTCCTCGCTTGTTAGGGTTAGCCTTAAGGAAAGGGTTGAGAGATGAGATCTCTCACCCCTTTAAATGCCACTTTCACCTAATGAATTAGAACTCTACGCATACGAGCACAACCGCTCCATGCGGCATCCTACCCTTCGAGGTAACGACGAACCGTAGTATAAAGGGCCGGTTGCGCGTGTTTTCCGTGGGGGTTAGGGTAATTATCAACAAAGGAAGGATACAAATCTAGAGGAAGAAACATCTTCCCAAAAGATTTGGATCCACTTTATTAATAATTACATTAACATCTAATAGATCTAAAAAAAGAAGGCATTGAAAGCGGTGAGGAAAAACGTTAATCTCCAAAACTTCCCCTAAGCCTAAACCTAGCAAGACTCTTAATTAGATTAATTAGATCTAGTTTTTATAGATTTTTATAAACCAACCAAAACGACATTTTGAATCAACTCGTTAAAACACATAAAAGAAATTTACCCGTCTCTGTGGATCGACCCGTACTCACCGGCTAGCTGCAAAGCGACGCCGTTTTCTGATTGCGGTAAACTCATATTTTTGGAATAATCAGCGGCGCAATGATGAGATCATGTGACCATTTTTCTACAGTATACTTAGAAAACCCTGAGTCGATTTTTGGTGTATCCCAAAAAATTTTTTCAGCACTTTTAAAATCGACAGAAAGTTTAAAAACGGGGTTCGTTTTGCGACTTTTTCTTTGATCGATCTTCTAACTACTTTGCTAACATGTTAGATAGAGTTTAACTAGGCTCTGATACCACTGTAAGTCCATGCTACCTCTCCCGGTACTTTCGGGCACGCGGAATTTGACGAAAAACGATTTTCTTAGAGGTGGTAACATGGACTTAAAACCCGGATCTTTGTTAAATATCTAACTAACAACCTAACTACGAGTTGCTAACTACTCGGTTAGGGGGTTATACCTTTCTTTCTTGAACTCCTTCGTCTTCAAGCCTCGATGGTTGTCCGGATCGGCTTCACCCCGTCGTCTCCTTGCGCCGAAGATAGATCCACCTGAAAGCTTCAACCTTTGGCTCCTTCTTCGAACTTTGAAGAAACTAGTTCACTCGGTTTGCTAAACCTTGTGAACTAGAGTTAGTAGAGAAGAGTTTGTATGGGATTTTATCTATGGTTCTTGGTTCTCAACTCATGAGACAAGTGAACCATAGAGTCAAGAGAGGGAGAGCAAGAGGAGGAGATGAGAGCTCAAGAACATGAGAGAGAGTGAGCATGAAAGAATGAGAGAAGACTTTTCTCATTTTGCTCTCATAATCCAAAACAATCATAACACCTCATATCAATCAAGTATTATGTGATGGTTTAAGCAACCATAGCCATATCATTTCAGGCACTCATTTTGCACAAAAGAGAAAGCAAGAAAAAGTCTTTGCCATGAAATGATAGCTAAAGTTATCATGATGGTCAACTAGTCAAGCCTAGTCAACCGGTCCACAAAGTCAACAAGTCAACAAAAGTCAACAAGTCAACAAAGTCAATCCCTCAACAACCATGTCACCATAATACTTAATTAATATAATTGTTAATCACATATTATATTCTCATTAGGGTTGAGCAAAAAGTCAATAGTCAACTGTCAACGGTCAACAACCCTAATGAGAATCCTCTGCCTCTGTCTCTCCGTCAACTGTGCATACACACCCGCATCCGCGTTCCGAGGAACACGAATGCATACTGGATAAAACCAATCCCAAAAGGTACACTAGGATCTGGTTTAAACCAAAGCCCGCTAGTGTGAACTGTACGGACACTGTACGTGCACAAGTGCACGGATGTGACCGAACCCTGTCGCAAAACCATGCGACCTGTCACAAAACCATGCGACCTCTACTCTTTTGCCTAAAGGTGAATAGCTTTCTGTATGGGACTCTAAAGACACGACACTACGCTGGCAGTGGGTTTAACCACAGACCGCAAGCGGCACTAGCTGTGCGTAACGGTCCCCAGGTAGATGCTGACAAGAAGACTGACGAGGCGAAACCCATCTGAACTCCTACTGAGCCTGAATGTGACACTCTCCGTACAGTCCGGTCTGTTCATCTGATACATCGCATGGCGGGCCTAGCGGGCGGTAAACGTCAGTCCCCCAATAGCGGTACAAGTCATGTCGGAGTGAAGCCCAAAACACCCTGAGATAACACTGGAAGCCTACCAGTATATCTCGTTTGCCCTGGCCAGGGACTACTCATGTAATGGCTCTCCTAGACACAGCGCGATGTCAACCCCCAATATCGGGAGAGACGAATCCTGTCTAACCGTCACTGCCTCCAAGTGCTTCGGGACTGCACCCAACTACCACCTGTTTGCACGACTCCTTTGAGCCGTGGTAGGGTAGTAATCAAAGTACAGTGGGAACACACTTGAGGCGAAGTGACAGTGTCAAGTCAGCGGACTAAGCTGTACTCATGTCACCTGGGAACTGATAACTGACGATAGGCATAATACCAACTAGTCAGTTCCCGACGAATCCTGTCCAGTGTACTCGTAACCCAACGAGCACCCGCATACTATCTCAAGTACGACGTACCGACGGCTGTGGGACAGACCGTCTCCCACACTGGGATGAGAAGCGCATGCGCTAGTCTACTCCGGAGTATCGATGCCCTGTCTCGATAGTCCTGCGACCAGGGACCTGCATAAGGATGTGCTTATAGATTACCCAGCCCCACTAGTGTGACTGCCATCACAACGCTGGTAATCAAGCAAAGATCCTAAGGGCTCCACTAATGTGTATAGGCGATATACTAAAATAAACATATGTACACATTGAAGTAGAAACAAACCAAGTAGCATACTACTATTTTGAGCAAGATTGTATATACAAGGTGAATATTCCAAGCTTCCATTAAGTAATATACAAACTAGTATGATACAGTAATGGCCTCTAGGGCATAAACACTAACAATTAGGACATCACACCCTACTACCTTCTTAACAGATCCATCCCCTAGTCTGATGAAGTCAAACCTATGACCGTCACATCAAAAATAGATGATCTATCTCCGCTATATCTGCTTTAGTATATAAATAGACATAAGCTACTTGTCCACTATGCTTTCGCTGCTCCCACTGACTACGACAACCCTCTGGCAGAGTCATACACACGTGCGCTTCTAAAGCTAGTTTAGAACGACGCTATACTCATCCTCCTGCCAGGTCTCATAGCCTAGAACAACAGTAGTGTCAAGTCTAGGAAAACAAGAACCTCCCTATCACCGTCTTTGAGCATACCGAAGTACCTCTCGAGTGCCTGAGGTTACCTACTATATCTGTGGAGTGGCCAATAGAATGTCAAACCAGATTGAATCTTTAGGTTCTTATCAAATTTTCAGTAATCGTTTGCGGTTCTGGAATCACTTCCAGTTCTACAATACTCCCACTACCGTTTTATGCAAAAATACATTTTTATTAAAACTGTAGCGAATCAAGAACAATATCACTATTGATCTTCCAGATAGTAGAAAGTCAACCCTCGTCATAGCCCGGGTTAACCCACAAACAGCCATTACAGAAACGCGTCTTGAGTTATTCAGAGTCTGGTTTTAAGCATAAGCCGGAAAACTCCCCGTACCTTAACAATGTTAAGATATGAACTATTCTATATACAATGTAGAAATTGAGGCACTGATTTAATTAACCAGATTCAAATCATGCAACTGTCTCCAGTGCATGTGAACTAAACGGAGAGAGGCCGATCAGCATTACTCAACTTAGAAATGCATCCAATTATGAGTAACCTGAAAGAGAAGCAAGTTCTCAAAACCATTACTATCAACTGAATACCATACACAAGTATCTACATCTTCGATCACCTTGAAGAATCCTGATACTTGCAACACCTGGTTCTCTACTTTATTCGTATGCCTATAACTTCTCAAAACTTGGACCTTGTATTTCAACGAAACACATGTCTAAGAACTAGAGAAGTCACAAGTAAACAAAATATAGTATGAGTACCAACCCCTCAGTCCTAATGGACACTGGACAATATACAATGCTATGTATAAGTCTCCTGAGTTGAATAACTCAAACCCTGTGCGTCGTAGGTTGAAAACTGTACTATGGTTATGAAGAATTACACCGCTGTTGAATGCTCCTTACCTAACCATCAAATGATATAGGTAAATGTCATGGACATAATTTCAAAAAGTTATATCTCACTTTATGAAAATAAATGTATAGATATATCAATTTGAAATTGGTGCATATCAACAGATATTCAAAACCAAATATTTGCCGTCCGGCAAACACCCAGGCGATTTCCTCAAATATCACCAATTACAACGAATCCCGATATAATGAGGATGATCACCTAATTCCCAATAACTTACTCCCACTCATCATCTTTAAAACTATACAGATGTGAGAATCGTACC
The DNA here is from genome assembly GCA_030015575.1 of Agapanthus africanus. Lineage (NCBI taxonomy): Eukaryota > Viridiplantae > Streptophyta > Magnoliopsida > Asparagales > Amaryllidaceae > Agapanthus > Agapanthus africanus. Next base: position 308,712,752 of record CM057347.1, on the reverse strand, counting down.
TGGTAAATACATACCCTGGAGCAAGGTCTAATTGGGAAATCAGTTTTCTATTAACAATACACGGTGAAACTGAAACATGAATATGTCTCGAAGGGGTATCCTGGTATTCCTAGTAATGCCTCTCCCATTATCAGATTCACAACTGTAACTGTATATTTTTTTGCCATCTCTCCAAATCCCTTTATTTGTCTTTACTCATTACCTTCTGTACACCCTCTTAGGCTAAATGGTTTTCTTCCTTCCCTACCGTTCGGCACCAGCCTATGGTTTGGTAGAAGACTATCCAATAAGCATAATAGGTGTACTCCCCTAATTCTAGGAGCACTCGCATCGCGAGAGAAGGTAAAAATAAAAGGCAACTGAATAAACCATATTCCTATTTCTCCTGAACCAGAATCCATCCCCGAACTGGAACAAGTTCCTTCGAGTTTGTATATAACCATACGATGGAGTATCCAAATAACTGTGGATCTTCTTAGTGATATGGAGTGTTCTGGAGAAATACAAAGGTGAAGTAGGATTGGCGATGAAATACTTGGTTTGGTCGTGAATAGCAGTCGCAATTTACTTTGCCCTCTTACTAATCCCTTTATTTGTCTTTACTTAATACCTTCTGTACACCATCGTTAGGCTAATTGGTTTTCTTTATTCCCCACCGTTCGGCACCTGCCTATGCCTTGGAAGAAGACTATCCAATTAGCATAATAGTTGTACCATCCTAATCTAAGGAGCACTTGCAAGCTGAGAGAAGGTAAAAGGAAAAGACAACTGAATAGTCCTATTCATTTTCCCCAGAACCGGAAACCATCCTCGAATCTGGAACATGTTCCTTCGAGTTCGTATATAACCATACGATGGTTTTATCCAATGGAATTGGATGTTCGTAGTAATACGGGGTGTTATGGAGAAAAGGGTAAAAGTAGGAGTGGCAATGAGGTATGCAACTCAGACAATCCAAAAGCCAGTGTTTTAAGAAGATTCGGTTAACTTGGTCACTGAGTCATAGTCAAGGGTCGGGTCATGGTCGCCGCCAAAGAGAGAGAGAAAAGAAAGACTTTGCATGCACTCTAACCTAGATGAGAATGGTTATCAATTTATCTAATCAGGAAACCTCCCACTGTAACCTCAAATTCCCCTCCATACTTGAAAGAAGAATTAGTCGGAATTACCCTAGGAGTAAATCAACTCATCGGTGGGAATCGGGATCCAACTATCATCGCATGATAACGTGATGGAACCCACTCATGTTATCACACTCCAGAATGTATCCGTATATCTGGCAAGTTTCAGTTTCTTTAGAAACCCCCGATGTGATTTTTACCCAATGCTCTTATGACCTTGACGAAGGCCAACATATCACAAGTCACATGTCAAGTTCTACCCGTCATTATCCAGGTTAATTTGAACCCACCCGTATCTACCCTTGACTTTGGCCAACAAAGCAGTACGACTATCCCAAACCAACGCATCTATCTATGCAACAGAAAGGTAACAAATAGCTACCATACACTATGCCTTGACTTTGGCCAACAAACATAGCATGAATACTAAGTGCTACCCGTCTGAAATGACTGAGGGCTACGAATGGTTTTTGGCAAAAAACCTTTAACGTAATGAACTTGATATCGTTGAAGGAACTGGATAGCTTTTTATAAAAATATAGTGGCGAAAACTTTTGCTAAAGAGGTCACTCCCGGTGAAGGGATCTCGGCTCTTTCCCCGTAGAATGAGGTGCAGGATATTCCAACTGAATACAACGATGCAAAGAAAAAAGTAATCGACTATAGTGAAGTTATTACCCTGACGCAAACTTCTGCCCAATGGGTCACTCCCGGTGAAGGGATCTCAGCCCTTGCCTCGTCGACTGAAGTGCTGGATATTCACAACCGAATACCACTGTGCAAAAAAAAGAAAACGTCCTTGCAATAACAGCTTTTTGAAAAATGTTCCAACAACATCAGAATAGGTTTGTTTAGCTTGCATTGATCCGAATCAATGCAGTCCCATCAATTAATCACACCACAAAAGAACGAAAATATGATGTACGTATATACCATCCGCATTCGCCACTGGGTCCCGTCATCACCCGTTAGGTTACTTAAGTAACGACAAAGCGGGGAAAGGACTAGCGCGGATGTAAAACATATACATCTACTAGTATATATATCAATATATAATAATCGCTCAAGACGTGATAAAATGCAACATCATAGAAATATAATAAGCATCACAGAACAATACAGATAATCTGGGAGCCCCAGGTTTCATAGAGCCGCAACTAAAACCCGACGTTCCCCTGGTCGTGTGTATAGCTTGTGCAATGAAATCCTAGACCCCTACGGGCGCCGCAAGTTACCCGCCAAAACCTGAAGCGAGGCAGCCCCCTTCAACAAAGTGAATTTACCACCCAGCACTTCACGGAATCCGGTAACTTGGGCACCCCTCCTTGGGTCAACCTATACCCCCTACAAGTGTGACGAATAGCCCGCTAATTCTAGAGTGAAGCCCTCTCTGTCTCAAAACCATGAGATGCGAGCCCGTTGCCCTCTAGAACCTGGCTATCCGTGCACCCCACCGTGGGGTAATCCTAGTACAGAAAATAAAATATATACAATGGGTATATCGACCTCAGCCCGGTCGTGCCCCTAAGGAATAATATACAAACAGGAAGTGACGACAATCCACATGTCAGACACTCGCCCTGCAATATCAAATGTACAAATATTGCCAAACTGTACTACCATTGCATCCAGACTATCCACCACGACAAATCCACAACATCACAGCACAACATAGAATATCAACGTGAATGTCACGTTCGAAAATCCGTCTAAAAGAGTTATAGCAATTAGACAAGATTTACCGCTCGAATGACATTCACAGTCGCAGATATAAAGTAAGCACTGTGAACTAACTTATTTAAAATTTTCGATCGACAAAATTTTCCGAAGTGGGCCCCAAGAACAAATCCAGCACTCAAAATAATCTGGGCCAAAACTAAAAATACCAGAAACCCCAATTCCAAGTCAGAGACCACTGTGAAAAAACTGGTGCACTAAAGTTGCAGTAGTGCGGCGGAACCGCGGCCAAAACATGGGTAATGTCGCGGTTCCGTGGCGCTACGATGGAGTTGCACTTCTAAATTTCTACAGTGGTCTTAGAAAAGCCTGCTTGATTTTCTGACGTACCTAAAATAATTTTTAGACCACAAAAAAAAATCGACAGAAACTTCATGAAATGGAATCGCGGTTTCGGAAATTTCATTCGATCGATGTTTCAAACACGTTAGAGCAAACTAGTAAAGGTTAATGGCGTGGCTCTGATACAATGTAAGTTTACTGTAGTGCCCCAGCCGTCTGTCCGAGGCCAAAATGCAGAAACAAATTTTTTTTCAAAACTTGAAATCGGCGCTATCACAGACTTTAATCCCGGATCGAACCATTAACATTAACTAGCTAACTAGAGAAGGGTTAGGAAAGGCTATACCGATCGATCCGTGTCCTTCGGTCTTTGGCCACCATCCCAAGCTCCTTGCGGCATCTCCGATCTCCGATCTCCTCGTCGGAAGGGCACCACATCAAGAAGTCTTTTTACGGGCTCACCCCTCTGAACCGAAGCAACTCAGACATGAAGTTTGCTAGCCGACGTGTCCAAGGTTGCTGTAGAATATAAGTAGAGCACTTTACCCCAAGGGTTAATCGAAGTTGCTTTTAGGAAGTGTGAGAAGAAATAAGCTTTGGAGATAAGATAAGAATTTTTTTGCAAATGGAAATGAATCACCAAATCACATTTTCTCAAAGATGGGGGCTGTACAAATTGGGCTCGGCCATGGCTGAAATTGAATGGTGGTGGTGAGTGTAGGAGCAAATAGTGGTAACCATAAGCAAAAAGAAAACCTCACATCCAATATCCAAGTCAATCCAATCAAAATTAATGCAAACATTGAACCAAGCACATCTAGAAAACTCAAGAACCATCCACATGCTGCTGAAGCCCCGGCAACCACAGAAAAGCACCTCCATTTTGTAAATCTTCACTTTTGCAAATAAGCCCCTTAATGCAGAATTTCAGCCAAGAAGAGATGAAAGAAAAATGGCCGAAACGGAATGCAAACTGGAAACTTCAAAAAGCGATCCCGTAACAAACTACGGGATAACCCCGCAACTGTATATACATACCCGCATTTGTATTCCGACCGAATACAAATGCAATGAAACAAAATCTACAAAGTATAATACTAGGATCCGGCTTAAACCAAACCCCGCTAGTATTATCCGTCCGATCCATGACACGTGCACAAGTGCACGCGTATGTTCGAACCCGACCATAAACCCATACGGCCTCTGCAACGTTTCTCCTGAAACTTGAGAAACTGTCTGTGGGGGACTCTAAAGACTCGTCAATACTTTGGCTGTGGATTTAACCACTAACACGTCAGTGGTACTAGCTGTACGTAACGGGCTACCAGGTATTGACCAAAAGGGAGGTTGATAAGAGAACTCATCCTAACACCCTACTGAGCCTGTCGGTGACAATATCCGTACAGTCCGGTCCGTTCGTCTATGAGTATCGCATGTCGGGCCTAGGGGGTTAGTAAAAGTCAGACCCCCAAAAGCGGTACAAGTCATGTCGGAGTGTAGCCCAGAACACCCTAAGATACTACTGGAATACCTATCAGTAAATCTCTTGCTTTGGCTAAGGACTTCGTGTAATGGCTCTCCTAGACATAGCGTGATCTCACCCCTAATACCGGGAGAGACGAAACCCCCGCCGATCCGCTCACTGCCTCCATGTGGCTCGGGACTGTACCCAACTAAAACCTGTTTGCACGACTCCTTTGAGCCGTGGTAGGGTAGTAATCAAAGTACAGTAGGAACTCACACGAGACAAATGACGATCTCAGGTCGATGAACTAACCTGTACACATGTCACCAGGGAACTTCTATCTGACGTCAGGTATAATACCAACTAGCATGTTCCCGGCGAGTCCTGTCCGGTGTACTCATAACCCAATGAGCACCTGTATACATCTTAGGTGAACCAACTGACACCAATGGCTTGTGAGACCGGCTACCGCCCCTCGTCGGGGTCTCGACTGTATACACTAGTCTACTTTGGAGTATCGATGCTTTGTCTCGAAACTTTCTCGACTAGGGACCTTTTAAGGATGTGCTTCTAGACCCCATCTCCCACGTATATGATCGCCATCATACTGCTGGCAGTCAAGCAAGAATCCTAAGGGCTCTATCAATGTGTAATAGCGACCTGTGAGGTCACCTAAAATAGTACACGATGATAAAGATAAACTAGATAGCATACTATCATCACGAGTAAGACTGTCCTACCGGCATAGGTCCTCCCTCAATCATTGCAATCACGTGCCTGCGATCTAATAATTGACTTTGAGGGCACTATATCCAACAGTTTGGCATTCGTCAAGACGTAGTGTACGGTAGCTAACTAATGCTTATCTGCTAGCATACGATACGATTGGATTAGGGTATTCGTACGGCTTTGTTTGGCTTTCGTCAAGGGTCATGCGGATGGATTTAATTCAATCAAGAAATCTACGGGTTGAACTTGACTAGCGGACTATGGGTCGTTTGGCATTCGTCAAGATCATAGCACGTTAAGGGCAAAATATTATTGGGAATTTCAAGTGTTGAAATTTGCAATGAGATTGCATACCTTCTATGAGATAGTTGGATCCCGATACCCACTGCGAGTAAGAGTTACTCCTGGAAGAGTTTTACACATTACAATTAGCCGATCAAGTAGGTGTCTAGAAAGGTATTAATAGGGTTACACCCCTGGGAAAATGAGATTTATTCTAATTAGGTCCGTGCGAAAGCACGGGGAACCTCCCTCAAAGTACCGACCCTGTTCTGGCTGAAAGATTGGTGAACTTGTAGGGTGTAATTAATCCCGGCTAGTCTTTCCTTTTAGGGTTTGAAGGAAGATTTGACAAAAACGGTGGGAGCCATCCTGATTAGATAAATTTATAACCAATCTAATCTTACAAGAGCATACGCTAAGTGTTTTCTTCTCTCTCTCTCTCCTTGTAGCGACCATGTCACGCCTTAATCAAGATAATAATATGGATGTATTGACCGAACCCGCTTGTTATACTGAGCTGTGGAACGTTGGTCCCTCTCTAACTTATAATTGTTATAAGACAAAGCAGGAAATTGGGGATTACCAGGATTCCTGTGCCGCCCAAACGAAGAAAGTGCATGCTGATGCATCTTCTTCGGGTGTGTTCATTACCGAGAACTGTTTCATAGTATCCTCTACGTCCTGGGTATGTGATACCGGATCAAGATCCCATATATGTAATCTGTTACATGGGCTACAGATAGGTAGAGAACTGAGAACGGATGATAAGTTTCAAGAGTTGGAAACGGTGCAATTGTTGCAGCCAAGCTTGTTGGCAATTATCACCCTGTATTACCAAATACATTGATTCTGAACGAATGTTATTAGATACCGAACCTGATATACAACATCATATCAGTCTCTTTATTTAGTAAAGAAGAATATAATTTTGTATTGTTGGATAATGTTTTGAACATTTCCTATATCAAGAGTTGATCAGTTCAGGCACATTATCTAAAAGCATATACATTGTAAATCAAACTACAGTTCTTGACGTACAGAACACACAAAAGAGAAAGAGTTCAGAAATGAACGAATCCTTCTTGAGGCATTGTAGACTAGGTCATATCAATGCGACCCGACAAGCTAAGTTACATTAAGATGCGTATTTAAATCAGTTTGAATTTACATCTTGTGAAACTTGCCAGTCATGTCTCAAAGATAAGATGACCATAGCTTCGTTTATTGGAAATAGAGAAAGAGTTAGTGAACTCTTGGGATTGATACATGATGGTGTATGTAGGTCCCCTGTCTACACATGTCGTGTTAGTGTTTTTGCCCTAGAGGCCATTACTGTATAATACTAGTTTGTATATTACTTAATGGAAGCTTAGGATATTCACAGTTATATTGACAGTCTTGCTAAAAATGTTAGTATGCTACTTGGTTTGTGTCTACTTTAATATGTGCATGTATTTCTTTTAATATATCGCTTATACATATTAGTAGAGCCCTTAAGATCTTTGCTTGATTACTAGCGTTGTGATGGCAGTTACACTAGTGGGGGCTGGGTAGTCTATTAGAAACATCCTATAAAGGTCCCTGGTCGTAGGATTATCGAGACGGGGCATCGATACTCCGGAGTAGACTGGTGTATACGCTTCTCATCCCAGCTGGGGAGATGGTATGTCCCACAGCCATCATTACGTCGTACTGGAGATAGTATGCAGGTGCTCGTTAGGTTACGGGTACACCGGACAGGACTCGCCGGGAACTGCAGGTTGGTTCTATACCCATCGTCAGATAGCAGTTCCCAGGTGACATGAGTATAGCTTAGTCCATCGAATTGGCACTGCTACTTCGCCTCGGGTGTGTTCCTACTGTACTTAGATTATTACCCTACCACGGCTCAAAAGAGTCGCGCAAACAGGTAGTAGTTGGGTGCAGTCCCGAAGCACTTGGAGACAGGATTCGTCTCTCCCGGGATTGGGGGTTGATATCGCATTGTGTATGGAGAGCCATTACGCAAAGTCCCTGGCCAGGGCAAGCGAGATTTACTGGTAGGTTCCAGTAGTTTCTCAAGGTGTAATAGGCTTCACTCTGAAACGACTTATACCGCTATTAGGGGTCTGACGTTTACCGCTCCCTAGGCCCGATATGCGATAGTCGTAGACGAACAGACCGGACTGTACAGAGATTGTCACATTCAGGCTCAGTGGGAGTTTGGATGGGTTTCCTCATCGTCCTTCTTATCGACATCTACCTGGGGACCGTTACTTACAGCTAGTACCGCTTGCGGCCTGTAGTTAAACCCACTGCTATCGTAGTGTTAAGTCTTTAGAGTCCCACACATAGAGTTTCCCTGCACTGGGCAAAAGGTGTAGAGGCTGTATGGTTTTACGGCAGGGCCACGATCACTTACGTACACTTGTGCACGAACTATGATCGGGCAGATAATAGTAGTGGGCTTTGGTTTACGCCGGATCCTAGTATTATACAGATGGATTTATTCATTCAAAGATCATCTGTGTTTTTCGGAAATACGGATGGGAGGGGTAGTCTCGTAATTTCTCGGGAAGCTTCTAGAAGAAGGTGACTCATTTGTGTTTATTTCCTTTTAGGATTTAAACTAAATGAGGTGGAGGATGTGGTGTATGTTTACATTAAATGCTTAATAACTCATGAGGTGATTCACCCTTAGAATTAAATGAAGCATGCTAGATATTATCTTGATATTATCAAGAGAGATATTTGTATGCTTCATATTATTCTAGCATGAGTATTATTCATTTCATTATCACAAAACACTTCTCTCTCCTCAAGTCTTCATCTTCTTCCTCAAACCCTAAAAGCTCTCATGAGTTGAGAATCCTAAGGTTTAAGTGACTAAGTAATCCATCTAAATACTCTACACCCTCTAGGACTTCTAAATTAGCAAACTAGAAGCCGTAGTTTTCTCAGATTCGAGATAGAAGCTAGGACTATAGACTCTCGGGTGGATCGTCTTTGACTCGAGGAGGCCGTTGAGGTACCCATGTTCCATAGAGCTGACGAGGTGTGGAGGACAGCGATGAAAACCCGAAGGACATGTAACGTGAGGTATAACTTCGAATCAGAGTAGTTAAACCTCTCGTAGTTTGCCAGTAATGGTTTAGACACGATCCGTGTGCTCAAGTCCGTGTTACGAAACTTTGATAATTGTTTTTCATATATTCCACCTCCCCACGAATACGTGGGGTGCATGAATGAACTTACAGTGGTATCAGAGCCTACTATACCTTTACTAGCTTGTTAGCAACTTATTAGAACTTCGATCGTCGGAAAAACACGAAACAATAACCCCTGACCCCTCAAGTTTCTGTCGATTTTAAACCTGTCGAAAAAATTATTTCAGAGGCATGAAAATTCACAGCAGGGAATTCTAAGAATACTGGAGAAATATGAGTTGCTAACTCGGTGAAACGACCGTGGAAGCATGGCGGATTGGTGCAATTCGCCGTGGATCCGCGGCCGAGTCGACTCCGAGTGGACACGTATTTACACAGTTTGTCTTATTTTGGGTGTTATTTTTTCCTGTATATTTTGTTTCTGCCCAGATTTTTTCAGTGCTGGCTTGCATTTGGGGTAGACACGGAAAAAGGTTGTCGATCGAAATTCTATGTTATTTGCTAATCAAGTTTTATCTGTGATATTTAATGTGTTCGTAAACCTCCGCTAATTGCTAGTATATCAGTTAGTTGGGAGTTGCACATTTCTGTGATGGATATTGGTTTGTGTATATGAACTCTATTGGATCGCCGTGGATGAATAGCCGGGGATATGAGATAAGGGTTTTTATCTTTCATTCGATGTAAATTGTAATATGTTGTAATATTCTTTTGCGGGGCATATCCGGGTTGAGGTTGTATCTACCGTTGAATTATTTCATTTACTATTTTATGCTCCTAGGATAGTCCCAAGATGGGGTGCACAAACTACCGGGTACTTTGAGGTGTTTAATGGCCTACTCACGTCGTTGAGGGAGTCTATTTCACTTCTGGTACTAGGCGGATAGTTTTCCGCACCCGTAGGGTCTAGGGTGGGGTTTGGCTATTCATCACGACCGTGTAATCCGTCTTTTGTTGCAGGCTCAAACGAAACGCGGATTCCTAGTATATCCAATATATTCATCTGTGATCTGGAATGCCTATTATTGCGTCTGACGAATGTACAATATCTATATATGATATCTAGTAGGCATTGCTTATGTTTTGCATCCGCGCTAGCCCAGCACCGACTCTGTCGTTAGTTAAGTAACCTAACGGGTGAATGACAGGGCCCAGTGGCGAATGCGGATGGGATAAGCGGACGTTCTATTTTCGTTGTTTTCTGCAATGATAGGATAAATGATGGCACGCATTATTTTAATGCAAAGAAAACAAACCAAAGCTGAATCGTTGGAATAAATTTAAAAGAAAGCACTCGGTTATTTTAAAAAGAGCAGAATTTTTAATTACGGAGCTTTAACCACTCCTTTTAAAAAGCTATCAGGCTTCTTCGATTATATCAAGTTCACTACGTTCATGGTTTCGCCAAAACCAATCGTAGCCCTCCGTCATTTCATATGGATGGTCGGTAGTATTCAAGCTATGTTTGTTGGCCTTCGTTAAGGCATAGTGTTTGGTAGCTGCTGGGGTGTTCATATGTAACATAGATAGATGCGTTGGTTTGGGACAGTCGTATTACTTTGTTGGCCTTCGTCAAGGGTATGTACGGGTGGGTTCAAATTAACAAGGATAATGATGGGAATAACTTGACATGTGACTTTTGATTTGTTGACCTTCGTCAAGGTCATAAGAGTATGGGGCAAAAATCCACTTCGGGAGTTTCTAAAGAAACTGAAACTTGCTAGTATTGCATACCATTTGGAGTTTGATTATGTTGGTAGGATTCCTTAAGCATTATCACACGATGATATTTGATCCCGATCCTACTGTGAGTATATGCTACTCATCAGGAGATTCGTCACTTAACGATCAATGCTATAAACCAAGTAAGTGTCTCGAACGGTGTCAGTGGGGCTATGCCTCCAGAGAAAAGAGGTTATTTAATTAAGGAACTTCACGAAAGCGTCGTGAAACCTCCCTCGAAGTACCAACACTAGCCTGGCTGATCGGTTAAGCAAGTATTGTATGGTGAGATCAGTCCTGTGTAATTCTTCTTTTATGGTTTGAGGAAGGATTCGAGAAACAGTGCGAGCCGTCCAGTTTAAATAAACTAAAAACCAATCTAAACTTGCAAGAGCATCATGCTAAAGTGTTTTCTTCTCTCTCTCAACTGCAGCGACCCTGTGACCATGACTAGGTTACATCTTGATAACATGTTGACTGAATCTGACTTTTATGGCTGGCAAAGGTCTATCCAGATGTCCATTGCCTATGACAAGCTGGACCACCCTATTACTACTCAAGCCCCCGCCGTCCCAGGTCCAGTTTCTACCTTCGTGGATATGGATATCCGTCAGACAAGGGAAAAGGACAGTGTGAATGCCAAGTGCCTCGTGTTGGCTTCAGTTGATGGTGTATACCAGAAGTAGCACGAGAAGATGGACTTAGTTTCCATCTTCCTCCATAACAAAGATTTATATGGAGAGCAATCTCGTATCACAAGATATGAGACCTCGAACGAATTGCTTCAAGCGAGGTTGGCTATCGGGTCATCTGTAGGGGACGACATCCTTATGATGACTAGCTATATTAATGAGCTCACGACCTAGAGACCACGTTGAGAAACAGGTCATATGCTGACTTATTTCCACAGTCCATACCCTCTACTTACACCCTGAAAGAAACCAGGGAGACACCCGCTCTGCTTAATGGGGGACCTTCTTCTTCTACATCCAGGGCGAAAGTAAAGGGTGAAAAGAAGAAAACCTCCACAAAGCCGATATATGGTGTTAGTGAAGTAGAAGGAAAGGGAAGAGCAAAAGTTTCTGGACTTGGGATAGGGAAGGAGGGATGTTCCTATTGTTATGGGAAGGGGCATTGGCAAAAAGATTGCAGGGCTTTGGAAGCCAGTAGCCAGGATTCGAAGTATATTGTGGCTTCAGCCTCAGGTGTGTTTGTAATTGAGAACTGTTTGTCAACTAACTTTACTTCCTGGGTACTAGATACCGGATCAGGATCTCATATCTGTAATTCGTTACTGTCACGACCCAAAGTTCGGCCCGTGACCGACACTTAACCACGTAACGTCTACAGGCGCAACACGGTCAAGTAAGCCGAAACCCAGAAATTAAAACCATAAAAATAGTAAGTGAAGAAAAAAATTAGTTTAAAACATTTAGAAAACCTTGAGTAAATGAGTAAAAATCATTAAAGTTTAAGTTATTTTCATAAAAATTTCGGATATAAGTAAAATGACTGATAGCAAGAGTAATACATTCCCAAACGGGAGCAATCACGCCCAATGGCGGAAACAACCACCATAAGAAAAGTATACGACGTCGTAGCGAAGAAATAGACAATATAAGCAAAACAGCATAAAAGATAAAACTACATAAATAAAGTCGGCTCACACGAGCTCGACACCAGAGTACAAAATAATATACAACATTGTCCTCACAACTGGTCTCTAAGTCAATACATGAAATAGTAGATAGAGAGTACTAGATACAATAGTGTGTACAAATGGAAAATAAACGGATATCGCAAATCCACCTATCAACAAAACGGCTCACACGGCAACTGCAGTGGTATCCGTAGCAAAAAGATACAAGAGATAGACCTGCCGCAACTACTCTGAGGGTCGACCTGCAAACACTGTGGCACAACGGGGGTGAGTTGCCAACTCGTGAATAGTAAATAACATATAAAGGTAATCGCGAGTATGCATGTACCGCGATACTCTAACATGTGCAATCAGATAACATCTATATAATGAGCTGGGTATGCAATAATCATGCCAAGATACTCTATCAGGTACTACGACTACATGATGCAATGCATAACAATGAATGCTGAGCATGGGATAAAATATTATCTACACGGATCATCAACGTGGAAAAACCCCGGATTCCACCAAAAACACCCCAAAGTCCCGATAACTCAGGCGCCGTCACTCTATCCGGCCCTCAATCATGTAAATCTCATAGAAGCGGGGTGCCCAACATCAGCACCCGAAAACGTCATGAAATACTCGTGTCCAGCATCGACAAGCAAATCCTCATATATCGGGCTCCGTCAGTCCAGATAGGCCCACGGGCTCCGCCTGTGGAATTGGCCCTCGGCCCCGGCAGTATGGGTCGGCCCATATCCGTCCCTCGACTCTGGTCGGTATCCTCCGGATATCCGCCAGGTCCAACCAATCGCCGGTAGGTAATAGTCCCTCTGCCAGGCTCATCATCTACAGCACAACAATCCGTTCTCACCCCGGGGTACCTATCGGGTCCACCATGTGCCCACAATCGGCCTCATCCAACTCCTCGATTCGGGTTCACATGTCACACGTCTCAGAACCGAGAAAACGCATGGTGGACGTACTGAAATATCATATCAAGAGAAACCGGGTTTTCAAAACAGTGCATATTTTCTTAAAATAATACCACCGTTCTTAAATCCAGAAATCACACGAATCCAAAACTCAATGCGTAAATCCATGCAATGTGTCGTATGCCGCATAAAATCGTACTACGAATAAAAAGGGAAAACCGCCCTTTTAAAAGGATCCAGTTGAAAACATTTCATGCAGTCCCTAATTTTTCAAATCAAAGCCAGCATCATCTATTTATGTGCAAGAGTATGTATGTATCTAGGCAAGGATGCACAAGATATATATATACGCAAGTATGGAAGTACAATATGTATATGTGCCGATATGGATATACAAGTGGTATATACGCAAGCATGAGTGTACAGTATGTATATGTGCCTATATGGATGTACAAGTGGTATATACGCCAGCATGAGTGTACAATATGTATATGTGCCAATATGGATGTACAAGTAGTATATACGCAACCATGAGTGTACAGTATGTATATGTGCCAATATGGATGTACAAGTGGTATATACGCCAGCATGAGTGTACAATATGTATATGTGCCAGTATAGATGTACAAGTGGTATATACGCAAGCATGAGTGTACAGTGTGTATATGTGCCAATATGGATGTACAAGTGTATATACGCCAGCATGAGTGTACAATATGTATATGTGTCAATATGGATGTACAAGTGATATATACGCAAGTATGAGTGTACAATATGTATATGTACCAATATGGATGTACAAGTAATATATACGCAAGTATGAGTGTACAATATGTATATGTGCCAATATAAATGTACGAGTAGTATATACGCAAGCATGAGTGTACAGTATGTATATGTGCCAATATAAATGTACGAGTAGTATATACGCAAGCATGAGTGTACAGTATGTATATGTGCCAATATGCGACAGAATCATGTCTAATCATCAATGATGCGATGGTCAAAATGATGTATGGTTCGTAGCAATCCTATAGTGCGAGTGTCATGGCAATCACTAACGGTGTGGGTTTAACATACAAATAGTGCTCGTGCAGTTTGAACCGTTAGTGACAGTGCGGTGTTACATAACTACTGTTTCTATATGCAACAAAAGATGGGTATGCTACAATAGTATATATGCACAAGCAATATATATATAAATATACATACGCGACTACAATATCCTATCAAGCCCTGACGCTTAACTCCATACGGGCGATTTCCCCGTAGATGTTAAATCTACTTACCGTGATCTCGTGCTACGTGTAGCCGACTACCTGCTTCCCTTTCCTTGCAGCGTCCGATATACCTGCCTGCGAACCTAGAATTTACACAAAGACTATACATAAGCTAAAATCCTGCAAATACGCGATATCAAAACCAAACGAGAACTCACGTCGCGAACTAAACGCGTGTGTATCCGATATGCTATAACGTGTGAATACGCGTCTGAACTACCCGACACGCTGTGATACGCAGCAAACGCTAAACCCACTCACACAACGCACGTGTCACGCAAGCCTAAAGTATTGAAAATAGGGTATTTTGTTCCAGATTTTTATACAGGAAGAATTAGAAAAAGTTGCAATCACCGAAGACCTTAAAAATGTAGCAGACTCCTACTCACCAAACCCCGACACCCAGATCCCACATCTGGCAGCAATTTACGGCCAGAACCTATTTATTTGCGGCCTAGAAGAAGAATGGGGGTCCCGTGCTTTGTGTGTGTGATCTAGGTCTAGTGTACATGCTCCAGTAAACTCAGTTTTTGCCTGAAGCAACCGGGTTGAAAGCAGATGACAAAAGGGCACAAATCTTAACTAAAACGCTAATTTAACACTAATTTGATACAAAATGGTATTTTAGTGTAACCTGAGGAATTAACTTGGTTTAAACAACATTAATAGCACCTAATTAAGTTAATCAAACCTTAAAAACCCTAACTTACCCTAATCTTCACTTAAACCATCTCATTAGCACTAAAAAACACAAAAACACAATTTTTAGCTAATAAAACTACAAGTTAAGCAATAAAGTGATATGGGTGGGTTTAATACGTCCAATTGATCTTAGGGGAGTCTAACTTGCTGCACTTGCCTTCAAAGGCAAGGATTTGCCATTAAGACCCACAAACGAGGTGTTTTGCAAAGGTTCTATGAAGAAAATGTGAGTTTTTTGTGTAGGGGTTTGTTGTTTGAATACAAAGAGAAGAAAAGAAGAAGAAGATGAAGAGTATGGTGCTGCTGCTGCTGCTGCCTCTGCTGAATTGCAGAAAATGAGAGGGAGAGAGAGAAAATAGAGAGAGTATGGTCAAAAGTCAAGCCATTCTTCACCTAATCCCTACCATGCCTCCCATTTCTTTATATTTCATTTTTAATTAAAAGGTTTGACGTGATTTTGTGAGGATAAATGAACCATGCAAGAGGAAAAAAGAAAATGAAAACAAGTTATCACTTAACCTAGGTGATTAGGGTTGTGCATGCTAACTAAATTTGGCTTAGGAAAAATAGTTAAGGAAATTTGCTAATTAAGTGAACACTAAACTAATTAATAATTAATAAAACACTATTATATGTATAATTACATACCATCACAATTAAAAGTAGATTTATTCCAGTCTAGGTGGAAATAGCTATTAACTAAGTTTTGTGAAAACACGCAATATCGCTAATTAACGCGAAAATTAATCTAACGAATTTTAAAGCGTTACAATCCTCCCCCCTTAAAGAAATTTGGTCCCCGAATTTAAAATCTAGCTACGCGTACCTTCAAAGAGATGGGGATATTTCTTTCTCATCTTGCCCTCGGTCTCCCAGGTGACCTCCTCGCTGCTCGGGCCACGCCAAAGGACCTTGACGGACGGTATAACCTTCGATCTCAATTTCTTCACCTGCCGATCCAGGATGACCACCGGCTGCTCTGCAAAAGAAAGATCGCGCTCCAGCTGGATTGTCGGGTGCTGAATCGGGTGCGAAGGATCATGAAGATACTTACGAATCATCGAAACGTGGAAGACGGGGTAAACGTCTGGGAAACAGGGCCGAAGAGCTAACCGATACGCAACTGCACCAACACGCTCGAGGATCTCGAAGGGGCCCACATATCTGGGACTAAGCTTCCCTTTCTTTCTAAATCTCATCACACCTTTCATTGGGGAGACCCTTAAGAAAACATGATCGCCAACAGAAAACTCAAGTTTGCGCCGACGACGGTCCGCATAAGATCTCTGCCTGCTCTGGGCTGCTCTCATCCTATCGCGAATCAACTGGATCTTCGCGGTCATCTCTTCAACAATCTGCGGCCCCAAAATACTGCTCTCGCTGAGCTCTGTCCAACAGACGGGCGATCTGCATCTCCTCCCATATAGAGCCTCGAATGGTGCCATCTAAATGGTCTCCTAGAAACTGTTGTTGTAGGAGAACTTTACTAAGGGCAAATGGTGATCCCAGCTACCTCCAAAATCTAAGACGCATGCTCGGAGCATGTCCTAGAGAGTCTGAATAGTCCGCTCTGACTGGCCGTCGGTCTGCGGATGAAATGCTGTGCTGAAACTCAAACGGGTGCCCAAAGCCTCCTGAAGCCTCTGCCATAGTCGGCTGGTAAACTGGGTTCCTCGGTCGGACATAATACATGTCGGGACTCCATGCAGTCGTATGATCTCGTCGATGTATTTCTGGGCATACTGAGCAAATCCAAAAGTGGTCTTTACCGGCAGGAAGTGAGCCACTTTCGTCAATCGATCCATGATCACCCAAATGGAATCATACCCTTGACTAGTCCTAGATAGACCCACAATGAAGTCCATAGAAATCTGCACCCATTTCCATTCCAGAATGGGCAACGGCTGTAGCTCTCCTTCGGGCCTCTGGTGCTCGGCCTTGACTTGCTGACAAGTCGGGCATCTCGACACGAAGTCTGTGACGTCCCTCTTCATCCCTTCCCACCAGTAAACATATCTCAGATCATGGTACATCTTGGTGGAACCTGGATGAACGCTGTACAATGATCGATGCGCCTCCTCGAGAATCTTATGCCTCAGTCCCTCAGAATCTTGTACACATAGTCGAGTCCTAAATTGCAGTATCCCATGATCATCAATCATGAACTTGGAGTCTCTGCCCTGTCTAATCTGCTCCCCGATCTCTGAAAGACGGGCGTCACTAGGCTCCGCCTCGCGGATACGGTCAAGCAACTGTAGACGTGCACGAACATGCACAAGCTGTCCCCCGATCGGAGTGAACTCGAACTGCACTCGGCTGTCGCATAAAATCTGCCAATCTGCCAACGACTGCCTCTGCACTGCGCTCAAACAAGATAGACTACCCCCAGGCCTCCGACTCAATGCATCCACCACTACATTCGCATTGCCCGGGTGATAAAGGATCTCATAATCGTAGTCCTTCACTAACTACACCCAACGGCGCTGTCTAAAATTCAGGTCTCGCTGCTGAAATATGTATTTCAGGCTCTTGTGATCCGTGAATATCTGGCACGGCTCGCCGTATAGGTAATGTCGCCAGATCTTGAGTGCAAAGACCACTACAGCCATCTCCAAATCATGAGTGGGGTAGTTATGTTCGTGTTTCTTCAGCTGCCGAGAAGCATACGCAATAACCCTGTCGTGCTGCATCAATTCGTACCCTAGCCCCACTCATGAAGCGTCACAATAGACCACAAATCCGCCCGATCCCGAAGGAAATGATAACACCGGCGCCGCAGTCAAACGAGTCTGCAACTGCTGAAAGCTATGCTCGCATGCCTCCGTCCAATCAAAAGGAACTCCCTTCCGAGTCAACCCGGTCAATGGTGCAGTAATACGGGAGAAGTCCTTTACAAATCGTCGGTAGTAGCCGGCCAGTCCTAGAAAGCTGTAGATCTCTGTAACTGATGCTGGTCTGGGCCAATACTGAACGGCCTCGATCTTCTTCGGGTCCACACATATACCATCTCGTGTAATCACGTGACCCAAGAAATCTACGCTGTCAAGCTAAAACACGCACTTGGAGAATTTTGCGAACAGCTGGTGCTCCTTCAAAGTCTGCAAGGTGATCTGCAGGTGCTGCTCGTGCTCCTCTCTACTCTGGGAATACACCAAAATGTCGTCAATGAATACGATGATGAACAAATCAAGATACGGCCTGAAAATGTGGTTCATCAAGTCCATTAACGATGCTGGGGCATTGGTGAGTCCGAACGACATCACCAAAAACTCATAGTGCCCGTAACGCGTATGAAAAGCCGTCCTCGGAATATCCTCATGTCGAACCCGCAACTGATGGTAGCCTGATCGCAAGTCGATCCTCGAAAAGTATCCTGCACACTGAAGCTGGTCGAACAAGTTGTCGATGCATGGTAAAGGATATCTGTTCCGTACGGTAACCCTGTTCAGCTGGTGGTAGTCAATACACAAGCGCAAACTGCCGTCCTTTTTCTTGACAAACAGGACTGGAGCACCCCAAGGAAACACACTAGGTCGAATATGTCCTTTACCCAGCAAATCTTACAACTGACATTTCAATTCACTAAGCTCCGCCGGGGCCATCCGATAAGGTGGTATGGAAATAGGCCCCGTGCCGGGAATCAAGTCAATGCAGAAAACAATATCGCGCTCAGGTGGTAGCCCAGGAAGCTCATCAGGGAACTCACTAATAATTAGAACCTCGTCCAACGGAACCTCTGTAGCTCTAGTATCGCAAACATAGGCTAGAAATCCCTGATATCCCTTCCTCAAAAGCTGTCCAGTGTTAAGTGACAAAATCAAACTGTGAGGGGAGGCACCACGGTACCCCTGCACAACAAAAGCCGACTCGCCGGGAAAACAAAACCTAACTGCCTTCTCACGGCAGTCTACAGATGCGTAGCACGTGGCTAACCGGTCCATGCCCAGGAGAACATCGAAATTCAACATCTCAAGAAGGATCAAGTCGACAAGCAACTCTCTCTCACCAATACGGACAATACACGACCAGAACACGTGTCTAGCAATAAACGACTCGCCTACAGGAGTGGTCACAGCAAGCGGCTGATCAAGAAAACCAGACTCTCTACCCAAACTCGGCATGAAGTGTGTGGAAACGTACGAGCGCGTGGATCCCGGATCAAACAACATGAGTGCGTCAACAGAACATACTGAAAGAGTACCTGAGACCACCACATTAGACGCCTGCGCATCCTGATGCGTCAAAGCGAAAACCCGTGCTTGTCCTCTACCTGCGACTGGCGGTCCCCTGCTAGCAACTGGCTGTCCTCTACCGGCAGCTAGCTGTCTTCTGCCTCGGCCACCTCGTCCTCTCTAAGCAAACCCTCTACGACCACGACCTCTCTGTGCATGAGTCTGACATGGAGCAACAGTAGGTATAAGAGGCAACACCCTCTGGGGTGGTGAAGGTGGTAAAGTGACGTATGGTATGGTGATCTCGCCCTCACGTGGCTCAGGACAATCTCGCACATGATGATAAATACTCCCGCACCGGAAACATCTCGATGTTGTCTGCTGCTGACCCTCCCAGGGATAAGAGCTAAACAATTGGCCTCGCCCCAAGTCTCTGCCACCTGCATGAAGTCTGTCGTGGCGCCTAAACGGCCGTCTCTGTGCTGGTGTATCAGTACGAACTCTCTTCGGCTCAGGAACTACAGAAGTCTCAGCAAGGCGCTCCTCGACTAATAGGGCTGCATCTACAGCTGCTGCATAGGTCTCGCAATGCTGTGCGCTGATCGCAAGAAACAACGGGGTAAGCAAGCCTCGAACAAACCTCTTGACTCGCATCTCCTCAATAGCTACTAAATATGGGGCATAAACAGATAGCTTGGTGAACTGCACATCATACTCCACCACCGTCATATCCGGCGTCTGGCGTAATGACTCGAACCTGCGCGCTCGAGCATCCCTGACACTCTGTGGAAGGAAATGGGCAAGGAACACCGTCACGAACTCAGTCCAAGTCATAGGAGGAAGACCTGCTGCTCTACCCTTTTCTACCGACTCGCACCACTTCTGCGCAAGACCTTCCAGGCGAAAGCTCGCGAACTCCACCCATCTCGCATCTGAGCATCTGAGTGAACGACATATCCGGGCCATCCTATCGATAAATGACTGTGGGTCCTCGGCTGCATCGGTTCCTGTGAAGACCGGAGGCTTCTGTTGGAGATAGTGCCCTCAAAGTCAATTATTCGATCGCAGGTACGTGATTGCAATGATTGAGGCAGGACCTATACCGATATGACAGTCTTGCTCGAGATGATAGTATGCTATCTGGTTTGTCTTTATCATCATATACATGCTTTAGTTCGCTATTGCATATTGATAGAGCCCATAGGATTCTTGCTTGACTACCAGCAGTATGATGGCGATCATATACGTGGGAGCTGGGGTCTGTAAGCACATCCTTAAACGTGTCCCTAGTCGTAGGAGTTTCGAGACAGGGCATCGATACTCCAGAGTAGACTAGTGTATACAGTCAAGACCCCGACGATGGGCGATGGCCGGTCTCACAAGCCATTGGTGTCAGTTGGATCACCTAAGATGTATACAGGTGCTCATTGGGTTATGAGTACACCGGACAGGACTCGCCGGGAATATGCTAGTTGGTATTATACATATCGTCAAATAGCAGTTCCCTGGTGACATGTGTGCATGTTAGTTTGTCGACCTGAGATCTTCATTTGTCTCTTGTGAGTTCCCACTGTACTTTGATTCCTACCCTACCACGCTCAAAGGAGTTGTGCAAACAGGTATTTTTTGGGTACAGTCTCGAGCCACATGGAGGCAGTGAGCGGATCGTCGGGGATTCGTCTCTCCCGGTATTGGGGGTTGATGTCGCGCAGTGCACGGATGGCCATCACTAGAAATCCTTGGCCAAGGTAGTGGAGAATTACTGATTTGGATCAGTAGTTTCTCAGGTGGTGATGGGCTTCATACCGACACGAATTATCGCGTTATTAGGGGTCTGACTTTATCCACCACCTAGACTCGATATGCAATACTCTTTAGACGAACGGACCGGACTGTATGTATATTGTCACTGTTAGGCTCAGTAGGGTTTATGGATGAGTTCGCTCGTCAGCTTCCCTTCCAATCAGTACATAGGCAAACCGTTACGTACAGTTTGTACCTCTGACGTGCTAGTGGTTATACCCAGTGCCAGTGTGTTGATCAGTCATTAGAGTCCCCGACAGACAGTTTCCCAAGTTCGGGCGAAACGTTGTAGTTGCTGTATGGTTTTATGGCAGGGTTCGGAAAATGCATGTGCGTTTTCGCACGTGTCGTTTTTCGGGCAGATAATACTGGTCGGCTTTGGTTTAAGCCGGATCCGAGTATTATACTGTGTAGATATAATATCTTTGTCTCAGTTGCATTTGTATTCAGTCGTAATACAAATGCGGGTATGTTTATACTGATACGGGGTTATCCTGGGATTCGTTTCAGGATCACTTTTGGAATTTTCCAGTTTCCAGTTTTCTATCAGCCGTATTTAACATTCGGTTAAATGCGGATTTATCTTTTCTTCTTGAGGGTAAGTCATGAGGTGAGTCGTGTTTCTAGAAGGTTCTAGAATGGTGACTAGGATGGTGAGGTTGATTAGTGCATTAATGGTCATTTAATGTTTTTGTGACTAAGGGTGATGATTTAGTAGTTCTTAAATGTGTTCATACTATGTGTTAAGGTGACTCATTCTTTCATGATAAGTTTCATTCTTATTGTCACCACTTTGCTCCTACTGTCACCTTCCTCTTCCTATAAGTTTGGCCGGCCCCCTCATTGCAAAAAAAAATGGTTGTTAGAAAAAAGATATAGTTATTTGGTTCATGGAAATTAAGCATACTCATTTCATATTTCCACCCGATCCAAAAAGCAACTTCAATAACCGTTCGTCCATAGCTTTGGACGTAACAAGACGAAGTGTTCTCTACAACATCTTGGTCGTCTGTTTTAGCAAACTTGACGACCGAGTTGCCTCGGTTCAGAGGCGGGAGCCCGTTTAAAGATCCTTCGACGTGGTGCCACCTGGATGAGAAGACTGGAGATTCAGGAGATCGGAGCAGCCGCAACAAGCGTGGGATGATGGTTGAAGACCGAAGGACTCGGGTCATTCGGTATAACATTTCTACCCACTTTGTAGTTTGTTAGTTTAGCTTTAATGGCAGATCCGGGTTATAGTACGCGATAGCGCCAGTTGTAAAAAGTTTTTGTTTCGCATTTGGCGTCTGTTAGACGGCCTGGGCGCTACCGTGGACTTACAGTGGTATCAGAGCCTCACCATTAAGCTTTACTAACTTGTGCTAATGCTTTTAAAAGATCGATCGAACGGAATTTCCGAAATCACAATTTTCAGCACACAAGTTTCTGTCGATTTTTTAAAGGGTCTAAAAATAATTTTGCAAATCACAGAAAAGTGTTGGAGATAGTGCCCTCAGAGTCAATTATTGGATCACAGGCATGTGATTGCAATGATTGAGGGAGGACCTATCCCGGTAGGACAGTCTTACTCAAGATGATAGTGTGCTATCTGGTTTATCTTTATCATCGTGTACTGCTTTAGGTGACCTGACAGGTTGCCATTACACGTTGATAGAGCCCCTTGGATTCATGCTTGACTGCCAGCAGTATGAGGGCGATCATATACGTGGGAGCTGTAGTCTATAAGCACATCCTTAAATGGTCCCTAGTCGTGGGAGTTTCGAGACAGGGCATCGATTCTCCAGAGTAGACTAGTGTATACATTCGAGACCCCGACGAGGGACGGTGGCCGGTCTCACAAGCCACTGGTGTCAGTTGGATCACCTAAGATGTATACAGATGCTCATTGGGTTATGAGTATACCGGACAGGACTCGCCGGGAACATGCTAGTTGGTCTTATACCTGACGTCAGATAGCAGTTCCCTGGTGACATGTGTACAGGTTAGTTCATCGACATGGGGATCATCATTTGTCTCGTGTGAGTTCCTACTGTACTTTGATTGCTACCCTACCACGCTCAAAGGAGACGTGCAAACAGGTTTTAGTTGGGTACAGTCCCGAGCCACATGGAGGCAGTGAGCGGATCTTCGGGGGTTCGTCTCTCCCGGTATTGGGGGTGAGGTCGCGCTGTGTCTAGGAGAGCCAGAACATGAAAAGTCCTTGGCCAAGGCAGGAGATTTACTGGTAGGTTTTCCAGTAGTATCTCAGGGTGTTCTGGGCTGATCTCTGACACGACTTGTACCGCTTTTGGGGGTCTGACTTTTACCAACCCCCTAGGCCCGCCATGCGATGGTCATAGACGAACGGACCGGACTGTACGGATATTGTCACTGACAGGCTCAGTAGGGTGTCAGGATGAGTTCCCTCATCGACGTCCCTTTTGGTCAATACCTGGTAGCCCGTCACGTATTGGCTTATACCTCTGACGTGCTAGTGGTTAAATCCACAACCAAGGTGTTGACGAGTCTTTAGAGTCCCCCACATTCAGTTGCTCAAGTTTTCGGGCGAAACTCTGTAGAGGCCGTATGGAGATATGGCAGGGTTCGATCAGATACGTGCGGTATTGCACGGATCCTGATCGGACGGTTTATACTAGTGGGCTTTGGTTTAAGCCGGATCCTAGTATTAGACAGTGTAGATTTTGTCTCATTGCATTTGTATTCGGTCGGAATACAAATGCGGGTGTGTATACACAGTTGCGGGGTTTTCCTGTAATTTATTACGGGACCAGTTTTATGGAGTTGCCAGTTTGCTTTCCGTTTCGGCCATATTTCTTTGTATCTTTCATTGGCCGAAGATTGGTGGAGGAGGGATTATTTGCATTTGTGCAAATAAGCATTTGTGGAGGGTGTTTTTTGCAAGACTTTGCATCATGATGGTTTTCATGATGGGTGCACCATCCATTGACTTGATTAATCCATCATTGCTTGACTTCTATCTTCATGATGGCATGACTTTTGGAAGTGATGATTGTTGTTTGAGTGTTGGACTTTCCTAGTGATCATTTCTTTGCATGATAGCCTTTCCTCTCATGATCACTCCTTACTCTTCTTGCATTATTGATCCATACACTCCCTCATTCACTCTCTCCTCTCCATTCCTACATGGCCGGCCACATATTGGAGGGGATGCCCAAATTATGGAGGTGGGGTTTTTGTTCATTTGGCTTTGCAAAAATTCCCACAAGTTCCATCTCCAAACTACATATCATTTCCTCCACCAAAATGGCAACCTCCTACAACCCGAAATGAGACATGAGCACTACACATTCTACAGCAAACCTTGGGCACGTCGGCTCGCCAACTTCGTGCCTGAGTTGCCTCGGACCAGAGGCGGGAGCCCGTAAAAGAAGCCGGCGACGTGGTGCCCTTCCGGCGAGGAGGTGGAGACCGGACATTCCGCGGGAGATCGGGACGACGACGAGAAGACCGGAGGACATGGATCACTCGGTATATCTCTCTAACCCCTCTCTTGATAGCTAGGACTAGATTAATGGCAAGATCCGGGTTTATAGTGCGCGGTGGTGCCGGTTCAAAAAGTTAAAGCAAATCACCGCTTCCGCATTCCGGCGTTGGATCGACGGCCGAGGCGCCGCCATGCACTTACAGTGGTATCAGAGCCTCGCCATTAACATAGTCTAGCTTTGTCTAATGTGTTTTACATTTCCGATCGAACAAAATTCCAAAACCCGCATTTTTCATTGCAACAGTTCTCTGTCGAAATTTTTGTCTCGAAAAATTTTTCAGGGTCTTGCAGAATGATGTACAGAGAATTATAAGAACACTATAAAATTTTGGTGACGTGATACGTCCATATGACCGCGGAACCGCGGCCGTAACCCCTCTTGGCCGCTGTTCCGCCGCATATTGTTGGCTTCATTTCACTAGTTTTTTGCTGTGGGCTTTTGGGCTGAAAATAGGGGTTTTGGAATATTAATTTTGGGCCCAGAATTTCTTGATGTGCTACAGTAATGCTTGGGGCCCACTTGGTAAAATTTGATCGATCGGATATTTTAAACACATTTGTTCACAGTATTTACATTATATCTGTGACCGTGAATGTCACTCGATCGGTAAATCCTGTCTAACTGCTATAGCCCGGTTAGACGGATTTGCGAACGTGACCTTCACGTTGATGTTCTGTGTATTGCTGTGATGTTGCGGATCGGTCGTGGGGGATAGCCTGGATGCAATGCTAGTACAGTTTTGTTGTATTATGTACATTTGATATTGCGGGGCGAGCGTCCGACGTGTGGACTGCCGTCACTGCCTGTTTGTATTATTCTTTTGGGGCACGACCAGGTTGCGGTCGATGTACCCGTTGTATGTATATTTTACTTTCTGTACTAGGATTGCCCCGCAGAGGGGTGCACGGATAGCCAGGTTCTAGAGGGCAACGAGCCCGCATCTCATGGCATTGAGACGGAGGGGGCTTCACTCTAGAATTGGCGGGCTATTCGCCGCACTCGTAGGGGGTACAGGTTGACCCAGGAGGGGTGCCCAAGTTACCGAATTCCGTGAAGTGCTGGGTGGTCCATTCACGTTGCTGAAGGGGGCTGCCTTGCTTCAGGTTTTGGCGGGTAACTTGCCGCTCCCGTAGGGGTCTAGGATTTCATTGCACAGGCTATCCACACAACCAAGGGAACGTCGGGTTTCAGCGGCTCTGAGAAACCCGGGGATCCCAGATATCTATATTGTTCTGTGATGCTGTACATTTCTGTGATGTTGCATTTTATCACGCCTTGAGCGAAAATTATATATTATATAGATACTAGTAGATGTTGTATATGTTTTGCATCCGCGCTAGTCTAGTCCCCGCTCTGTCGTTAGTTAGCTAACCTAACGGGTAATGACGGGACCCAGTGGCGAATGCGGATGGGATATACGTACATCAATATATTTTCGTTCTTTGTGGTGTGATCAATTGATGGGACTGCGTTGATTCGGATCAATGCAAGTTAAAAACAAACATAATCTGATGTTGTTGGAACTTTTTTTTCAAAAAGCTGTTATTGCAAGGACGTTCTCTTTTGTTTTGCATCGTGGTATTCAGTTGGAATATCATGCTCCTCAGTCGACGAGGCAACGGCCGAGATCCCTTCACCGGGAGTGACCCCTTGGACAAAAGTTTGCGTCACGGCAATAACTTCACTATAGCCGATTACTTTTGCTTTGCATCGTGGTATTCAGTTGGAATATCCTGCACCTCATTCTACGGGGAAAGAGCCGAGATCCCTTCATCGGGAGTGACCTCTTTAGCAAAGGTTTTCGTCACTATATTTTTATAAAGCTATCCGTTTCTTCAACGATATCAAGTTCATTACGTTAAAGGTTTTCGCCAGAAACCATTCGTAGCCCTCCATCATTTCAGTTAAATATTCAGTAGTATTCAAGCTATATATTTTGACCTCACGCCAAGGCATAGTGATTGGTAGCTGCCGGATATTTATCTGTTGCATAGATAGATGCGTTGGTTTGGGACAGTCGTACTACTATTTTGGCCTACGTCAAGGGTATGTACGGGTGGGTTCAAATTAATCTGGACAATGATGGGTAGAACTTGACATGTGACTTATGATATTTTGACCTCACGCCAAGGTCATAAGAGCATGGGGCAAAAATCGCATCGGGAGTTTCTAAAGAAACTGAAACTTGCAAGATATACGCATACCTTCTGGAGTGTGATGACGTGAGCGGATTCCGTCACATTATCATGCGATGATAGTTGGATCCCGATTCCCACTGATGAGTTGGTTTACTCCTCGGGTGATCCCGACTAATTCTTCTTTTGGGTTTGGAGAAGAATTTGAGGTTACAGTGGGAGGTTTCCAGATTAGATAAAGTGATAACCATTCTGATCTAGGTTAGACTGCACACTGAGTGTTTCTTTTCTCTCTCTCCTTGGCAGCGACCATTGACCCGACCCTAGAATATGACTCAGAGACCAAGTTGACCGAACCTTCTTAAACACTGGCTTTTGGATTGTCAGAGTTGCAACCTCATTACCACTCCTACTTTTACCCTTTTCTCCAGGACACCCCGTATTACTACGAACGTCCACTTCCATTGGACAAAACCATCGTATGGTTAGATATGAACTCGAAGGAATTTATTCGAGGATGGTTTCCTGTTCTGGAGAAAACGGATAGGATTATTCATTTGCCTTTTCCTTTTACCTTCTCTCAAGTTGTGAGTACTCCTTGGTTTAGGAGATAGTACACCTATTACGCAAATTGGATAGTCTTCTTCCAAACCATAGGCAGGTGCCGACCGGTAGGGAATGAAGAAAACCAATTAGCCTAGCGATGGTGTACAGAAGGTATTATGTTAAGACAAAGAAAGGGATTAGAAGGAGCGCAAAGTAAATTGCGACTGATATTCACGACCAAACCAGATATTTCATTACCACTCCCACTTCACCTTTGTATTTCTCCAGGACACTCCGTATCACTATGAAGATCCACAGTTTATTGGATATTCCATCGTATGGTTATATACGAACTCGAAAGGAACTTGTTCCAGTTCGGGGATGGATTCTGGTTCAGGAGAAATAGGAATAAGGTTTATTCGGTTGACTTTTATCTTCACCTTCTCTTGCATTGCGAGTGCTCCTAGGGTTAGGACAGTACACCCATTATGCTTATTGGATAGTCTTCTTCCAAACCATAGGCTAGTGCCGAACGGTAGGGAAGGAAGAAAACCATTTGGCCTAAAGGGGTGTACAGAAGGTAATGACTAAAGACATATGAAGGGATTTAGAGAGGTGGCAAAGAACTACATGGTTATAGTCATGAACCTGGATAATGGAAGAGGCATTACTAGGAATACCAGGATACCCCAACGAAACATTTCAATGTTTCAGCTTCACTGTGTACTGTTAAAGGAAAACTGATTTCCCGATTAGATACTTACTCCAGGGTATGTATTTACCAGGTATGATTTTCACATCTGTATGGTTTTACAGATGATGAGTGGGAGTAAGTTATTGGGAATTAGGTGATCATCCTCATTATATCGGAATTCGTTGTAATTGGTGATATTTGAGGAAGTCACCTGGGTTGTTTGCCGGACGGCGAATATTTGGTTTTGAATATCCGTTATAATGCACCATTTTCAAATTGATATATCTGTACGTCTATTTTTATAGAGTGAGATATACCTTTTTGAAATTATGTCGATGAAGTTTACCTATATCAGTGGATGGTTAGGTAAGGAGCATTAAACAGCGGTGTAATTCTTCTTAACCATAGGTACAGTTTTCAACCTACGACACACAGTGAATGAGTTATCAGACTAAAGGGACTTATACAGAGTATTGTATGTTGTCCAGGGTCCATCAGGACAGAGGGGTTGGTCCTCGTACTATATTTGGTTTACTTATGACTTCTCTAGTTTTTAGACAGGTGTTTCGTGGAAACACAGGGTCCGAATTTTGAGAAGTTATAGGTATTTGAATAAAGTAGAGAACTAGGTGTTGCAAGTATCGGGATTCTTCAAGGAGATCGAAGATGTAGATACTTGTGTATGGTATTCAGTTGATAGTAATGATTAAGAGAACTTGCTTCTCTTTCAGGTTACTCATAATTGGAAGCATTCCTAAGTTGAGTAACGCTGATCGGCCTCCTTCCATTTAGTTGACATGCACTGGAGACAGCTGCATGATTTGAATCTGGTTCAATTAAATCAGTGCCTCTGGTTCTATATTGGATATAGAACAGTTCGTAACTTAACGATGATAAGGTACGGGGAGTTGTCCGGATTATGCTTAAAACCAGACTCTGGATAACTCAAGGCACGTTTCTGTAATGGCTGTTTGTGGGTTGACCCAGGCTATGACGAGGGTTGACTTTCTACCATCTGGAAGATCAATAGTGATATTGTTCTTGACTCGCCACAGTTTTATTAAAAATGGATTTTTTTAGAAAAACAATAGTGGGAGTATGGTAGAACTGGAAGTGATTCCAGAACCGCAAACGATTACTGAAGATTTGATAAGGAACCTAAAGATTCAATCTGGATTGACATTCCATTGGCCACTCCGCAGATACGGTGGGTAATCTCAGGCACTCGAGAGGTACTCTGGTAGCCTCAAGGACGGTGACAGGGAGGTTCTTGTTTACCCACACTTGCCATTGCTGTTGTTCCAGGCTGCGAGACCCGGCAGGAAGATGAGTATAGCGTCGTTCTAAACTGGCTTTAGAAGTGTATGTCTATATGACTCTACCAGGGGGTTGTCGTAGTTAGTGGGAGCAGCGGAAGCATTGGTGGACAGGTAGCTTATGTCTATTTATAGACTAAAGCAGATATAGCGGAGATAGATCATCAATTTCTGATGTGACAGTCATAGGTTTGACTTCATCAGAATAGGGGATGGATCGGTTGAGAAGGTAGCAGGGCGTGATGTCCTGGTATTTGATGACATACACAGAGTAGGAAGTGATATTCCTATACTACGATCGGTTATACTTTGGTCGTCACACAGTGGTTTCTCCACATGGGACTTGGACATTATATCAGACATACTGGTAACTGGATCTATGGTATTAGATCTAGATTTGGGTGGTTTCCCAATTAAGGGTACTTACACAGCATTCTAAGAGTATTTAGAATGGACGACTCCTGGCACGGTAGTGTACTTGCAGGTGATGGAGTCACCCTCTCTAAAGGTGTCTTACAGACTAAAGGGGAGAGGGATGTGCATGATTGGCAGATCACTTGCTTAGGCAATTGAGTCAATCGTGAGATGTCAAGTACTACACCAGATGTTGTTCTTACTGTAGATGCAATAAGTTGATATTGATCCAATCCTGGAGAAACAGTCGGAAGCAGTTTTAGAACATAAGTGGATGTTCTAGGGATATGATAACGACAGCCTCATTCGGGAGACAGTTATCATTCCAGGCTTCCAAGGTGACTTGGACGACAGGGAGGTTGTCAGAGTTATAGTTTTCCCTCTGACAAGGGACAGTATTTTGGACAGGTGGTCCAAGGCAATACTGAGGGAGGCATGGCGTAGGATACTGATTAAGTTCAGTTGACGATACAGTCTAAGATGTTTGGATTTAGAGTTCATTTATGAGCTAGGTCCCATCAGACATCCAGACACATTCTAAGACAGGTATTGCTCATTTCGGGAGATGGCTTTCTCCGCGAACATTAGATATAGAGAGACAGAGAAAGAAATAACAAGGCGGATCCACTCACTAAGGCTATTCCTCGAACGCAATAGTTTCGCAAGCGAGCTTTGTGAGACTGACTGGTAGAGGAATTGGGTGTTCGGTATCACACGGGCTGTGAGTATGCGACATCGCAATAATTAGCCTTGAGTGCAAGTGGGAGATTGTTGTAGATAGTGCCCTCAGAGTCAATTATTGGATCACAGGCACGTGATTGCAATGATTGAGGGAGGACCTATCCCGGTAGGACAGTCTTACTCAAGATGATAGTGTGCTATCTGGTTTATCTTTATCATCGTGTACTGCTTTATGTGACCTGATAGGTCGCCATTACGCGTTAATAGAGCCCTTAGGATTCATGCTTGACTGCCAGCAGTATGAGGGCGATCATATACGTGGGAGCTGGTAGTCTATAAGCACATCCTTAAATGGTCCCTAGTCGTGGGAGTTTCGAGACAGGGCATCGATTCTCCAGAGTAGACTAGTGTATACATTCGAGACCCCGACGAGGGGCGGTGGCCGGTCTCACAAGCCACTGGTGTCAGTTGGATCACCTAAGATGTATACAGGTGCTCATTGGGTTATGAGTACACCGGACAGGACTCGCCGGGAATATGCTAGTTGGTCTTATACCTGACGTCATATAGCAGTTCCCTGGTAACATATGTACAGGTTAGTTCATCGACATGGGGATCGTCATTTGTCTCGTATGAGTTCCCACTGTACTTTGATTACTACCCTACCACGCTCAAAGGAGTCGTGCAAACAGGTTTTAGTTGGGTACAGTCCCGAGCCACATGGAGGCAGTGAGCGGATCTTCGGGGGTTCGTCTCTCCCGGTATTGGGGGTGAGGTCGCGCTGTGTCTAGGAGAGCCAGAACATGAAAAGTCCTTGGCCAAGGCAGGAGATTTACTGGTAGGTTTTCCAGTAGTATCTCAGGGTGTTCTGGGCTGATCTCTGACACGACTTGTACCGCTTTTGGGGGTCTGACTTTTACCAACCCCCTAGGTCCGCCATGCGATGCTCATAGACGAACGGACCGGACTGTACGGATATTGTCACTGACAGGCTCAGTAGGGTGTCAGGATGAGTTCCCTCATCGACGTCCCTTTTGGTCAATACCTGGTAGCCCGTCACGTATTGGCTTACACCTCTGACGTGCTAGTGGTTAAATCCACAACCAAGGTGTTGACGAGTCTTTAGAGTCCCCCACATTCAGTTGCTCAAGTTTTCGGGCGAAACTCTGTAGAGGCCGTATGGAGATATGGCAGGGTTCGATCAGATACGTGCGGTATTTCACGGATCCTGATCGGACGGTTTATACTAGTGGGCTTTGGTTTAAGTCGGATCCTAGTATTAGAAAGTGTAGATTTTGTCTCATTGCATTTGTATTCGGTCGGAATACAAATGCGGGTGTGTATACACAGTTGCAGGGTTTTCCTGTAATTTATTACAGGACCAGTTTTATGGAGTTACCAGTTTGCTTTCCGTTTCGGCCATATTTCTTTGTATCTTTCATTGGCCGAAGATTGGTGGAGGAGGGCTTATTTGCATTTGTGCAAATAAGCATTTGTGGAGGGTGTTTTCTGCAAGACTTTGCATCATGATGGTTTTCATGATGGGTGCACCATCCATTGACTTGATTAATCCATCAATTCTTGACTTCTATCTTCATGATGGCATGACTTTTGGAAGTGATGATTGTTGTTTGAGTGTTGGACTTTCCTAGTGATCATTTCTTTGCATGATAGCCTTTTCTCTCATGATCACTCCTTACTCTTCTCGCGTTATTGATCCATACACTCCCTCATTCACTCTCTCCTCTCCATTCCTACATGGCCGGCCACATATTGGAGGGGCTGCCTAAATTATGGAGGTAGGGTTTTTGTTCATTTGGCTTTGCAAAAATTCCTACAAGTTCCATCTCCAAACTACATATCATTTCCTCCACCAAAATGGCAACCTCCTACAACCCGAAATGAGACATGAGCACTACACATTCTACAGCAAACCTTGGGCACGTCGGCTCGCCAACTTCGTGCCCGAGTTGCCTCGGACCAGAGGCGGGAGCCCGTAAAATAAGCCAGCGACGTGGTGCCCTTCCGGCGAGGAGGTGGAGACCGGACATTCCGCGGGAGATCGGGACGACGACGAGAAGACCGGAGGACACGGATCACTCGGTATATCTCTCTAACCCCTCTCTTGATAGCTAGGACTAGATTAATGGCACGATCCGGGTTTATAGTGCGCGGTGGTGCCGGTTCAAAAAGTTAAAGTAAATCACCGCTTCCGCATTCCGGCGTCAGATCGACGGCCGGGGCGCCGCCGTGCATTTACAAAAAGCGTGCAGGGTTTTATAAACCTTGTGGAAAAATTTGGGCACGTGATCCCACAAGACCACCGCGGATCCGCGGTCAAACCTAGGGTTTGACCGCGGAACCGCGGGGCTTCAGTGGGAACAGTGCTTCAACTTTTTCCAGCGAGCTTCATTTTGGAAATTGTGGTTTTTGGTATAGTTCTTTTGGGCCCAAATTTTTTTACTGTACAGCAGATGTACGTGGGGCCCACTTCGGGAAATTTAGTCGATCGAAATTTTAAATTTGTTAGTATGAAGTATTTACATTATATCTCCGACCGGGAATCTCATTTGATCGGTAAACCGCGTCTGATTGCTATAGTTCTTTTAGACGAGTTTGCGAACGTGACCTTCGCGTTGATGTTCTGTGTTGTGTTGTGATGTTGCGGATTTGTCGTGGTGGATAGCAGGGTGCAATGATAGTGCAGTTTGGATTTATTTGTACATTTGATATTGCGGGGCGAGCGTCCAACATGTGGACTGCCGTCACTGCTTGTTTGTAATATTCTTTTTTGGGGCACGACCGGGTAGAGCTCGATGTACCCATTGTACATATTTTTATTTCTGTACTAGGTTTATCCCGCGAAGGAGTGCATGGATAGCCGGGTTCTGGAGGGCAACGGGTCCGTATCTCATGGCTTTGAGAGGCAGAGGGACCTCATTCTAGAATTGGCCGACTATTCGCCGCACTCGTAGGGGGTACAGGTTGACCCAAGGAGGGGTGCTCAATTTACCGGATTCCGTGAAGTGCCGGGTGTTCCATTCACTATGCTGTGGAGACTACCTTGCTTCAGGCTTTGGCGGGTAACATGCCGCACCCGTAGGGGTTTAGGTTTCATTGCACAGGCTATCCACACGACCAGGGGAACGTCGGGTTTCAGTAGCGACTCTGTGAAACCCGGGGATCCCAGATTATCCGTATTGTTCTGTGATGCTTATTACTTTTCTGTAATGTTGCATATTATCACACCTGGAGAGATTATTGTATATTGGTATATATACTATTAGATGTTGTATATGTTTTACACCCGCGCTAGTCCAGCCCCCGCTCTGTCGTTAGTTAAGTAACCTAACGGGTGATGATGGGACCCAGTGACGAATGCGGATGGCATATACGTACATTTTATTTTCGTTCTTTTCTGGTGTGATTGAATGATGGGACTGCGTTGATTCTTATCAATGTAAGATAAAACAAACCTATATTTGATGTTGTTGGAACAAATTTTAAAAGGTGTTATTACAAAGATGTTTCCTTTTGTTTTGCATAGCGGTATTCAGTCAGAATATCCTGCACCTCATTCGACGAGACAAGGGCCGAAATCCCTTCACCGGGAGTGACCCCTTAGGCAGAAGTTTACGTCAAGGTAATAACTTCACTATAGTCGATTACAAGTTGCTTTGCATCGCGGTATTCAGTTGGAATATTCTGCACCTCATTCCACGAGGAAAAAGCCGAGATCCCTTCACCGGGAGTGACCTCTTTAGCAAAGCTTTTCGCCACTATATTTTTATAAAAAGCTATCAGGTTCCTTCAGCGATATCATGTTCATTACGTTAAAGGTTTTTCGCCAAAAACCAGCCATAGCCCTCCGTCATTTCTTATGGATAGTCAGTAGTATTCAAGCTATGTTTGTTGGCCAAAGTCAAGGCATTGTGCTTGGTAGCTGCTGAATATTCATCTGTTGCATAGATAGATGCGTTGGTTTGGGACAGTCATTCTGCCTTGTTGGCCAAAGTCAAGGGCATGTGCTGGTGGGTTCAAATTAACATGGATAATGACGGGTAGAACTTGACATGTGACTTATGATTTGTTGGCCAAAGTCAAGGTCATAAGAGCATGAGGCAAAAAAATAACATCGGGAGTTTCAAACATAATGAAGCTTGCTAAGTATGCGCATACCTTCTGGAATGTGATAACTTGAGTGGCTTCCATCAAGTTATCATGCGATGATAGTTGGATTCTGATTCTCACTGATGAGTTGGTTTACTCTTCGGATGATCCCGACTAATTCTTCTTTAGGTTTGGAGGAGAATTTTAGATTACAGTGGGAGGTTTCCTGGTTAGATAAAGTGATAACCATTCTGATCTAGGTTAGAGTGCACGCAGAGTGTTTCTTTTCTCTCTCTCTTTGGCAGCGACCATTGACCGACCCTAAATTATGACTCAGTGACCAAGTTGACCGAACCTTCTTAAAATACAGACTTTTGGATTGTCCGAGTTGCATAAGTCATTGCCGCTCTTTCTCTTACCCTTTGCATTTCTCAGAACACCCCGTATTACTACGGACATCCACTTTCATTGGATAGATCCATCGTATGGTTATATACGAACTCGAAGGTACTACTTCGAGGATGGATCCAGGTTCAGGAGAAATAGTATAAGTTATTATTCAGTTGTCTTTTATTATCACCTTCTCTCAGGTTGCGAGGGCTCCTTAGTTTAGGAGAGTACACCTATTACGCTTATTGGATAGTCTTATTCCAAACCATAGGCTGGTGCCGAAAGGTAGGGAATGAAGAAAACCAATTAGCCTAAGTAGGGTGTGCAGAAGGTAATATGTAAAAACAAGATAAAGGGATTAGAAAGAGGGCAAAGTAAATTACGACTGTTATCATTCACGACCAAACCGCGTACTTCATCGCCACTCCTATTTCACCTTTGATTTTTTCCCAGTTCGGGAGAAATAGAATAAGGTATTATTCAGTTGTCTTTTATCATCACCTTCTCTTAAGTTGCAAGTACTCCTAGGATTAGGAGAGTACACCTATTACGCTTACTTGATAGTCTTCTTGCAAACCATAGGCTGGTGCCGAACGGTAGGGAAGGAAGAAAACCATTTAGCCTAACGATGGTGTACAGAAGGTAACGACTAAAGACAAATAAAGGGATTTGGAGAGATAGCAAATGAAATATACGGTTAAAGTCATGAATTGGATTATGGAAGAGGCATTACTAGAATACCAGGATACCCTACGAAACATTTTCATGTTTCAGTTACACTGTGTATTATTAAAGGAAAACAGATTTCCCGATTAGATACTTACTCCAAGGTATGTATTTACCAGGTTACATTCTCATATCTGTATGGATTTTTACAGATGATGAGTGGGAGTAAGTTATTGGGAATTAGGAGATCATTCTCATTATATCGGAATTCGTTGTAATTGGTGATATTTGAGGAAGTCGCCTGGGTACAGTTTTCAACCTACGACGCACAGGTTGTGAGTTATTCAACTCAGCGGACTTATACAGAGTATTGTATGTTGTCCAGTGTCCGTCAGGACAAAGGGGTTGGTCCGAGTACTATGTTCTGTTTACTTATGACTTCTCTAGTTTTTGGACAAGTGTTTCGTAGAAATACAATGTCTATGTTTTGAGAAGTTGTGGGTATAAGAATAAAGTAGAAAACCAGGTATCACAAGTCTCGGGATTCTTCAAAGAGATCGAAGATGTAGATACTTATGATTGGTATTCAGATGATAGTAATGGTTTTGAAAAACTTGTTTCTCTTTCAGGTTACTCATAATTGGAAGGATTCCTAAGTTGAGTAATGCTGATAAGCCTCTCTCCATTAAATTGATATGCACTGGAGACAGATGCATGATTTGAATCTGGTTCCAATTAAATTAGTGCCTCTATTTCTATATTAGATATAGAATGCTTTAGATCTTAACGATGTTAAGGTAAGGGGAGTTGTCCAGCTTATGCTTAAAACCAGACACTAGATAACTCAAGGCACGTTTCTGTAATGGCAGTTTGTGGGTTGACCCTGACTTTGACGAGGATTGACATTTCTACCATCTGGAAGATCAATAGTGATATTGTTCTAGACTCGCCACAGTTTTAGTAAAATGGATTTTTCAGAAAACAGTAGTGGGAGTATGGTAGAACTGGAAGTGATTCCAGAACCGCAAACGATTACGGAAAATTTAATAGGACCTATATATTCAATCAGGTTTGACATTCTAATAGCCACTCCGTAGATATGGTGGGTAACCTCAGACACCCGAAAGGTACTCCGGTAGCCTCAAGGACGATGACAGGGAGGTTCTTGTTTACCCAGACTTGACACTACTGTTAATCCAGGCTATGAGACCCGGCAGGAAGATAAGTATAGCATCGTTCTAAACTAGTTTTAGAAGTGCACGTATATATTATTCTGCCAGAGAGTTGTCGTAGTCAGTGGTAGCAGCGGAAGCATAGTGGGCAAGAAGATTATGTCTATTTATAGGCTTGAGCAGATATAGCGGAGATAAGATCATCTAATTTTTTGATGTGACAGTCATAGGTTTGACTTCATCAGAATAGGGGATGGATCTGTTAAGAAGGTAGTAGGGTGTGATGTCCTGGTATTTTGATGACATACACAGAGTAGGAAGTAAAATTCCTATACTACGATCGGTTCTACTGTGGTCGTCACACAGTTGTTTCTTCAAAAAAGACATGGATATAATATCAGACATTCTGGTTACTAGATTTATAGTTTTAGATCTAGATTTGGGTAGTTTCCCAATGTGGGTACTTTGACAGTATTCTAATAGTATTTTAGAACAAATGACTCCTGGCATGGTGGTGTACCTGCAGATGATGGAGTCACCCTCTATAAAGGTGTCTTGCAGACTAAAGGGGAGAGGGATGTGCATGATTAGCAGATCACTTGCTTAGGCAATTGAGTCAATCGTGAGTTGTCAAGTACCACACCAGATGTTGTTTTTGCACTAGATGCGATAAGTTTATATTAATCCAATCCTGGAGAAACATAAGGAAGTAGTTTTAGAACATAAGTGTATGTTCTACGGTTTTGATGACGGCAGCCTCCTTCGGGAGACGGTTATCATTCCAGGCTTCAAAGGTGACATGAATGATAGAGTGATTGTCAGAGTTATAGTTTTCCCTCTGACGAGGGACAGTATTATGGACAGGTGGTCTAAGAGGATACTGTGGGAGGCATGGTGCTGGATACTGATTAGGTTCAGTGATCGATACAGTCTAAGAAGTTTGGATTTGGAGTTCATTTATGAACTAGGTCCCATCAGATATTCAGACATATTCTAAGACAGGTATTACTCGATTCGGGAGATGGCTTTCTCCGCGAACTTGAGATTAAGATAGACATAGAAAGAAACATCAGGACGGATCCACTCACTGAGGCTATTTCTCGAACACAGGAGTTTTACAAACTAGCTTTGTGAAACTGATTTGTAGAGGAGTTGGATGTTCGGTATCACACGGGCTGTGAGTATGCGACATCGCAATAATTAGCCTTAAGTGCAAGTGGGAGATTGTTGGAGATAGTGCCCTCAAAGTCAATTATTGGATCGCAGGTACGTGATTGCAATAATTGAGGCAGGACCTATACCGATATGACAGTCTTGCTCGAGATGATAGTATGCTATCTGGTTTGTCTTTATCATCGTATACATGCTTTAGTTCGCTATTGCATATTGATAGAGCCCATAAGATTCTTGCTTGACTACCAGCAGTATAATGGCGATCATATACGAGCTGGGGTCTGTAAGCACATCCTTAAACGTGTCCCTAGTCGTGGGAGTTTCGAGACAGCGCATCGATACTCTAGGGTAGACTAATGTATATAGTCGAGACCCCGACGAGGGGCGATGGCCGGTCTCACAAGCTATTGGTGTCACTTGGATCACCTAAGATGTATACAGGTGCTCATTGGGTTATGAGTACACCGGACAGGACTCGCCGGGAACATGCTAGTTGGTATTATACATATCGTCAGATAGCAGTTCCCTGGTGACATGTGTACAGGTTAGTTTGTCGACCTGAAATCGTCATTTGTCTCGTGTGAGTTCCCACTGTACTTTGATTCCTACCCTATCACGCTCAAAGGAGTTGTGCAAACAGGTATTTTTTGGGTACAGTCCCGAGCCACATGGAGGCAGAGAGCGGATCATCAGGGATTCGTCTCTCCCGGTATTGGGGGTTGATGTCGCGCAGTGCACGGGTGGCCATCACTAGAAATACTTGGCCAAGATAGTGGAGAATTACTGATTTGGATCAGTAGTTTCTCAGGTGGTGATGGGCATCATACCGACACGAATTATCGCGTTATTAGGGTCTGACTTTATCCACCCCGTAGACTCGATATACAATACTCTTTAGATGAACGGACCAGACTGTATGTATATTGTCACTGTTAGGCTCAGTAGGGTTTATGGATGAGATCGCTCGGATCAGCTTCCCTTCCAATCAGTACATAGGCAAACCATTACGTACAGTTTGTACCTCTGTCGTGCTAGTGGTTATACCCGGTGCCAGTGTGTTGATGAGTCATTAGTGTCCCCCGCAGACAGTTTCCCAAGTTCGAGCGAAACGTTGTAGAGTCCGTATGGTTTTATGGCAGGGTTCGAAAAATGCACGTGCGTTTTCGCACGTGTCGTTTTTCGGTCAGATAATACTGGTCGGCTTTTGGTTTAAGCCGGATCCGAGTATTATACTGTGTAGATATAATATCTTTGTCTCAGTTGCATTTGTATTCGGTCATAATAAAAATGCGGGTATGTTTATACTGATACGGGGATATCCTGAGATTCGTTTGAGGATCACTTTTGGAATTTGCTAGTTTCCAGTTTTCTATCAGCCGTATTTAACATTCGGTTAAATGCGGATTTATCTTTTCTTCTTAAGGGTGAGTCATGAGGTGAGTCGTGTTTCTATAAGGTTCTAGAATTGTGACTAGGATGGTGAGGTGGATTAGTGCATTAATAGTCATTTAATGTTTTGGTGACTAAGGGTGATGATTCATTAGTTCTTAAATGTGTTCATACTATGTGTTAAGGTGACTCATTCTTTCATGATAAGTTTCATTCTTATTGTCACCACTTTGCTCCTACCCTCACCTCCCTCTTCCTATAAGTTTGGCTGGCCCCCTCATTGCAAAACAAAAATGGTTGTTAGAAAAAAGATATAGTTATTTGGTTCATGGAAATTAAGCATACTCATTTCATATTTCCACCCGATCCAAAAGGCAACTTCATTAACCGTTCGTCCATAGCTTTGGACGTAACAAGACAAAGTGTTCTATTCATTCTCTACAATATCTTGGTCGTCTCTTTTAGCAAACTTGACGACCGAGTTGCCCTGGTTCAGAGGCGGGAGCCCGTTTAAAGATCCGTCGACGTGGTGCCACCTGGACAAGAAGACTAGAGATTCAGGAGATCGGAGCAGCCGCAACAAGCGTGGGATGATGGTTGAAGACCGAAGGACTCGGATAATTCGGTATAACATTTCTACCCACTTTTGTAGTTTGTTAGTTTAGCTTTAATGGCAGATCCGCGTTATAGTACGCGATAGCACCCGTTGTAAAAAGTTTTTTGTTCCGCATTTGGCGTCTGTTAGACGGCCGGGGCGCTACCGTGGACTTACAGCTTCAGCCTCATAAATTCAGATAGCGATACTGTAATAACCTCTGTAGCTGCAGGGGGCAACTGCCTGAATTGTAGGTACCATCGCGGTCCCCGTTACGGGTGGAACTACCTCTGGTCGCTGCTCTCGAAGTGTCTCAACTAATGACCCTATCATCTGGCGCATCTCCTGCATACTAGCCCCTAGCATAGCGATCTGGTCTGTCGAAGGGGGAACAGTCTGATCTGGTACAATGGGTGTACTGCCCGGGTCAGTCCTCGTCTCAGACGAGTCAACTCTAATCTCGGCTCTCGGGGCCGCTCTCTACGCTCTTGTAGTCTTTGGCGCATAATGGCTGATAGAAAATAGGATTTGATAAGGATACAGAAATCGAATCACAAGAGCGCATATAATCATGAAGGAATTTCAATCAATAAGTCCTAAGGTCACTTAGGCAGAGTACCGTATCGTGAGTATGCCGCGGAACATACACGCGCTACGCCACTCTGCTTCAGCTACCTACTCCATCATACCAAGGTCATCATACACTCCGAAAGGTAAAACCTACGCTCTGATACCAACTTTGTCATGACCCAAAGTTCGGCCCGTGACCGGCACTTAACCACGTAACGTCTACAGGCGCAACGCGATCAAGTAAGCCGAAACCCAGAAATCAAAACCATTAAAATAATGAGTGAAAAAAACATTAGTTTAAAACATTTAGAAAACCTTGAGTAATTAAGTAAAAATCTTTAAAGTTTAAGTTATTTTCTTAAAAATTTCGGCAGCACCTCCTTTGTAAAAACTAGCCCCGAAAACGGGTACAAAACATGATATAAGTAAAATGACGGATAGCAAGAATAAAACATTCCCAAACGGGAGCAATCACGCCCAACGGCAGAAACAACCACCACAAGAAAAGTATACGACGCCGTAGCGAAGAAATGGAAAATATAAGCAAAACAGCATAAAAGATAAAACTGCATAAATAAAGTCGGCTCACACGAGCTCGACACCAGAGTACAAAATAATATACAATATCGTCCTCACAACTGGTCTCTAAGTCAATACATGAAATAGTAGATGGAGAGTACTAGATACAATAGTGTGTACAAATGGAAAATAAACGGATACCGCAAACCCACCTATCAGCAAAACGGCTCGCACGCCAACTGCAGTGGTATCCATAGCAATAAGATACAAGAGATAGCCCTACCGCAACTACTCTGAGGGTCGACCTGCAAACACTGTGGCACAACGAGGGTGAGTTGCCAACTCGTGAATAGTAAATAACATATAAAGATAATCGCGAGTATACACGTACTGCGATACTCTAACATGTGCAATCAGATAACATCTATATGATGAGCTGGGTATGCAATAATCATGTCAAGATACTCTATCAGGTACTACGACTACATGATGCAATGCATAACAATGAATGCTGAGCATGGGATGAAATATTATCTACACGGATCATCAATGTGGAAAAACCCCGGTGTCTAACAAAAACACTCCAAAGTCCCGATAACTCAGGCGCCATCACTCTATCTGGCCCTCATTCCTTTAAATCTCATAGAAGCGGGGTGCCCAATATCGGCACCCGAAAACATCATGAAATACTCGTGTCCACCATCGACATGCAAATCCTCATATATCGGGCTCCGTCAGTCCGGATTGGCCCACGGGCTCCGTCTGTGGAATCGGCTCTCAGCCCCGGCAGTACGGGTCGGCCCATATCCCTCTCTCGACTCTGGTCGGTATCCTCCGGATATCCGCCAGATCCAACCAATCACTGGTAGGAGTAGTCTCTCTGCCAGGCTCATCTTTTACAGCACAACAATCCGTTATCGCCCCGGGGTACCATACCGGGTCAACTATGTACCCACAATCGGCCTCATCCAGCTCCTCGATTCGGGTTCACATGTCACACGTCTCAGAACCGAGAAAACGCATGGTAGACGCACTGAAATATCATATCAAGAGAAACCGGGTTTTCAAAACAGTGCATATTTTCTTAAAATAATACCACGGTTCTCAAATCCAGAAATCACACAAATCCAAAACTCAATGCGTAAATCCATGCAATGTGTCGTATGCCGCATAAAATCGTACTATGAGTAAAAGGGGAAAACCACTCTTTTAAAAGGATCCAGTTGAAAACATTTCATACGCTTCCCAATTTTTCAAATCAAAGTCAGCATCATCTATGTATGTGCAAGAGTATGTATGTATGTAGCCATGGAAGCACAAGATATATATATACGCAAGTATGGAACTACAATATGTATATGTGCCGA
This sequence comes from Agapanthus africanus, assembly GCA_030015575.1. Taxonomy (NCBI): domain Eukaryota; kingdom Viridiplantae; phylum Streptophyta; class Magnoliopsida; order Asparagales; family Amaryllidaceae; genus Agapanthus; species Agapanthus africanus. Next base: position 308,670,485 of record CM057347.1, on the reverse strand, counting down.
AATAGATGTACAAGTGGTATATACGCAAGCATGAGTGTACAGTATGTATATATGCCAATATGGATGTACAAGTGGTATATACGCCAGCATGAGTGTACAGTATGTATATGTGCCAGTATGGATGTACAAGTAGTATATACGCAAGCATGAGTGTACAATATGTATATATGCCAGTATGGATGTACAAGTGGTATATACGCCAGCATGAGTGTACAGTATGTATATGTGCCAATATGGATGTACAAGTGGTATATACGCCAGCATGAGTGTACAGTATGTATATGTGCCAATATGGATGTACAAGTGGTATATACGCCAGCATGAGTGTACAATATGTATATGTGCGAATATGGATGTACAAGTGGTATATACGCAAGCATGAGTGTACAATATGTATATGTGCCAATATGGATGTACAAGTGGTATATACACAAGCATGAGTGTACAGTATGTATATGTGCTAATATGCGACAGAATCATGTCTAATCATCAATGATGCGATAGTCAAAATGATGTATGGTTCGTAGCAATCCTATAGTGCGAGTGTCATCGAAATCACTAACAGTGTGGGTGTAATATATAAATAGTGCTCGTGCAGCTTGAACCATTAGTGACAGTGCGGTGTTACATTACTACTGTTTCTATATGCAACAAAAGATGGGTAAGCTACAATAGTACATATGCATAAGCAATATATATATAAATATACATACGCGACTACAATATCCTACCAAGCCCCAACGCTTAACACCATACGGGAGATTTCCCCGTAGATGTTAACTCTACTCACCGTGATCTTGTGCTACGTGTAGCCGACTACCTGCTTCCCTTTCCTTGCGGCGTCCGACGTATCCACCTGCGAACCTAGAATTTACACAAAGAGTACACATAAGCTAAAACCCTGTAAAATCGCGATATCAAAACCAAACGAGAACTCACCTCGCGAACTAAACGCGTGTGTATCCGATACACAAAAACGTGTGAATATGCGTCTGAAACTACCCCGACATGCTGTGATACGCAGCAAACGCTAAACCCACTCACATAACGCATGTGTCGCGCAAGCTTAAAGTATTGAAAATAGGGTATTTTGTTCCAGATTTTTATACAGGCAGAATTAGAAAAAGTTGCATTCACCAAAGACCTTAAAAAATGTAGCAGACTCCTACTCACCAAACCCCGACACCTGGCCATAATTCATGGCCAGAACCTATTTATTTGCGTCCCTAGAAGAAGAATGGGGGTCCCGTGCCTGTAACGTTTTGAAAATCGTTTCGGTGAAATTCAAAAAAAACGGTAAAATAAGGGGGGTTTCTGTAAAAAGTCAAAATACAAATATCTTTATTATAAAATTAAATATACATATTCTAGCTAAGTAATTGCTAGTATTTGGTGTTTATTGAGCCACTGGTGAAATTTCAAATTTTCCGAAATTAATTATTTTAATATTATTTTAAGCCGTCACTAATATATTTAATTAGGGAAAATTACAAATTGGAATGAGTTGAAACAAATTTTGTACCTCATAAAACATTAAATAAAATTTTATCATGTGGTTTTTGAAATGAAATCGTTTGCCAAAACGGTTTAGAAAATATTGAAGAAAAAGGCTTATTTTGTGAAAATAAAAGGGTTTTGGTGCATATTGTATTGGTGTTTGGTGTTCATTGCTCCACACACACACCCTCTCTTCTCACCCACTCACATGGCCGGCCCCACCACCACATTCCAGCAGCCCTCTCTTCAAAAAAAAAGAAAGAAAAGAGAATGAATAGAATAATGAAGGCATGGAGTTAAATTAAAAGAGTGTATGGGCTTTTCTCTTCTTGTCTTGACTTCACAATCATTTCAACACTCACATTCTCTCTCCCCCTCTCCAAAAATTCAGCCGAGCCTCCCCATGAGCAGCCCCAACAATTCTCCATCCTCATTTTTCCCTCAAGAATCTTCTCATTTTTCCATAAAAAATCCTTCCAAATTACTACTAATTCTAGTTAAATCCTAACCCTTTATTCCTTAGCACAATCAAGGATGGATCTTGAGAAAGGTAGCTAATTTGGGAGGCTTAGTTTCATGTTGATCTATCAATTTGTGAGGTATAAAATCCTTTCCCTTAGGTTCAATTGTTGCTTAATTACCTTAATCTAGCTAATTAGGTGTTTAATTAGGTTTAATTGCTTATTTGGAAAAATTCAAGAAAAGGGTTTGTAAATCAAATTAGGGTTTTCTTCATTGGGTATTGATCTTGATGTGGGGATTAACATGTTAATGTGATGCTAAAACTAACCTAGTTGCTAGTTTACTAATTGATGCTTGTAATTGTTAAAATTGGAATTTTATGCAAACTAGGTTTTGGAAATTTATTGCAAATGTTAGACTAAAAATCTAATAAGGTTTTTCATGACTTCATTAACATTATAAAATATAGTTTAATACTTTAGTTCACGAAAATCCAAGCTAAATTATTGTTTGTGCATTTTTGTTATAAAATTGTTAAATTTGGGTATATTGTAAACTAGAATTTTGGAATTTATGGAAATTGATGAGAATAAATTATAGGAATGGTTTATATGACTTTGTTATGATATTTAGTGAATATTGTGGCCGCTAGATTCGTTTAAACATCAAGATGTTGTATTAAAGCGGATAATTTTTGCTTATTAGGTTTTCGGAAAAATAGCTTTAAAGAGAATTTGAAGTTTTGGTGATTTTAGCTTTTTATATATATATATTTAAGGTGTTGTGAAACCACGATTGATACGTTTGAGTTTTTCTCGATGGTTTGGCGTTTGTACGCCGACGTCGGGGGTTTTTAGGTTGATTTGTGAAAGTAACCATAGGTTTTGACCTATGTGGGATTCACGTGTCGTTTTGGTCATGAATCAGATTTTAATACGATACGGTGCGTTATGATATGTAGGTACCCCATGTGGACTTCGAGACGACAAGCAAGCGCATGGCGACGTCGGCACCGGCGAACGAGGACCAGGTGAGTAGATTTATATCTACGGGGAGAAGTCGGGTGGATGACGTATAGCACCCCCGCAATTCGTGGTGATGTATACGAATATGTATACACACACATATATATTGTTTATACATTGTTTGAGTATATTTGTAGCGCCTTGAAAATTCGTTTTGGTGTTTTCCTGAAAATCGGTGAAAATTCGGTATTTTTCCGAAAACCGTCCTTTTTGTTATTTTACAGTTTAAGACTAATTATACCTAAAATGGATAGGTAATTGCTTGTTTTTAGTAGCTAATGAGTTACTTATGAAATTTTGGTCATTTTAAAAATTTTCCCTATTTTTCAATTTTTTAATATTATTTTAAGCCGGTAAGAAAATACATTAAATTAGCGATAAATACAAATTTAAATGGGCTAAAATTAAGCTTTAAAATCATGTTAATTAAAATCTAGTTGTAACGTAAATTTTTAGTAATTTATTTTAAGTTTTAACTAATTTTTATTATGGAAAATGAAATTTATTGAATTTAAGCTTAAACTTGCAATTTTGGACTTGTAGGGGGTCTTTTTGCAAAAATTTTTTTGTGCACTCTCACACACACATCCTCACATCTCCTTGGCTGTCCCAAACTGCAGAAAATTCCCCCTCTCTCTTTTGTTTTAAAATTCTTTTGTTAGGGATCATTTGAGTTGAATGTGTGTGTTTAAAATATTGTATGTTGAAGGTATGGTGCATTGACTTTGAGGGGAGTTGATCAAGACTTTTTTCCCACACCCACACCATCCCCTCTCCCTCATTTCTGGCCGAAAAAACAGCAGCCCCCCCACCCCTTCATCTCTTTTCTTTTTATCTTCTTCAAAAATTCATTAAGTTTGCTCCAAATTACAAGCTAAAACTCACAAATTAAACCCCATTCTTCATCCCTTTTTCCTTCACCTCTCTTGCTTGGAATCATGGTGCTAGGAGGCCATCATTGAGGCAAATTTCTTCTTGCTAGATCCATAGGTTTGAGGTATAATTTCTACTCTTTTAATTTCTTATGGTTAGAATCCTTTAATTAAATTGTTTTAGTGTTAATTTAGTGCTATTTTCATTCTAGTTTTGTTTAAAGTTAATGGTTGAGTTAATTAGGGTTTCTTGAAACCATGTTTTAGTTAATTAAATCTAGTTAATTAATCTAGTGGTTTACTTAACCAACCTATATGGTTACTTTGCTTAAGTGGCTTGATGTATTGCTAATCTAAGTTAACTTGTGTGAAATTTTCTTTGCTTTGCTAATTACCAAAATCAAGAAAAGGTTTGTGTATGGAATGTGGGTTTTGATGCATGGTAAAGGGGTTAATTTAATTGTAGTGGCTTTCTAATGGTTTAATTTGGATATTTGTGTGATAATGTGTGCACTTTGTCGCAAATTGTCGATGTTTGCACCAAATTTGCAAACTTCTAGCTTACTAGGTTTTTATTTTATTATTGTGATGAATTAATTGCGATATCTAGATTATATTGTTGGCATATCCTATGACATTTAGGATGTGTGAGTGCGAATTTTTGAGTAATCGGGTTTTAGTTTTGCCGGGCGACCAAATCGGCGATTTTTGCAGTTTTTGCGATTTTCGCGTGTGTTCCGCGCACCTTGTGCACGTTGTACCTAGGTTGTGAACGTTAGTGTTTTCGTTTGGGTTTTGCGTCGTTCTTGATATGTAACCTTATGCTTGGTATTGATGTAAATTCCAGGTTCGGTAGCGGAGACGTCAGACGCGGCACGAAAGGGGAAAGCGGTGATTGGACGTGACTAGCTAGGGATTCCGGTGAGTAGATGTAACATCTACGGGGGACTATCGTTGGATGGCGCAAGCCGCCCGATAGTTTTAGTAACTTAAAAGATTCTTAGTGATGTTAGTAATTAGGGGTGTAATACTTATATGATTATTTGCTGCATCCATGCCTTATATTGACATACATATGCGAACCCATTTTATAAGACACATGCACCATTGCCAGGGTTTTTATATGCAGCACGAGCACTATTCATGCTTACACACACGCCCTGGTAATTGCCATGCCACCACACTAGATAACCTATAATTTGAAACCTTTTACTAATTGATGCTTAAACCTGTGCTATTGCCTTTAATTCCTTAAAATGAAATCGTAGGATTGCTATTCATGTGCATGTACCTCATCATATTATTTGTTCATGCCTAGTCTATTAATCATTCATCGTAGCTTAATTATTGATACCATATGCATTCATCACCATTGATATATGCACTTATGAGGATTTCTTGAGATTTTATGATATTTCTGGATTTCGGGGGAAAGCCGCAAAATTTCTAAACTTATTATGTTTTTAAAATATGTAATTGCGGTTTTCTAGTGATGTAAAGTGTCGTCCACCATGAGTTTGCTATGGTTTTCGAGATCCGTGTCGAGGAGTGGAGGAACCATCACGGGTACATGGTGGGCCCGGTATGGTACCCCGGGGCAAGATGAATGTGTTGTTGACGTTGAGCCTGGCATGGGACGGATTACCTACCGGTGACTGTTTGGCACGGCGGATATCCAGAGGATACCGACCGTGGCCGCGAGATGATGAGATTTTGATATTGAGCTGGGTCAGCCGGATGGCCGAGGCCAGAGATACTATGACATGGATATATGAGATTTGTGATAGTTTTGAGGTGTCGTTGCTGGACACAGGTTCTTGTTGATTCTATTGGTATTGTGCTGGTATTTCAAAAGAGATTCTTAAAGGGAAAAACATGATTTCTTATACTTACACATTCAGATCACGAGTTGATTCGCATTGCATTCGTACCTGCTAGTATATTCATATTGCATACATACTTGCCATTATGTCCTGCCTTACCTGTATTTTAGATGCTAGGATACTTGTGTGCATACTTTCGATAGCCTGTGTAGATGTTATTTATTACTCACGAGTTGGCAACTCACCCCCGTTGTGCCATAGCCTTTTGCAGGTCCGCTCCGTCAGTGCAGTAGAGGCGGGTGCTCTTGTTTCTTTTGCTTGGACTCGAGGTTTTGCACTTAGGTGGGTTATATTATTATTTTTGCACCACCTTGTATATTCTTTGTATCTAGTGTACTCCATCTACTGTATCTACCAGTATTATTGTATATTGACCTAGAGATGAGACTGTGAGGTTTGTGGACTTTTATGCTGTATTTTGGGGTCGAGCTCACTTGAGTCGACATGCTGTTTTTCTTATGCTTCATTATGATTATTTCGCATGTTGTTGCTTTATATTGCGTGGGATTTGTGACCGCCTTGTGGCGAAGAGCTAGCTCCCGCTTGGGGATGCCCTATTTCGTTGGATTTATATATATTCTTGTTGTACCCATTTTGGGGGCCAGTATTTACAAAGGAGACTCTGCCGAAATTTTCGGAAAAATTGATATTGTTTTTAAAAAAAAAAGGGTTTTATATGACTTATTTGATAAACTCGCTTTCAATTGATTGGGTTTTCTTCACTCTTCTGCTTATTTGGTTTTGGTTCTGGGCTTTGGCTTACTTATTTTACGGACGCCTTGAGACGCTTCGTAAACTTAAGTGCCAGTCACGTCCGTACCCGGCGGGTCGTGACAATATTGATGATAATATGGATATTTGGTGTTCTGGGATATTTAGTGTCGCGAAACCCTAGAGTAGTGGTCGCACCACACATGCACACACCAACCCATACTGGCATACTTTCTTCTTTCATCTGTGCTTACGGGATTATACAGTTATGTGTTCACATGGGTATGGGACTATGTGTTCACATACGGATTTGAGGATGATACTTGGGATTTATGATGAGTCGATGAGATTTGATTTTGAGGCCGTGAGATCGGTGATATAGCAGGGTTCGTATTTGAGATACGACATGACGTTGTAGCGGGTCCTTGACGTAGTGTTTCACACACGTGCATGCATACTCAGGCGGTATCAGTATTGTATTAGACGTAGATCAGTACCCCGATCATGATATTTGATAAAGAGGATGCCATGTGAATAGTATGAGGAATGTGATATTGACCCGTACCCAGATTTGGGGATGCTGTACGACGGATTTGCGTACGAGCTATATTTTGATGATTGATCCGCACTCTTGACTTGGGATTTCTGATTATAGATATGGTATCGGATATGATATTATTGAGGCGGGATCACCGACTAATATATATACAGGTATGTATATGGATCGACTCAGATATTAGGAGGTTTCCTTACCTGTAGTCCAGCTTGTTAACTTAGTCCTTTAGTTTAGTTTAGTTTTTTGATTAGATTGGATTCTTACCTATTTCTAAAACTAACGAATCGTGGGTATTTTAAAGGACAGCCCAAGGGATCCTACGGATATTTCAAAAGACGTATCTTTTCATAAAAACACCGTAGCCCCTATTTTCAAAACCCCATGATTCGTGATTTCAAAAGGCACCATTAGTAGGATTTATATTAGGGTAATGCGGTTTAGTTATCGTTGTGTCTAGTATTCCGTTCATTATTGTTGTTCGCTCCGCATCGCATACTTATGTTATAATTTCTTAATGCATTGTTGATATCATATTGTTAGGACACCAGCACCATTACCGATGATGCGTATGTACCACGTACACTTACTTGCCGGCTCACACACATCTTCATCGGTAATTGCCATGTCACGTACACCTTAGAAAATATTGTTGCTTAACTTAGCTTGATAGCCAGTAGTTTGACATAATATTAGTGTACATACCTTATATGCCAGCTTAGATATTGTAGTTATTACTTGTCGCTTCATGCATACTGTTATTCATTCTCATGCTTATATTCATGGTTTTACATGCTATTGATGATTCGGATTTCCATGATATTTTCTGGATTTGGAGGAAAACCGCAAAAACATATATAAACTGATTTCTCTCTTTTTAAATAAAAGTGCGATTTTTCCCATGATGTATGAGTCGTCCACCAAGAGTTTGCTGATGGATTTCGAGACCCGATTCGAGGAGTCGGATGAACCGTTTTGGGTACATGGTGGACCCGGTAAGGTACCCCGGGGGAAGAAGCGCGTGATGATGATGATGTGAGCCTGGCAGGGGAGCACTACCTACCGGTGATTTTACCCGACGCGTCGGATATCCGGAGGATACCGTCGTGGTCTTGAGATGGATGGTAGGGGCCGTTCTGGACTGACGGCGCCCTAGATATTGAGACTGTGATATTGAGATTTCGAGATATTGAGGTACAGAGACTGTGATACAGAGATATCGAGATATTGGGATTACGTTTTGTGCCGATGCTAGGAACTGTTTTATGCTGATTTCATTTGATACCTCATTTTAAAAATACAAAGGAAATCTCACTAAATTATGAAAACAGTTCTTCATTTACATGTGTTCTGTTTTCATGCATTCATACCTCATTCATATGATATATTGCTACCTGAGGCACTGACACGGGCACATGAGATTACACTCGGGTTAGATATTTACCCTAGCCTTGTTATAGGTTGCATGTTATATATATATTGGGGATATATTATGATCATTGACCTAGGATGCGTTATTTATGCGATTTCTATTCGTAGATGTTTTTCTATTCACGAGTTGGCAACTCACCCCCGTTGTGCCCCAGTTTCTTGCAGGTTTGCCGTACAGGTTTCTTTACGGCTTGCGGGCATAGTTTCCGTCGGGTGAATTGCTAGTAGGTGGGTTTACTTGTATCGTACCCCCATTATATATCTTGTATATCATTATTCTGTTGTATCTAGAAGTTCCATCAACCAAACATATATTTATTTTGAGATAGAGACCAGTGATGTTATTCCTTCGACCTTAGAGTCGCGAGTTTTATTTCTGTGGTTTTCTTGTGGTTTTGAGTTTCCTTTTGAATTTTGATCCTCGCCGTTGGCGTTGTATATTATATTGCTTGTGTGGTTGTGGCCGTCGATTGACGAAGAGCTAGCTCCCGCTTAGGGATGCCTTTTTATTGATTTCGTATACTATTCATGTTGTATCCCATTTGGGGGGCAGTATTTACAAAGGAGACTCTGCCGAAATTTTCAGTAAATTTTGATGTTCTTAAAAACCGCATAATTCGGCTTATGTTATTAAAACTACTTGTTTTAAATTGGTTTTTCTTCACTCTACTACTTTTCTTGGTTTGGATTTCTGGGTTTTCGGTTTACTTAGATTACGTACGCCTCGAGGCGTTTCGTAGTTTAAGTGCCGGTCATGTTCCGTACTTTCGGGACGTGACAAAGTTGGTATCAGAGCGTTAGGTTTTACCTTCGGGGCGTAGGATGACTCTTGGTTGATGGAATAGGTGACTAAAGTAGAGTGACGTACCGTGGGTATGTTCCGCGGCATATTTACGATACACTACTCCACTTAAGAAGCCTTAGGATGTACATTTCTTTGCTCAGTATTATATTCATTCCGATCTAGCCTCATCAGTACCTGTACGGTTTTGCTGCCGCGATTACAGGAAAGAAGAGCTACGGCTAGAGTTGCGGTCAGCATGAGCTCGTCACGAGGACTGACCAGGGCGAAATTTCAGCAGCACACGATTGCAGAGATGTGTCTTTTTACTGTGTTTCCACGCCAGGAGCGTTTGGCGGATCGCCTTTATGAGGTTACTCGGGTGTGCTGATCGACGCTAGAGGATTGAGCCAATGATAGAGGCCAGCCAGATCTTGATGACCGTTGGTGTGTTGCTTGTTCATGATGATCGAGGCACTGTTCTGCGTGCAGACGAGCGAGCCAGTTATTGCTGCGAACGACGAGATATTGCCCCAGATGCTGGAATTAGTGCAGAACGAGTTATACTAAGAGATGATAGAAGGTCGCTAGTCATCGAGGATGTATGACTAGGACATGTGGATCGTTCGCCCACCCCGATGCGAGGTCATCAGATAGATTGATTCCAGCTAGAAACGACTTCACACGGACACGTTGGGAGTCGACAGAGACGATCGAATGTCAGAAACCTATTATTCCAAGTTTAAAGTAGTCGGAAAGACATGCAGGCAATTCTATGGTCCCTCTAGAAGAATGAAACCCTAACTCGACTTAATGACCGTGTGAAAGCCTTTGAACTTTCGGGTTTGCGCCAGTTCCACGGCGCCATTAGTGAGGCTTGGGTTTGCCCTTCTACGGCTGGACCACCGATGCTGTGGTATGTACTCGATACTATTAAACTATGCCCAAGATGTTGAGCTCTTGGGGGATTATGAGGTTTTGATGACTCGATCGGATGGCTCGACTTAATTCGGATGCTAGGTGGTGAAATGCATTTCTTGGGAGACTACCGATACGAGGATAGCCGTTGGAGCTCAGTCCATGCAGCCACGACGAGACGAGTCCGAAGCGGTCGACATTAGAGAAAAGTGAAGAAAGAGGTTCGTATAAGATCTGGATATGATGACGTTCCCCTCCGCCGACATCAGAGATGCGATGCGCATGCCGAGGCAGAGTACTGGATATACCTTCCAGAAGGAGTCGCGATAGGTATGCAGCCGTTCCGGAGCAAGATGCAGATATAAGAAAGGACGATGACTTCCAGACAGTTGGCAGAGACGAGACATGGAAGAGACCATGAGCAGGATTCCTTCCAGGACACTGCTGCAATGATACTTGCACCAAGGATCAGATGTGTCACGTACATTCACAGAGCCAGAGGCCGACGCCAGTGATATGCTGTCTTACGAGTGGTCGTGATGATTGATCGGGAGATGACAAGAGGCGTGCCAGAACGGGATCATCGCCGTTAGCACACCTGACAGGGCCGATGAGCCGATGGACCGAGAGATTGGTAATTCACAGTGAAGACCTTGACCCAGGAGTGGTCATTGTTACGCACACCAGCAGGCCAGAGTTCATGATCATCGACGAGACGTCCCACTAGTGACCACGACAGTTGGCCAAAGATTCTTAGATGATGCACTTGAGCGGTACTATTCCGCCATTATTGATTTCGATGTTTTGGGTGATTCATTCGCATGATTTGATTTTGATGAATGTGGATTTACGATCTTTGCACGGTGTTGCACTTGATGTCGTTTTCGTGCTTTGGTTTCACATGTTTGTGATTTTACGGTTTTAGACACTTGAGTTGATTTTGTGCGTATGCATTCACACGATTTGGTTCCTGCACTCTGTATAGTTTATATATGCTTGCAGTGCAGTGATACGCCTTTTGTGCACTTAGATACATTGGACTTTGATTTCGATGGTGATGTTCGATATTTGTTTCGTGCACGATGGTTGCACCTGATTTGGATTTTCGCGCATGTTGGGCGCATGTTTTGAAGTGTGATTTTGGTGCACACCAGATTCACTAAATCGAGATTTTTCGTGCATGTCAGATGCACCTGATTTTGCTGTCAGGCACACATGTTGCCTACGACAGATGTTTCGTGCACACCCGATGCACTTAGATGTTGTTTCTGTGCATATGTATGGCATATATTTGGATTTTGATTTCCGTGCGCACAAGACGCACGTAGTATGCATACCCGTATTTTGGGGTTGATTTTTCTTATAGAGCAGTACGTTTTTATGATATTGCTATGTGTTTTCGTATTGAGCAGAACTAGTCAGAGGACAGTAACTGAATGTATTTTGCATGCATTGATAGCTATTGAAGGGAATTCCAAAAAGCGAGCTATAGTCTCAGTATCTACCTATGTGTCTGATATGACGCGAAACGTTTAAACCAAGGAAAACCCTTCTAAATTGTTTCCCAAAACGGCGGAAAGTACATTTCAAACAAACGTATATATGTATATAGTTATTTTCTTATGATAGACGTCCGCCACTGTGCAGTGTTATGTGCATTGCACAGCAACTTAAAGGATTTGGCATGCATTTCCTCCTGATGTTTACATGTATAGTTCAGATTTATAGCATATCGGTCTTGCTTTGGATTTGGCATTTGTGTCTTCACCTTGACTCCGATGATTGCGGGATGCTTGACGGAGTTTTGATTTTGAGTTATATGCTCATTTTTCATGCACATGCGCTACGCTACGATTTGTTTGATATATTTATGATTTCGGAGCCCCGACGACTTGATGGTGTTGCTTAGATGTTTTTGTATTTGGGGGGAGTTTGAATTTAAATTCGGGGATCGAATTTCTTTAAGGGGGGAAGATTGTAACGTTTTGAAAATCGTTTCAGTGAAATTTCGAAAAAAACGGTAAAATAAGGGGGTTTTCTGTAAAAAGTCAAAATACAAATATCTTTATTATAAAATTAAATATACATATTCTAGCTATGTAATTGCTAGTATTTGGTGTTTATTGAGCCACTGGTGAAATTTCAAATTTTCCGAAATTAATTATTTTAATATTATTTTAAGCCGTCACTAATATATTTAATTAGGGAAAATTACAAATTGGAATGAGTTGAAACAAATTTTGTACATCATAAAACATTAAATAAAATTTTATCATGTGGTTTTTGAAATGAAATCGTTTGCCAAAACGGTTTAGAAAATATTGAAGAAAAATGCTTATTTTGTGAAAATAAAAGGGTTTTAGTGCATATTGTATTGGTGTTTGGTGTTCATTGCTCCACACACACACCGTCTCTTCTCACCCACTCATATGGCCGGCCCCACCACCACATTCCAGCAGCCCTCTCTTCAAAAAAAAGAAAGAAAAGAGAATGAATAGAATAATGAAGGCATGGAGTTAATTAAAAGAGGTATGGGCTTTTCTCTTCTTGTCTTGACTTCACAATAATTTCAACACTCACATTCTCTCTCCCCTCTCCAAAAATTCAGCCGAGCCTCCCCATGAGCAGCCCCAACAATTCTCCATCTCATTTTTCCCTCAAGAATCTTCTCATTTTCCATCAAAAATCTTTCCAAATTACTACTAATTCCTAGTTAAATCCTAACCCATTATTCCTTAGCACAATCAAGGATGGATCTTGAGCAAGGTAGCTAATTTGGGAGGCTTAGTTTCATGTTGATCTACCAATTTGTGAGGTATAAAATCATTTCCCTTAGGTTCAATTGTTGCTTAATTACCTTAATCTAGCTAATTAGGTGTTTAATTAGGTTTAATTGCTTATTTGGAAAAATTCAAGAAAAGGGTTTGTAAATCAAATTAGGGTTTTCTTCATTGGGTATTGATCTTGATGTGGGGATTAACATGTTAATGTGATGCTAAAACTAACCTAGTTGCTAGTTTACTAATTGATGCTTGTAATTGTTAAAATTGGAATTTTATGCAAACTAGGTTTTGGAAATTTATTGCAAATGTTAGACTAAAAATCTAATTAGGTTTTTCATGACTTCATTAACATTATAAAATGTAGTTTAATACTTTAGTTCATGAAAATCCAAGCTAAATTGTTGTTTGTGCATTTTTGTTATAAAATTGTTAAATTTGGGTATATTGTAAACTAGAATTTTGGAATTTATGGAAATTGATGAGAATAAATTATAGGAATGGTTTATATGACTTTGTTATGATATTTAGTGAATATTATGGCCGCTAGATTCGTTTAAACATCAAGATGTTGTATTAAAGCGGATAATTTTTGCTTATTAGGTTTTCGGAAAAATAGCTTTAAAGCGAATTTGAAGTTTTGGTGATTTTAACTTTTTTTATATATATATTTAAGGTGTTGTGAAACCACGATTGATACGTTTGAGTTTTTCTCGATGATTTGGCGTTTGTACGCCGACGTCGAGGGTTTTTAGGTTGATTTGTGAAAGCAACCATAGGTTTTGACCTATGTGGGATTCACGTGTCGTTTTGGTCGTGAATCAGATTTTAATACGATACGGTGCGTTATGATATGTAGGTACCCCATGTGGACTTCGAGACGACAAGCAAGCGCGTGGCGACGTCGGCACCGGCGAACGAGGACCAGGTGAGTAGATTTATATCTACGGGGTGAAGTCGGGTGGATGGCGTATAGCACCCCCGCAGTTCGTGGTGATGTATACGAATATGTATACACACATATATATATTGTTTATACATTGTTTGAGTATATTGATGATAATATGGATATTTGGTGTTCTTGGATATTTAGTGTCGCGAAACCCTAGAGTAGTGGTCGCACCACACATGCACACACCAACCCATACTGGCATACTTTCTTCTTTCATCTGTGCTTACGGGATTATACAGTTATGTGTTCACATGGGTATGGGACTATGTGTTCACATACGGATTTGAGGATGATACTTGGGATTTATGATGAGTCGATGAGATTTGATTTTGAGGCCGTGAGATCGGTGATATAGCAGGGTTCGTATTTGAGATACGACATGACGTTGTAGCGGGTCCTTGACGTAGTGTTTCACACACGTGCATGCATACTCAGGCGGTATCAGTATTGTATTAGACGTAGATCAGTACCCCGATCATGATATTTGATAAAGAGGATGCCATGTGAATAGTATGAGGAATGTGATATTGACCCGTACCCAGATTTGGGGATGTTGTACGACGGATTTGCGTACGAGCTATATTTTGATGATTGATCCGCACTCTTGACTTGGGATTTCTGATTATAGATATGGTATCGGATATGATATTATTGAGGCGGGATCACCGACTAATATATATACAGGTATGTATATGGATCGACTCAGATGTTAGGAGGTTTCCTTACCTGTAGTCCAGCTTGTTAACTTAGTCCTTTAGTTTAGTTTAGTTTTTAGATTAGATTGGATTCTTACCTATTTCTAAAACTAACGAATCGTGGGTATTTTAAAGGACAGCCCAAGGGATCCTACGGATATTTCAAAAGACGTATCTTTTCATAAAAACACCGTAGCCCCTATTTTCAAAACCCCATGATTCGTGATTTCAAAAGGCACCATTTGTAGGATTTATATTAGGGTAATGCGGTTTAGTTATCGTTATGTCTAGTATTCCGTTCATTATTGTTGTTCGCTCCGCATCGCATACTTATGTTATAATTTCTTAATGCATTGTTGATATCATATTGTTAGGACACCAGCACCATTACCGATGATGCGTATGTACCACGTACACTTACTTGCCGGCTCACACACATCTTCATCGGTAATTGCCATGTCACGTACACCTTAGAAAATATTGTTGCTTAACTTAGCTTGATAGCCAGTAGTTTGACATAATATTAGTGTACATACCTTATATGCCAGCTTAGATATTGTAGTTATTACTTGTCGCTTCATGCATACTGTTATTCATTCTCATGCTTATATTCATGGTTTTACATGCTATTGATGATTCGGATTTCCATGATATTTTCTGGATTTGGAGGAAAACCGCAAAAACATATATAAACTGATTTCTCTCTTTTTAAATAAAAGTGCGGTTTTTCCCATGATGTATGAGTCGTCCACCATGAGTTTGCTGATGGATTTCGAGACCCGATTCGAGGAGACGGATGAACCGTTTCGGGTACATGGTGGACCCGGTAAGGTACCCCGGGGCAAGAAGCGCGTGATGATGACGATGTGAGCCTGGCAGGGGAGCACTACCTACCGGTGATTTTACCCGACGCGTCGGATATCCGGAGGATACCGTCGTGGTCTTGAGATGGATGGTAGGGGCCGGTACGGCGCCCTAGATATTGAGACTGTGATATTGAGATTTCGAGATATTGAGGTACAGAGACTGTGATACAGAGATATCGAGATATTGGGATTACGTTTTGTGCCGATGCTAGGCACTGTTTTATGCTGATTTCATTTGATACCTCATTTTAAAAATACAAAGGAAATCTCACTAAATTATGAAAACAGTTCTTCATTTACATGTATTCTGTTTTCATGCATTCATACCTCATTCATATGATATATTGCTACCTGAGGCACTGACACGGGCACATGAGATTACACTCGGGTTAGATATTTACCCAAGCCTTGTTATAGGTTGCATGTTATATATATATTGGGGATATATTATGATCATTGACCTAGGTTGCGTTATTTATGCGATTTCTATTCGTAGATGTTTTTCTATTGACGAGTTGGCAACTCACCCCCGTTGTGCCCCAGTTTCTTGCAGGTTTGCCGTACAGGTTTCTTTACGGCTTGCGGGCATAGTTTCCGTCGGGTGAATTGCTAGTAGGTGGGTTTACTTGTATCGTACCCCCATTATATATCTTGTATATCATTATTCTGTTGTATCTAGAAGTTCCATCAACCAAACATATATTTATTTTGAGATAGAGACCAGTGATGTTATTCCTTCGACCTTAGAGTCGCGCGTTTTATTTCTGTGGTTTTCTTGTTGTTTTGAGTTTCCTTTTGAATTTTGATCCTCGCCGTTGGCGTTGTATATTATATTGCTTGTGTGGTTGTGGCCGTCGATTGACGAAGAGCTAGCTCCCGCTTAGGGATGCCTTTTTATTGATTTCGTATACTATTCATGTTGTATCCCATTTGGGGGGCAGTATTTACAAAGGAGACTCTGCCGAAATTTTCAGTAAATTTTGATGTTCTTAAAAACCGCATAATTCGGCTTATGTTATTAAAACTACTTGTTTTAAATTGGTTTTTCTTTACTCTACTACTTTTCTTGGTTTTGATTTCTGGGTTTTCGGTTTACTTAGATTACGTACGCCTCGAGGCGTTTCGTAGTTTAAGTGCCGGTCATGTTACGTACTTTCGGGACGTGACAAAGTTGGTATCATAGCGTTAGGTTTTACCTTCGGGGCGTAGGATGACTCTTGGTTGATGGAATAGGTGACTAAAGTAGAGTGACGTACCGTGGGTATGTTCCGCGGCATATTTACGATACACTACTCCACTTAAGAAGCCTTAGGATGTACATTTATTTGCTCAGTATTATATTCATTCCGATCTAGCCTCATCAGTACCAGTACGGTTTTGCAGCCG
This sequence comes from Agapanthus africanus, assembly GCA_030015575.1. Lineage (NCBI taxonomy): Eukaryota > Viridiplantae > Streptophyta > Magnoliopsida > Asparagales > Amaryllidaceae > Agapanthus > Agapanthus africanus. The sequence continues at coordinate 308,653,673 of CM057347.1, read as the reverse complement.
CGATTACGGGCAAGAAGAGCTACGGCTAGAGTTGCGGTCAGCATGAGCTCGTCACGAGGACTGACCAGGGCGAAATTTCGGCAGCACACGATTGCAGAGATGTGTCTTTTTACTGTGTTTCCGCGCCAGGAGCGTTTGGCGGATCTCCTTTATGAGGTTACTCGGGTGTGCTGATCGACGCTAGAGGATTGAGCCAATGATAGAGGCCAGCCAGATCTTGATGACCGTTGGTGTGTTGCTTGTTCATGATGATCAAGGCACTGTTCTGCGTGCAGACGAGCGAGCCAGTTATTGCTGCGAACGACGAGATATTGCCCCAGATGCTGGAATTAGTGCAGAATGAGTTGTACTAAGAGATGATAGAAGGTCGCTAGTCATCGAGAATGAATGACTAGGACATGTGGATCGTTCGCCCACCCCGATGCGAGGTCATCAGATAGATTGATTCCAGCTAGAAACGACTTCACACGGACATGTTGGGAGTCGACAGAGACGATCGAATGTCAGAAACCTATTATTCCAAGTTTAAAGTAGTCGGAAAGACATGCAGGCAATTCTATGGTCCCTCTAGAAGAATGAAACCCTAACTCGACTTAATGACCGTGTGAAAGCCTTTGAACTTTCGGGTTTGCGGCAGTTCCACGGCGCCATTAGTGAGGCTTGGGTTTGCCCTTCTACGGCTGGACCACCGATACTGTGGTATGTACTCGATACTATTAAACTGTGCCCAAGATGTTGAGCTCTTAGGGGATTATGAGGTTTTGACGACTCGATTGGATGGCTCGACTTAATTCGGATGCTAGGTTGTGAAATGCATTTCTTGGGAGACTACCGATACGAAGATAGCCGTTGGAGCTCAGTCCATGCAGCCACGACGAGACGAGTCCGAAGCGGTCGACATTAGAGAAAAGTGAAGAAAGAGGTTCGTATAAGATCTGGATATGATGACGTTCCCCTCCGCCGACATCAGAGATGCGATGCGCATGCCGAGGCAGAGTACTGGATATACCTTCCAGAAGGAGTCGCGATAGGTATGCAGCCGTTCCGGAGCAAGATGTAGATATAAGAAAGGACGATGACTTCCAGACAGTTGGCAGAGACGAGACATGGAAGAGACCATGAGCAGGATTCCTTCCAGGACACTGCTGCAATGATACTTGCACCAAGGATCAGATGTGTCAGGTACATTCACAGAGCCAGAGGCCGACGCCAGTGATATGCTGTCTTACGAGTGGTCGTGATGATTGATCGGGAGATGACAAGAGGCGTGCCAGAACGGGATCATCCCCGTTAGCACACCTGACAGGGCCGATGAGCCGATGGACCGAGAGATTGGTAATTCACAGTGAAGACCTTGACCCAGGAGTGGTCATTGTTACGCACACCAGCAGGCCAGAGTTCATGATCATCGACGAGACGTCCCACTAGTGACCACGACAGTTGGCCAAAGATTCTTAGATGATGCACTTGAGCGGTACTATTCCGCCATTATTGATTTCGATGTTTTGGGTGATTCATTCGCATGATTTGATTTTGATGATTGTGGATTTACGATCTTTGCACGGTGTTGCACTTGATGTCGTTTTCGTGCTTTGGTTTCACATGTTTGTGATTTTACGGTTTTAGACACTTGAGTTGATTTTGTGCGTATGCATTCACACGATTTGGTTCCTGCACTCTGTATAGTTTATATATGCTTGCAGTGCAGTGATACGCCTTTTGTGCACTTAGATGCATTGGACTTTGATTTCGATGGTGATGTTCGATATTTGTTTCGTGCACGATGGATGCACCTGATTTGGATTTTCGCGCAAGTTGGGCGCATGTTTTGAAGTGTGATTTTGGTGCACACCAGATTCACTAAATCGAGATTTTTCGTGCATGTCAGATGCACCTGATTTTGCTGTCAGGCACACATGTTGCCTAAGACAGATGTTTCGTGCACACCCGATGCACTTAGATGTTGTTTCTGTGCATATGTATGGCATATATTTGGATTTTGATTTCCGTGCGCACAAGACGCACGTAGTATGCATACCCGTATTTTGGGGTTGATTTTTCTTATAGAGCAGTACGTTTTTATGATATTGCTATGTGTTTTCGTACTGAGCAGAACTAGTCAGAGGACAGTACCTGAATGTATTTTTCATGCATTGATAGCTATTGAAGGGAATTCCAAAAAGCGAGCTATAGTCTCAGTATCTACCTATGTGTCTGATATGACGCGAAACGTTTAAAACAAGGAAAACCCTTCTAAATTGTTTCCCAAAACGGCGGAAAGTACATTTCAAACAAAGGTATATATGTATATAGTTATTTTCTTATGATAGACGTCCGCCACTGTGCAGTGTTATGTGCATTGCACAGCAACTTAAAGGATTTGGCATGCATTTCCTCCTGATGTTTACATGTATAGTTCAGATTTATAGCATATCGGTCTTGCTTTGGATTTGGCATTTGTGTCTTCACCTTGACTCCGATGATTGCGGGATGCTTGACGGAGTTTTGATTTTGAGTTATATGCTCATTTTTCATGCGCATGCGCTACGCTACGATTTGTTTGATATATTTATGATTTCGGAGCCCCGACGACTTGATGGTGTTGCTTAGATGTTTTTGTATTTGGGGGGAGTTTGAATTTAAATTCGGGGACCGAATTTCTTTAAGGGGGAAGATTGTAACGTTTTGAAAATCATTTCGGTGAAATTTCAAAAAAAACGGTAAAATAAGGGGGTTTTCTGTAAAAAGTCAAAATACAAATATCTTTATTATAAAATTAAATATACATATTCTAGCTATGTAATTGCTAGTATTTGGTGTTTATTGAGCCACTGGTGAAATTTCAAATTTTCCGAAATTAATTATTTTAATATTATTTTAAGCCGTCACTAATATATTTAATTAGGGAAAATTAAAAATTGGAATGAGTTGAAACAAATTTTGTACATCATAAAACATTAAATAAAATTTTATCATGTGGTTTTTGAAATGAAATCGTTTGCCAAAACGGTTTAGAAAATATTGAAGAAAAAGTCTTATTTTGTGAAAATAAAAGGGTTTTAGTGCATATTGTATTGGTGTTTGGTGTTCATTGCTCCACACACACACCGTCTCTTCTCACCCACTCACATGGCCGGCCCCACCACCATATTCCAGCAGCCCTCTCTTCAAAAAAAAAAGAAAGAAAAGAGAATGAATAGAATAATGAAGGCATGGAGTTAATTAAAAGAGGTATGGGCTTTTCTCTTCTTGTCTTGACTTCACAATCATTTCAACACTCACATTCTCTCTCCCCTCTCCAAAAATTCAGCCGAGCCTCCCCATGAACAGCCCCAACAATTCTCCATCTCATTTTTCCCTCAAGAATCTTCTCATTTTCCATCAAAAATCCTTCCAAATTACTACTAATTCCTAGTTAAATCCTAACCCTTTATTCCTTAGCACAATCAAGGATGGATCTTGAGCAAGGCAGCTAATTTGGGAGGCTTAGTTTCATGTTGATCTACCAATTTGTGAGGTATAAAATCATTTCCCTTAGGTTCAATTGTTGCTTAATTACCTTAATCTAGCTAATTAGGTGTTTAATTAGGTTTAATTGCTTATTTGGAAAAATTCAAGAAAAGGGTTTGTAAATCAAATTAGGGTTTTCTTCATTGGGTATTGATCTTGATGTGGGGATTAACATGTTAATGTGATGCTAAAACTAACCTAGTTGCTAGTTTACTAATTGATGCTTGTAATTGTTAAAATTGGAATTTTATGCAAACTAGGTTTTGGAAATTTATTGCAAATGTTAGACTAAAAATCTAATTAGGTTTTTCATGACTTCATTAACATTATAAAATATAGTTTAATACTTTAGTTCATGAAAATCCAAGCTAAATTGTTGTTTGTGCATTTTTGTTATAAAATTGTTAAATTTGGGTATATTGTAAACTAGAATTTTGGAATTTATGGAAATTGATGAGAATAAATTATAGGAATGGTTTATATGACTTTGTTATGATATTTAGTGAATATTATGGCCGCTAGATTCGTTTAAACATCAAGATGTTGTATTAAAGCGGATAATTTTTGCTTATTAGGTTTTCGGAAAAATAGCTTTAAAGCGAATTTGAAGTTTTGGTGATTTTAACTTTTTATATATATATATTTAAGGTGTTGTGAAACCACGATTGATACGTTTGAGTTTTTCTCGATGGTTTGGCGTTTGTACGCCGACGTCGAGGGTTTTTATGTTGATTTGTGAAAGCAACCATAGGTTTTGACCTATGTGGGATTCACGTGTCGTTTTGGTCGTGAATCAGATTTTAATACGATACGGTGCGTTATGATATGTAGGTACCCCATGTGGACTTCGAGACGACAAGCAAGCGCGTGGCGACGTCGGCACCGGCGAACGAGGACCAGGTGAGTAGATTTATATCTACGGGGTGAAGTCGGGTGGATGGCGTATAGCACCCCCGCAGTTCGTGGTGATGTATACGAATATGTATACACACATATATATATTGTTTATACATTGTTTGAGTATATTGATGATAATATGGATATTTGGTGTTCTTGGATATTTAGTGTCGCGAAACCCTAGAGTAGTGGTCGCACCACACATGCACACACCAACCCATACTGGCATACTTTCTTCTTTCATCTATGCTTACGGGATTATACAGTTATGTGTTCACATGGGTATGGGACTATGTGTTCACATACGGATTTGAGGATGATACTTGGGATTTATGATGAGTCAATGAGATTTGATTTTGAGGCCGTGAGATCGGTGATATAGCAGGGTTCGTATTTGAGATACGACTTGACGTTGTAGCGGGTCCTTGACGTAGTGTTTCACACACGTGCATGCATACTCAGGCGGTATCAGTATTGTATTAGACGTAGATCAGTACCCCGATCATGATATTTGATAAAGAGGATGCCATGTGAATAGTATGAGGAATGTGATATTGACCCGTACCCAGATTTGGGGATGCTGTACGACGGATTTGCGTACGAGCTATATTTTGATGATTGATCCGCACTCTTGACTTGGGATTTCTGATTATAGATATGGTATCGGATATGATATTATTTAGGCGGGATCACCGACTAATATATATACAGGTATGTATATGGATCGACTCAGATGTTAGGAGGTTTCCTTACCTGTAGTCCAGCTTGTTAACTTAGTCCTTTAGTTTAGTTTAGTTGTTAGATTAGATTGGATTCTTACCTATTTCTAAAACTAACAAATCGTGGGTATTTTAAAGGATAGCCCAAGGGATCCTACGGATATTTCAAAAGACGTATCTTTTCATAAAAACACCGTAGCCCCTATTTTCAAAACCCCATGATTCGTGATTTCAAAAGGCACCATTTGTAGGATTTATATTAGGGTAATGCGGTTTAGTTATCGTTGTGTCTAGTATTCCGTTCATTATTGTTGTTCGCTCCGCATCGCATACTTATGTTATAATTGTTGCGCCACGGCAGCGCCCCGGCCGTCTATCCGAGGCCAAAATGCGGAATCAAAATTTTCTTATCTTTTAAACTGGCGCTACCGCGGACAATATACCCGGATCGTAACCATTAACCTATACTAGCAAACAAGAGAAAGGGTGAGATATACCGAGTGATCCGAGTCCTCCGGTCTTCTCGTCATCGTCCCGATCTCCCGCGGAAACTCCGGTCATCGCATCCTTGCCGGAAGGGCACCACATCGTCTGCATCTTTTACGGGCTCCCACCTCAATACCGAGGCAACTCGGGCGCGAAGTTGGCTGGCCGACGCGTCCAAGATTTGCTGTAGAATATGTAGTGTAGAGGCTATGTCTCACTTGGGGTTTGTTGCCTTTGAAGATGATGGAGGAATCAAGATAAGAAAAATGGTGCTTGCATTTTTCTTAATATGAAAAGAGATCAAAATGCTACACTCTCTAAATGAAGCTCTCATCTTCTCTTCTCTCAAATGTCATCTACCATATCAAAATGAGAATGGTGGAGGAAGGAATACCAAATGCAAGAGGGAGGTAAGTGTAGTAAAAGGTAAGAGGTGACCATATCCTAAACATCATCATAACAAATTCACATCAACCTCTAATCACCTCAAATCACCAAAAAGCAAGTGATGATGATAGAAAAGAATGGTATCAAAAGATGCTTTCATAATTAATACATTTGCAAGAAACCCCTCCACAATGTGTTATTTGCAAACTTGCAAATAACACCCTCCATCGGAAAAGTCCGGCCGGGAAAGAGTAAAGGAAAACCGGCCGGAACGGAATGCAAACTGGCAACTCCAGAAAACTGGTCCCGTAATAAATTACAGGAAAACCCCGATACTGTGCATACACACCCGCATCTGTATTCCGACCGGATACAAATGCAATGAGACAAAATCTACACTGTACTATACTAAGATCCGGCTTAAACCAAAGCCGGCTAGTAATATCCGTTCGATCCTGATCCGTGCAATACCGCACGTATCTGATCGAACCCTGCCATATATCCATACGGCCGCTAGTACAAACCGCCCGATCCTGATCCGTACAATACCGCACGTATCTGATCGGACCCTGCCATATCTCCATACGGCCTCTACAGCGTTTCGCCCGAAAGCTTGAGTAACTGAAAGTGTGGTGGACTCTAAAGACTCGTCAATACTATGGCTGTGGATTTAACCACTAGCACGTCAGAGGTATTATCCAATACGTGACGGGCCACCAGCAATTGACCAAAAGGGATGTCGATGAGCGAACTCATCCTGACACCCTACTGAGCCTGTCAGTGACAATATCCGTACAGTCCGGTCCGTTCGTCTATGAGTATCGCATGGCGGGCCTAGGGGGTTGGTAAAAGTCAGACCCCCAAAAGCGGTACAAGTCATGTCGGAGCGTAGCCCAGAACACCCTGAGATACTACTGGAATACCTACCAGTAAATCTCCTGCCTCGGCCGAGGGCTTTGTGTAATGGCTCTCCTAGACACAGCGCGACCTCACCCCCAATACCGGGAGAGACGAACCCCTGCAGATCCGCTCACTGCCTCCATGTGGCTCGGGACTGTACCCAACTAAAACCTGTTTGCACGACTCCTTTGAGCCATGGTAGGGTAGTAATCAAAGCACAGTGGGAACTCACACGAGACAAATGACGATCTCAGGTCGATGAACTAACCTGTATACATGTCACCAGGGAACTGCTATCTGACATCTGGTATAAGACCAACTAGCAGGTTCTCGGCGAGTCCTGTCCGGTGTACTCATAACCCAATGAGCACATGTATACATCTTAGGTGAACCAACTGACACCAGTGGCTTGTGAGACCGGCCACCGCCCCTCGTCGGGGTCTCGACTGTATACACTAGTCTACTAATGGAGTATCGATGCCCTGTCTCGAAACTCCTACGACTAGGGACCTTTTAAGGATGTGCTTATAGACTACCAGCTCCCACGTATATGATCGCCATCATACTGCTGGTAGTCAAGCAAGAATCCTAGGGGCTCTATCAACGTGTAATAGCGACATGTCAGGTCACCTAAAACAGTACACGATGATAAAGATAAACCAGATAGCATACTATCATCTCGAGTAAGACTGTCCTACCGGGATAGGTCCTCCCTCAATCATTGCAATCACGTGCCTGTGATCCAATAATTGACTCTGAGGGCACTATCTCCAACAATCTCCCACTTGCACTCAAGGCTAATTATTGCGATGTCGCATACTCACAGCCCGTGTGATACCGAACACCCAACTCCTCTATTAGTCTGTCTCACAAAACCCATTTGTGAAACTATTGCGTTCGAGGAATAGCCTCAGTGAGTGGATCCGCCTTGATGTTTCTTTCTATGTCTCTCTCTATCTCAAGTTCGCGGAGAAAACCATCTCCCGAAATGAGCAATACCTGTCTTAGAGTATGTCTGGATATCTGATGGGACCTAGCTCATAAATGAACTCCAAATCCAAACTTCTTAGACTGTATCGATAACTGAACTTAATCAGTACCCAGCGCCATGCCTCCCTCAGTATTGCCTTGGACCACCTGTCCAAAATACTGCCCCTCGTCAGAAGGAGAAAATATAACTCTGACAGCCACTCTGCCATCTATGTCACCTTGGAAGCCTGGAGTGACAACCGTCTCCTAAAAGTGGCTGTCGTTATCACATCCCTAGAACATCAACTTATGTTCTAAAACTGCTTCCGACTGTTTCTTCAGGATTGGATTAATATCAGCTTATTGCAGCTACTGCAAGAACAACATCTGGTGTGGTACTTGACATCTCATGATTGACTCAATTGCCTAAGCAAGTGATCTGCCAATCATGCACATCCCTCTCTACTTTAGTCTATAAGACACCTTTAGAGAGGGTGACTCTATTACCTGCAGGTACACTACCATGCCAGGAGTCGTCCATTCTAAATACTCTTAGAATGCTGTCAATGTACCCTTATTGGGAAACCACCCAAATCTAGATCTAAAACCATAGATCTAGTAACCAGTATGTCGGATATAATATCCAAGTCCTGTATGGAGAAACCACTGTGTGACGACCAAAATATAACCGATCGTAGTATAGGAATGTCACTTCCTACTCTGTGTATGTCATCCAAATACCATGACATCACACCCTACTACCTTCTTAACAGATCCATCCCCTATTCTGATGACGTCAAACCTATGACTGTCACATCAGAAATAGATGATCTATCTCCGCTATATCTGCTTTAGTCTATAAATAGACATAAGCCTGATGTCCACCAATGCTTCCGCTGCTCCCACTGACTACGACAACCCTCTGGCAGAGTCATATAGACGCGCACTTCTAAAGCTAGTTTAGAACGACACTATACTCATCCTCCTGCCGGGTCTCGCAGCCTGGAACAACAATAATGGCAAGTGTGGGTAAACAAGAACTTCACTGTCACCGTCCTTGAGGTTACCGGAGTACCTCTCGGGTGAATGAAGTTACCCATCTTATCTGCGGAGTGGCCAATGGAATATCAAAACAGATTGAATCTTTAGGTTCCTTATCAAATCTTCAGTAATCGTTTGCGGTTCTGGAATCACTTCCAGTTCTACCATACTCCCACTACTGTTTTTTTGAAAAAATCCATTTTTATTAAAACTGTGGCGAGTTAAGAACAATATCACTATTGATCTTCCAGATGGTAGAAAGTCAACCCTCGTCATAGCCTGGGTCAACCCACAAACAGCCATTACAGAAACGTGCCTTGAGTTGTCCAGTGTCTGGTTTTAACCATAAGCCGGACAACTCCCCGTACCTTAACATCGTTAAGATATGAACTGTTCTATACCCAATATAGAACCAGAGGCACTGATTTAATTGAACCAGATTCAAATCATGCAGCTGTCTCCAGTGCATGTCAACTAAATGGAAGGAGGCCGATCAGCGTTACCCAACTTAGGAATGCTTCCAATTATGAGTAACCTGAAAGAGAAGCAAGTTCTCATTACTATCAACTGAATACCATACACAAGTATCTACATCTTCGATCACCTTGAAGAATCCCGATACTTGCAATACCTGGTTCTCTACTCTATTCATATACCAATAACTCCTCAAAACTCAGACCCTGTGTTTCTACGAAACACATGTCTAAGAACTAGAGAAGTTAAAAGTAAACAGAATATAGTATGAGGACCAACCCCTCTGTCCTAATGGACACTGGACAACATACAATACTCTGTATAAGTCCGCCGAGTCTAACAACTCTTTCACTGTGTGTCGTAGGTTGAAAACTGTACTTATGGTTAAGAAGAATTACACTGCTGTTTAATGCTCCTTACCTAACCATCCACTGATATAGGTAAATGTCATCGACATAATATCAAAAGGTATATCTCACTCTATGAAAATAGACGTACAGATATATCAATTTGAAATTGGTGCACAACAGCAGATATTCAAAACCAAATATTTGCCGACCGGCAAACAGCCCAGGTGATCTCCTCAAATATCACCGATTACAACGAATCCCGATATAATGAGGATGATCACCCAATTCCCAATAACTTACTCCCACTCATCATCTGTAAAACCATACAGATGTGAGAATCAAACCTGGTAAATACATACCCTGGAGCAAGTGTCTAATCGGGAAATCAGTTTTCTTTTAACATTACACATTGAACTGAAACATTGAAATGTTTCGATGGGGTATTCTGGTATTCCTAGTAATGCCTCTACCATTATCCAGATTCACAACTGTAACCGTATATCTCTTTGCCATATGTCCAAATCCCTTTATATGTCTTTAGTCATTACCGTCTGCACACCCCCTTAGGCCAAATGGTTTTCTTCCTTCCCTACCGTTCGGCACCAGCCTATGGTTTGGAAGAAGACTATCCAATAAGCATAATGGGTGTACTGTCCTAATCCTAGGAGCACTCGCAATGCGAGAGAAGGTGAAGATAAAAGACAACCGAATAAACCTTATTCCTATTTCTCCTGGACCAGAATCCATCCCCGAACTGGAACAAGTTCCTTTCGAGTTCGTATATAACCATACGATGGAGTATCCAAATAAACTGTGGATCTTCGTAGTGATACGGAGTGTCCTGGAGAAATACAAAGGTTATTTAGGTTTAGCGAAGATATACTCGGTTTGGTCGTGAATAGCAGTCGCAATTTACTTTGCCCTCTTACTAATCCCTTGCTTTGTCTTAACTTAATACCTTCTGTACACCATCGTTATGCTAATTGGTTTTCTTCATTCCCCACCGTTCGGCACCTGCCTAAGGTTTGGAAGAAGATTATCCAATTTGCGTAATAGGTGTACTATCTCCTAAACCAAGGAGTACTCGCAATGAGAGAAGGTGAAAAGAAAAGACAACTGAATAATCCTATTCGTTTTCTCCAGAACCAGAAACCATCCTCGAAGTCCTTCGAGTTCGTATCTAACCATACGATGGTTTTGTCCAATGGAAGTGGACGTTCGTAGTAATACGGGGTGTCCTGGAGAAAAGGGTAAAAGTAGGAGTGGCAATGAGGTTTGCAACTCTGACAATCCAAAAGCCAGTGTTAAGAAGGTTCGGTCAACTTGGTCACTGAGTCATAGTCTAGGGTCGGGTCAATGGTTGCTGCCAAATAGAGAGAGAGAAGAAACACTCAGCGTGCACTCTAACCTAGATCAGAATGGTTATCACTTTATCTAATCTGGAAACCTCCCACTGTAACGTCAAATTCTTCCCCAAACCTGAAAGAAGAATTAGCCGGGATCACCCGAGGAGTAAACCAACTCATCAGTGGGAATCGGGATCCAACTATCATCGCATGATAACGTGACGGAATCCACTCACGTCACCACACTCCAGAAGGTATGCGCATGCCTGGCAAGTTTCAGTTTCTTTAGAAACTCCCGATGTGATTTTTACCCCTAGGACCCAAGTGACCTTGACACAGTCAACAAATCAAAGATTCCTAGTCAAGTTCAGCCCGTCATTATCCTGGATTCCATTAAACCCACCCGTACGAGCCCTTGACACAGTCAACAAGGCCGCACGACTGTCCTAACCAATCCCATTAATATGCTGCAAACAAACACTACTTAGCTACCGCACACTACGCCTTGACACAGTCAACAAACGCAGCACGAATACTAAGTAATACTTGTAAGAAATGACGGAGGGCTACGACTGGTTTTTGGCGAAAAACCTTTAACGTAATGAACTTGATATCGTTGAAGGAACTGCATAGCCTTTTTAGAAAATATAGTGACGAAAACCTTTACTAAAGAGGTCACTCCCGGTGAAGGGATCTCGGCTCTTTCCCCGTAGAATGAGGTGCAGGATATTCCAACTGAATACCACGATGCAAAGCAAAAGTAATCGGCTATAGTGAAGTTAATGCCCTGACGCAAACTTCTGTCCAAGGGGTCACTCCCGGTGAAGGGATCTCGGCCCTTGCCTCGTCGACTGAGGAGCAGGATATTCCAACTGAATACCACGATGCAAAACAAAAGTGAACGTCCTTGCAATAACAGCTTTTTGAAAAATGTTCCAACAACATCAGAATAGGTTTGTTTAGCTTGCATTGATCCGAATCAACGCAGTCCCATCAATTGATCACACCACAAAGAACGAAAATATACTGATGTACGTATATGCCATCCGCATTCGCCACTGGGTCCCGTCATTACCCGTTAGGTTAGCTAACTAATGACAGAGCGGGGACTGGACTAGCGCGGATGTAAAATATATACAACATCTACTAATATATATACCAATATATTATATTTCGCTCAAGGCGTGAATAAAATGCAACATCATAGAAATGTATAGCATCACAGAACAATACAGATATCTGGAAGCCCCGGGTTTCACAGAGCCGCTGCTGAAACCCGACGTTCCCCTGGTCGTGTGGATAGCCTGTGCAATGAAACCCTAGACCCCTACGGGCGCGGCAAGTCACCCGCCAAAACTTGAAGCGAGGCAGCCCCCTTCAGCAACGTGAATGGACCACCCAGCACTTCACGGAATCCGGTAACTCGGGCACCCTCCTGGGTCAACCTGTACCCCATACGAGTGCGGCGAATACCCCGCCAATCCTGGAGTGAAGCCCCCTCCGTCCCAATGCCATGAGATGCGGGCTTGTTGCCCTCCAGAACCCGGCTATCCGTGCACCCCACCGCGGGGCAATCCTAGTACAGAAAGTAAAATATACATACACCGGGTACATCGACCGCAACCAGGTCGTGCCCCAAAAGAATAATACAAACAGGCAGTGACGGCAGTCCACATGTCGGACGCTCGCCCCGCAATATCAAATGTACATATAAAACAAAACTGTACTAGCATTGCATCCAGGCTATCCCCCACGACCGATCCGCAACAACACAGCAATACATAGAACATCAACGTGAAAATCACGTTAGCAAATCCGTCTAACCGGGCTATAGCAGTTAGACAGGATTTACCGATCAAGTGATATTCACGGTCGCAGATATAATGTAAATACTGTGAAATAATGTGTTTAAAATATCCGATCGATCAAATTTTAACAAGTGGGCCCCCAAGCATTACTGTAGCAGATCAGGAAATTCTGGGCCCAATATTAATATTCCAAAAACCCTAAATTCCATTCAGGAGGCAACTGCAGAAATATGATACAGTGATCACATAAAGGTGCGGCGGAACGGCGGCAAGAAGGGGGTGTTTGCCGCGGTTCCGCGCTCCTACAGTTGAATCACTGCATCGAATTTTTGCAGAACCCTTAGATTTTCCAGTACATCACTTTTCTGTAACCTGAAAAAAATTTTGACACCAAAAATTTTCAACAGAAAACTGATGTGAACAAAAATGTAGATTTTGGAATTTTGGTCGATCGGAAATGTAAAACGCATTAGAACAAGCTAGGAAAGGTTAATGGCGTGGCTCTGATACCATGTTGCGCCACGGCAGCGCCCCGGCCGTCTATCCGAGGCCAAAATGCGGAATCAAAATTTTCTTATCTTTTAAACTGGCGCTACCGCGGACAATATACCTGGATCGTAACCATTAACCTATACTAGCAAACAAGAGAAAGGGTGAGATATACCGAGTGATCCGAGTCCTCCGGTCTTCTCGTCATCTTCACGATCTCCCGCGGAAACTCCGGTCATCGCATCCTTGCCGGAAGGGCACCACATCGTCTGCATCTTTTACGGGCTCCCACCTCAATACCGAGGCAACTCGGGCGCGAAGTTGGCTGGCCGACGCGTCCAAGATTTGCTGTAGAATATGTAGTGTAGAGGCTATGTCTCACTTGGGGTTTGTTGCCTTTGAAGATGATGGAGGAATCAAGATAAGAAAAATGGTGCTTGCATTTTTCTTAACATGAAAAGAGATCAAAATGCTACACTCTCTAAATGAAGCTCTCATCTTCTCTTCTCTCAAATGTCATCTACCATATCAAAATGAGAATGGTGGAGGAAGGAATACCAAATGCAAGAGGGAGGTAAGTGTAGTAAAAGGTAAGAGGTGACCATATCCTAAACATCATCATAACAAATTCACATCAACCTCTAATCACCTCAAATCACCAAAAAGCAAGTGATGATGATAGAAAAGAATGGTATCAAAAGATGCTTTCATAATTAATACATTTGCAAGAAACCCCTCCACAATGTGTTATTTGCAAACTTGCAAATAACACCCTCCATCGGAAAAGTCCGGCCGGGAAAGAATAAAGGAAAACCGGCCGGAACGGAATGCAAACTGGCAACTCCAGAAAACTGGTCCCGTAATAAATTACAGGAAAACCCCGATACTGTGCATACACATCCGCATCTGTATTCCGACCGGATACAAATGCAATGAGACAAAATCTACACTGTACTATACTAGGATCCGGCTTAAACCAAAGCCGGCTAGTAATATCCGTTCGATCCTGATGCGTGCAATACCGCACGTATCTGATCGAACCCTGCCATATATCCATACGGCCGCTAGTACAAACCGCCCGATCCTGATCCGTGCAATACCGCACGTATCTGATCGGACCCTGCCATATCTCCATACGGCCTCTACAGCGTTTCGCCCGAAAGCTTGAGTAACTGAAAGTGTGGTGGACTCTAAAGACTCGTCAATACTATGGCTGTGGATTTAACCACTAGCACATTAGAGGTATTAGCCAATACGTGACGGGCCACCAGCAATTGACCAAAAGGGACGTCGATGAGCGAACTCATCCTGACACCCTACTGAGCCTGTCAGTGACAATATCCGTACAGTCCGGTCCGTTCGTCTATGAGTATCGCATGGCGGGCCTAGGGGGTTGGTAAAAGTCAGACCCCCAAAAGCGGTACAAGTCGTGTCGGAGCGTAGCCCAGAACACCCTGAGATACTACTGGAATACCTACCGGTAAATCTCCTGCCTCGGCCGAGGGCTTTGTGTAATGGCTCTCCTAGACACAGCGCGACCTCACCCCCAATACCGGGAGAGACGAACCCCTGCAGATCCGCTCACTGCCTCCATGTGGCTCGGGACTGTACCCAATTAAAACCTGTTTGCACGACTCCTTTGAGCCGTGGTAGGGTAGTAATCAAAGCACAGTGGGAACTCACACGAGACAAATGACGATCTCAGGTCGATGAACTAACCTGTACACATGTCACCAGGGAACTGCTATCTGACATCTGGTATAAGACCAACTAGCAGGTTCTCGGCGAGTCCTGTCCGGTGTACTCATAACCAAATGAGCACCTGTATACATCTTAGGTGAACCAACTGACACCAGTGGCTTGTGAGACCGGCCACCGCCCCTCGTCGGGGTCTCGACTGTATACACTAGTCTACTAATGGAGTAACGATGCCCTGTCTCGAAACTCCTACGACTAAGGACCTTTTAAGGATGTGCTTATAGACTACCAGCTCCCACGTATATGATCGCCATCATACTGCTGGTAGTCAAGCAAGAATCCTAGGGGCTCTATCAACGTGTAATAGCGACATGTCAGGTAAACAGTACACGATGATAAAGATAAACCAGATAGCATACTATCATCTCGAGTAAGACTGTCCTACGGGGATAGGTCCTCCCTCAATCATTGCAATCACGTGCCTGTGATCCAATAATTGACTCTGAGGGCACTATCTCCAACAATAATTTCTTAATGCATTGTTGATATCATATTGTTAGGACACCAGCACCATTACCGATGATGCGTATGTACCACGTACACTTACTTGCCGGCTCACACACATCTTCATCGGTAATTGCCATGTCACGTACACCTTAGAAAATATTGTTGCTTAACTTAGCTTGATAGCCAGTAGTTTGACATAATATTAGTGTACATACCTTATATGCCAGCTTAGATATTGTAGTTATTACTTGTCGCTTCATGCATACTGTTATTCATTCTCATGCTTATATTCATGGTTTTACATGCTATTGATGATTCGGATTTCCATGATATTTTCTGGATTTGGAGGAAAACCGCAAAAACATATATAAACTGATTTCTCTCTTTTTAAATAAAAGTGCGGTTTTTCCCATGATGTATGAGTCGTCCACCATGAGTTTGCTGATGGATTTCGAGACCCGATTCGAGGATACGGATGAACCGTTTCGGGTACATGGTGGACCCGGTAAGGTACCCCGGGGCAAGAAGCGCGTGATGATGACGATGTGAGCCTGGCAGGAGAGCTCTGCCTACCGGTGATTTTACCCGACGCGTCGGATATCCGGAGGATACCATCGTGGTCTTGAGATGGATGGTAGGGGGCGGTCTGGACTGACGGCGCCCTAGATATTGAGACTGTGATATTGAGATTTTGAGATATTGAGGTACAGAGACTGTGATACAGAGATATCGAGATATTGGGATTACGTTTTGTGCCGATGCTAGGCACTGTTTTATACTGATTTCATTTGATACTTCATTTTAAAAATACAAAGGAAATCTCACTAAATTATGAAAACAGTTCTTCATTTACATGTATTCTGTTTTCATGCATTCATACCTCATTCATATGATATATTGCTACCTGAGGCACTGACACGGGCACATGAGATTACACTCGGGTTAGATATTTACCCTAGCCTTGTTATAGGTTGCATGTTATATATATATTGGGGATATATTATGATCATTGACCTAGGTTGCGTTATTTATGCGATTTCTATTCGTAGATGTTTTTCTATTGACGAGTTGGCAACTCACCCCCGTTGTGCCCCAGTTTCTTGCAGGTTTGCCGTACAGGTTTCTTTACGGCTTGCGGGCATAGTTTCCTTCGGGTGAATTGTTAGTAGGTGGGTTTACTTGTATCGTACCCCCATTATATATCTTGTATATCATTATTCTGTTGTATCTAGAAGTTCCATCAACCAAACATGTATTTATTTTGATATAGAGACCAGTGATGTTATTCCTTCGACCTTAGAGTCGCGCGTTTTATTTCTGTGGTTTTCTTGTGGTTTTGAGTTTCCTTTTGAATTTTGATCCTCAACGTTGGCGTTGTATATTATATTGCTTGTGTGGTTGTGGCCGTCGATTGACGAAGAGCTAGCTCCCGCTTGGGGATGCCTTTTTATTGATTTCGTATACTATTCATGTTGTATCCCGTTTGGGGGGCAGTATTTACAAAGGAGACTCTGCCGAAATTTTCAGTAAATTTTGATGTTCTTAAAAACCGCATAATTCGGCTTATGCTATTAAAACTACTTGTTTTAAATTGGTTTTCCTTCACTCTACTACTTTTCTTGGTTTGGATTTCTGGGTTTTCGGTTTACTTAGATTACGTACGCCTCGAGGCGTTTCGTAGTTTAAGTGCCGGTCATGTTCCGTACTTTCGGGACGTGACACGTGCTTTGTGTGTGTGGTCTAGGTCTAGTGTACATGCTCCAGTAAACTCAGTTTTTGCCTGAAGCAACCGGGTTGAAAGCAGATCACAAAAGGGCACAAATCTTAACTAAAACGCTAATTTAACACTAATTTGAGACAAAATGGTATTTTAGTGTAACCTGAGAAATTAACTTGGTTTAACAACATTAATAGCACCTAATTAAGTTAATCAAACCTTAAAAACCCTAACTTACCCTAATCTTCACTTAAACCATCTCATTAGCACTAAAAAGCACAAAAATACAATTTTTAGCTAATAAAATTACAAGTTAAGCAATAAAGTGATATGGGTGGGTTTAATACCTCCAATTGATCTTAAGGGAGTCTAACTTGCTGCACTTGCCATCAAAGGCAAGAATTTGCCATCAAGACCCACAAAAGAGGTGTTTTGCAAAGGTTTTATGAAGAAAAGGTGAGTTTTTTGTGTAAGGGTTTGTTGTTTGAATACAAAGAGAAGAAAAGAAGAAGAAGATGAAGAGTATGTTGCTGCTGCCTCTGCTGAGTTGCAGAAAATGAGAGCGAGAGAGAGAAAAGAGAGAGAGTATGGTCAAAAGTCAAGCCATTCTTCACCTAATCCCTACCATGCCTCCCATTTCTTTATATTTCATTTTTAATTAAAAAGTTTGACTTGATTTTTTGAGGATAAATGAACCATGCAAGAGAAAAAAAGAAAATGAAAACAAGTTATCACTTAACCTAGGTGATTAGGGTTGTGCATACTAACTAAATTTGGCTTAAGAAAAATACTTAAGGAAATTTGCTAATTAAGCGAACACTAAACTAATTAATAATTAATAAAACACTATTATATGTATAATTACATACCATCACAATTAAAAGTACATTTATTCAAGTGTAGGTGGAAATAGCTATTAACTAAGTTTTGTGAAAATACGCATTACCGCTAATTAACGCGAAAATTAATCTAACGAATTTCAAAGCATTACAGTTACATGCTTTGAGAAACTGTAGAGTTATCAGGGTTGGTGATATGTCTCTCAGAGTTGCGAATGGAATGAGCATGGACGCTGAATCCGTAGGGGAATATCGCCTAGGACTGGCAAGTGGGCAGATATTGATTCTACGTAACTGTTTGTATATACCTAGTTTGACTTGTAATATCATATCAGTATCCTCACTTTCTAAAGAGGGATATGATTTTACATTCGTAAGTGATGTAGTAAACATCCACCTAAATCAAGTTCTGATTGGGTCCGGTACATTAGATAATGGTATATACATATTAAATCAAGCTCAGGTTTTCAATGTCCAGAATACACTAGAAAGAAAGTCTCCAGAAATAAATCAGGCTTTCTTATGGCATTGTAGACTAGGTCACATCAATGAAACACGGTTGACTAAGTTACATAGAGAAGGATATTTGAATCCGTTCAAATAACAATCTTATGCTACTTGTGAATCTTGTCTCATGGGAAAGATAACAAAGACTCCGTTTACTGGACACGAAGTAAGAGCGAGCAAGCTCTTGGGACTCGTACACAGTGACGTGTGCGGTCCAATGTCTACACATGCGAAAGGTGGTTATTCCTACTTCATTACTTTTACGGATGATTTCTCTAGGTATGGACATATCTTCTTGATGAAGCATAAATCCAAGGCCTTTGAGAAATTCCGGGAATACAAAAATGAAGTAGAAAAACAAACAAGCAAAAGTATCAAGACACTAAGATCTAATCGAGGTGGTGAATACTTAAGTGCCGAGTTCCTGGGATACTTAAAAGAGAATGGAATTCTCTCTTAGCTTACTCCTCCATACACACCACAACACAATGGTATATCGGAAAGGCGGAATCGAACCCTATTGGATATGGTTCGTTCCATGATGAGTAATGCTGAGTTACCGTTATCTTTTTGGGGTTATGCACTAGAATCAGCTGAACCAGCTGCATATCTTTTGAACAAGATTCCAACCAAGATTGTGCCTACCACACCATATCAGATATGGACTGGGAAGAAACCCTATCTTCATTACTTGAAGACATGGGGATGTCCAGCTTTTGTTAAAAAGCAGCATGCGAACAAGCTCGAGGCACGCTCAGTACAGTGTAAGTTTGTGGGATATCCAAAGAACTCCAAGGGGTATTATTTCTATTACGCAGAGGAACAAAAGATTTTTGTTTCTCGTCATGTCCACTTCTTGGAAGCAGAATTTTTAGAAAATCAGAAGAGTGGGAGTGCAATAGAACTGGAAGAAATTCCGAAACCACAAGCTGTTACTGAAAGTATGGTAGAACCAAAAGTTTCAGAAGAAAGGGACATCCCAGCGCCTATCCGCAAAAGTAGTAGGCAGTCTTATCCGCCCGAAAGATACTATGGTTTTCTCATAGACGGGGATAAAGAAGATTGCATCATTGATAATGATGACCCTACTAGCTTCCAGCAAGCCATTCAGAGCGGCGACTCAGTAAGATGGCTGGATGCAATGCGAACCGAAATGGAGTCCATGTACACTAACAAAGTATGGACTTTGGACATTGCTCCAGATGGGGTAAAACCCATAGGATGCAAATGGATCTTCAGAAAGAAGATTGGTGTAGATGGACAGGTTGAAACCTATAAGGCTACACTTGTTGCAAAGGGCTTTCGTCAAAGACCTGGTTTGGACTATGACGAAACTTTTTCTCCAGTGGATATGCTCAAATCCATTCAGGTCCTTCTTACCATTACTGCCTTCCACGATTATGAGATCTGGCAGATGGATGTAAAGATGGCCTTTCTAAATGGTAATTTGGAAGAGTCCGTCTATATGGGTCAGCCAGAGGGATTCATTCAGAGTGGGAGCAGCAGTAAAGTGTGCAAGTTGCTTAAGTCCATTTATGGACTAAAGCAGGCATCACAGAATTGGAACATCTGTTTTGATGATACTGTCAAAGAATTCGACTTTATCAAAAATCCAGATGAACCATGCATATATAGTAATATTGTAGGGAGAGCTGTAGTATTTCTCGTCTTGTACGTGGATGACATTCTCCTAATAGGAAATGATATTCCTATTCTACAGTCAGTCAAAGGATTTTTGTCACAGAAGTTCTCCATGAAGGACCTGGGTAATGCCACCTACATTCTGGGGATCCAGATCTATCGTGATAGATCAAAGAGGATGTTGGGACTTTCACAGTCCAGGTACATAGACACCATATTGAAAAGATTCGGTATGGAAGATTCTAAGCGCAGTAACCTACCGGCTTGTCACGGAATCATCCTCTCCAAAGAGATGTCTTTCAAGACTGATTTGGAAAGGGCTCGCATGTTGATTATACCCTACGCTTCTGCGGTAGGCTCTATATGTAGGGTTCCTAGGCATCCTAATGAGGTCTCACAAGGCATCAACCATGCCAATTTCAAATTATCTAGGTGCCGAGAAACCCGAAGACGGATCGTTTGCTAGAAAACTAGGCGAAAAAGCTAACTAGTTAACACTTAACTATGAGAATACGGATATACAACCTTTGTAGATCCGGTGCTCCACCTCCACGGCTCCGCAATGAAGTCTCCTCGCTGTCCAAGACGGATCCCGGGCTCTAGCGTCGGCTTCATCGGAGAATGGACGGGCTAGGTCATCGACAACGTGCCGAAGATGATCTACGTCGAGGCATCGCTAAATCAAGCTCCGACTTCACCAAGTCAAGAAACTTGTGAAGAAAACACACTCTACTACTTGGCAAGAGGTAGAGGATGAAGAAATAGGAAGTGGGTAGACTTTAGAATTGGATTTCACACTCTTTTTCATCACTTGCCATTGATGGAGGCAAGCTTTCTTCACTTGAAGAAATGAAGAAGAAGATGGTAAAATGTTATGATAAGTTATTTAAAAATGAAAAGAAAATGAAAACTTATCATAATCTAAACCATGGTCAAGTGTAGAGATTAAACTAGGGTTAGTGGGAATGGTTAGGGTTAAAGATGAGATAAGAATGGTTGACTTGATCAAAGCTTCAAGAAGCTTCAACATGAAACAAAATTAGCCACCATTCTTTTCTCTTTTCTTTTATTCATTTATCAAAAATAAATGGATAATTAAATAAGATAAATGAATAACAAATAATAAACCCTAACCATTTCATTAACCAAGGTTTAATACTTTACACTTAACCAAAAAGCATGTATCATCAAACACGATACAAGCAAGTGCACAAAATCATATCACATATATAATGCGCACATCCGAGTGAGAAAATCCATCTTTAAGTGAACCGATACTAGTTAATGCAAAGTAATATATCAAATATATAATTATGCATTAAATCATTAAATCAACACTTGATTCAATGATCCGGTCATGTCGCACAAAACCGACAGGTATCATTAGTAACAACTTATCGAATCAACACTTGATCCGATAACCCGGCTACATCGCATATAACCGATCGATGTCACATCGCGAGAATCGAATACAGTATCAGATACTGGTATTATTCTTGGTCCCGCACATATCTCATATGCGCTCCTATTTCGTTTCGCTTGAGCCAGGAAACCTCTGTGTAGGACTCTAAAGACTCGTCAATACGCCGGCAGCAGATGATGATCATATCAAACACCCACAAGCCGCAAGCGGTCTGCTAAACGTAACGGCCACCCGGGTATTGAGTGATCTGAAGATCGACGAGCAAGCCCGCTCACACTCCAGTGAATCCAACCAGTAACACTACCGTGCAGTCCGGTCTGATCGTCTGATATGTCGCATATCTCGCCTAGGGGTGGTAAACGTCAGACCCCAATAGCTCAATAAGTCGTGTCGATATGAGGTCTACAACTGTTCGAGAAACTACTGGTAACACTTACCAGTAAATATCAGCAACCCTGGCCAGGGATTTCCTGTTATAGCCAATCGAACACAGCGCAACATCAACTCCCTATACCGGGAGAGACGAATCCCCTCCTATCGCTTATTGCCTCCATGTGACTCGGGACTGTACCCAAAAACCACCGTTTTGCATGCCCTCTTGGACGTGGTAAGATGGAAATCAAAGCACAGTGGGAACCACACAAGACTCTATAACGATCTCGGGTCAACAGACTACTCTGTACCAGTGTCACCAGAGAACTGCCATCTGACGTGAGGTATAATACCATCTGGGAGTTCTCGGCGAGTCCGTCCAGTGTACCCAGTCTCAACTGAGCACCCGTATATCATCTCTGATGTCAAACACCAATGGGTATGGGATCATCCATCACCCATCTGTATGGGTCGAGAAGGTATGCGCTAGTCTACACTGGTATATCGATGCCCCGTCTCGATACACCCACGACTAGGGACTTTGAAGGATGTACTTATGGACTACCATGTCCCCACTAGTATGATCCGCATCATAATCCAGGTAGTCAAGTACAGATCCTAAGGGCTTTACCAACATGTAACAGAGAGACAATCAGCATACACGTTAAGGTTAAGGGTAACCAGATAGCATACTATCATGTCGAGCAAGAAAGTCCTCCCTATATATGTCCCAGCATCCACTAAAATATACATCCTATGTACAGTAATGGCCTCTAGGGCATACATATAACTAACAATCTCCCACTTGCACTAGGGCCATCTGTAGCAGTGGTTGCAGTATCTCATACTCAACCATCCCATAAAAATCTCTCTCTGGGAACAGGCCTTTGTGAGTGGATCCGCTGTGTTGTCCTCTGAGTCTACTCTCCTATCCTCGATCTCCCTGGAGATCAACCATCTCCATGATCAAGTGATACTGCCTTAGAATATGTCTGGATCACTGATGGGACCGGCGTTCCTTGGCATAAGCCACAACTCCATTGTCACACAATGGTAGGAACATAGTTCATCTCATGAACCTATATACACCCAAACAGCCTCTTTGGTAGCATCTTAAGTAGCGATGTATCTTGCCTTTATCTTCTAGTATGTCACGGTATCCAGCTTGGAACTCTTCCAATATACCGTCCCTTTACTGAGGGTAAAGACAATGCCTGTGACTGACATTCAGTCGTCTTTATCACCCTGGAACCCTTCCAGTGATTCTCCTCAGGATCGATTGACACCATCTCACTACATCTAGTGAGCATCCTAACATCCATTTAGATCTATCTCATAGATCCAAAATCCAGGATTTAGTAGGTATCACTTTAATCCTATATGGAGAATCTTTGTGATAAGCGGAGATTGATCGAGCGTAGCATAAGAAACTCCTTCCCTATCAAGAGTATGTCATCCACGTATTCTACGAGGATCACCACCATACTCCCTACTACCCTTTTTGTTTATACAAGGTTCATCTACCATTTTGATGATGTCAAACTCTTTGACTAATCCATCAAAACAGATGTTCCAACTCCGCGATGCCTGCTTTAATCCTATAAAGCATCTTGCACGCGTTTCCGCTGCTCCCACTGTCTACGAAGCCCTCTGGCTGTGTACTTATAGACGCTCTCTTCTAAATCATCATTTAGAAAAGCAGTCAAGACACCCAACCACCAGATATCGCAGTCATGGTATGTAGCCGTGACAAGTAGGATCTGGATGGACTTAAGCATAGTCTCTTGAAAAGGTTTCATCATAATCCACGCCTGGTCGATGACGAAAAGCTTTAACAAGTCTAGCTTTGAAAGTCTCAACTTTTCCATGTACACCAAGTAATCTTCTCAAGATATACTTGCTCCTGATGGGGATTTAACCCTTCAGATATAGCAACCAAAGTCCATACTTTGTTGGTGTATATGGATTCCATCTCAGATCACTAAGCATCCAGCCATTCTTACAGAGTCTTACTCTCGATGGCCAGCTCGAAACTAGTTGGGTCATCATCTCATGATGCAATCCTCGCTCCCACTGTCATAGAGAAACCGAAATATCTCTCAGGTGGGTGAGGAACCCTACTAGATCGGCGGAGAGGCTGAGGTTCGTTGGTATCTACTGAATCCCTTGGTTCCATCATATCATCTGCTGTAGTTCGTATAGCTGGAACCTTTCCAGTTCTACATTACAGACCTTGCCTCGAGCTTGTCCGGATTTTGCTTTTGGACATAGGCCGGACAACCTCAAATCTTAACTGGCTTAAGACATGGGCTCTTCCCATTCCATATCTCATATGGAGTGGTAGGCAACTGATTTGATTCGAGCCGTATTCAATAGGTATGCAACTTCTCAAGCGCATAACTCCCAGTAGGAAAAAGGTAACTCAGTAGTACTCATCATAGAGCACACCTTATCATATAGGGTGTGTCTGCTCCATCCCGATACACCGACGTACTGGGGTGTATACGGAGGAGTAATGCTGAGAGAGAATCTCATTCTCCTTTAGAACAATCCAGGAATTCCGTGCTCAAGTATTCTCCTCCTTGATCTCATCATAGGATATAATACTTATACCCGTATTCTGGTTCTCTACTTCTGTCTTATATTCTATGAATATCTCAAAAGGTTCAGACTTGTGTTTCAACAAGAACATAGGTCTGAATCTCGAAAGATTATCAGAGAATGTAATGAAGTACAAAGAACCGGTGTTTGCATGTGTAGACAGGGGACCTACATACGTCAACATGTATCATCCCAAGAGTTCACTAACTCTTTCTCTGTTTCCAATAAACGGAGCTATGGTCATCTTATCTCTGTGACATGACTGGAAAGTTTCATAAGATGTAAATTCAAACTGATTTAAATATGCATCTAATATGTAACTTCAGCCAGTCGGATCGCATTGATATGACCTAGTCTACAATGCCTGAAGAAGGATCCATTCATTTCTGAACTCTTCCTCTTCTGTGTGTTCCGTATACAAAGAACTGTAGTTTGATTTAGAACATCAATGCTTTTAGATAACGTGCCTGAACCGATCAACTTTTGATATTGGAAATGTTCAAAACATTATCCAACAATACAAAATTTTATCATTTCTTTACTGATAAAGAGACTGATATGATTTTGTATATCAGGTTCGGTATCTAATAACATTCGTTCAGAATCAATGTATTGGTAATACAGGGTGACAGTGACCAACAGACTTGGCTGCAACATTTGCCCCGTTTTCTGCCTCATGAAACTTATCACCCGTTCTCAGTTCTCTACCTATCTGTAGCCCTATGTAACAGATTACATATCTGGAATCCTGATCTGGTATCACATACCCAGGACGTAGAGGATACAGAGAAACAGTTCTTTGTAATGAACACACCCGAAGATGATGCATCAACATGCACTCTCTTCGTTTGGGCGGCACGGGAATTCTGGTATTCCCCAATTTCCTGCTCTGTCTTATAACAATTATAAGTTGGAGCGGGACCAACGTTCCCCAGCTCAGTATAACAAGCGGGTTCGGTCAATATTCCGTTTTATTATCTTGATTAAGGCATGATATGGTCGCTACCAGGAGAGAGAGAGAAGAAAACACTCAGCGTGCGCTCTTTCAAGAATAGATTGGTTATTATTTTATCTAATCAGGATGGCTCCCACTGCTTTTTATCAAATCTTCCTTCAAACCCTAAAAGGAAAGACTAACCGGGATTAATTACACACTATAAGTTCGCCAATCTTTCACCCAGGCCAGTGTCGGTACTTTGAGGGAGGTCCCCCGTGCTTTCGCACGAACCTAATTAATGTAAACCTCGTTTTTCCAGAGGCGTAACCCTGTTGACACCTTTCTAGACACCTACTTGATCGGCTAATTGTAATGTATAAAACTCTCCCAGGAGTAACACTTACTCGCAGTGGGTATCGGGATCCAACTATCACATAGAAGGTATGCAATCTCATTGCAAATCTCAACTCTTGAAATTCCCGATAATATTTTGCCCCTAGCGTCCTATGACCTTGACGCAGGCCAACAAACCATAGTACGCTAGTCAAGTTCAACCCGTCATTTCCTGATTGAATTAAACCCACCCGCACGACCCTTGACGCAGGCCAACAAAGTCGCACGACTACCCTAATCCAATCACATCATATGCTTATGCAGATAAGCACCAGTTAGCTACCGCACACTACGCCTTGACGCAGGCCAACAAACGTAGCACGAATACTAACTACTACTTATCTGAAATGACGGAGGGCTACGACAGGTTTTTCTGAAAACCTATTGCGTAATGAACTTGATATCGTTGTAGAATCAAATGAATTTTGAAATGGAGTGTTTTTTAGGCTTTTCTAGTTTTGCTAAAGGAGTCACTCCCGATGAAGGGATCGTCGGTCCTTTCCTCGTCGAATGAGGTGCGGGATATATCATATATATCGCTGTGCAAAGCAAAAACACTTAAAAGCAATCAAAAGACAAACCGAGTGTGTAGCATCTGCCAGTTATTGCTAAAGGAGTCACTCCCGGTGAAGGGATCTCGGTCCTTTCCTTATCGAATAAGGTGCAGGATATATCACATATACCGCTGTGCAAAGCAAGAACTGTAGCTACCTGTTTTATTTTGAAATTCGATTCTGCAACATCTTAGGTTTCTTTTATTTCATTAATCATATTAATGAAGTCCCATCATTTAAGTACCTAAACATCACAGATAAATACGACGTACACTTATGCCATCCGCATTCGCCTCGATGTCCCCTCATGCACCGTTAGGTTAGGTAACTAACGGCAGAGCGGGGCAGGGCTAGCGCGGGTGTAAAACATAAGTAACGCCTATATAATATATCATATATACTATATACTGTATCTATCATAGAACATCACATGATCACATCACAGATATCGCAGCAGAAGAATTATATGAAATATTGGATATACTAGGACGTCCGTGTTTTCAATACGAGCCAGTACAAAACACGGATTCCACGGTCGTGATGAATAGCCAAACCCACACCCCTAGACCCCTACGAGAGCGGCAAGAAACCCTACCAATTCTAGAGTTAGGAGACCCGGACTCGACTCCTCGAGTTGGTCTCCCACTGGACTCCAGAACCCGGTTATTTGTGCCCTCCTCCTTGGGTCTATCCTAGTGCGGAAAAGTAAATAATATACAAAAGGTGACATCTTCCGCAACCTGGAAGCGCCCCAAATAAAAGAATATTACATACAGATTTTTACATGAATGAAAATGAAAAACACTCATCTCACATAAAAACCCCCCGGCTATTCAAACACGACGATCCAATATAACATATCCAGCAACACATAACATCACATGTCATCAACGTAAGTAAATATGTCCATCCCAATTGTCGTTGACATATAGCAACGAAACCGGCGATATCACATATTACACTTACGGTCACAGAAAAGAAAGTGTAAAACTACAACAGTTGGAATCCGCAACCAACTCAGACATCGCATGCCTGACCAAATGAATTATTTAGACATCGCATGCCTAACTATTATAAACCCCGCATTTTAGTCTCATTATCGAAAACTCTTTTCAATATCAAGTTGGGCAATTCAACAAGATTCCCGACATCCTGATCGAATGCTCGTCGCAAACTTCAGTAGACGGCCGCACCCCCGATACCGTCGACGAAGTGCACCAAGGCGGAACACCGCTACCGCGAGCACCCGAACGGATGCTTTCGGCGACGGGGTTCTCCTACAGTCACTTGGTCGGGGTTATGGAGCGAGGCTGTCTATTAAGTTTACCCGGCGAGTATCCGCGTACGCTACGTGATTGCGACGGACTTTTGATCACATCAAAATTCCGTGGCAACCGATCAAGTGAGACTAAAGTGCTATGTTTATAACATTCATTCAGTTATCTCATAACTTCTTGTGAATTCCAATTATTGTATCCCATTCCAGATAATTAGAAAATGTTAAACTTTCAGATTGAACATTCGAACACCCAAGTTTTCCCGATACAGATCAACACATGAAATAAGTCTAACAATATTCAGTTCGTGCCTCAGTACCGACGGTCCAGCCGTAGAAGGGTCAAGCCAACGCCTCACATGTGGCACGCCGTACTGCCCCAAACCCGAAGGTTCAAAGGGCAGTTCAAGACGGTCACATAATCGAGTTAAGGTTTGTTGTCTTCTAGAGGGTCCATCGAGTTACTTGCACTACTTAGAACGTCGTTAAACTACGGAAAAATCCAACACTTGGAAATTTCCCGACAGGGGAAAAATTGGGTATTTATATCCGGTCGAACTTTTTAACATATTCTGAAAATTATCCGGAAAAACACAAAGACGAAATTTGATACCCCGATCGAAACACCGAATCCCCAAAACAACTCCAAAAAAATTCAACTCTTGAAAAAATATTAAAAATACCCAGGAAAACCAGCACTGAAAATTAAGAATTACTGTGCAAATTTCGAAGCACAAAATGACAACAGGGCCGCGGATCCGCCGCATGAGCCTCCTGTAAGGCCGCGGATCCGCGCCCTCTTTAAGGAATCACTTGCTCGAATTTTGCATTAAACCTTATATCTTCCTGCTTATTTTTCTGAATATTTTTTATCTGGAAAAATCCACGTTTTTGAAAAAAGGACAGAGAGCATGGAAATTTTGCGGTTTCGGTTCGTTCGGACTTCAAATCGCGTCTAGACTTCACCTAAGGCTCTAGCTAGGCTCTGATACCACTGTAGGGTTCCTAGGCATCCTAATGAGGTCTCACAAGGCATCAACCATGCCAATTTCAAATTATCTAGGTGCCGAGAAACCCGAAGACGGATCGTTTGCTAGAGAACTAGGCGAAAAAGCTAACTAGTTAACACTTAACTATGAGAATACGGATATACAACCTTTGTAGATCCGGTGCTCCACCTCTACGGCTCCGCAATGAAGTCTCCTCGCTGTCTAAGACGGATCCCGGGCTCTAGCGTCGGCTTCATCGGAGAATGGACGGGCTAGGTCATTGACAACGTGCTGAAGATGATCTACGTCGAGGCATCGCTAAATCAAGCTCCGACTTCACCAAGTCAAGAAACTTGTGAAGAAAATGTAAGTCGATGTAGTACACCCCAGTACTTGTGGGGAGGCGGAATTTTCAAAACGATCAAGTTTAAAGAACGAACATCGACTAACCGCTTAAATCGAAGCTAAACAACTAATAACCGAACACATAGCTATACTAAACTATAGTGTTAAGGGATTATACCTATCGATACTAGTCCTTCGTCTTTACGATCTCCTTGTTCTCCTCGGCCTTCTCTAGGTAGTAGACGATCCACCCGAGAGCAAAACTCCAAGCTAAACCTCTAAGATTGAGGCAACTAACCTTCTTGGATTGCTAATCAAAGAAGCTAGGTGTAATATAGAGATGGTTATGGATTGATTAGTCTTACTAATCCTAGATCTCAACACATGAGGGTGAGGATTAGTCTTTTGAAGAGAGAGAGCTTGAGGAGAGAGAATGTGAAATATATTATGAGATAAGTTTATGAGTATCATATCATATATGAAGCATTTTCTAATAATAAGAAAAAGAATAAAGAGTGATGATAAATCATGCTTCATAAAATATCTAGTGGTGATTCATTAGCATGAGTCATTAAGCAATAAATGTGCATTAATGAAATGAATGAATCACCACCATGACTCATAACCTCATTCAATGAATATGACACATAACCCTCCTTAGTCACCGTCTTCTAGAAGCTTCTCGAACAATTACAAGAACGCCCATCCGATCCGCAAAAATACGGAAAAACTTTAGACTGTAAAAATCCAATAACCGGATACCAGTAACTGGCTTAAACCAAAGCCGACTGGTAAAAACTGTCCGAAAGTCGTACGCGCGTAAACGCACGTATGCGTCCGAACTCTTTGCCGCAAAACCATGCGACCTCTATATCGTTTCGCCTGGAGTAGGAAACTCTCTGTGTGGGACTCTAGAGACTCGACTACTACGCTGGCAGTGGGTTTAACCACAGACCGTAAGCGGCACTAGCTGTACGTAACGGTCCCCAGGTAGTTGTCGATAAGAAGGCCGATGAGAAAACCCATCCGAACTCTTTACTGAGTCTGATGTGACAATCTCCATACAGTCCGGTCCGTTCGTCCAAGACTATCGCATATCGGGCCTAGGGGGCGGCAAGCGTCAGCCCCTAATAGCGGTATAAGTCGTGTCGGAGTGAAGCCCATTACACCCTGAGAAACTACTGGAACCTACCAGTAAATCTCGCTTGCCCTGGCCAGGGACTTTGCGTAATGGCTCTCTGACACAGCACGATATCTACTCCCAATACCGGGAGGGACGAATCCTGTCTAACCGCCACTGCCTCCAAGTGCTCGGGACTGCACCCAACTGCTACCTGTTTGCACGACTCCTTTGAGCCGTGGTAGGGTAGCAATCTAAGAACAGTGGGACACACTCGAGGCGAAGTAGCAGTGTCAAGTCTGCGGACTACGCTGTACTCATGTCACCTGGGAACTGCTTACTGACGACTGGTATCAAACCAACCAACAGTTCCCCGTGAGTCCTGTCCGGTGTACCCGTAACCTAACGAGCACCTGCATACTATCTCCAGTACGACGTACTGACGGCTGTGGGACAGACCATCTCCCCAACTGGGATGAGAAGCGTACACACCAGTCTACTCCGGAGTATCGATGCTCTGTCTCGATAATCCAACGACCAGGGACCTGAATAAGGATGTGCTTGTAGACTACCCAGCCCCCACTAGTGTGACTGCCATCACAACGCTGGTAGACAAGCAAGATCCTAAGAGCTCTATCAATACGTACACTCACATATTAAGATAGAGAAACCAGGTAGCATACTACCATGTTTAGCAAGACTGTTATATACATGTGAATATCCCAAGCTTCCATTAAGTAATATACAAGCTAGTATGATACAGTAATGGCCTTCTAGGGCATAAACACTAACAGAAAACACACTCTACTACTTGGCAAGAGGTAGAGGATGAAGAAATAGGAAGTGGGTAGACTTTAGAATTGGATTTCACACTCTTTTTCATCACTTGCCATTGATGGAGGCAAGCTTTCTTCACTTGAAGAAATGAAGAAGAAGATGGTAAAATGTTATGATAAGTTATTTAAAAATGAAAAGAAAATGAAAACTTATCATAATCTAAACTATGGTCAAGTGTAGAGATTAAACTAGGGTTAGTGGGAATGGTTTGGGTTAAGGATGAGATAAGAATGGTTGACTTGATCAAAGCTTCAAGAAGCTTCAACATGAAACAAAATTAGCCACCATTCTTTTCTCTTTTCTTTTATTCATTTATCAAAAATAAATGGATAATTAAATAAGATAAATGAATAACAAATAATAAACCCTAACCATTTCATTAACCAAGGTTTAATACTTTACACTTAACCAAAAAGCATGTCTCATCAAACACGATACAAGCAAGTGCACAAAATCATATCACATATATAATGCGCACATCCGAGTGAGAAAATCCATCTTTAAGTGAACCGATACTAGTTAATGCAAAGTAATATATCAAATATATAATTATGCATTAAATCATTAAATCAACACTTGATTCAATGATCCGGTCATGTCGCACAAAACCGACAGGTATCATTAGTAACAACTTATCGAATCAACACTTGATCCGATAACCCGGCTACATCGCATATAACCGATCAATGTCACATCGCGAGAATCGAATACAGTATCAGATACTGGTATTATTCTCGGTCACGCACATATCTCATATGCGCTCCTATTTCGTTTCGCTTGAGCCAGGAAACCTCTGTGTAGGACTCTAAAGACTCGTCAATACGCCGGCAGCAGATGATGATCATATCAAACACCCACAAGCCGCAAGCGGTCTGCTAAACGTAATGGCCACCCGGGTATTGAGCGATCTGAAGATCGACGAGCAAGCCCGCTCACACTCCAGTGAATCCAACCAGTAACACTACCGTGCAGTCCGGTCTGATCGTTTGATATGTCGCATATCTCGCCTAGGGGTGGTAAACGTCAGACCCCAATAGCTCAATAAGTCGTGTCAATATGAGGTCTACAACTGTTCGAGAAACTACTGGTAACACTTACCAGTAAATCTCAGCAACCCTGGCCAGGGATTTCCTGTTATAGCCAATTGAACACAGCGCAACATCAACTCCCTATACCGGGAGAGACGAATCCCCTCCTATCGCTCATTGCCTCCATGTGACTCGGGACTGTACCCAAAAACCACCGTTTTGCACGCCCTCTTGGACGTGGTAAGATGGAAATCAAAGCACAGTGGGAACCACACAAGACTCTATGACGATCTCGGGTCAACAGACTACTCTGTACCAGTGTCACCAGAGAACTGCCATCTGACGTGAGGTATAATACCATCTGGGAGTTCTCGGCGAGTCCGTCCAGTGTACCCAGTCTCTACTGAGCACCCGTATATCATCTCTGATGTCAAACACCAATGGATATGGGATCATCCATCGCCCATCTGTATGGGTCGAGAAGGTATGCGCTAGTCTACACTGGTATATCGATGCCCCGTCTCGATACATCCACGACTAGGGACTTTGAAGGATGTACTTATGGACTACCATGTCCCCACTAGTATGATCCGCATCATAATCCAGGTAGTTAAGTACAGATCCTAAAGGCTTTACCAACATGTAACAGAGAGACAATCAGCATACACGTTAAGGTAAAGGGTAACCAGATAGCATACTATCATGTCGAGCAAGAAAGTCCTCCCTATATATGTCCCAGCATCCACTAAAATATACATCCTATGTACAGTAATGGCCTCTAGGGCATACATATAACTAACACTATAATGTATGCGATGTTATGTACCAGACAAGATGTAGCATGCGCATTGAGCGTTGTAAGCCGGTATCAGGCAAACCCAGGGGAGAAGCACTGGATCGCAGTAAAGAACATTCTCAAGTACCTGAGGAGGACTAAGGAGATGTTCTTAGTGTATGGCAGAAAGGACCTCCAGATCGAAGCCTTTGCTGACTCCAGCTTCCAGAGTGACAAGTATGACTCCAAGTCCATGTCGGGTTATGTCTTTACCCTCAATGGAGGGACGGTCTGTTGGAAGAGTTCCAAGCAGGACACCGTTGCTGACTCAACGATGGAAGCGGAGTACACAGATGCTTGCGATGCCGTAAAAGAAGCTGTCTAGATGAAGAAGTTCCTAATAGAACTTCAGGTGGTTCCTACCAGTGTTGATCCAATACCTCTGTATTGCGACAACAACGGCGCTCTAGCTTTAGTAAAGGAACCCAGGTCCCATCAGAAGTCCAGACACATCTTAAGGCGGTATCACCTGATCAGGAAGATCGTAGATCGCCGGGAGATCGTAGATCGCCGGGAGATCGAGGTGAAGAGAGTAGATACGAAGAATAACACTGCTGATCCATTCACAAAGGACATTCCTCAGACGCAGTTCGAGAGGCTATTCGAGATGATAGGTCTGCGATATGCCAGTATATGGCCCTAGTGCTAGTGGGAGATTGTTAGTGTTTATGCCATAGAGGCCATTACTGTATCATACTAGTTTGTATATTACTTAATGGAAGCTTGGGATATTCACAGTTATATTTACAGTCTTGCTAAAAATGGTAGTATGCTACTTGGTTTGTGTATACTTTAATATGTGCATGTGTTTCTTTTAACATATCGCTTATACATATTAGTAAAGCCCTTAGGATCTTTGCTTGATTACCAGCGTTGTAATGGCAGTCACACTAGTGGGGGCAGGGTAGTCTATAAGCAATATCCTATACAGGTCCCTGGTCATAGGATTATCGAGACGGGGTATCGATACTCCGGAGTAGACTGGTGTATACGCTTCTCATCCCAGCTGGGGAGATAGTCTGTCCCACAGCCATCTGTACGTCATACTAGAGATAGTATGCAGGTGCTCGTTAGGTTACGGGTACGCCGGACAGGACTCGCCGGGAACTGCAGGTTAGTTCTATACCTATCGTCAGATAGCAGTTCCCAGGTGACATGAGTATAGCTTAGTCCGTCGACTTGACACTGCTACTTCGCCTCGGGTGTGTTCCAACTGTACTTCGATTACTACCCTACCACGGCTCAAAGGAGTCGTACAAACAGGCAGTAGTTGGGTGCAGTCCCGAAGCACTTGGAGATAGGATTCGTCTCTCCCGGGATTGGAGGTTGATATCGCACTGTGTATGTAGAGCCATTACGCAAAATCCATGGCCAGGGCAAGCGAGATTTACTTGTAGGTTCTAGTAGTTTCTCAAGGTGTAATGGGTTTCACTCCGACACGACTTATACCGCGATTAGGGGTCTGACGTTTACCGCCCCCTAGGCCCGATATGCGATAGTCCCAGACGAACAGACCATACTGTACGGAGATTGTCACATTCAGGCTCAGTGGGAGTTTGGATGGGTTTCCTCATCGTCCTTCTTATCGACATCTACCTGGGGACCGTTACGTACAGCTAGTACCGCTTGTGGCCTATGGTTAAACCCACTGCCAGCATAGTGTCGAGTCTTTAGAGTCCCACACAGAGAGTTTTCCTGCACCGGGCAAAAGGTGTAGAGGCCGTATGGTTTTACGGCAGGGCCGCGATCACTTATGTACACTTGTGCACGTACTATGATCGGGCAGATAATACTAGGGGGCTTTAGTTTAAGCCGGAACCTAGTATTGTACAGATGGATTTATTCAGTCAAACATTATCCGTGTTTTTTAGAAATACGGATGGGAGGGGCAGTCTCGTAATTTCTCGGGAAGCTTCTAGAAGAAGATGACTCATTTGTGTTTATTTCCTTTTAGGATTTAAACTAAATGAGGTGGACGATGAGTTGTATGTTTACATTAAATGCTTAATGTCTCATGAGGTGATTCACCCTTAGAATTAAATGAAGCATGCTAGATATTATCTTGATATTATCAAGAGAGATATTTGTATGCTTCATATTATTCTAGCATGAGTATTATTCATTTCATTATCACAAAACACTTCTCTCTCCTCAAGTCTTCATCTTCCTCCTCAAACCCTAAAAGCTCGCATGAGTTGAGAATCCTAGGGTTTAAGTGACTAAGTAATCCATCTAAATACTCTACACCCTCTAGGACTTCTAGATTAGCAAACTAGAAGCCGTAGTTATCTCAGATTCGAGATAGAAGCTCAGATTATAGACTCTCGGGTGGATCGTCTTTGACTCTAGGAGGCCGTTGAGATACCCATGTTCCATAGAGCCGACAAGGTGTGGAGGACAGTGATGAAGACCCGAAGGACATGTAACGTGAGGTATAACTTCGAATCAGAGTAGTTAAACCTCTTGTAGTTTGCTAGTAATGGTTTAGATACGATCCGTGTGCTCAAGTCCGTGTTACGAAGCTTTGATAATTGTTTTTCATATATTCCGCCTTCCCGCGAACACGTAGGGTGCGTGACATGGACTTACATGCCAGGACTGGTTCTTTGTACTTAATTATATTCACTGATGATCTCTCAAGATTCGGACATATGTTCCTGTTGAAACACAAGTCTGAACCTTTTAAGATATTCAAAGAATATAAGTTAGCAGTAAAGAACCATAACGGGCATAAGTATTATGTCCTTTGATGAGATCAGGGAGGAGAATACTTGAGCACAGAATTCATGGACTATTCTAAAAGGAGAATGAGATTCTCTCTCAGCATTACTCCTCCGCATACACCACAGCACGTCGGTGTATCGGGACAGAGTAAATCGCACCCTATGTGATATGGTGTGCTCTATGATGAGTAGTACCGAATAGACTATTTCCTTTTGGGAGTTATGCACTTGAGAAACTGCATACCTATTGAATAGGGTTCCAATCAAATCAGATGCCTACCACTCCATATATGATATGGTATGGGAAGAGCCCATTTCTTAAAGATGTTAAGATTCGGGGTTGTCCGGCTTATGTTTAAAAGCAAAATCCGGACAAGCTCGAGGCAAGGTCAGTTCTGTGGAAGTTTGTTGGATATCCCAAGCATTCACAAGGGAATATCTTCTACCGCACCGAGGAACAAAAGGTGTTTTATTTCTCAGCATGCCACCTTTTTAGAAAAGGAATTTCTTGTGAAGAAATTAATGGTCATGAGGTAGAACTGGAAGGTGTTCCAACTATACAAAGTACAGCTGATGATTTGATAGAACCAGAGAATTCAATAGTTTCCAACGAACCTCAGCCTCTCTGCCGATCTGGTAGGGTTCCACATCCTCCTGAGAGATACTTCGGTTTTCTCTATGATAGTGGAAGCGAGGATTGCATCATGAGATGATGACCCAACTAGTTTCGAGCAGGCCATCAGGAGTGGGGACTTTGTGAGAATGGCTAGATGCTTAGAGATCTGAGATGGAATCCATATACACCAACAAAGTATGGACTTTGGTTGCTTTATCTGAAGGGTTAAATCCCCATCAGGAGCAAGTATATCTTAAGAAGATTACTTGGTGTAGATGGAAAAGTGAGACTTTCAAAACTATGTTTAAGTCTATCCAGATCCTACTTGCCATTGCTCCATACCATAACTACGATATCTGGCGGTTGGGTGTCGTGACTGCTTTTCTAAATATTGATTTAGAAGAGAGCGTCTATAAGTACACAGCCAGAGGACTTCGTAGACAGTGGGAGCAGCGGAAATATGTGCAAGTTGCTTTATGAGATAAAGAAGGCATCGCGGAGTTAGAACGTCTGTTTTGATGTAGTAGTCAAAGAGTTTGACTTCATCAAAAGGGTAGATGAACCTTGTATATATAAAAAAGGTAGTAGGGAGTATGGTGGTGATCCTCGTATTGTACGTGGATAACATACTCTTGATAGGAAAGCAATTTCCTATGCTACACTTGGTCAATCTCCTCTTATCATAAGGATTCTCCATATAGGATCAAGGTGATACCTCCTAAATCCTGGGTTATGGATCTATGAGATAGATCTAATTGGATGTTAGGATTTTCAATAGCTGTAGTGAGATGGTATCAATCGATCCTGGGAAGAATCACTGGAAAGGTTCCATGGTGATAAGGACGACTAAATATCAGTCAAAGGCATTGTCTTTACCCTCAGTGGAGGGACGGTATGTTGGAAAAGTTCCAAGCTAGATACCGTGACATACTAGATGATAAAGGCTGGATACATTGCTACCAAGGATGCTACCAAATAAATAGTCTGGATGTACACTAGTTCATGAGATGAACTTCCTTCCTACCATTGTGTAACAATGGAATTATGGCTTTGGCCAAGGAACCCCCGTCCCATCAGTAATCCCGACATATTCTTAGGTAGTATCACCTGATCAGTGGAGATGGTTGATATCCAGGGAGATAAAGGTTCAGGAGAGTAGACACAGAGGACAACACGGCGGATCCACTCACAAAGGCCTATTCCCATGAGAGACTTTTATGGGATGGTTGAGTATGAGATACTTCAACCACTGCTGATTGTTGGGTATGAGATACTACAACAGATGGCCCTAGTGAAAGTGGGAGATTGTTAGTAATATGTATGCCTTAGAGGCCATTACAGTATATACGATGTATATTGTAGTGGATGCTTGGATATATATAGGGAGGACTTTCTTGCTCGACATGATAGTATGCTATCAGGTTGCTCTTTATCTTAACATGTACACTGATTGTCTCGATAATACATGTTGATAAAGCCTTTAGGATGAGTACTTGACTACCAGGACTATCATGCAGATCATACTAGTGCGTTAGGTCTACGTTACCCACCCCGGTTCTTTCGGGGAGGCGGAATAGGTAAAAATCAAAATTTTCTCACAAGGTAACATTAACCATCCATGATGGATCTTTGCTAAACAAAAACTAACATACTAACTACAAGTTTAGCTACTCGGTTAGAAGGTTATACCTCACGAACCAAGTCCTCCGGGTCTTCTCTCCGCTTTCCTCCTCGTCCACGCAAGCTCTAAGGATCGATCCAGATCTTGGTCACCTCCGCGGCCTCCTTCAGTCGAAGACGATCCACCCGAGAGTTTGTAATCCGAACTCCACCTCAAGCCGAGGTAACTAGAGCAACAAGTATGCTACTCTTGATGTCCTAGGTGATTTAGAAGACGGTGGTGGATTTGTTTGTCTATTTTGCTTCTATTTTTCTCAACACATGAGAGCTATAGAAAAATCAAGAAGAGGAAGAAGAAGGAAGAACCATGGGAGCTCCAAAATGAAGAGAGAGAATCCCAAAGGAATAATGAACCATAGAAAAATAAAAAACCAATCTTTTATCATAATTATGATGGCTAAGATTTATTTGACCACTACCATGTCTTGATAAAGCAAAAAGCAAAAGAAGAGTCTAGTGCTCTTATGAAAGATCCAAGTCAATAATGGTCAAAATGTCAACATGGTCAAGCATGGTCAAAAGGTCAAAGCAATTAGCCATAACATAATTATCATTAAAAAGATTAGTAAATATTTTCCTCACCTCATAATGGTTTTGACTGAACCAACGGTCAAAACCCTAATGAGGCACCTCCTCATTCTTTGTTCCTCACAACCGAGCATACACACCCGCATCCGCATTCCGTAGAACACGAATGCACAGAAGACAAAACTAATCCATCAATACAATACTATGATCCGGCTTAAACCAAAGCCCGCTAGCATTGTCAGCCCGAACAGCATACGCGCACAAGTGCACGTAAGTGATCGTAGCCCTGCCGTAAAACCATACGGCCTCTACACCTTTCGCCCACTGCAGGGAAACTCTCTGTGTGGGACTCTAAAGACTCGACACTACGCTGGCAGTGGGTTTAACCACAGTCCGTAAGCGGCACTAGCTGTACGTAACGGTCCCCAGGTAGATGTCGATAAGAAGGCCGATGAGATAAACCCATCCGAACTCCTGCTGAGCCTGAATGTGACAATCTCCGTACAGTCCGGTCTGTTCGTCTGAGAGTATTGCATGGCGGGCCTAGGGGGCGGTAAACGTCAGTCCACTAATAGCGGTACAAGTCATGTCGGAGTGTAGCCCAGAACACCCTGAGAAACTACTGGAAACACTACCAGTAATTCTCGCTTGCCCTGTCCAGGGACGACTATGTATAATGGCTCTCCTAGACACAGCGCGATATCAACTCCCAATACCGGGAGAGACAAATCCTTTCTAACCGTCACTGCTTCCAAGTGCTTCGGGACTACACCCAATTACTACCTGTTTGCATGAATCAATAGAGCCGTGGTGGGTAGTAATCTAAGAACTGTGGGAACACACTCGAGGCGAAGTGACAGTGTCAAGTCAGCGGACTAAGCTGTACTCATGTCACCTGGGAACTGTTAACTGACGATAGGTATAATACCAACCAACAGTTGCCGATGAGTCATGTCCAGTGTACTCATAGCCTAACGAGCACCTGCATACTATCTCCAGTACGACGTACTAATGGCTGTGGGACAGACCATCTCCCCTGCTGGGACGAGAAGCATATGCACCAGTCTACTCTGGAGTATCGATGCCCTGTCTCGATAATCCTACGACTAGGGACCAAAATAAGGATGTGCTTATAGACTACCCAGCCTCCACTAGTGTGATCGCCATCACAACACCGGTAGTCAAGCAAAGATCCTAAGGTCTCCATCAATATGTTTTAGCGATATGTTAAAAGAAACATATACACATATTAAGATAGAAACAAACCAAGTAGCATACTACTATATCGAGGAAGACTGTGGTAAACCCGTATATATATCCCAAGCTTCCAAAATGTATTATACAAACTAGTACTATACAATAATGGCCTCAAGGGCATACATATCCAACAATCTCCTACTTGCACTAAAGGCCGGTAATTGGTGTACCGCATACCCAACGTCTGCTCTAAGGCCAGCTGTTGGCGTACCGCATACCCAATAGCTAAAAAAATCGCTCAAACTATGTTTGAGGGAGGGCTTTTGTGAATGGTTCCGCCGTGTTGTCTTTCGTGTCCACTCTCCGTACCTCGATCTCCTGGCGATCAATGATCTACCTGATCAGGTGATACCGCCTTAAGATGTGTCTGGATTTCTGATGGGACCTTAGTTCCTTCGCTAAAGCTATAGCCCCATTGTTATCGCAATACAAAGGTATTGGGTCAACAATGGACGGAACCACCTGAAGTTCAGTAATGAACATCTTCATCCAGACTGCCTCTTTTGTGGCATCGCTTGCAGCAATGTATTCAGCCTCCATCGTCGAGTCTGCGACGGTATCCGGTTTGGAACTCCTCCAACACACCGCCCCTCCGTTGAGGGTAAATACAAAACCCGAGACAGACTTGCTGTCATCTTTGTCACTCTGGAAGCTTGAATCGGTAAAGGACCCGACCCTGAGGTCTCCATTACCGTAAACCAGGAACATCTCCTTAGTCCTTCTCAGGTACTTGAGAATGTTCTTCACTGCCGTCCAGTGGTTCTCACCTGGGTCTGACTGATACCGGCTCATCACGCTCAGCGCGTAAGCTACATCTTGTCTTGTACATAGCATCGCATACATTATAGATCCTACCGCCGAAGCGTAGGGTATAGTGCTCATGCGAACCTTCTCCTCGTCAGTCTTAGGAGACATCTTCTTGGAGAGGGTGATTCCGTGCAATGCGGGTATATTACCGCGCTTGGAATCTTCCATACTAAATCTCTTTAGTACGGTCTCTATGTACCTGGACTGCGAAAGTCCCAGTAGTCTCTTGGATCTATCTCTGTAGATCTTGATCCCCAGAATGTACGAGGAATCACCCAAGTCCTTCATGGAGAACCGTTGCGACAAGAATAGCTTGACCGATTGTAGCAAAGGAATGTCATTTTCTATCAAAAGAATGTCGTCCACGTACAAGACTAGGAACATGACAGTTCGCCCTACAATCTTCTTATAGACACAAGGTTCATCTTCGTTCTTGATGAAATCAAATTCCTTGATAGCCTCATCAAAAAAGATGTTCTAGCTCCGCGATGCCTTCTTTAATCCATAAATGGATTTAAGCAACTTGCACACCTTCCCGCTGCTCCCACTGTCTACGAAACCTTCTGGCTGATCCATGTAAACGCACTCTTCCAAACAGCCGTTTAGAAAAGCCGTTTTTACGTCCATCTGCCAGATTTCATAGTCATGGAAGGCAGCAATGACAAGTAGGATCCGAATGTATTTGAGCATAGCCACTGGAGAAAAAGTTTCGTCATAGTCCATTCTAGGTCTTTGACGAAAACCTTTTGCAACGAGTCTAGCCTTATAGGTTTCCATCTGCCCATCTACACCAAGTTTCCTTTTGTAGATCCATTTGCATCCAACGGGTTTTACCCAGGTGGAGCAATATCCAAGGTCCACACTTTATTGGTATACATGGACTCCATTTCGGATTGCATAGCATCCAGCCACTTATCAGAGTCCCTACTGATAATGGCCTGCCTGAAACTGGTAGGGTCATCTTCTTCCAAGATGCAATCCTCTCGATCCCCGTCTATGAGAAATCCTACCAGATCTGCGGAGTGGCTGAGGTTCGTCTGGGGTTATTGAATCCAGTGGTTCTTCTAAATTTTCAGTTACATTTTGTGGTTCATGGATTTCTCCCAGTTCTACTGAACTCCCACTAGTTTCTTTTGCAAGAAACTCCCTTTAAAAAAAGGTAGCATGGCGAGATACAAACACCTTCTGTTCCTCAGTGTGGTAGAACAGATATCCTAGTGAATCTTTAGGATATCCCACAAATTTACATAGAACTGACCGTGCCTCCAACTTGTCCGGTTTCTGTGTTTTCACATAGGCTGGACAACCCCATTTCTTAATAAATTTAAGACATGGTTTCTTACTGCTCCATATTTCATACGGAGTTTTAGGCACAGATTTGGACGGAACATGATTCAAAAGGTATGCCGCTGTCTGAAGCGCATGTCTCCAGAATGAAAGAGGCAACTCAGTACTACTCATCATGGAGCGAACCATATTCAATAGGGTACGATTCCTCCGCTCCGATACACCGTTGTGCTGTGGTGTATAAGGGGGAGTAAGCTGAGAGAGAATACCATTCTCTTTTAAGTAGTCTAGGAATTCCGTGCTTAAGTACTCCCCTCCTCTATCAGACTGGAGGATCTTGATACTTTTGCCTATCTGGTTCTCCACTTCATTTCTGAATTTTCTGAATTTCTCAAAAGCTTCAGATTTGTGTTTCATCAGATACACATATCCGAACCTAGAGAGATCGTCAGTGAATGTGATGAAGTACGAGAACCCACCCCTTGCATGTATAGACATTGGACCACATACATCACTGTGTATGAGTCCCAAGAGCTCTGTTGCTCTTTCTCCATGTCCGGTGAACGGAGATTTGGTCATCTTTCCTTTGAGACAAGACTGACAAGTTTCATAAGATGAAAACTCGAATGTATTCAAGAGT
The DNA here is from genome assembly GCA_030015575.1 of Agapanthus africanus. Lineage (NCBI taxonomy): Eukaryota > Viridiplantae > Streptophyta > Magnoliopsida > Asparagales > Amaryllidaceae > Agapanthus > Agapanthus africanus. Next base: position 308,611,140 of record CM057347.1, on the reverse strand, counting down.
CCATCTTTATGCAACTTACTTAGTCTTTTCTCTCCGATATGACCAAGTCTACAATGCCAGAAGTAGGATTCGTTCGTATCTAAACTCTTCCTCTTGCGTATGTTTTGTACATTGAGAACTGTATTCTGATTTAGAACGTAGATACCATTAACAGTGTACCTTCTGCAACCAGTACCTTATGAAGTTAGATGTTCATGATATTTCTATCAAGAACAAAGTTATATCCATCTTTATTGAGTGAGGAAACTGATATGATGTTGCAAACCATGGAAGGTACATAATAGCAATCGTTCAAAATCATAGTATTGCCATTTGGCAACACTAGGTGATATTCACCGACGGATGCAGCATTAACTTGTGCTCTGTTCGCTACCCTGAGCGACATATCACCAGGTGCAACTTTCTTACTTTTTCTCAGTCCCTGCAATAAATTACAGATATGAGATCCTGATCCGGTATCAAGTACCCAGGAGGTAGGGCTGACCGTAAAGCAGTTCTCAATTACAAGAACACCTGAAGTAGATGCAAAACTATGCTTCTTCTTAAACTGGATATCCTTGGAATCCATACAATCCTCTTTCCCTTGCTCATACTTATGACTGTTGTCGTAAGTTAGAGCCGAACCAACGTTCCCTAGCCCCGAATAAGAATTCGGATCGGTCAAGCAATACATTTTATTATCTTGATTAGGGCGTGAAATGGTTGCTACCTGGAGAGAGAAAAAAAGAAACACTCTGCGTGCGCTCTTGTAAGATTAGATTGGTTTATTAATTTATCTAATCAGGATGGCTCTCACTGTTTCCTCAAATTCTTCTTCAAACCCTAAAAAAAGAGCTAGTCAGGATTAATCGCACGTCACAATACTTGCTTAACCTTTCAGCCAGGTTAGTGTTGGTACTTCGAAGGAGGTTTTCCAACGCTTTCACAAAGTTTCTTAATTAAATAACCTCTTTTCCCTGGAGGCGTAGCCCCGCTAACACCGTTCTAGACACCTACTTGGTTTATAGCATTGATTGTTAAGTGAAATAATCTCCCGAGAGTAATCCAACTCATCAGTGGGATCGGGATCCAACTATCATTGTACGATGACCTAGATGGAATCCACTCTAGTCACCGCACTCCAGAAGGTATGCTAAATCTGCAAGTTTCAGTTTCTTTAGAAACTCCCGATGTGGATTTTTACCCCTAGGACCCAAGTGACCTTGACGAATAATCAACAAATCAAAAGGTTCTAGTCAAGTTCAACCCATCGTTATCCAGGATTGCATTAGACCCGTCCGCATGATCCTTGACGAATAATCAACAAAATCATGCAACTGTCCTAACCAATGCATCTATCAGTGCAACAGAGAATTATTACTAAGCTACCGTTCACTGTGCCTTGACGAATAATCAACAAACGCAGCATGAATACTAAGTATTCATTATCTGAAATGACGGAGGGCTACGGCTGGGTTTTTGGCGAAAAATCCGTTAACGTAATGAACTTGATTTCGCTGAAGGAACCTGATAGCCTTTTTTTTAAAAATATAGTGGCGAAAACTTTTGCTAAAGAGGTCACTCCCTGTGAAGGGATCTTGGCTCTATCCTCGTCGAATGAGGTGCAGGATATTCCAAACTGAATACCTCGATGCAAAGCAAGAATAATCGACTATAGTGAAGTTATTACCCTGACGCAAACTTTTGTCCAAGGGGTCACTCCCGATGAAGGGATCGCGGCCCTTGCCTCGTCGAATGAGGTGTTGGGCATTCATAACCGAATGCCTCTGTGCAAACCAAAAGAGAATGTCCTTGCAATAACAGCTTTTTGAAAACTGTTCCAACAACATCTTTTAGGTTTATTTTTTCTTTGCATTAATATAATGCGTCCCATCAATTAATCCTACTATTGCAGAAAACAACAAAAATATGACGTATGTTTATGCCATCCGCATTCGCCACGGGGCTCCGTCATCACCCGTTAGGTTACTTAACTAACGACAGAGCGGGGGCAGGACTAGCGCAGATGCAAAATATAAGCAACGCCTACTAGATATCATATATAGATATATACATTCGTCAGATGCAATGATAGCCATTCCAGATCACAGATGAACACATTGGATATGCTAGGAATCCGCGTTTCGTTCGAGCCTGCAACAAAAGACGGATTACACGGTCGCGATGAATAGCGAAACCCCACCCTAGACCCCTACGGGTGCGGCAAACTACCCGCCAAGTACCCGAAGTGAAGCAACCTCCCTCAACAACGTGAGTAGGCCACTCAGCACTTCAAAGTACCCGGTAGTTTGTGCACCCCACCTTGGGTCTATCCTAGGAGCAAAAACAGTAAAAGAAATAATATACAATGGCGGCTACAACCTCATCCCGGATGTGCGGCCATAAAAATAATATTACATCAATTTACATATTACATCAAAGGAAAGATAAATAAACTCTCATCTCACAAACCCCGGCTATTCATCCGCGACAATCAACCAAGTTCATATACACAATCCAACAACATTACAGATCGCAGATATGCACAAACCCTACTAATCGACGTACAGTGATTAGTCGACGTTCAGTGCATATATCACATTACAGATACAACCATTTAGCTAAAGTTTATAGAATTTCGATCAATAACTGTATTTGAATCTACCCCAAGTAAAATCCAGTACTCAGACAAATCGGGTCAGAAACAAAAATTCCCAGAATACACAAAACCACAATAGGGAACCCCAGAAGAATTTTGGCGCGCCACCGAGTTAACTCGGCCGCGGAACCGCGGCGGATCGCTTGGATCGGCCGTGGATCCGCGGTCTATTGAACGGTTCAGGGACCCAAAATTCTATAGATTTCTTAGAAAACCCTGCTTGTATTTTTCATATCTGTGGAAATATTTTTAGGCCAGTTTTGAAATTCGACAGAAAATACATTATTTTGGTGTGTTTTCGGGATTTTTTCCGGATCGAAGTTCTAAACACTTTGCTAATAGTTAGTTGTTATTTAGCTAGGCTCTGATACCAATGTTAGGTCCACATTACCCACCCCGGTTCTTTCGGAGAGGCGGAATAGGTAAAAATCAAAATTTTCTCACAAGGTAACATGGACCATCTATGATGGATCTTTGCTAAAAAAAAACTAACATACTAACTACAAGTTTAGCAACTTGGTTAGAAGGTTATACCTCACGAACCAAGTCCTTCGGGTCTTCTCTCCGCTTTCCTCCTCGTCCACGCAAGCTCCAAGAATCGATCCGGATCTTGGTCACCACCGCGGCCTCCTTGAGTCGAAGACGATCCACCCGAGAGTTTGTAATCCGAGCTCCACCTCAAGCCGAGGTAACTAGGGCAACAAGTATGCTACTCTTGATGTTCTAGGTGATGTAGAAGAAGGTGGTGGATTTGTTTGTCTATTTTGTTTCTATTTTTCTCAACACATGAGAGCTATAGAAAGATCAAGAAGAGGAAGAAAGAGGAGGAACCATGGGAGCTCCAAAACGAAGAGAGAGAATCCCAAAAGAATAATGAACCATAGAAAAATAAAAAAACAATCTTTTATGATAATTATGATGGCTAAGATTGATTTGACCACTATCATGTCTTGATAAAGCAAAAAGCAAAAGAAGAGTCTAGTGCTCTTATGAAAGATCCAAGTCAACAATGGTCAAAATGTCAACATGGTCAAGCATGGTCAAAAGGTCAAAGCAATTAGCCATAACATAATTATCATTAAAAAGATTAGTAAATATTTTCCTCACCTCATAATGGTTTTGACCGAACCAACGGTCAAAACCCTAATGAGGCACCTCCTCATTCTTCATTCCTCACAACCGAGCAAACACACCCGCATCCGCATTACGTAGAACGCGAATGCACAGAAGACTAAACTAATCCATCCATAAAATACTAGGATCAGGCTTAAACAAAAGCCCACTAGCATTGTCAGCCCGAACAGCATACGCGCACAAGTGCACGTAAGTGATCGTAGCCTTGCTGTAAAACCATACGGCCTCTACACCTTTCGCCAAGTGCAGGGAAACTCTCTGTGTGGGACTCTAAAGACTCGACACTACGCTGGCAGTAGGTTTAACCCCAGACCGCAAGCGGCACTAGCTGTACGTAACGGTCCCCAGGTGGATGTCGATAAGAAGGCCGATGAGGTAAACCCATCCGAACTCCTACTGAGCCTGAATGTGACAATCTTCGTACAGTCCGGTCTGTTCGTCTGAGAGTATCGCATGGCGGGCCTAGGGGGCAATAAACGTCAGTCCCCTAATAGCAGTACAAGTCGTGTCGGAGTGTAGCCCAGAACACCCTGAGAAACTACTGGAAACACTACCAGTAATTCTCGCTTGCCCTAGCCAGGGACGACTATGTGTAATGGCTCTCCTAGACACAGCGCGATATCAACTCCCAATACCGGGAGAGACGAATCATGTCTAACCGTCACTGCCTCCAAGTGCTTCGGGACTGCACCCAACTACTACCTATTTGCATGCCTCAATAGAGCTGTGGTAGGGTAGTAATCTAAGAACAGTGGGAACACACTTGAGGCGAAGTGACAGTGTCAAGTCAGCGGACTAAGCTGTACTCATGTCACCTGGGAACTGTTAACTGACGATAGGTATAATACCAACCAACAGTTCCCGACAAGTCCTGTCCAGTGTACTCGTAACCTAACAAGCACCTGCATACTATCTCCAGTACGACGTACGGATGGCTGTGGGACAGACCATCTCCCCTGCTGGGAAGAGAAGCATATGCACCAGTCTACTCTGGAGTATCGATGCCCTGTCTCGATAATCCTATGACTAGAGACCAAAATAAGGATGTGCTTATAGACTACCCAGCCCCCACTAGTGTGATCGCCATCACAACGCCGGTAGTCAAGCAAAGATCCTAAGGGCTCCATCAATATGTTTTAGCGATATATTAAAAGAAACATATACACATATTAAGATAGAAACAAACCAAGTAGCATACTACTATATCGAGCAAGACTGTCGTAAACCCGTATATATATCCCAAACTTCCAAAATGTATTATACAAACTAGTACTATACAATAATGGCCTCTAGGGCATACATATCCAACATAGTGGGGACAGAGTAGTCATTATGTACATCCTTCAAAAGTTCCTAGTCGAGGGTGTATCGAGACAGGGCATCGATATACCAGAGTAGACTAGCGTATACGCTACTCGACCCATATGATGGGCGATGGATGATCCCATATCCATTGGTGTTTGACATTAGAGAAGGTATGCGGGTGCTTAGTGGAGACTGGGTACACTGGACGGACTCGCTGGGAACTCCAAGATGGTATTGTACCTATCGTCGAATAGAAGTTCTCTGGTGACACTGGTACAGGTTATTCTGTAGACCCGAGATCGTCATAGAGTCTTGTGTGATTCCCACTGTGCTTTGATTTCTACCTTACCACGTTCAAAAGAACGTGCAAAACGGTGGCTTTTGGGTACAGTCTCGAGTCACATGAAGGCAATGAGCGATAGGAGGGGTTTCGTCTCTACCTGTATAGGGAGTTGATGTTGCGCTATGCTCGATGGGCCATAATATGAAATCCCAGGCCAGGATTGTTGAGATCTACTGGTAAGTGTTAACAATAGTTTCTCGAACCATTATGGACCTTGCATCGGCATGACTTATCAGGCTATTGGGGTCTGACATTACACCACCCCCAGGCTATGATATGAGACATATCAAACGAAGAGACCGGACTGTACGGTAGTGTTACTGATTGGATTCGCTGGAGTACGAACAGGCTTGCTTGTTGATCTTCTGATCGCTCAATACCCGGGTGGCCGTTACGTTTAGCAGACCGCTTGCGGCTTGTGGGTGTTTGATATGATCATCATCTACTGCCGGCGTATTGACGAGTCTTTAGAGTCCTACACAGAGGTTTCCTGGCTCAAGCGAAACGAAGTAGGAGCGCATATATGATATGTGCTGGACCGAGGTTGATACGATATGAGATACCGTATTCTATTCTCGCGATATGTGATATCGGTCGGTTATATACATGATATAGCCAGGTTATCGGATCAAGTGTTGTTCGATAAGTTGATTCATATAGTATTAGTCGGTTATATATGATATAGCCAGATTATTAAATAAGGAGTTGATTTGATAATTTAAAGTATAATTATATATTTGTTATATTATATTACATTAAATAATATTAAGCTCACTAATGATTTCTTTTCTCACTTGATTTGCTCATTGTGTATATGTGATATGTATATTTGTGTACATGTATTGTGTCATGCTTGATGATACATAAAAGATGGGTGTAAGAGACTTATACCATGCTAGGGTTAAATTAGGGTTTTGATTATTTCTTAAGTTATTACAAAAGAGCAAAATACTTGGTCAAATTTTTCAAGCTTGGAGAAGCTTATAGAACATTGTCAAGGTCAACTTTTTTGTCATTCCTTAGGATATTTTTCCTTGACCCAACCTTTAACCATATCCTTGGGTTTATTCTCTACATGAGTTAAGCATGATGGCTTTAACTCAACCATGGATGCAATAATTCATTTGGATGAATTATTCATGAGTTCTTCTTCTTCTTCTTCAAGCTCCATGAAAAGCTTTCTAGCTTCAATGGAGGTATGAGATAAAATGTGAGAAAATGATTTCTAAAGTGAGCAAACTTCCTACTTCATCATCCTCTACTACTTGCCATTTAGTAGAGTGTGTTTACTTCACTAATTACATGATTAGTGAAGAAATAGCTTGGGTAAGTGTCTCCTCGACGTAGATCATTTTCGGCCTCGAATTCTTCGAAGCAAGCACGTTCGTTTCTTTAAGGGAGCCTCTCTAGAGTTCGGAGTTCATGATCGCAGCGAAGGGGACTACTACACGGAGCTATTTGAAGTGAAGGACCGGTCTACAAAGGTCGTATTCCTTGCTCACTATTAGATGCAAAGTGTTTGCATAAGTTTTCCGTATTATTTCTAGTTACGATTTATGGTTAGGATTAGCTAGAACGACAAATTTTTGAATTTGGCATGGACGATGCCTCCCGAAACTTTGCTGCCGTGCTAGGCAACCCTTCAGATGGGATACACAGTACGGCGGACAACCTGAGAAAAATCGACTTGGGGAAGAAAATGAGCCGAGGCCCACGTTCGACATTGAGCTGTTGTCTAAAAAATAGGTGGCCATACTAAAGGACGTGCTTATACAATATAAAGACTGCTTCGCATGGAACTATTCCGAGATGCCGGGACTGGATCCAAAAATAGCGGTGCATAAACTAGCTATATCACCAGACATCAAGCCAGTCAAACAGGCGCCAAGAAGAATGCGGCTCAAACTCGAGATGAGTATCAATGCCGAAGTCAAGAAACTAAATGACTCCGGCTTCATCTAAGAAGTTCAGTATCACGACTGGATTGCCAACATTGTTCCAGTGATGAAGAAAAATAGGACAGTATGCATCTGCATGGACTTTCGGGACCATAACAAAGCTTGTCCGAAGGATGACTTCCCAGTACATGTTACCGAGCTGATGATCGATAACACATCCACTCATGAGGTCTTCTCCGTCAAGGATAGATCTTCAGGCTACAATCAAATAAAAATGCATCCTAAAGACCAAAAGCACACCGCCTTCCGAACTCTGCTAGGCATATTCTGCTATAAGGTGATGCCCTTCGATTTGAAGAACGCGGGTACTACCTACCAAAGGGCCATGACGAAGATCTTCGATGACCTCATACATGAGATTGTCGAATGCTATATTGACGACCTTATAGTGAAAATCAAATCGTACGAGGAGCACTGGGAACATCTGAACATAGTGTTCCAGCGTCTTCTAAAATACAATCTAAAGATGAATCCTTTGAAATGCACGTTTGGAGTCTCCTCAGGCAAATTCCTAGGATTCATCATACGACACCAAGGCATCGAAATAGACCCATCAAAGATCAAGGTGATTATGGAAATGCCCATGCCAAGAACTCTTAAACAACTGCGGTCTCTCCAAGGAAAGCTCGTGTATATCTGGAGGTTCATAGCCAACCTCTCCGGCAAATGTCGCCTCTACAGCTATCTAATGAAGAAGGGGACCCCGTTCGTTTGGGATCATAAATGCTAAAGTGCACTGGACAAAATCATGAAATACCTGCAGAACCCGCCGGTACTGACCGCTCCGGTTAAAGGAAAGCCCCCCATCTATTCATATCAGATTTTTGCATTTTTATACCGCCCAGTTTTTATCACATTGCTTATCGGTAGGTACTCTTGAGCCGTGTTTGCTAGTCAATTACAGGATACAGGTTCTCGGCTCGAAACGGTGAAATTCATGGAAAAACACGACAAAACCCGGGTTCCTGCCAACCACAGATAAAACACGGATCTCCGCTCTTTATCCGTCTGTTGCCACACACCAGTTTAGGAGACAAAATGGCAATTCAAATGTCATTTTCATGCACAAGGCTCAATGGCAGCACGAGATCCAAGAAATCTACGCGGAGCTCGAGGAAATCATGGGAAAAGATCCACTTTCAATCACCTTTTGATCAACAGAAATTCTGGAAGAAATATGGAAAGTTTATCAGAAAAATCATATGCCAAACTACAGAGAAAAGCAAACCAGGACAACCCACAAAGCCCGAGGGGCCAACTCCTCTAAATGGCCGCGGAACCGCGGCCAATAGGGGGTCTAGGCCGTGGTTCCGCGGCCATATAGTGGCGGCAGTTGACTATTTTTCAGGGGTTTTTTGGTCTTTTCATATTTGTTCTGATTGTTGCCCTAGATTTCCTTTTCCCTGCCTATAAATAGCCCAGAACCTTGTGAAGCCAAGGGTGCATAATCTTGTATTTTTCTAGGTTTAGAATACTTGTTTCTTCTTCCTCTTCTCATCTCTTCTCCATTGAAAAACTTGTAGTGAGCTTTTGTGAGTGAAGAGTGATGAATAAAGAAGTTCCTTTTGTTATTATATCTTGTCTTGTTCTTTAGTTAATTTATTATTGCTTGTAATTTTCATTTGTTAAGTAGTTGTTGTTATTTCTTGTTGTTTCTTTCTTTCTCTTTTTCTTTATCCTTAAAAACAACCATAATGCTTACGCTTGATCCTTGCCAAGGTGAGGTCGCAAATCGCTAGTTGTTATCTTCTAATCTCCTTCTTTCTATCTTCCTCTTTGTTTTGTTTTCTTTTCATTATGATGTGTGAGTAGTTTCCATACTTGTTAGGGTAGGATAAGGGAAGTTTGAGAGAAGGAAATCTCTCTCACTCTTTCCTTGCCCAACATCTAAAATCGACTCCCGTTAATTGAACCACAATCCGCTCCCTACGGCACCCTATCCTACATGATAGCGGTGATTCCGTAGTGAGACCGGTTGTGGTTGAATTAACCGGAGGTTATGGCTAAGAGCCAAGAACGGACGGACAAGCACCAAAAGGAAGAACTTAAGCGTTGGAAAGCCTAGCTTATACTCGCAAGTTCCTTCCTAGTCGTGCTAATCCCCGTTGTTGCCGATTACCGTAACACCGATATTAAGAGTGGCAACGAAAGAAGTGAGCAACTCCTAACTCAAACTAACCTAATCCTAACCCTAACAAGCTCTCTTTACATATCATTTTAACACTTAGATAATCACAAACAAATCTGGACTTTCGGACTTAACTCGTTAAAGCACATAGAAAAAGATTCCCATCTCCCTGCGGACGACCCGTACTCAACCGGCTAGCTACAAGCGAAACCGTTTTGATTGCGGTAATTAACTAAACTTGAACATGCAGAATCTCTAACAATCAAATGGCGCCGTTGCCGGGGAGACGGTAGTTTATTTCTTTGTGTAATTTCGGGTTAATTTATGAATATAACCGAAAAACAAAACAAAAAAAAATATACTTTGTAAAAAAATCATTTTGTTATTTTTGATTAGTTTTTGTGCAAGTGTGCAGGATAATACGAAGTTCAAGTTCAGTGCCAAAGACGTGGGAAGATGACCCACATTTCGCGGCTACACCGCGACGGTTCAAGACGGATAAAACGGTCTACTGAAAAATTCTGGTGCAGATCCAGGAAGCAAATAAAAATTCAGGATAACCAGACAAGAAGAGGACAACCAGGTGAACACCCACAAGAAAACTGATGCTCCGAAGGCACCTTCAAGCCGCGGAACCGCGGCATTAGCACACTAAGGATGCGGAACCGCGGTGGTTTGAAGCTTTCAGGAGCCCAAATTTTGGGTAATTCTTTCCCTCCTCTCTCCCACTCCTCTAGACTCCAATAAACTGTGTTTTCTGCAGCATTCTTTGCTCAAATTCTCTTCCCCCTTCCAATAAACTGTTCTTGTGCAGAATTCTTTGCGCCGCGCTAAAAATAAAAATTGTTTGCAGTTGATTTGTTACGCTTTGCATTCATTAATACGGACTTAAGGGGCTTCAAACCAATTCAGATTGGGTGGGGATTTCATCACCCTTCCCAGGACCCCAGAAATCACAAAAAGCATATGCATTGACCATTGTTAAATTAAAAAATACTAGACTCAGCCCTAAGGACTTCGCGCTCAATAGGACAGAGGACTAATTACAGGCATCGGCCATTTATCCTATCCTGACTTTGCGGTGTCTAGGCAAGTGTGACGAAGGAAAGTGGTTATTTAATTAAGGAACTTCGCGAAAGCGTTGGACAACCTCCCACTTACCTGGCACTTATCTGGCCGCAATTGGCGGAAAAGAGGCGGTTTGAGGTCCTGTTTCTAGTTCTTTGGAACAGTTAGGAGCTGTCTAGTTGACCTAGGTGACCACTAGATCTAGGTGTGATTGTGCATATCTTGTTTGTGATTGCTTAAAGCCGTAAGTCCGTACATATTTCTGTAAAGCTCTTTCTAAAAAAAAAAAGGAAAAAAATCAAAAACTTTTATAAAAACTTGCCCTTTGTCGCCAAAATCCATTTTTCACCCACCACCCATCGCCTTTCTCCATTGACGTTTTCTTACCCTCACCTTCTCCGCTTTGACTATACTAAACTCGTTTAGTGTATGTCCGCTTGGACTCGGGACACTAGCGCCCGCCTAGTCCGCGTTACGTTAGTCGCTACCGACTACGCGATCGACTCAGACGTCGAAACTCCGTCCACTCCTCTTTCACCTTTACCTTTGCCGGCCAACTCCGACGTTGACCGGAATTCTGTTCATACATCTTCACCTTCACCATCACCAACCTCTTCTTCCGTGATGTCAGGATTTAATCCGAACATCTCTTTGACTACCCCTGGATTGGCTCTACCTCCTACGGAGACCAATAACCCACCACCACCTCCTGTTGTAGCGCCACAGCGAATCGCGCTCCAGGATCGTTTCTATCCCACCCGTTCTGCACTTCCCACCTGCCTTTCACTTCCACCGGCCAATGGGGATAATTTTGAAATTAAGCCCCACTTCATCAACATGCTTCCACGATTTCATGGGCTTGAATCTGAAGATGCCTATATCTTCATCAATAAATTTCAAAACGTTTGTGCCATGATGAAAACCACCCAACTGTCGGACGATGCTATACGTCTACGGGTCATTCCGTTCACTTTATGCGATCTTGCTGAAAATGGCTGTATAGCACCGCTTCCCACTCCATAACCAGTTGGGACGAGTTTGTAAAAGCGTTTCTAAAGAAATTTTATCCGAATCATAATACCGCAAGGATTCGCAATGAAATCAACCAATTCTCTCAGCTTCCTTCTGAACCCTTCTGGAAGTGCTTTGACCGGTACAAAGACCTTCTTGTTCAGTGTCCTCACCACGGTATAGAGAAATGTCAACTTTGCCAAACCTTATACGAGGGCCTGAACCCAGCAATGAAGCAGTTGTTGGAAACCATCTGTCAGGGCCACTTCCTATCAAAATCTGACGAGGAAGCGTGGCAATTCTTTGACGACCTTGCGGAGCAAACGCTACAATGGGAGAGCACCAGACCGACTTCTTCTTCTTCTACCTCCACTTCTACCGGTCAGTCTAGGGTAGGAATTCACCAACTTGATGTCTCTATTGCGATGAATGCTGAAATGGCTGCAATAACGAGAAAGCTTGAAGCGATAGAGAGCAAATTCTCTTCTCCTGCTCCTACCCCTGTTCTTCCCCTTCGTACCATCTGCGCTTGTTGTTCCGATCCTTCTCACTTGACCGAAGAGTGTCCTTACAATCCACCATCGCAAGGACAGGATCAGGTTAATGCTGCATTCCAGCAAAGACCGAGGAATGATCCATACTCTTCCACCTACAATCCCGGTTGGAGGAACCACCCCAATTTCGCCTGGAATCAGAATCAGAATCAATTCCAAGGAAACAATTTCCAAAGGGCCCCTCCGCCGCAACAACAAGCGCAACAACAAACTCAACAGCAGTTTCAGCAACCCTTCCAACCCCAACCTTTCCAAAATCAGACGAACAACTTTGCACCCAACAATTCTTTTCCACTAAACAACTTTGTTCCGTCAAACAACGATAAGGTTTCCTCGCTCGAACAAAGTCTGGAGGCGTTCGTCAAACAATCGACTCAATCCACCGCAAACATCCAGTCTTCCATTCAATCCTTAGTGCAACACACTGCCGCTCATGGGCAAACCATCAAAACCATCGAGGCCCAGATTGCACAACTGAATGTGGCCTTAAGCGAGCGAGAGAAGGGGAAGATCCCGTCCCAACCACTCCCAAATCCCGGTCACCCACAGAATGTACATATTGCTCTTGAACAACAGAATCATAATGTGAGTGCCGTGACCACATTGAGATCGGGAAGGATGCTGCAAAACAACATCGGCACACGGATCAATGATGACACCCCGGCCGCTTCTTCTTCTACTTCTTCTTCTTCGTCTCCTGCTTCTTCGTCTTCTGAGCCTATTCTCCGTTCTTCACAAGGCTCTCCTTCCTCTTCTTCTGCTTTGAATGGACCCACTTCTCACTCCATGAAAACACCTGTTCTGGGATCCGTTCCTACTCCACAATCTCCTCCACAAGTATTAGACTCAACCAATTTTAAAAACGTCCCATTTCCAAACCGGTTGAGGTCTAATAAACAAAATCCTCAAATGGAGAAGATTCTGGAGTTATTTAAGCAGGTTAACATTAACATTCCTCTTTTAGATGCTGTCCAACAAGTCCCGTCCTACGCGAAAATCTTAAAGGACTTGTGCACGAAAAAGAGAAAGTCTCAGGTACCCAAGAAAGTTTTCTTGGCTAGTGCTGTGAGTGATGCCCTTACCCAATCTTTACCACAAAAACGGAAGGACCCTGGCTGTCCTACGATTTCTATTACCATTGGGGATAAGAACATCAACCGCGCACTATTAGATCTTGGTGCCAGTGTTAACCTGCTTCCGTACTCAGTATACGAGCAATTAGGCATAGGAGAGCTGAAACCCACGCACTGCACTCTCCAAATGGCCGACCGATCGATCACCCATCCTAAGGGTGAGCTAGAGGATGTGTTAATCAAAGTAGGGGACTTCATATTCCCCGTTGACTTCATTGTATTAGACACACAGCCTGTAGCTAACCCCCGGAATCAAATTCCGGTGATACTCGGTCGCCCATTTCTTGCAAGCTCAAATGCTGTGATCAATTGTCGCAATGGTTCGATGAACCTCTCTTTTGGAAACATGACGATTGAACTCAACATTTTTAGGTTGGGGAATCAGCCCGCCGAACCTAATGCTCATATACTGGACGTCTGCTCGATCCAGGAGATCACCCCTGAAGAGTGTGAATTCGAGGAGTTTCTGTTCGATCATGCTAACCTTAACGCCACTAGTGCGTTCCTCTTCGAACCTGCTGCTGCTTCTGCGCCCGACAACGAATACGAGTGTTTCACGTTCTTGAACGATCTTAGCCGCGCACAACCCGAGTTTGAATCTTTCGAATTTCCGGATGAGTTACCTGAACCATCCAACTCGGTCGCGTACACTCGTTTTGAACCTTTGCTGGAGTCCTTTGAGTTCGAGACCTCTGCCCCAATCTTGCCTTCAATCGTTTTACCTCCAACGCTCGAACTCAAGCCTTTGCCGTCTCACCTTAAGTACGCTTACTTAGGTGAGAACGAGACCCTCCCTGTCATCATTTCGGCTTCTCTAGCACCAGAGCAAGAGAAAGCCCTTCTCGCGGTCTTGCACAGCAACAGGCAAGCTTTTGGCTGGTCCATGGCGGACATCAAGGGGATTAGTCCCCTGATCGTTGAGCATCACATTCATCTGATGGATGATGCCAAACCAGCCCGGGATCCACAAAGACGTCTCAATCCAGTCATGAAAGAGGCTGTGAAGAAGGAGATCGTAAAATGTCTAGATAGTGGTATCATTTACCCTATCTCTGATAGCCAGTGGGTTAGCCCCATTCATGTTGTCCCCAAGAAGTCGGGCATCACGGTCATAACCAACGAGGCGAACGAGTTAATCCCTACTCGCACCCAAACTGGGTGGCGAGTATGCATTGATTACAGAAAACTCAACGCCGCAACGCGGAAAGACCACTTTCCGCTATCTTTCATTGACCAGATGCTTGAACGATTGGTCGGACACGAGTACTACTGCTTTCTTGATGGCTACTCCGGCTATAATCAAATTCCCATCGCCGAAAAAGACCAGGACAAGACCACTTTCACTTGTCCTTTCGGCACGTTTGCATATCGTCGCATGCCCTTTGGGTTATGCAATGCGCCCGCTACCTTCCAGCGGTGTATGATGGGAATCTTCTCAGACATGGTGGAAAAATTTCTGGAGATCTTCATGGATGATTTCTCCATCTTCGGCGATTCCTTCAACGAGTGTTTGCTGCAACTTGATGCTGTCCTTACCCGATGTAAGGACAAGAATCTCACTTTGAATTGGGAGAAGTGCCACTTCATGGTGCGTGAAGGTATTGTCTTAGGACATATCATCTCGCAAAATGGCATAGAGGTTGACAAAGCAAAGATTGAGGTCATTTCCAATCTACCTCCTCCCAGATGCTTCAGAGATATCCGAGCCTTCCTTGACCATGCCGGTTTCTATAGACGGTTCATCAAGGACTTTAGCAAGATTGCTAGACCCTTGACTCTTTTACTGGCCAAGGATACGCCATTCGACTTCAACTCGAGCTGTGTGACTGCATTCGAGTCATTGAAACGCTCACTCACTTCTGCTCCCGTTCTTTCTTCACCTGACTGGACGCACCCATTTGAGATTATGTGCGATGCATCCGACTTTGCCATTGGTGCTGTCCTTGGACAACACATCAATAAGATGCCGCACATAATCTATTATGCGAGCCGAACCCTGAACGACGCCCAACTCAATTATACAACAACTGAGAAGGAATTCTTGGCTGTTGTATTTGCTTTAGAAAAGTTCAGGCCCTACCTCATCGGCTCTCCAGTCATTGTCTACACAGACCATTCTGCTCTGCGCCATCTTTTTCCGAAGAAAGATGCAAAATCTCGGTTAATACGTTGGATCCTCTTGCTTCAAGAGTTTGACCTTGTCATTAAGGACAAACGAGGATGTGAAAACGTAGTTGCCGACCATCTCTCACGACTTCCTTCTTCGCCTTCGCTTCCAATTCCGATCAACGGCGTTTTCCCGGATGAACAGCTCTTGACAGTATCTTGCGAACCCTGGTTCGCAGATATTGTGAACTATTTGGCCACGGGATTACTACCGACTGAATGGTCAAGTCAGGACAGACTTCGCTTCTTATCCCAAGTAAAACACTTTTACTGGGACGAACCCTATTTGTTCAAGTACTGTCCCGACCAGATTATTCGTCGGTGTGTCCCTGACGAGGAATTCAAGAGTGCGCTGTCATTTTGCCAGGATCAAGCGTGTGGCGGGCATTTTGGACCCAGAAAGACAGCTGAGAAGATCTTGCAATGTGGTTTCTACTGGCCACAACTCTTCAAAGACACTCATGACTATTGCAAGACTTGCTCCCGGTGCCAACACTTGGGCCGGATATCCCGGAGGAACGAGATGCCGCTCCAACCGATCTTGGTTGTGGAGATTTTCGATGTTTGGGGGATAGATTTCATGGGGCCGTTTCCCAGCTCTTTTGGGAACTTGTACATCCTTCTCGCTGTTGATTACGTCTCTAAATGGGTCGAGGCTGTGCCCAGCCGGACTAACGACAACAAGGTTGTCGTTAGGTTCCTTAAAGAAAACATTTTCTCCTGGTTTGGGCACCCCCGAGCGATCATTAGCGACAATGGAAGTCATTTCTGCAATAAGACTTTCGAGGCCTTGATGCGGAAATATTCCATTAATCATAAGCTATCCACGCCCTACCACCCCCAAACCTGCGGGCAGGCCGAAGTTTCAAATCGGCAAATCAAGCAGATACTGGAGAAGACGGTTTCCAAGAACCGTAAGGATTGGTCGCTGAAACTCACTGATGCCCTTTGGGCATTTCGAACCGCTTATAAGACCGACCTTAGCATGTCTCCCTATCGGCTTGTGTACGGAAAAGCCTGCCACCTACCTGTCGAAATAGAGTATCGCGCATTTTGGGCGATAAAGGAGCTGAATCTGTCTCTCAAAACTGCGGGCAGCCATCGGAAGCTGCAGTTGAATGAATTGAGCGAGCTTAGGGATGAGGCTTACGATAACGCGGTTGTCGTTAAGAATCGAACGAAGGTGTTTCACGATAAACACCTTTTGCGCAAAACTTTCGTACCTGGTCAGCAGGTACTGCTTTACGACACCCGACTTCACTTCCATCCAGGAAAGCTCAGATCTCGCTGGAAAAGGCCGTATTTTGTGCGGAATGTGTATCCGCATGGCGCTGTGGATTTGGAAAATCCAAAGGACGGTTCATTTTTCAAAGTGAACGGACACCGACTTAAACCGTACCTTAGCGCCGAACCAACAGAGGAGCTCCTGTTCTTACAGGAGCCGGTTTACCCTGCATGATTTTCCTCTGCCTACCCCCAAACTTCGGTTATCCAGCCAAGAACAGTGGACACTGTTCCAAATAAGTTTGGGGGTATGTATATACCATTTTGTATATATTTGTGGATATTCTTTTTCTTTTTCTTTTCTTTAAAAACAAAAAAAAAATTGTATATCGCTAACCGACAATTTTGACCCTTCAAATGATCTCTTCATGCAATGACAGTGAGGACACTGTCCGGTTTAAGTTTGGGGGTACGCTCGGTACGCATTTCTATCCTTCGCATTCATATGTATATTTTGCATCTGCATAATAAATAAAATCCATAAAAATCTAAAAAAAAATCTAAAAATATGAAAACTTTTCTGTCAAGTTAGCTAGTGGGAGGACTCTGATTCAACATTTCGACAGTTTTGTTTGATAAAATAAAAATAACTAAATCTTATTTTTAGATTTTGAAAACCTGAAAGATAACTCTCCTTTGAAGTTAACTATAGCTGATATACGTCTTTACATCACACTACACGTGCCGTGAGTTTTTGGGAATTAGATGACAAGTCTTTTATGTCGAAAAACTTTTAAATGGATAAATGATTTTCTGAGGATCAAATAGGTTTGTTCGGAAATAAGTAATATCAAGAATAGTTTATGAAGTGAGTGAATATGAAGGAATGTTATTGATGCCTTAATTGGAACTAAGTCTGAAAAATAACCCATCTGGAACTTGATTGGAATGATTACACAACAAAACCCACTAAACACGTCTTTTATCTAAAAAAATAATTGAACTGCCGGCTATATCTCCGTTCGTATTAAATCATCATGATTTTCACGCCAAACTGTCTTTTGTTTGTGGACCTAGGTAACTTGAGTAATTAAGTCCGCTGGGGTGTTTTTACACCTAATGCCCTAAAGCCAACTGGTTTGGGAGCATTGGCTCAAAGCTCGCTAAGAAGCCTAGAAAGTCCAGATTAAAACAAAGTCAAGCAAGTGTTCTCTCCGAGTTAAAATTCCTAACGGTTCTTTGTGTGAGAATAATCTTGATAAAAGACAGGCTTTTATAAAATTTTTAGCGGAGATATGAAGGTTTTATTCTATGATAAAGACTATTGCACGTTCACAGAGGTGTGTATGAAATGAAAACAAGAAAAAGGTGGAGTGAAAAATAAGACCTAGTTTCCTGTTAAGGAAGATAGAAATTCTAAAGTTGAAACTTTACTGGAAAACGAAACTTGAAAAAAGCTTAACTCTTTATAAAACTTATGTGATCCTTTCAAAAAATTTATCTGGGCTTTATTATGTGACATGATGACGTAAATCGATCCTTCTGGAAACTTAACGACACTATTTGCACTGCACGTAAAGATATATAAAATCTGTAGTTAAATAAGAAGCGAGGTGTGAAAAATAAAGGTTCGACAGTCTAGACATAGGATAATAGAATTGTTATTTTCTGAAACAAAACTTTAGGGTTTGAATCTTAGTTATTTTACAAAACCAACTTGACCGGATTTTTTGGGTAGTATCCGCTGAAAACCCTCAGGAGACAACACTCCTCCTACTAGGGACACCTAGAGGTTTAACGGCTTGTTGCACATGCTCAGTGCAATCGCGTTCCCTGCAAAAGTGAGGTTAGGAAATTTTTTGTGAATAAAATTGGCTTTGCTCGGGACGAGCAGATGATAAGTTTGGGGGTATTTGTTCATATCAGATTTTTGCATTTTTATACCGCCCAATTTTTATCACATTGCTTATCGGTAGGTACTCTTGAGCCGTGTTTGCTAGTCAATTACAGAATACAGGTTCTCGGCTCGAAACGGTGAAATTCATGGAAAAACACGACAAAACCCGGGTTCCTGCCAACCACAGATAAAACACGGATCTCCGCTCTTTATCCGTCTGTTGCCACACACCAGTTTAGGAGACGAAATGGCAATTCAAATGTCATTTTCATGCACAAGGCTCAATGGCAGCACAAGACCCAAGAAATCTACGCGGAGCTCGAGGAAATCATGGCAAAAGATCCACTTTCAATCACCTTTTGATCAACAGAAATTCTGGAAGAAATATGGAAAGTTTATCAGAAAAATCATATGCCAAACTACAGAGAAAAGCAAACCAGGACAACCCACAAAGCCCGAGAGGCCAACTCCTCTAAATGGCCGCGGAACCGCGTCCAATAGGGGGTCTAGGCCGCGGTTCCGCGGCCATATAGTGGCGGCAGTTGACTATTTTTCAGGGGTTTTTGGTTTTTTCATATTTGTTCTGATTGTTGCCCTAGATTTCCTTTTCCCTGCCTATAAATAGCCCAGAACCTTGTGAAGCCAAGGGTGCATAATCTTGTATTTTTCTAGGTTTAGAATACTTGTTTCTTCTTCCTCTTCTCATCTCTTCTCCATTGAAAAACTTGTAGTGAGCTTTTGTGAGTGAAGAATGATGAATAAAGAAGTTCCTTTTGTTATTATATCTTGTCTTGTTCTTTAGTTAAATTATTATTGCTTGTAATTTTCATTTGTTAAGTAGTTGTTGTTATTTCTTGTTGTTTCTTTCTTTCTCTTTTTCTTTATCCTTAAAAACAACCATGATGCTTACGCTTGATCCTTGCCAAGGTGAGGTCGCAAATCGCTAGTTGTTATCTTCTAATCTCCTTCTTTCTATCTTCCTCTTTGTTTTGTTTTCTTTTCATTATGATGTGTGAGTAGTTTCCATACTTGTTAGGGTAGGATAAGGGAAGTTTGAGAGAAGGAAATCTCTCTCACTCTTTCCTTGCCCAACATCTTAAATCGACTCCCGTTAATTGAACCACAATCTGCTCCCTACGGCACCCTATCCTATATGGTAGCGGTGATTCCGTAGTGAGACCGGTTGTGGTTGAATTAACCGGAGGTTATGGCTAAGAGCCAAGAACGGACGGACAAGCACCAAAAGGAAGAACTTAAGCGTTGGAAAGCCTAGCTTATACTCGCAAGTTCCTTTCTAGTCGTGCTAATCCCCGTTGTTGCCGATTACCGTAACACCGATATTAAGAGTGGCAACGAAAGAAGTGAGCGACTCCTAACTCAAACTAACCTAATCCTAACCCTAACAAGCTCTCTTTACATATCATTTTAACACCTAGATAATCACAAACAAATCTGGACTTTCGGACTTAACTCGTTAAAGCACATAGAAAAAGATTCCCATCTCCCTGCGGACGACCCGTACTCAACCGGCTAGCTACAAGCGAAACCGTTTTGATTGCGGTAATTAACTAAACTTGAACACGCAGAATCTCTAACAATCACCATCCTGTACACAACGGCCTTTGAAGGTTCTCTGGGTGCGCTATGGGCACAGGAGAACGATCAGGGAAAGGAGAGAGCTCTCTACTATTTGAGTCGAGTTCTCCTATGGGCAGAAAACAACTACTCCCCCATCGAAAAGTATTGTCTTGCACTGATCTTCGTAATAACGAAGCTCGGACACTATGCTTTAGCACATGAGGTCCATCTCATATCAAAGGTGGATCCTTTCAAATATCTGATGTCAAGGTCCATACTAATAGGACGGCTTGCCAAATGGGCCCTCCTCTTGATGGAGTTCTCGATAACATATCGACCCCTCAAGGCAGTGAAAGGTCAGGCCATCGCCGACTTTCTCGTTGAGCATTCGATACCAACCGATTCTCCCTTAAATTACGAATTTCCAGACGAACACGCGTTCGATACAATCGAAGGGGAGGAGGAAGGAAATAATGTCCAATGGGAATTCTAGTTCGATAGAGCTTCTTCCATGAAGAAGCGGAAGCACAACACCCCTATAATCAAAGCCGGGGTGAGCCTCATCTTCGTGACTCAGCAAGAAGGGATAATGCGTTTTGCCCTTTTCTTAACGGAACCAAGAACAAACAACGAGGCTGAATATGAAGCTTGTTGAGATTGCTGTCGATATGGGAATCGAAGACCCCCTCATATATGGAGACTTCTAGCTAGTCGTTAGTGTAACACCTTAGAATGTGTTTTGTAGCTAATTATATTTTAATGTGTGGTTTTTAATAAAAAGTTTACCAAATTAAGTTTTAAATATTTTATCCTATTTATTGAATATTTTATTAGATTTTTCCTAGGCTTGCACACACTTGTGCATGATAACTAGGGTTGTTTTGGGGGTTTAACCATGATTAGCAACAAGGTGAGCCAACCATTTCTTAATCTAGTTAATTATTGAGGTGTTTTGGGTTAAATAGTTATGGTTGTTTTAAAAATGAAAATGAATTTGAAATGGAATTTTAAATATTGTTTGAATGGTTGACCTTGGTGAGAGAGAGAGAGAGTGCATGATGGGGCATCATGGCTTTGCCCATGCCTTTATTAATGAAGAGAGAGGGGGGGTTGACTTGTTGGTGTTCCCTCATTCTCACTCCTTTCTCTCATCCTCTCACTCTCAAGCTAGCACACACACTCACACCAAGAGAGAGAAGCAGCAGCAGAAGACAGCAGCAGCAACATCAGTGACAACAACAACAACATCAGCTACAACTGCAGCAACAACAGCATCAACAGCAGCAGCAAGAGAAGCTTCAGCAGCAGCTTCAGCAGCAGTCGAAGCAAGCAGCAGCACCATTAGCGTCAGCACCAGGGACAACAACAACAACCTCAGCATCAACAACAACAACAGAAGCAGCAGCAGTGGCACCAGCATCAGCAACAGCTGCAGAAGCAAGCAGAAGTAGCAGCAACTGTAGCAGCAAGAGCCCCAGCAGCAGTAGCAACCCCTCACACACTTCTTCTCCTGCTCCTTAGGGTTCATTAGGGTATATTTCTGAACCCCATTTCATGTTTGCTTATGTTGTGCGTGGTTTAGTGTCAATTAGTGTTAATTAGCTAGTTTAGGGCTAATTACGGTGTTTTGTGAGATGTTGTGGCAAATTGATGATTGTGTTAGATAACCCTACCTATTTTAGTGTTAATAGGGTCACTTCAACTGAGAAATAGCCCAGATTACACTAAAATACCATAGGGTTTCCTTTTTGTGCAATTTGGTGTTTTTAAAGTGATATACTGGGTATTTGTGATCTGCTTTTGACCCAGGACCTTCAGGTTAAAATTTAGAAAACTGGGGCATGTACACTAGGTCTAGATACCGCCACAAGAACACGAGCCACCCTCTCCCTACCCAGGCCGCCAATTAATTCAATATGGCCGCAAATTGCGGCCAGGAAGAGGATTTAGGTGTTGGGGTCTTGGCTAGGGTTCTCTGCAGTGTTTTGTAGTGTTTTGGCATATGTAGTTTTGTAAGTTTTGACCTGTAGGAAAATCTGGGATCATATATCGTCTTGCATGTCCGTTGTGTTTGCGCGATACGCGCGATACGTGAGTGGGTTCTGTGATCCAGCGTATCGCGGCATGTCGCGATAGTTTTAGACGCGTATACACACGTTTTAGCGTATCGTGCACACGCGCGTTTAGTTCGCGACGCGAGTTTCTCGTTTTGGTTCGATATCGCGTTTTGCGGAATATTTGGCTTATATATGATTTTTGTGTCTAAATTGCAGGTTTGCAGGCAGGGACTACGGACACGGCTACAGGGGGGAGCAGATGGTAGGATTCACCTAGCGTGGAGCGTAGGTGAGTAGATTTAACATCTACAAGGGAATCACCCGCATGGCGTTATGCGTCTGGGCTAGGATTCAATACCTGTCGCATATTCTACGTCATTGTTAGAATTGCGCCTTTACTGTATTTCCTTGAAATAGTTGTACTGTGACTAGCAGCCGTAGGACACTGCATATATTATTGTTGGTTCATGTTGCACGAGCACGGATTGTATGCTACACACACACCGTCAGTAATTGCCATGTCACACACAACCCCTTACTGATACTACATTGCTTATCATACTTGATATCTATCTTATCGGTATACCTGTAGTGTATCTTACCATTAGTGATAGGTACATATACACCTTGCGATACAACTACAGGTATACCATGCACATATTTTACTTATACCCGGGGGGGTATCCTTCATATTCTACTTATACCCAATGGGGGTATACGACATCTTTTACTTATAGGTAGATACCTATACTTAGCTGTACCCTATTGATTTTGCATACATGTGGTTTCAGCTATATACTTTCATTTACATGCTCGCATTCAGATACATCGCATATATTTATTCCTGAATTTGCGCATTGTTTATTTGGATTTTACATGATGTTTTCTGGATTTGGGAACCGCGGGAGTTCATGAAATTATGCATATATTGAAAAACCTGGTTTCCTTGATATGATATTTGCGCGTCCACCATGAGTTTTATCGGTGCTTATTATATACTCCATACGAGGTGTGGTTGCCGTATGAGAGTACATGGTGGGGCCTGGTATGGTTCCCCTCGGTAAGAAGATCGATGGACTTTGCCGATTGAGCCTGGAGGCGGGCGAGTACCTACCGGTGACAGTACCCATGACTCGGCGGAGGATCATGGAGACACCGCTGGGAGTCATGTACGTATGCATACGTCGAAAGGCGAGGGTCAGAGCTAGGCACTCATGCTTTCGGGATAGCGTATGATACGTAATCAGGATTTCTGTGTCGATGCTTGGCACATTGTTTTCATGATATTTCTTTAAAACCTTTGTATATATAACAGGGGATTTAGCCGTTGTTATATACCCTTACACCAATATTAGTGGAATGGGACGCTAAGATATGTGTATTGCCCCTATCATATTTTACTTCTGCAAATATATATATATAGGATGTTAGAAATTATTTACGATTCGACTTGGGATATAGGTGATTCATTGAGATTCGATATTGGATATGAATGAGATTGCTGATTTGTACATTCGGGATATAGGAGATCTATTCGATATTGTATATTGAGGAGATGGGAGACTTATATGATATGAGAGCCCCACTTGGGGGCTGTTTTGAGGATTTGGGATTTGAGTGTCTTGATGGATTGTGATCCGGCCACGACGTCAGGTTTCCGTGGAAACAACATATTCCACCCCATATCTCACACTCATCAATTTTATGCACAGTTTCATACATTGGTAGTCCCCGTTAGTGTACCCTTATGATAGTTGCATATTTGCTTTCTCATATCCCTATTGCATAGTTATTGCATACTATTATCATGTCATCATTGTTTCATATATTGATTGTACCTGCTAGTGTGCTTTCCATTACCTTGCATTCACATGACATGTTATTACTGTAATCGCATATCTTAGATTCATGCTGTACGTACTTTCCTGCGATTACCTGCATATGTTATCTACTATTCACGAGTTGGCAACTCACCCCTGTTATGCCACAGGTGTTTCAGGTTGTTCCCCAGAGTAGTCGAGGCAGGCTATTCAGTTTTCATCTATCATCTTTTGCTACAGATACCGCATCAGCTCACAGTACTATTTTGCTTAGGTGGGTTTGATGATTATCTGTATTTCATATTGTACATTCGTTGTATCTTGTACTCTCTATCCACTATTATGTTGTTGACTTAGAGACTTGGTGAGGACGATATTGTATATTAATTGTGGATTTGTTGTCTTTATATACAGCTTTCTCTCTATTGTCTTTATTTCTTCGCTACGGCGTCGTATATTTTGTTGTATTCATCTTGGCTAGTTTTTACCAAAAAGGGGTGTTGCCAAAATTTTAAAGAAGAGAACTGGACTTTTAAAGAATTTGGGTTGTGATTTCAAAGGTTTCAAAAACTTATATTATCTTTTCCGTATTTTCTTGGTTTAGATTTCTGGGTTTTGGCTTTCTTTTACTGCGTCACGTCTTTAGGCGTTGCGTAGTATTAGGGCCGTCACGGGTCAATTTTGGGTCGTGACAAAGTTGGTAACAGGGGATTTAGCCGTTGTTATATATACCCTTACACCAATATTAGTGGAATGGGACGCTAATATATGTGTATTGCCCCCATCATATTTTACTTCTGCAAATATATATATAGGATGTTAGAAATTATTTAAGATTCGACTTGGGATATAGGTGATTCATTGAGATTGGATATTGGATATGAAAGAGATTGTTGAATTTTACATTCGGGATATAGGAGATCTATTCGATATTTTACATTGAGGAGATGGGAGACTTATATGTTATGAGAGCCCCACTTGGGGGCTGATTTGAGGATTTGGGATTTGAGTGTCTTGATAGATTGTGATCCGCCCACGACGTCAGGTTTCCGTGGAAACGACATATTCCACCCCATACCTCACACTCATCTATTTTATCCACAGTTTCATACATTGGTAGTACCTGTTAGTGTACCCTTATAATAGTTGCATATTTGCTTTCTCATATCTCTATTGCATAGTTATTGCATATTATTATCATGTCATCATTGTTTCATATATTGATTGTACCTGCTAGTGTGCTTTCCATTACCTTGCATTCATATGACATGTTATTACTGTAATCGCATATCTTAGATTTATGCTGTACGTACATTCCTGCGATTACCTGCATATGTTATCTACTATTCACGAGTTGGCAACTCACCCCCATTGTGCCACAGGTGTTTCAGGTTGTTCCCCAGAGTAGTCGAGGCAGGCTATTCAGTTTTCATCTATCATCTTTTGCTACAGATACCGCATCAGCTCACAGTACTATTTTGCTTAGGTGGGTTTGATGATTATCTGTATTTCATATTGTACATTCGTTGTATCTTGTACTCTCCATCCACTATTATGTTGTTGACTTAGAGACTTGGTGAGGACGATATTGTATATTAATTGTGGATTTGTTGTCTTTATATTCAGCTTTCTCTCTATTGTCTTTATTTCTTCGCTATGGCGTCGTATATTTTGTTGTATTCATCTTGGCTAGTTTTTACCAAAAAGGGGTGTTGCCAAAATTTTAAAGAAGAGAACCGGACTTTTAAAGAATTTGGGTTGTGATTTCAAAGGTTTCAAAAACTTATATTATCTTTTCCGTATTTTCTTGGTTTAGTTTTCTGGGTTTTGGCTTTCTTTTACTGCGTCACGTCTTTAGGCGTTGCGTAGTATTAGGGCCATCACGGGTCAATTTTGGGTCATGACAAAGTTGGTATCAGAGCGCTAGGTTTTACCTTTCGGAGTGTAGGATGACCTTAGTATGATGGAGTAGGTAGCTTAAGCAGAGTAACGTAGTATGTGTATGTCTGCAGCATACCCACGGTGCGGTACCTTGCATTAAGTAACCTAAGTACAAATTGCTTGAAATTCCTTCTTTGATGATTCATATCCTTGAGATTCAATTCCTTATTCTCATCGAATCTTATATCTATTTATAGCCTTGCTGCCGATGACTATGGGGACTCAGAGTGATGCAGCGAGGGCCGAGGTCAGAGTTGGCTCGGGTGAGACGAGTACTGACCAGGATGGCACTCTAGTTGCACAGGTGCAGATGGATCAGCCTACTACTTATACTATTGATAGGCTTATGGCTGAGATGCAGGACTTCCGCCAGACTATGAGTTCATTGGTTGATATCGTTCGGGAGCTACGACAGGAGGTTGTCACCCCTGTTACTCAGTTGTCACTTACGGTCAGCATGCAGCAGTCCGTCACCTACATAGCACCAGTGGTTGCAGCTCCAGTTGACGAGGCACATATTCCAGAGGCTCAGACAGTTCCAGGACAGTGGAGGACTCGTACCAGTGTACCAGCCTAGAGACAGAGGTTTGGTCATCGAGACAGATTTCGTGGCCGTCGCGGGAGTAGCAGAGGCTTGGGACGAGGACAGTCGTTCAGCTCTCATCCCCAGGATGGTCAGCAGTTAGCGCGTGGATGTTTTCGATGCTGGAGCCTTCAGCACTTCATCAGGGATTGTTCCTTAGCACCTCGTCAGAATCGTATTCAGAGAGGCCGTGGACGTGGAAGATTCGCTCAGAGGGCTCAGTCTACTAGAGGAGTTCAGCCGGTTGCGGGTAGAGGGCAGACGCAGGAGTTTGCTTCTACTCATCGGGACGCGCAGGCGTCCAATGTGGAGTTTTCAGGTATCTTTAATTCGCTTGTTCTTTTGATGTATTCGTTATTTTTCATGCTTGTACCGTGGTCGGGTAGATTAGTCGTAGTTGTTTTAACTTCTGTCAGCGATTCTTTTGTTGCGCGACACGTATTTCAGTTGTGTGCCAATCGGATAGGAGATAGAGATTCGTCCGTCGTTTTGGTCCTTCTAGAGATGTTGGATTTGATGTTCTCCTGGGCACGGACTGGTTAGCTACGTGCTAGGTGTCTGTGGACTACCGTGAGGAAACAGTCAAGTTTGTTTTCCCGGCAGGTCAGTTCTTGTTGTGCAGGTGAATAGTGGTGCCGCCTCTCACAGCTTGAATTCAGCCTTTTTCGCTAGTCGGCTACTGAGGAGATGTCGTGGATTCTTGGCGTTCATTTGTGATACCGGAGCCACAGTGGGATTGTTGGACCGAGTTCCTTTCGTGCGAGAGTTTTCCGACATTGTTCCAGATGAGCCGGCGAAGCTTAGGGAGCTTAAGGATCAGCTGCAGAGTTATGGTTTGGGGAGTTTTGTGCATCTGAGTGTCTCGCTTTTGGAAGCTCCTATTCCTGTTCGTCAAGGAGAAAGACGGCAGTTTGAGGTTGTGTATCGACGGATCGTCAATTGAACCGGCTTACGGTGCGGATAGGTATCTTTCACCTCGCATTGACGATTTCTTCGATCAACTCCAGAGTGCGAGACATTTTCTAAGTTTGCTTGGGATGAGGTCATCATTATTGCGGATTCGGGGTGATGGCATTCCGAAGACTGCCTTATGCGTGCGACGGGCTTTGGGTGTTTTTGTGAGTCGTTGGATTCACTGATGCCCTAGCAGCAATCGTAGATGTGATGAACCAGATTTCTTCAGGCCGTTCCTCGACCGGTTATTGTTGTGTTATTTACGACATTCTGGTCTATCTAGTGTGTCTTGAGGGACAGTAGTAGCACTTGAGGATTTGTTATGCAGATACTGGGAGAGTACCAGCAGTTTGCTAGATTCTCCGAGTATTTCTTCAGGCTTGTTTTGTTTGACTCCTAGGTCTTGTAGTCATGGGAGACGGTTTCGTATGGTTCCGAGGGAGATCGTGGTCGTACAGCTTAGGTCCAGACTTGTGTGCAGGACGGAGATCTGCAGATTTTTGGGCTTAGCAGGTTCTTACCGCCGTTTCATGCTGGATTGCTAGAGTAGTGTTGCACCGTCGACTGAATGGCCCGGAAGGGAGGTTTCTTTTCTGTGGACTGAGGCATGTGTAGTTTTCGGCAGTTGGAGATTCGGTTAACAGCTACATCAGTTCTTTCTTGCCTTTGGTTCGGGCGACTTTGTTGTTTAACTGTAATGTTTCTTGAGTGGGCTCGAGTGTGTACTGATGTGACACTACAGAGTCATCGCTTTTGCTTCCGTACATTTGGAGGAAGTACGAGAAGGATATTCCACTCATGATCTGGAGATGGCCTCGGTGGTTTTGCGTTGGAGATTTGGAGACACTACTTGTTCGAGAGTTATGTCAGATTTTCACGGACCACCAGAGCTTAACGTACATCTTCCTGCAGCGGATTTTGATTGTTGTGATAGTCTTCTGCAGATTTACAGTTCTTGTGTGATCGTCGAGTACAGCTTAAGTTCGTCTCTACGAAGGGGACAACTTGCTCATGTCCACGCCCGACCACTTTTCCTTAATCGTTTTTGCGAGACACTGCCCCATGCTCGTTCGTCCGTTATACTTGAGCATACTCGGCTGGGTAATGATTCGGAGACCTTGATTTATGACAATGACGTGCTAAGTTGGGGACACGTTTGTGTACCTGACATCATCGGGTAGAGACGTGAAATCCTAGAACATGCACATCTGTCAACTCTCTTTATGCATTCAAGTTCCACCAACATTTAGCGTGACTTGTGAGATAGTTACGGGTGGACAGGGATGTAAAGAGAAGTTTCAGGTTTCGTTTCAAGGTGTCTGTCTGGTTGTGTGCTTGGGTCGAGCATCTGAGGCCGGCTGGAGAGTTGCAATCTTTTACCGTTCCGAAGTAGGAGTGGGAGCAGATCTCCACGAATTTCGTTATGGTTTCTACCCAAGTTTAGTCAGGGTGTGACTCCATTCGGATTCTTGTCGTCCGGTTATACTCAGTTTGCTCAGTTGTTCTTTTTAAGTGGTGTGTTTGTTTTGATTGTTGTCAGCAGTTGGGGATCGTCGCTCGCCATCGTTAGGATTCTCCTTCGATAGCTGTTATCAGGAGACACTCCAATTGGCCACCCTTAGGCTTAGGGGTTAGGTCGTGTCGATCATCAGTCTGTTGTTTTTCTGACTCTGCGTGAATAGGATTTTGGACCCCAGCTGTGTCTAGAGACTTCGGAGATGGTCCAGTTGTGTTAGGTCAGGATGGGAATTGTCCATTGCGAACTGAGGTCTTATGCCGACTGTGTTGGTCATAGACTCGAGATCGCAGGGACAGATCATGTATTCCTATGGACTTTCCGATGAATGACGTGTTGGATTTTGGGAAGCTTATCCCAGGGTTTTAGGTCCTTTTAAGATCCTATAAGCGAGTTAGTTTCGTTGCCTTTAATTTGGCACTTCCGCCCAGATTATTGAATTTCACCCCGTATTCCTTGTGATGATACTCTACAATTACCTTCTTAACCTTTCTCACATGATTTGGCACCAAACCTTTTGGCTTGGACGCGATCTTTCGTTCACCAGCAGCCAGTTGTGTTAATGGCCCGACAGGTGGAGAAACGTCGGTCAAGGGTCTTGCCATCTGTGAAGGGTTTTCTTGGATGTAGCCGTATAGTGAGGTAATCACTTGGGAGGCTGCGAGCGAGATTGAGAGTTGTAATCTTCTCTTTGAAGGTACGCTTAGTATATTTTTAAATTCGGGGACGAATTTCTTTTAGGGGGGGGGGGGAGATTGTAACACCTTAGAATGTGTTTTGTAGCTAATTATATTTTAATGTGTGGTTTTTAATAAAAAGTTTACCAAATTAAGTTTTAAATATTTTATCCTATTTATTGAATATTTTATTAGATTTTTCCTAGGCTTGCACACACTTGTGCATGATAACTAGGGTTGTTTTGGGGGTTTAACCATGATTAGCAACATGGTGAGCCAACCATTTCTTAATCTAGTTAATTATTGAGGTGTTTTGGGTTAAATAGTTATGGTTGTTTTAAAAATGAAAATGAATTTGAAATGGAATTTTAAATATTGTTTGAATGGTTGACCTTGGTGAGAGAGAGAGAGAGAGTGCATGATGGGGCATCATGGCTTTGCCCATGCCTTCATTAATGAAGAGAGAAAGAGAGGAGGGGGTTGACTTGTTGGTGTTCCCTCATTCTCACTCCTTTCTCTCATCCTCTCACTCTCAAGCTAGCACACACACTCACACCAAGAGAGAGAAGCAGCAGCAGAAGACAGCAACAGCAACATCATTGACAACAACAACAACATCAGCTACAACTACAACAACAGCAGCAGCAGCACGAGAAGCTCCAACAGCAGCTTCAGCAGCAGTCGAAGCAAGCAGCAACACTATTAGCATCAGCACCAGGGGAAGCAACAACAACCTCAGCATCAACAACAACAACAGAAGCAACAGCAGTGGCACCAGCATCAGAAACAGCTGCAGAAGCAAGTAGCAGTAGCAGCAACTGTAGCAGCAGGAGCCCCAGCAGCAGTAGCAACCCCTCACACACTTCTTCTCCTGCTCCTTAGGGTTCATTAGGGTATATTTCTGAACCCCATTTCATGTTTGCTTAAGTTGTGCGTGGTTTAGTGCCAATTAGTGTTAATTAGCTAGTTTAAGGCTAATTACGGTGTTTTGTGAGATGTTGTGGCAAATTGATGATTGTGTTAGATAACCCTACCTATTTTAGTGTTAATAGGGTCACTTCAACTGCGAAATAGCCCAGATTACACTAAAATACCATAGGGTTTCCTTTTTGTGCAATTTGGTGTTTTTAAAGTGATATACTGGGTATTTGTGATCTGCTTTTGACCCAGGACCTTCAGGTTAAAATTGTGAAAACTGGGGCATGTACACTAGGTCTAGATACCGCCACAAGAACACGAGCCACCCTCTCCCTACCCAGGACGCTAATTAATTCAATCTGGCAGCAAATTGCGGCCAGGAAGAGGATTTAGGTGTTGGGTCTTGGCTAGGGTTCTCTGCAGTGTTTTGTAGTGTTTTGGCATGTGTAGTTTTGTAAGTTTTGACCTGTAGAAAAATCTGGGATCATATATCGTCTTGCATGTCCGTTGTGTTTGCGCGATACGCGCGATACGTGAGTGGGTTCTGTGATCCAGCGTATCGCAACGTGTCGCGATAGTTTTAGACGCGTATACACACGTTTTAGCGTATCGTGCACACACGCGTTTAGTTCGCGACACGAATATCTCGTTTTGGTTCGATATCGCGTTTTGTGGAATATTTGGCTTATATATGATTTTTGTGTCTAAATTGCAGGTTTGCAGGCAGGGACTACGGACACGGCTACGGGGGGGAGCAGATAGTAGGATTCACCTAGCGTGGAGCGTAGGTGAGTAGATTTAACATCTACAGGGGAATCGGCCGCATGGCGTTATGCGTCTGGGCTAGGATTCAATACTTGTTGCATATTCTACTTCATTGTTAGAATTGCGCCTTACTGTATTTCCTTGATATAGTTGTACTGTGACTAGCAGCCGTAGGACACTGCACATATTAATGACGGTTCATGTTGCACGAGCACGGATTGTATGCTACACACACACCGTCAATAATTGCGATGTCACACACAACCGCTTACTGATACTACATTGCTTATCATACTTGATATCTATCTTATCGGTATACCTGTAGTGTATCTTACCATTAGTGATAGATACATATACACCTTGCGATACAACTACAGGTATACCATGCACATATTTTACTTATACCGGGGGGGTATCCTTCATATTCTACATATACCCACGGGGGTATACGACATCTTTTACTTATAGGTAGATACCTATACTTAGCTGTACCTTATTGATTTTGCATACATCTGGTTTCAGCTATATACTTTCATTTACATGCTCGCATTCAGATATATCGCATATATTTATTCCTGGATTTGCGCATTGTTTATTTGGATTTTACATGATGTTTTCTGGATTTGGGAACCGCGGGAGTTCATGAAATTATGCATACATTGAAAAACCCGGTTTCCTTGATATGATATTTGCGCGTCCACCATGAGTTTTATCGGTGCTGATTATATACTCCATACGAGGTGTGGTTGCCGTATGAGAGTACATGGTGGGGCATGGTATGGTTCCCCTCGGTAAGAAGATCGATGGACTTTGCCGATTGAGCCTGGAGGCGGGCGAGTACCAACCGGTGACAGTACCCATGACTCGGCGGGGGATCACGGAGACACCGCTGGGAGTCATGTACGTATGCATACGTCGAAAGGCGAGGGTCAGAGCTAGGCACTCGTGCTTTCGGGATAGCGTATGATACGTAATCAGGATTTCTGTATCGATGCTTGGCACATTGTTTTCATGATATTTCTTTAAAACCTTTGTATATATAACAGGGGATTTAGCCGTTGTTATATATACCCTTACACCAATATCAGTGGAATAGGACGCTAATGTATGTGTATTGCCCCCATCATATTTTACTTCTGCAAATATATATATATAGGATGTTAGAAATTATTTAAGATTCGACTTGGGATATAGGTGATTCATTGAGATTGGATATTGGATATGAAAGAGATTGCTGATTTGTACATTCGGGATATAGGAGATCTATTCGATATTGTACATTGAGGAAATGGAAGACTTATATGATATGAGAGCCCCACTTGGGGGCTGATTTAAGGATTTGGGATTTGAGTGTCTTGATGGATTGTGATCCGGCCACGACGTCAGGTTTCCGTGGAAACGACATTTTCCACCCCATACCTCACACTCATCTATTTTATGCACAGTTTCATACATTGGTAGTACCTGTTAGTGTACCCTTATGATAGTTGCATATTTGCTTTCTCATATCCCTATTGCATAGTTATTGCATACTATTATCATGTCATCATTGTTTCATATATTGATTGTACCTGCTAGTGTGCTTTCCATTACCTTGCATTCACATGACATGTTTTTACTATAATCGCATATCTTAGATTCATGCTGTATGTACATTCCTGCGATTATCTGCATATGTTATCTACTATTCACGAGTTGGCAACTCACCCCCGTTGTGCCACAGGTGTTTCAGGTTGTTCCCCAGAGTAGTCGAGGTTGGCTATTCAGTTTTCATCTATCATCTTTTGCTACAGATACCGCATCAGCTCACAGTACTATTTTGCTTAGGTGGGTTTGATGATTATCTGTATTTCATATTGTACATTCGTTGTATCTTGTACTCTCCATCCACTATTATGTTGTTGACTTAGAGACTTGGTGAGGACGATATTGTATATTAATTGTGGATTTGTTGTCTTTATATACAGCTTTCTCTCTATTGTCTTTATTTCTTCGCTACGGCGTCGTATATTTTGTTGTATTCATCTTGGCTAGTTTTTACCAAAAAGGGGTGTTGCCAAAATTTTAAAGAAGAGAACCGGACTTTTAAAAAATTTGGGTTGTGATTTCAAAGGTTTCAAAAACTTATATTATCTTTTTCGTATTTTCTTGGTTTAGATTTCTGGGTTTTGGCTTTCTTTTACTGCGTCACGTCTTTAGGCGTTGCGTAGTATTAGGGCCGTCACTGGTCAATTTTGGGTCGTGACAGTTAGCCAAGTAAATGGCGACTATCAGACGTGCAAACCAAAGTTGATAAAATATGCTGGGAGAGTGCAGCAACTGCTGACACAAATCCCCTCCAACATCCTAGAAAGCATAGCGCGTGCGGAAAATAGTAAGGCGGATGCATTAGCTAAGCTTGCTAAGGAGTTGGCTGACGAAAACCTCGATGACGTAAGGATCATTATGCAAAGCCACCAGGTTCTCGCGCCAGCAGATATATCTTCAGAGGATTCAATGGAGCCATCTGAAAGGAAAAAAAAGACCGAACAAGCGGTCCTCCAAATAGAAGATGAAGAAAAGGTCAAGGATTGGTGGGAAGTCTTCATAGACTATTTCAAATCCCATCGAACCCCCGAAAACACGTCATCAAGACATCAGTTCATGAAATGGGCTCTGTCTTTTGCTTTCTTCAATGACACTCTATACAAGAGATCACTTGACGGTTTGTGGCTAAGGTGCTTAGGGCAAGGAGAAGCAAGGAGAGTCATTCAAGAAATTCACGATGGACTCTGCGGTTCTCATCAGGCCGGGATAAAGATGAGCCTGAAGAACAAGAAAATGAGTTACTATTGGCAAATAATGATTCAGGACTGTCTCGAATATGCGAAACGGTACCATTCGTGCTAAGTTCATGAAGACTTCATCCACCAACATCCAAATCCGCTACACCTAACGGTAGCTAGCTGGCCGTTCGAAATGTGGCGAACCGATATAATCGTCCCCATTGAGCCAGCATCATCCAAAGGACACCGGTTCGTACTGGCAACGACTAACTACTTTTCTAAGTGTGCTGAATCAGTACCACTAAGGGAAGTGAAGACAGAGAATATTCTCCATTTCTTCAAGACACATGTCATCTATCGGTTCAGCACTCCGTGATAGAAAATCTCGCAT
Source organism: Agapanthus africanus (assembly GCA_030015575.1). Classification (NCBI taxonomy): domain Eukaryota; kingdom Viridiplantae; phylum Streptophyta; class Magnoliopsida; order Asparagales; family Amaryllidaceae; genus Agapanthus; species Agapanthus africanus. Next base: position 308,576,616 of record CM057347.1, on the reverse strand, counting down.
AATGGGCCAGCATACAGGAGCCATAAAATCAGCCTCTTCGCAGAACAACATAAAATAAACTGAAGATACTCTTCAGTCTATAATCCTCGTGCCAACGGTCTAGCTGAAGCTTTCAACAAGACCTTGACCAAGATTATATAGAAAACGGTGTCCAGAAATAAAAAGGACTGGCACGAGAGACTGCACGAAGCTCTCTGGGCATACAAAACGACGTTCAAAATGGCTACGAATACAAAACCATACGCGTTGGTATTTAGCACTAAAGCAGTCATTCTTTTGGAAATAGAACTCCCTTCTCTCCGAGTAGCAGTTCGATATGAGCTAACAGATGATGAAAATTCCCATCTTCGGCTTGAGGAGCTCGACGCCTTCTATGAAACTCGCCTCATAGCGCAGTAAACCTAGAAGCTTACAAGGCTAGGATGACACGCTCATACGAAAGATTGACTAGGCCGAGGACATTCTGCAAAGGCAAGCTCGTGCTAGTTGTCAAACTACCAATGATCCCCAATCGTGCCAAATGAGGGAAGTTCGAGCCAAAATATGAAGGCTCATACATCATAGACAAAGTCTACCAAGGTGGAGCCTACCTGCTCATGGATATGCATGGCGAGAGACCCTTCCAGTCGATAAATGGCCGATTCCTCAAGAAATACTACGCTTGACGGGTTACGATTTGGGTCAATGATAGATGACGACGCTTGTGTCTGCTCACTATCTTCCTGGGTCAAAACTGTAAAAGTAGTATCCAAAAGAATTTTGCCTCCAAAATGGTGACAATGGACCGAAAGGTCCTTAAACTAATAAACCTCGCTTCAAATATGGCGACAACGGACCGAGACGTCCCTAAACTAATACTCATTCCTGAGATGGGAACGGAGGACCGAGATGTCTTTAAACTAAGATCTCGCCTCAAACATGGTGATAACGGACCGAGATGTCCTTAAACTAAAATCGCGCCTCAAACATGGCGATAATAGATCGAAATGTCATTAAACTAAAACTTCGCCTCGAATGGCGACATTGGATCGGAATGTTCTTAAATTAGCGCATCACCTTAAACACGGCGATAATGGACCAAAATGTCCCTAAACTAGTGCTCCGCCTCAAACATGGCGCATCGCCATAAATATGGCGATATATTCTCTTGAGATCTATATTGCAATCAAAGTTCCAACGGCGAAGACTGCAACCCAAGTCCCATTGGCAAACCGATGGGTAAAAAAATTGGTATGTCTACAAGTAAAATGGCTACGGATGAAAACCCAAAAGGGAGCCGTGAGTAAAAACAACAGGGCTACCGGCGAGCTTGTGAAAACCCGAAAGGGCGCACTCTCGTAAAATTTTCACTTACGAGATCCTCTCGACTCATTAGGAGAACTCCCCTTATGAGACCCTCATGGCTCATAGGATTCAAAGCCTTAGGCTACAGGGACCCGGACCTGTTCTTAAGACGTCGTGTTCCCCACGTTGCCCTACAGGAGGTCCAATATTGGCCCTTGTATACAATCCACGGGCACAAATAAATGATTTCCCCCACCAAATTCCACCAATGACGAGGAATGTCCTCATATGGTGAACAACACTTATAAGTCCTCTCGACTAGTAAGGAGAAAACACTCTTGTAAGATCCTTACGACTTGCAAGAGAAAATACCACTTAGGAGTCCTCACGACTTCTAAGGGAGAACCTACACCTATGAGATCCTCTCGACTCGTAGGGAGAAATAATTTTATGAGACCCTGATGGCTCATAAAGTCAAAAAGCCTTAGTCGACAGGATCCTAACCCTGTTTGCTAAGCCACCTTTGTTCAAATCGACAAAGGAAAATGATGATTTGCTCCTGGCAATATCCCAGTTGTAGCGATGCTGATGCCTAAATCGGTATCAAATTCCAAGTCTTCTCGAGGCAAATGATGATTCACTCCTGGAAATACCCCAGTTGTAGCGATACCGATGCCTAAATCAGTATCAAATTCCAAATCATCTTGAGGTAAATGATGATTCGCTCCTGGAAATATTCCAGTCATAGCGATACTGATGCATAAATCGGTATCAAATTCCAAGTCCTCTCAAGACAAATGATGATTTGCTCCTGGCAATATTCAAATCGCAGCAATGCTGATGCTGAAATTAGTGTCAGGATCCAAGTTCCCGACTCGCAACAAAAGGATATGCATATGAAATAGCCAAAATGATGGGGCAACTCGCAATAAAAAATCAGCGAGCAAAAAATATATGCATATGAAACAGCCGAAATAATTGGGCAACTCGCAATAAAATAACAGCGAGTAAAAATAAACAATACATAGCCGAAATGATTGGGCAATCGCGACTTTCGCGATATAAAAGCTAAAAAGATAGAGCATCGCGAAAACAAATGAAAAAAAATATATCAAAATGAAACTTTTCTTCCCTGCGGGTGAGTCCACATCAACCCCTATATACAGTCCATGGGCACAAATGAAGGGGAACCATATTTTCCCACCACGCTCCATCAAAGGGAGAGCCAAGTCTCGACGGTTCACATACAACCTACAGACAACCTCGACATTTGTCTAGTTACAGCAGGCGCAATGTCAACTATGGCGTTTCTTCTAAGTCCAACAGGATGCAGACACAACGTCAATGAAAGAGCTCACGGTCGAAACAAAACGGAGTGACGACAAAATCCCAGCTCTAAGTCTCGACGGTTCACATACAACTTAGAGACAACCTCGACATTCTTCTCGTTACAGCAGATGTAATGTCAACAAAGGCTACAAATAGCCAAATCAAAAAGGAGTGACGGCAAAATCCTAGCTCCAAGTCTCGATGGTTCACATACAACCTAGAGACAACCTCGATATTCTTCTCGTTACAGTAGATGCAATATCAACAAAAGCTCCAAAACAGCCACATAAAAAAGGAAGCGAAGGAAAAATTCCTAGCTTCAAGGTCTTGACGGCAACTCACATAAAACCCGAAAGACAATCGGAGATCATCCCACATCAGTGCGGAGTGGTTATGTAACATTTGAAAAAAAAAAAATATTTTTGGGAATTTTTATAATTTAATATTATTTTTAATGAATATTTTAATATTTCGGTATAATTAAATACCGATAAATTCGGGAAAAATTTTGAAAATTATAGAAATTACTAAAAGAGGGTGTTTTATATGAATTATGCAATTTTTAATTTTTTATGATTAATTATATGCTAATTTAGTGCTAATCGCGATTAAAAATCGCTAATCGCGTTTTAAACATGTTTTGTGCAAATATGTACCATATCTTTTTTTTACACTTGTTGCATTTTCCTACATGTTTTGGGTGCATGGCTTGTTATTTTGGGGTTACTATTGAGAAGAGAAGAAAATAGAAAAGAAAAGGTTAAGATTATAATATGGAGGTATGATTAGAGAGAGAAAGAGTGGGTGAGAGGTCAACCCTTTGTCATAAGCCATCCCTCATCATTTCATCCTCTCATTCTCTCCCATCTCCTCCCATTGTTGCTGCTGCTGCTGCACACCCCCCTCCTCCTCCATCTTCAATCCCCCAAAACTCCATGATAAACACTTCAAAACCCAAATCCCAATTCACAAAAAGGATGCAAAAGCTCATTAGCTACCCCATGGACCAAGAAAGAGAAGATTTTGAGGACTTTGAGCAACTCAAGAAAATTCTTGAGTTTCCAAAGGAGGTAATTTCTGCACCATTAGTGTAGTGTTTCAATTCCTTATGCATCCATGCATGTTTCATGTCGATATTGAGTGGTTATGTGGACTTAAAAAATTCTAGTTAGGGTTTGAGGAAACTTTAGGTTGTGGTGAGCAATTAAGCTTGGTAGAGGCCACATAAACCCCCTAGTGCTAGAACCTAGGCCTAAACCAGAGACTTGAAACCCAGAATGCGGATTTAGGAACCCAATATCGGAAAATTGTGGAATCTGTGAGGGTAAAATGAAATCTGCTATCACCCCGAGACTCTGAAAATTATTTTGCAAGGACAGTGATACATGCAGGCATCTAGGAAGCTACCACCAAAACCATTGCCCCTAATTCCCCAAACCGGCCACAGATTTAATCCAATTGGCCGCAAATTGCGGCCTGGGTCCCACCATTTTGGCTCGTGTAGGTTATGAAGCTTTATTTCATGTAAATTAGACCCCTGGCATATGCAAAATTGTCCAATTTGACCTAGGGTAGAATCTGGAGCCTTTTTCCTAAGTTGCTGTTTTGATTCGGAGTTTCGTTTTGCGTATTTGTGTTTTACCTCGATTACTTGGCGTTTATACGACGATATCGAGGATTGTTTGATGGTTTTGAAAGCGTAGTCCATAGGTTCTAACCTATAGGCCTTAGCGCGTCGTTTGGTTTTCTCAATGTCATTTTAAGGTTTATTTGCGATTGTGTTATCTTGTAGGTGTTGGCTATAGTGCCCTCAAGGCAATTATCATAGTCGCAGGTATGTGATCATGATGATTGAGCGAGGACCTATACAGATAAAACAGTCTTACTCGTGATGATAGTATGCTCTCTGGTTTGTCCTTATCATCATATGTTGATAAAGCCCATAGGAATCTTGCTTGACTGCCAGCATTGTGATGGCGATCACATACGTGGGAGCTGAGGGTCTATAAGCACATCCTTAAATGTCCCTAGTCGTGGGAGTATCGAGACTGGGCATCGATACTCCAGTGTAGACTGGTGTATACTTATCTAGACCCTGACGAGGGGCGGTGGCCGGTCTCACAAGCCATTGGTGTTAGTTGTTCACCTAAGATAGTATACAGATGCTTATTGGGTTATGAGTACACTGGACGGACTCGCCGGGAACATGCTTGTTGGTATTATATCTATAGTCAGATATCAGTTCCCTGGTGACATGTGTACAGGTTAGTCTGTCGACCTGAGATCGTCATTTGTCACGTGTGAGTTCCTACTGTGCTTTGATTACTACCCTACCACGGCTCAAAGGAGTCGTGCAAACAGGTTTTAGTTGGGTACAGTCCCGAGCCACATGGAGGCAGTGAGCGGATCGTCGGGGATTCGTCTCTCCCGGTATTGGGGGTTGATGTCATGCAGTACATGGGTGGCCATCACTAGAAATCCTCGGCTGGGGTATGTAAGAATTACCAATCCAGGATCGATAGTTTCTCAGGTAGTGATGGGTTTGATACCGACACGAATTATCGCGTTGTTAGGGGTCTGACTTTATCCACCACCCTAGACTCGATATGCGATACTCTTAGACGAACAGACTGGACTGTACGGATATTGTCACTGATAGGCTCAATAGGGGTTCGGATGAGTTTGCTCGTCGGCCTTCCTTTCGCTCAATACCTGGGTAGCCGTTACGTACAGCTAGTGCCGCTGACGTGCTTATGGTTAAACCCACTGTCAGCGTATTGATGAGTCTTTAGAGTCCCACACAGAGGGTTTCTCGGTTCAGGAGATATAGTATAGGTGACGTATGTTGATACATACTGGTGTCCGATTAAATATGTAGCGTTTTGAAAATCGTTTCGGTGATATTTTGGAAAATCGGTAAAATAAGGGGGTTTTCTGTAAAAAGTCAAAATACAAATATCTTATTATAAAAATTAAATATACATATTCTAGCTATGTAATTGCTAGTATTTGGTTCTTATTGAGCCACTGGTGAAATTTCAAATTTTCTGAAAAAAATTATTTTATTATTATTTTAAGCCGTCACTAATACATTTAATTAGGGAAAATTACAAACTGGAATGGGTTAAAACAAATTTTGTTTATCATAACACATTAAACAAAATTTTATCATATGGTTTTTGAAATGAAATGGTTTGCCAAAACGGTTTAGAAAATATCGAAGAAAAAGGCTTTTTTTAGGTGAAATTAGCGAAAACTTGCAATTTGGTAACTTGAGGGGTTCTTTTTGCATGGAATTTTCTTTGCAACCTCACACACATCCTCACCCACTCACATGGCTGGCCCCACCACCACATGACAGCAGCCCACTCCCTCCCCCTCCTTTTTGTCATTTTTCATGTGAAAAGAATGGTTAAAATCAAGGTTTTATGATATATTTGTGTAGGTGGGGGTATTATGGTAATTGGGAGGGGCTTTGACCATGGAATTTCTACCCAAATCTCTCACCTCTCCCCACCCCCATCCTCTGGCCGAAATGATCAGCAGCCCCCCCTCATTTTCCCCACCAAGTTTCCACTTCATTTCATCTCCAAAATCATCCAAAATGCTTCAAAAATATCCCACAAAATCAAAATCTAATTCCTACCCATTTCTCATTAGCCAAAATTGCATGGATCTAGGGAACAAGATTTCAATTTGGGAGGCTATGTGTACTTGTGGATCTTCAAATCTCTTGGGTATAAATTCTAACCCTTTTTGCTTAAATTGTTAGTTAATTTCTTAAAGCTATTGTATTCAAGTGTTAAGTGGTTGAATTGCTAGTTATGAATTTTCAAGTTAGGGTTTGGAAATTCTAGAATTGGGTTTTATTAAAATGTTTATGTTTGCATAGGGTAATTAACATGCTAAGTCATACAAAGTGTAAGCTAAGTGCTAAAATTAATCTACTTGCTAGCTGCAATTTGTTAATTTAAAATTTGCAATAAATAAGCTTTTATGCAAACTAAGTTTTTATGAAATGCATATATAGGTGAGATTAAATTATGGTTAGGGTTTTTATCACATTATTAACATCTTAATTTGTTGTTTAGAAACTTAGATATTGCAAATCCAACCTAAATTGTTGTTTGTGCATTTTGCTATAAAATTGTTAAAATTTAGGTATTTTGTAAACTAGAATTTTAGGGTTTTTGGAATTTAACGAGATTAAATTATGGGAATTATTTTTATGACTTATTTAAGATATTTAGTGAATATTGTGGCCGCTAGATTCGTTTATACATCGAGTTTTGTACTAAAACGGTGATTTGTGCTTGCTAGATTTTCGGAAAAATGACTTTTTAAGTGAAATTGGAGTTTTTTTTGTGAATTTTAAGCTATTTTATATTATAATTAGTGCTTGTAACTGTACAAATGAGTGTGTTGGGAGTTTTCTCGATGGTTTGGCGTTTGTACGCCGACGTCGAGGGTTTTTGGGTCGATTTGTGAAAGCAACCATAGGTTTTGACCTATGTGGGATTCGTGAGTCGTTTTGGTCATGAGTCGGATTTTAATGCGATACGGTGCGTTATGATATGTAGGTACCCCATGTGGACTTCGAGACGACAAGCAAGCGCGTGACGACGTCGGCACCGGCGAGCGAGGACCAGGTGAGTAGATTTATATCTACGGGGAGAAGTCGGGTGGATGGCGTATAGCACCCCCGCAGTCCGTGGTGGTGTATACGGATGCGTATACACACCAACAATTATTATATGTTATTTGGGATTAATAACGATGTTTAGGATGGATATTGGTGTGTTGGATTATTTTAGTGTTGCGAACCCTAGGGTAGTGTTGCACTACACATACACTCATACATACTTGCATACATTCCTATTTATATGTGCTCATGGGATTCTTTATACTTATGTGTTCACATGAGTATGGGACTATGTGTTCACAGACGGATTTGAGGATGATACTTGGGATTGAGCTAAGTCGATGAGAGTTGTTTTGTGGTTGTGATATCGGTGATATGGCAGGATTCATACTTGAGGTACGTCCTGGTGTTATAGCGGATCTTGGGGCGGCGATACCGGTGAATAGTGTTATAAATAAAATGGTCGACATGTGATCTTGAAATGAGGCATGATATGCTAGGATATTGATATTAGGCCGTATCGAGCGATGTATACCCCTTGATGATGATATGTGCTGACGATATCGGTTTGTACGAGATTGTCGATCAGTAGTCAGATCATGAGTATATTGAGGATATTAGTATTGTACTAGACATAGGTCAGTACCCTAGACTATGATCTTGGATAAAGTGGATACCAGAGGAATAGTGTGAGGAATATGATATTGACCCGTACCTAGATTTGGGGATGCCGTACGACGGATTTACGTATGAGCTATATCTTGATGATTGATCCGCACTCTTGACTTGGGATGTCTGATTATAGATATGGTATCGGATATGATATTATTGAAGCGGGATCACCGACTAATATATATACAGGTATGTATATGTATCGACTCAGATATTAGGCGGTTTCCTTACCTGTAGTCTAGCTTGTGGCTTAGCCTTTAGTTTAGTTAGTTGTTAGATTAGATTCGGTTCCTACCTATTTCAAAACTTACGAATCGTGCGTATTTTAAAAGAAAAGTCAAGGGATTCTACGGATATTTCAAAAAAACATATCTTTCTTAAAAACACCGTAGCCCCTATTTTCAAAACCCCACGATTCGTGTTATTTCAAAAGGCACCATTGTAGGACTTATATTAGATTAATGCAGATTAGTTATCGTTGCGTCTAGTATTCAGCTCCCGCTCATTATTGTTGTTCGCTCCGCATCACATGCTTATATTATGCTTCATATTCTACTGTTGATATCTTGTGGTTAGGACACCAGCACCATTACCGATGATGCGTATGTACCACGTACACTTACTTGCCGGCTCACACACATCTTCATCGGTAATTGCCATGTCACGTATACCTTAGAAAATATTATTACTTGACATAGCCTGTTAGCTAATAGTTTAGACATGATATTAGTGTACTTGCCTTATATGTTAGTTTAGGCATTGTAGTTATTACCTGCTACTTCATGCATACTGTTATTCATTGTTATGCCGCATTCATGGATTCCCATGCATATATTCACTTTTTACGTGCTATTGAGGTTTTGGATTTGGATTTCCATGAGATTTTCTGGATTTGGGGAAAACCGCAAGACATATACAAACTTCTTCTTTCTCTTTTTAAATGAAAAGCACGGTTTTTCCCATGATGTATGAGTCGTCCACCATGAGTTTGCTGATGGATTTCGAGACCTGATTCGAGGAGTTGGATGAACCGTTTCGGGTACATGGTGGACCCGGTAAGGTACCCCGGGGTAAGAAGCTCGTAGTGATGACGATGAGCCTGGCAGGGGGAGACTACCTACCGGTGATTTTACCCGACGCGTCGGATATCCGGAGGATACCGTCGTGGTCTTGAGATGGATGCTAGGGGCCGGTCTGGACTGACGGCGCCCTAGATATTGAGATTGAGACATTGAGATTTCGAGATATTGAGGTACTGAGATTTGATGATACAGGCCAGTCCGGATAGCCGGAGCCTGAGGTTTTGAGACATTGAGATTTATGTTTTGTGTCGATACTAGACACTGTTGATGCTGATTTCATTTATGATACCTCATTTTAAAAATACAAAGGAAATCTCACTAATTTATGAAAACAGTTTCTTCATTTACATGTATTCTGTTTTCATGCATTCATACCTCATTCATATGATATATTGCTACCTGAGGCACTGACACGGGCACATGAGATCACACTCGGGTTAGATATTACCCTAGCCATTGTTATAGGCTACATGTTATTCATATATTTGAGGATATATTATGATCATTGACCTAGGTTGCGTTATTTATGCGATTTCTGTGCGTAGATGTTTTTCTACTCACGAGTTGGCAACTCACCCCCGTTGTGCCACAGTTCTTGCAGGTTTCGCCGTACAGGTTTCATTACGGCTTGCTGGCACTATTTCCATTTCCGGGTGACTTGCTAGTAGATGGGTTTATTTGTATCGCACCCATCATTATATCTTGTATATCATTATTCTATTGTATCTAGAAGTTCCATCAACCAAACATGTATTTATTTCAGAGATAGAGACCAGTGATGTTATTCTTTCGGCCTTAGAGTCGCGCGTTTTATTTCTGTGGTTTTCTTGTGGTTTTGAGTTTTTGATCCTCGCCGTTGGCGTTGTATATTATATTGCTTGTGTGGTTGTGACCGTCGATTGACGAAGAGCTAGCTCCCGCTTGGGGATGCCTTTTATTGATTTCGTATACTATTCATGTTGTATCCCGTTTGGGAGCCAGTATTTACAAAGGAGACTCTGCCGAAATTTTCGGGAAATATTGATGTTTTTTTTAAAACCGCATAATTCGGCTTATGCTATTAAAACTACTTGTTTAAATTGGTTTTCCTTCACTCTACTACTTTTCTTGGTTTGCATTTCTGGGTTTTCGGGTTACTTGGATTACGTACGTCTCGAGACGTTTCGTAGTTTAAGTGCCGGTCATGTTTCGTACTTTCGGGACGTGACAAAATATGTGCAAGGACTGCACAGACTTTAATCGGATGGTTGATAATACTAGCGGCTTAGGATTAAGCCAGATTGTTAAATCAAGTTTTGATTTAATAATATACATATGTATTTATATATATGTATTCTAGTATTATTGCTCACTATTCGTTTTCTCTCTTGGCTATTCGTATTTTCGTACGAATACGTGTATGTGTATTCCGATACATATACCGGGAAGCATTCCGTATTTATACGGAATGGCTTCTAGAAGATGCCACCTCATTATTGATTTTCTTTTGAAAATCATTTAGTTTATAATGAGGTGGAAAAGGTGACATGGCTAGGCATGGGTCTTTTGGTAAAAGCATGGACTCTGGCAATGTAGAGAATGGTATGGGTATTAATTTATTGCAACTAAGCAATAAGATTTTATTTTTGAGTGGGCATGAGAGAGGGTCGGCCAATTTTTTTTGGGTGTAGGGATTTTCTTGCTCGTTTTGGTGCTCTCCTCACTCTCATGCTCACACAAAAATACTTAGCTAATTTTCATGCCATCTCCTTTGATCATCACCTTATCATCTTCTATGGTTGCTCCATGAGTTTTATGGTTGAGAGAAAGAATTTTAGTGACACTATCCTACACTCCCCACTCTCCGCTACTAGCAATTTTGAAGAGTCGGTTGGTTCGCTTGGCGAACCTGAAGCTTGCACCGTTTCCCTCGGATGGATCATCGGAGACGAAGGAAGACCGGCGACCAAAGTCGATCCGCATCACTTTGAGCTTGGAAATGGTTGAAGACCCGAAGGACTTGGTTCATTAGGTATAACCATTCTATCTCCTTTTGTTAGATTGCTAGTTTTAGGGTTAATGGTTTCGATCTTACAAAACGGGTAATGGTAGCGACGGGTTTTAAGAAATTTTTGTTCCGATTTGGCCACGGTTCGATGGCCGGGGCACTCCCACTACCCAACAATGGTATCAGAGCCACCCATTAACCCCTACTAGCTAGTTTGCACAAGCTTAAAATCTCAATCGATCAAAATTTCGAAAACAATTTTCAGTATCGTCAAGTTTCTGTCGATTTCTGAAAGTGCTCCAAAAATTATTTCCAGAGGCCTAAAAATCCGTGCAGGCGTTTTTATGAGTGCAGAAAAAATTTGGAGTCCTGAAGCCTCTAAAGCGCCGCAGAACAGCCGCACTAACCCCCTATTAGCGGCGGTTCCGCGGCCGTTTAGTAGCGACGGGCCATGAAATTTTTCCTGTAGCTCATAACATTGAATTGTCATTTTTTGTGATATCTAGTTTTGTCCCAGAATTTTTTGAGTACTGGATTTGCTTTTGGGGCCTTTGCGGATAAATTTAGTCGATTGAAATTTTAACTGTGTAATTTTTCAGTACTTTACATTTATATCTATAACCGTGAATGTCATTTGATCGGTAAACCTTGTCTAATCGCTATAGTCCTTTTAGACGGGTTTGCGAATGTGACATTCACGTTGATGTTCTGTATTGTGCTGTGATGTTGCGGATTGTCGTGGTGGATAGCTTGGGTGTAGTGGTAATACAGTTTTGTTGTATTTGTACATTTGATATTGCGGGGCGAGCGTCCGACATGTGGACTGCCGTCACTGCCTGTTTGTATATTATTCTTTTGGGGCACGACCGGGCTGAGGTCGATGTCACCCTTGTATATTATTTTCTTTTCTGTACTAGGATTACCCCAAAGTGAGGTGCACAGATAGCCGGGTTCTAGAGGGCAACGGGCCTGCATCTCATGGCGTTGAGATGAAGGGGGCTTCACTCTAGAATTTGCGGGCTATTCGCCGCACTCGTAGGGGGTACAGGTTGACCCAAGCATGGGTGCTCAAGTTACCGGATTCCGTGAAGTGCTGGGTGGTCCATTCACTTTGCTGAAGGGGGCTGCCTCACTTCAGGTTTTGGCGGGTAACTTGCCGCGCTTGTAGGGGTCTAGGAGTTCATTGCACAGGCTATCCACACGACCAGGGAAATGTCGGGTTTCAATTTTGGCTCTATGAAACCCGGGGCTCCCAGATTATCTGTATTGTTCTGTGATGCTTATTACTTTTCTGTGATGTTGCATTTATCATGCCTGGGATGATTGTTATATATACTAGTAGATGTTGTATATATTTTGCACCCGCGCTAGCCCAGTCCCCGCTCTGTCGTTAGTTAAGTAACCTAACGGGTGATGACGAGACCGAATAGCGAATGCGGGTGGCATATACGTACATTTTATTTTCGTTCTTTTCTGGTGTGATTAATTGATGGGACTGTGTTGATTCTTATCAATGCAAGGAAAAAAAAACCAATATAAAAATGATGTTGTTGGAACCAAGTTTTAAAACTGACATTACAGACGTACGCTTTTGCTTTGCATCGTGGTATTCAGATTGGAATATCCTGCACCTCATTCGACGAGGCAAGGGCCGAGATCCCTTCATCGGGAGTGACCCCTTGAGTAAAAGTTTGCATCAACGTAATAACTTCACTATAGTCGTTTACTTTTTGCTTTGCGTCGTGGTTTTCATTTTGGAATATCCTGCACCTCATTCGATGGGGAAAGAGCCGAGATCCCTTCGCCGGGAGTGACCTCTTTAGCAAAAGTTTTCGCTACTATACTTTTATAAAACCACTTGGATTCCTTCAACGATATCAAGTTCATTGCGTTAAAGGTTTTTCACCAAAAACCAGCCGTAGCCCTCCGTCATTTCTTATGAGATTATTTAGTATTCGTGCTGCGTTTGTTGACCTAGTCAAGACGTAGTGTTCGGTAGCTAAGTAGTGCTTGTTTGTGGCATTTTAAATGCGATTGGTTAGGACAGTCGTGCGGCCTTGTTGACCTAGTCAAGGGCACGTGCGGGTGGGTTTAATGCAATCCAGGATAATGACGGGTTGAACTTGACTAGCGGTTTATAGTTTGTTGACCTAGTCAAGGTCATAAACCGCTTGGGGTAAAAATCATATCGGCAGTTTCAAACATACAGGAAACTTGCCAGGCATGCGCATACCTTCTGGAGTGTGGTGACTTGAGTAGCTTCCATCAAGCTATCATGCGATGATAGTTGGATCCCGATTCCCACTGATGAGTAAGATTACTCTTCGGGTGATTCCGACTAATTCTCCTTTTAGGTTCGGAGGAGAATTCGAGAAAAAAGTGGGAGCCATCCAGATTTGATAAAATGATTATCCATTCTGATCTAGGTTAGAGTGCACGCTTAGTGTTTCTTTTCTCTCTCTTTTTGGCATCGACCATGCCCCGACCTTAGACATTGACTCAATAACCAAGTTAACCGAACTTTCTTAAAAACACTGGGTTTTGGATTGTCCAAGTTGCATACATCATTGCCGCTCCTTCTTTTGACCTTTGCTTTTCTCCAGAACACCCCGTATCAGTACGTATATCCACTTCCATTGGATAAAACCATCGTATGGTTATATACGAACTCTAAGGAACTTTTTCGAGGATGGTTTCTGGTTCTGGAGAAAATGAATAGGACTATTCAGTTGTCTTTTCCTTTTACCTTCTCTCAGGTTGTGAGGGCTCCTAGGATTAGGAGACAGTACACCTATTACGCTTATTGGATAGTCTTCTTCCAAACCATAGGCAGGTGCCAAAAGGTAGGGAATGAAGAAAACCAATTAGCCTAAGTATGGTGTGCAGAAGGTAATAAGTAAAGGCAAATAAAGGGATTAGAAAGAGGGCAAAGTAACATGCGACTGCTATGATTCATGACCAAATCACGTATTTCATCGCCACTCCTACTTCACATTTGTATTTCTCCAGAACACCCCGTATCACTAAGAACATCCAATTCCATTGGATAAATCCATCGTATGGTTATATACGAACTCGAAGGAACTTTTTCGTGGATGGATTCTTGTTTAGGAGAAATAGGAATAAGATTTATTCAGTTGTCTTTTATCCTTACATTCTCTCAGGTTGCGAGTGCTCCTAGGATTAGGAGAGTACACCTATTATACTTATTGGATAGTCTTCATCCAAACCATATGCTGGTGCTGAACGGTAGGGAAGAAAGAAAACCACTTAGCCTAACGATGGTGTACAAAAGGTAACGACTAAAGACAAATAAAGGGATTTGGAGAGATGGCAAGGAAGTATATGGTTTCAGTCATGAATCTGGATAATGGAAGAGGCATTACTATGAATACCCGGATACCCCTTCGAAAGATATTCATGTTTCAGTTTCACTGTGTATTGTTAATAGAAAACTGATTTTCCAATTAGGCCCTTGCTCCAGGGTATGTATTTACCAGGTATGATTCTGACATCTGTATGGTTTTACAGATGATGAGTGGGAGTAAGTTATTGGGAATTAGGTGATCATCCTCATTATATCGGAATTCGTTGTAATTGGTGATATTTGAGGAAATCGCCTGGGTACAGTTTTCAACCTACGACGCACAGGGTTTGAGTTATTCAATCAAAGGGCTTTATACAAAGTATTGTATGTTGTCCAGTGTCCATTAGGACAAAGGGGCTGGTACTCGTACTATATTCTATTTACTTGTGACTTCTCCAGTTTTAGACATGTGTTTCGTAGAAATACAAAGTCTAAGTTTTGAGAAGTTATAGGTGCAAGAATAAAGTAGAGAACCAGGTGTCGCAAGTATCGGGATTCTTCATGGTGATTGAAGATGTAGATACTTGTGTTTGGTATTCGGTTGATAGTAATGGTTTTGAGAACTTGTTTCTCTTTCAGATTACTCATAATTGGATACACTCCTAAGTTGAGTAATGCCGATTGGCCTCTCTCCATTTAGTTGACATGCACTGGAGACGGGTGCATGATTTGAATCCGTTTCCAATTAAATTAGTACTTTTGTTTCTATATTAGATATATATAGAATCAATTTATATCTTAACGATGTTAAGGTATAGGGAGTCGTCCGGCTGATGCTTAAAACCAGAATCCGGATAAACTCATGGCACGTTTTAGTAATGGTTGTTTCTGGGTTATCCCGGGCTTTGACGAGGGTTAACTTTCTACCATCTGGAAGATCAATAGTGATATTATTCTTGACTCGCCGCAGTTTTAGTAAAATGGACTTTTTTAGAAAACAGTTGTGGGAGTATGGTAGAACTGGAAGTGATTCCAAAACCGCAGTCGATTACTGAAAATTAATAGGACCTAAAAATTCAATCAGGTTTGACATTCCATCAGCCACTCCGCAGATATGGTGGGTAACCTCAAGCACCCGAGAGGTACACCGGTATCCTCAAGGACGGTGACAGGGAGGTTCTTATTTACCCAGACTTGATACTACTGTTGTTCCAGACTATGAGACCCGGCAGGATGATCAGTATAGCATCATTGTAAACTAGCTTTAGAAGTGCACGTGTATATGACTCTGCCAGAGGGTTGTCGTAGTCAGTGGGAGCAGCGGAAGCGTAGTGGACAAGTAGCTTCTGTCTATTTACAGACTAAAGCGGATATAGCGGAGATAGAACATCTATTTTTGATGTGACAGTCATAAGTTTTTGACTTCATCAGAATAGGAGATGGATCTATTAAGAAGGTAGTAGGGTGTATTGTCCTGATATTTCGATGACATACACATAGTAGGAAGTGAAGTTCCTATACTACGATCGGTTATACTTTGGTTGTCATAGAGTGTTTTCTCCACATAGGTTATGGATATAATATCAGGCATTCTGGTTGTTGGATATAGTGCCCTCAAAGTCAATTATTGGATCGCAGGTACGTGATTGCAATGATTGGGGAGGACCTATACCGGTAGGACAGTCTTACTTGAGATGATAGTACGCTATCTGGTTTACCTTTATCAGTCGTGTACAGGTTTGGGTGACTGATCACTTTTACACGTTAATAGAGCCCTTAGGATCTTGCTTGACTACCAACAGTATGATGGCGATCATATACGTGAGAGTTGGGTAGTCTATAACCACATCCTTAATTGTGGTCCCTAGTCGTGGGAGTTTCGAGATAGGGCATCGATACTCCGGAGTAGACTGGTGTATACAGTCGAGACCCCGACGAGGGACGGTGGCCGGTCTCACAAGCCACTGGTGTCAGTTGGATCACCTAAGATGTATACAGGTGCTCATTGGGTTATGAGTACACCGGACAGGACTCGCTGGGAACCTGCTAGTTGGTATTATACCTATCGTTAGATAGCAGTTCCCTGGTGATATGTGTACAGGTTAGTTCATCGACCTGAGGTCGTCATTTGTCTCATGTGAGTTCCCACTGTGCTTTGATTTCTACCCTACCACGGCTCAAAGGAGTCGTGCAAACAGGTATTTTTTGGGTACAGTCCCGAGCCACATGGAGGCAAGTGAGCGGATCGGCAGGGGATTCGTCTCTCTCGGTATTAAGGGTGAGATCGCGCTGTGTCTAGGAGAGCCATTACACATAGCCCTCGGCCGAGGCAGGAGATTTACTGGTAGGTACTCCAGTAGTATCTCAGGGTGTTTTTAGGCTACACTCCGACACGACTTATACCGCTATTGGGGGTCTGACGTTACCAGCCCCCTAGGCCGATATGCGATACTCATAGACAAACGGACCGGACTGTATGTATATTGTCAATGTTAGGCTCAGTAGGGTTCCTGGATGAGTTCGCTCATCGGTTTCCCTTGAGGTCAGTACATGGGCAGCCGTTACGCACTGCTAGTGCCGCTGACGGCTTGTGGTTAAACCCACTGCCAGGGTACTGACGAGTCATTAGAGTCCCCCACAGATAGTTTCCCAAGTTCGGGCGAAATGTTGTAGAGGCCGTATGGTTTTATGGCAGAGTTCGGAAAATGCACGTGCGTTTACGCACGTGTCATATTTCGGGCAGATAATACTGGTGGGCTTTGGTTTAAGCCGGATCCATGTATTATACTGTGTAGATATAATATCTTTGTCTCAGTTGCATTTGTATTCGGTCGTAATACAAATGCGGGTATGTTTATACTGTTACGGGGTTATCCTGAAATTCGTTTCAGGGTCGCTTTTGGAAGTTGCAGTTTCCTGTTTTCTATCACCCGTATTTTACATTCGGTTAAATACGGATTTATCTTTCCTTCATGAGGGTGAGTCATGAGGTGAGTCGTGATTCTAGAAGGTTCTAGATTGGTGACTAGATTCATGTATCATTCATAAGCATTAATTGTTCACTTAATGTTAAGGTGACTAGGTTAATGAATCACCATTTTTGCGTTAAATGAATTTAGTGAGTCATTCTTTCATGATGTGTTATGATAAGTATCATTTTCTTAAGTTCACCCCTCCTCTCTCCTACACTCACCTCCCTCCTCCCATATAGTGGCCGGCCATTCATTTAATGGAGATGATGGTTGTTGATTGGAAAAAGATTAAGGTTTTTGGGTTCATGGAAATTAGATTGTTCATTTCTCATTTCATTCAATCCAAAAAGGCAACTTCATTAACCGTTCGTCCATAGCTTTGGACGAAGTGAGACAAAATGTTCTACTCATTCTCTACATCAATCTTGGTCATCTCTTTTAGCAAACTTGATGACCGAGTTGCCTCGGGTCAGAGGCGGGAGCCCGTTTAAAGATTTGTTGACGTGGTGCCACCTGGACGAGGAGATCGGAGATCGACGAGACCAGAGCAGCCGCAACAAAGCGTGGGATGATGGTTAAAGAACGAAGGACTCGGATCGTTCGGTATAACATTTCTACCCACTTTGTAGTTTGTTAGTTTTGCAATAATAGCAGATCCGGGTTATAGTATACGATAGCGCCAGTTAAAAAGTTTTTGTTCCGCATTTGGCGTCTGTTAGACGGCCGGGGCGCTACCGTAGACTTACAGTGGTATCAGAGCCTCGCCATTAAACTTTACTAACTTGTGCTAACACGTTTAAAACATCGATCGAACGGGATTTCAAAAATCGTAATTTTCTGTGAAAAGTTTCTGTCGAATTTTTAAACAGGTCTAAAAATTATTTTGAGAATCTCAGAAAATCGTTCAGGCTTTTTTAAAAATACTGGTGAAATTTGGTTTACTGTTGACTCCAAAGCGCCGCGGAACCGCTACACAAACCCTAGTTTGGCCGCGGTTCCGCGGCCGTTTTAGAGCTACAGTGAACCATTTTTCTACAGTAGGTTTTATATTGAAAATTGTGGTTTCTGGAATATTTCTTTTGGGCCCATATTTTGTTACTGTACAGCAAACGTACGAGGGGGCCACTTCGGGAAGTTTTGTCGATCGAAATTTTAGACTTGTTAGTTTACAGTACTTATTTTATATCTCCGACCGGGAATGTCATTTGAGCGGTAAATTGCGTCTAATTGCTATAGTCCTTTTAGACGGATTTGCGAACGTGACATTCGCGTTGATGTTCTGTGTTGTGCTGTGATGTTGCGGATTTGTCGTGGTGGATAGCAGTGTGCAATGGTAGTGCAGTTTGAATTTATTTGTACATTTGATTTTGCGGGACGAGCGTCCAACATGTGGACTGCCATCTCTGCCTGTTTGTATAATATTCTTTTGGGGAACGACCGGGCTAAGGTCGATGTACCCGTTGTACATATTATTTATTTCTGTACTAGGTTTACCCCGCGATGGAGTGCACGGATAGCCGGGTTCTGGAGGGCAACGGATCCGCATCACATGGCTTTGAGAGGCAGAGGGGCCTCACTCTAGAATTGACAGACTATTCGCCGCACTCGTAGGGGGTACAGGTTGACCTAAGGAGGGGTGCTCAATTTACCGGATTCCGTGAAGCGCATGGTGGTCCATTCACTTTGCTGTAGGGGGCTGCCTCGCTTCAGGTTTTGGCAGGTAACTTTCCGCACCCGTAGGGGTCTAGGTTTCATTACACAGGCTATCCACACGACCAGGGGAACGTCGGGTTTCAGCAGCGGCTCTGTGAAACCAGGGGATCCCAGATTATCTGTATTGTTCTGTGATGCTTATTACTTTTCTGTAATGTTGCATATTATCACACCTGGAGCGATTATTGTATATTAGTATATATACTAGTAGATGTTGTATATGTTTTACACCCGCGCTAGTCCAGTCTCCGCTCTGTCGTTAGTTAAGTAACCTAACGGGTGATGATGGGACCCAGTAACGAATGCGGATGGCATATACGTACATTTTATTTTCGTTCTTTTCTGGTGTGATTAAATGATGGGACTGCGTTGATTCTGATCAATGCAAAGGAAAACAAACCTATTTGGCAGTTGTTGGAACAGTTTTTAAAAAGTGTTATTACAAAGACGTTTCCTTTTGTTTTGCATAGTGGTATTCGGTTGGAATATCC
Organism: Agapanthus africanus; assembly: GCA_030015575.1. NCBI lineage: Eukaryota > Viridiplantae > Streptophyta > Magnoliopsida > Asparagales > Amaryllidaceae > Agapanthus > Agapanthus africanus. Next base: position 308,557,137 of record CM057347.1, on the reverse strand, counting down.
TGCACCTCATTCGACGAGGCAAGGGCCGATATCCCTTCACCGGGAATGACCCCTGTTAGTTGTATGTATGCCCTAGAGGCCAGTATTGTACAGATTATGTATATTATATTGGATGCTTGGACATATATAGAGATGACTTTCTTGCTCGACATGATAGTATGCTATCTGGTTGCTATTTATCTTAACATGTACACTAGTCTCTTTATACTGTCTTATAGTTACATGTTGGTAAAGCCCTTAGGATTTGTACTTGACTACCTGGACTATGATGCAGATCATACTAGTGGGGACATGGTAGTCCATAAGTACATCCTTCAAGGTCCCTAGTCGTGGGTGTATCGAGACGGGGCATCGATATACCAGAGTAGACTAGCGTATACGCTTCTCGACCCATGTGATGGGCGATGGATGATCCCATATCCATTGATGTTTGACATCAGAGATGGTATACGGGTGCTCAGTGGAGACTGGGTACACTGGACGGACTCGCCGAGAACTCCCAGATGGTATTATACCTCACGTCAGATGGCAGTTCTCAGGTGACACTTGTACAGGTTAGTCTGTAGACCCGAGATCGTCATAGAGTCTTGTGTGATTCCCACTGTGCTTTGATCTCCACCTTACCACGTCCATGAGGGCGTGCAAAACGGTGGTCTTTGGGTACAGTCCCGAGTCACATGGAGGCAATGAGCGATAGGAGGGGTTTCGTCTCTCCCGGTATTGGGAGTTGATGTTGTGCTGTGCTCGATTGGCCGTAGCAGGGAAGTCCCTGGCCAGGGCTGATCAGAGATTTACTGGTAAGTGTTACCAGTAGTTTCTCGACCCGTTACGAGCCTCACATCGGCACGACTTATCGGGTTATTGGGGTCTGACGTATACCACCCCTAGACTTGATATGCGACGTATCTGACGAAGAGACTTGACTGTATGGTAAGTGTTACTGGTCGGATTCGCAGGAGTGTGAGCGGGCTAGCTCGTCGATCTTCTGATCGCTCAATACCCGGGTGGCCGTTACGTTTAGCAGACCGCTTGCGGCTTGTGGGTGCTTGATATGATCATCATCTGCTACCGGCGTATTGACGAGTCTTTAGAGTCCTACACAGAGGTTTCCTGGCTCAAGCGAAACGAAATAGGAGCGCATATGAGATATGTGCAGGACCGAGAATAATGCGTGTATGTGATACCGCATTTCATTCTCGCGATATATGTTTCGAATGGTTATATTCGATATGACCTAGTTATCGAATCATTGATTCGATAAATCGATGCATTGAATACTAGTCGGTTATGTGCGACATGACCGGATCATTGAATCAAGTGTTGATTTAATGATTTAATGTATAATTATATATTTGATATATTACTTTGCATTAACTAGTATTGGTTCATTTTAAACGGATTTTTCTCACTTGGATTGCACATTGTATATGTGATATACTTTCGTGCACTTTTATGTATCATGTTTGATGATACTTGATCATTTAGTTAAGTGTATAAAATTAATCCATGGTTAATATGATAATTAGGGTTTTGCATTTTCATTTATTTATTTATTTGGAAAAGAATAAGATGAGTATGGTGGCTTTCTTTGTCATTTTGTTGAAGCTTCATGAAGCTTTGACTTTGCTAACCATCCTTATCTTCATGCTTAACCCTAACCCATCAAAGTGACCATGGTTAATTCTCTACACTTAACCCTAGTTCAAGTTATGATAAGTATTTGTTTTTTATATTTATTTTTAATAGAACACTTATCATAATTTTTCTAGAGCTCATCTTCTTCTTCTTCTTCAAGCTTGCTACTCCAATGGCAACTTGAGCTTTAGTGAGTTAAATCCAAATCCAAAGTGAACCCACCTCCTATTTCTTCACCCTCTACCTCTTGCCAAGTTGTTTTGGGTGTTTACTTCACAAGTTTCACAAGTTTGTGAAGTCGGAGCTTGAGTTTGTGCAACCTCGACGTAGATCGTCTTTGACACAAAGCCGACGAGCTATTCCGCTTGCTTTCCCGATGAAGCCGATGATCGAGTCGAGGATTCATGATGGACAGCGAGGACATGACGTTGCGGAGCCGTGGAGGTGGAAATCCGGATCTACAAAGGTTGTATATCCGTATCATAGTAGTTAACTGTTAACTAGCTTTCTATTTCGCCTAAACATCTAGTTAAAGATCCGTAGTCTAGGGTTTCTCGGCACTAAAAATTTTAATTTGGCATGTTCGATGCCTTGTGAGAACCCACTAGGGTGCCTAGGAACCTTTCACTGGTATCAGAGCCAAGCTAGAGCCTTAGGCGAAGTCCCGACGACGTTTGAAGTCCGAACGAACTCGAAACCCTAGAATTTTAGAGCTCTCTGGACATTTTCATAAATCTGGGAATTTTTGATATTAAAAATGTCTAAAAAATTCAGCATAGAATTCTAAGCATTACTGTGCAAAACGATTCCCTGAACTGTTCATTCTGCCGCGGAAGCGCGGCATAAGCATGCTTTATGCCGCCCTTCCGCGGCCACATGGTGACGTCAGCCCTATTTAAAAGCACAGTAATACCTGATAAATTCCACTGAATTTTCTGGATATTTTTAAATTTATTTAAGTGTTGAGTGCTCTGGAGTTATATTGGGAATCGATGAATTCGATCGGAATATCAAACTTTGTCTAAGTGTTTTTCCAGATAATTGTAGAATATGTTAAAGAGTTCGACCGGATATAAATACCCAGGTTTTCCCCTGCCAAAATATCCAAGTGTTGGATTATTGTGTGGTTAAAAGACGTTCTAAGTAGTGCAAGTAACGCGATGGTCCCTCTAGAAGACACAAACCTTAACTCGATTATGTGACCGTCTTGAACTGCCCTTTGAACCTTCGGGTTTGGGGCAGTACGGCGTGCCACATGTGAGGCGTTGGCTTGACCCTTCTACGGCTGGACCGTCGGTACTGAGGTATGAAGTGAATGTCTTTGAGCCTATTTCATGTGATGATCGGTGTCGGGAAAACTTGGGTGTTCGAATGTTCGATCGGAAAGTTTGATATATTCTATTTATCCGGAACTGGATACAATAATTGGAATTCACAAAAAGGTTATGAGATAACTGGATGGATGTTATAAATCTAGCGGTTTAGTTTCATTGGATATCGAAAAGAGTTTTCGATAATGGGACTAAAATGCGGGATTTATATCTGTTAGGCATGCGATGTCTAAAGAGGTTGCGGATTCCAATTGTTGTAGTTTTACACTTTCTTTTCTGTGACCGTAAGTGTAGTATGTTCATATCGCCGGTTTCGTTGCTATACGTCAACGACAATTGGGGTATGCATACTTACTTACGTTGATGACATGTGATGTTATGTGTTGCTGGATATGTTATATTGGATCGTCGTGTTTGAATAGCCGGGGGTTTTTTTATGTGAGATGAGTGTTTTTTTATTTTCATTCATGTAAAAACTTGTATGTAATATTCTTTTATTCGGGGCACTTCCAGGATGCGGGAGTTGTCACCCTTTGTATATTATTTACTTTTCTGCACTAGGATAGACCCAAGGAGGGGAGCATAAGTAACCGGGTTCTGGGGTCCAGTGGGAGACCAACTCGAGGAGTCGAGTCCGGGTCTCCTAACCCTAGAATTGGCAGGGTTGCTTGCCGCTCTCGTAGGGGTCTAGGGGTGTGGGATTGGCTATTCATCACGACCGTGGAATCCGTGTTTTATACTGGCTCGTATTAAAAACACGGACGTCCTAGTATATCCAATATTTCATATGTTTATTCTGCTGCGATATCTGTGTTGTGACTCTGTGATGTATATAGTATATATGATATATTATATAGACGTTACTTATGTTTTACACCCGCGCTAGCCCTGCCCTGCTCTGTCGTTAGTTACCTAACCTAACGGTGCACGAGGGGACATCGAGGCGAATGCGGATGGCATAAGTGTACGTCATATCTATCTGTGATGTTTAGGTATTAAATGATGGGACTTCGTTAATGTGATTAATGAAAGATAAGAAACCTAAGATGTTGTGGAATCAAATTTTAAAATAAAACAGGTAGCTACAGTTCTTGCTTTGCACAGCGATATATATGATATATCCCGCACCTCATTCGACGAGGAAAGGACCGAGATCCCTTCACCGGGAGTGACTCCTTTAGCAAAACTAGAAAAGCCTCAAAATCACTCCATTTCAAAACTACATTTGATTCTACAACGATATCAAGTTCATTACGCTCATGGTTTTATGAAAACCTGCGTAGCCCTCCGTCATTTCAGATAAAGACTGTTTAGTATTCGTGCTGCGTTTGTTGGCCTTTGTCAAGGCGTAGTGTGCGGTAGCTGAATAGTGCTTATCTGTTTATGCATATGATGCAAATTGTTTCAGGGTAGTCGTACGACCTTGTTGGCCTTTGTCAAGGGTCGTGCGGGTGGGTTTGATTCAATCAAGAAATGACGGGTTGAACTTGACTAGCATCCTGTGATTTGTTGGCCTTTGTCAAGGTCATAGGACACTAGGGGCAAAATATTATCGGGAATTTCAAGTGTTGAAATTTGCAATAAGATTGCATACCTTCTATGAGATAGTTGGATCCCGATACCCGCTGCGAGTAAGAGTTACTCCTGGGAGAGTTTTATACATTACAATTAGCCGATCAAGTAGGTGTCTAGAAAGGTGTTAACGAGGTTACGCCTCTGGGAAAACGAGGTTTACATTAATTAGGTTCGTGCGAAAGCACGGGGGACCTCCCTCAAAGTACCGACACTGGCCTGGCTGAAAGATTGGCGAACCTGTAGTGTGTAATTAATCCCGGCTAGTCTATCCTTTTAGGGTTTGAAGGAAGATTTGATAAAAAGCAGTGGGAGCCATCCTGATTAGATAAGATAATAACCGATCTGATCTTGCACGAGCATACGCTAAAGTGTTTTCTTCTCTCTCTCTCCAGGTAGCGACCATTTCATGCCTTAATAAAGATAATAATATGGATGTATTGACCGAACCCGCATGTTATACTGTGCTGGGGAACGTTGGTTCCGTTCTTTCCTGTAAGAGTTATAGGATTGAACAGGATATAGGGGAATACCAGGATTCCCATGCCACCCGAATGAAGAAAGTACATGATGATGCATTTTCTTCGGGTGTGTTCGTTACTGAGAACTGTTTCTCCATTTGCTCTACGTCCTGGGTATTGGATACCGGGTCAGGATCCCATATATGTAATCAGTTACATGGGCTAAGGAAAGGTAGAGAACTTGGAGAAGGTGATAAAGACATAAGAGTTGGAAATGGTGCAATTGTTGCAGCCAAGACTGTCGGGGAATATCACCTTGTATTACCAACTGGTAATACATTGGTTCTGAACGAATGCTATTACATGCCGAACCTGATATGCAACATTATATCGGTTTCTTTATTAAGTAAAGAGGGATATAATTTTGTATTACAGGACAATGTTATGAACATTTTCCATGACCAAAAGTTGGTTGGATCAGGCACGTTGTGCAATGGCATTTATGTTCTAAACCAATCAACAGTTCTGAGCATAACAAACGCACACAAGAGGAAGAGTTCTGAACTCAACGAATCCTTCTTGTGGCATTGTAGACTGGGTCACATCAATGCGACACGACTAGCTAAGTTGCATAAGGATGGATATTTAAATCCGTTTGAATTTTCATCCTATGACACTTGCCAGTCATGTCTCAAAGGCAAGATGACCAAGACTCCGTTTACGGGACACGGAGAAAGAGTTACCGAACTCTTAGGACTGATACATAGCGATGTATGTGGTCCCATGTCTACACATGCCAGGGATGGTTCTTCATACTTCATTACATTCACTGACGATCTCTCTAGATTCGGATATGTGTTCTTGATGAAACACAAATCAGAAGCTTTTGAGAAATTTAGGGAATATAAACAAGAAGTCGAGAACCAAACCGGAAAAAGTATTAAAATCCTTCGATCAGATCGGGGAGGTGAATACTTGAGCAATGAATTCCTGGACTTCCTAAAAGAGAATGGGATTCTCTCTCAGCTGACTCCTCCTTATACACCACAGCACAACGGTGTATCTGAACGGAGAAACCGCACCCTATTAGATATGGTGCGCTCAATGATGAGTACAGCTGAGTTACCTATTTCCTTCTGGGGTCATGCGCTGGAGACAGCAGCATACCTATTGAATCAAGTTCCATCTAAATCTGTACCTACCACACCATATGAGATATGGAGTGGGAAGAGACCATGTCTTAAACGAGTTAAGATATGGGGTTGCCCGGCCTATGTCAAAAGGCAAAATCCGGACAAACTCGAGGCACGGTCAGTTCTATGCAAGTTTGTGGGATATCCAAAACATTCACATGGATATCTTTTCTACCATACAGAGGAACAAAAAGTGTTTGTTTCTCGACATGCCACCTTTTTGGAAAAGGAATTTCTTGCAAAAGAAATTAGTGGCGATGAAGTAGAACTGGAAGAAATTCCAGCAACACAAACTCAAACTGAAGATTTAGTGGAACCAGAGGATTCAGTAGCTCCCGACGAACCCCAGCCTCTCCGACGATCTAGTAGGGTTCCTCGCCAACCTGAGAGATACTACGGTTTTCTCATTGATGGTGGCAGCGAGGATTGCATCATGGAGGATGATGACCCAACTAGTTTCGAGCAGGCCATCACGAGTGGGGACTCAGTGAAATGGCTGGATGCTATGCGGTCCGAGATGGAATCCATGTACACCAACAAAGTATGGACTTTGGAAGTTGCTCCTAAAGGGGTAAAACCCATTGGGAGCAAGTGGATCTTTAAGAAGAAACTTGGTGTAGATGGGAAAGTGGAGACTTTCAAAGCTAGACTTGTAGCAAAGGGTTTTCGTCAAAGACCAGGTGTGGACTATGACGAGACCTTTTCTCCAGTGGCTATGCTTAAATCCATCCGAATCATGCTTGCCATTGCTGCCTTTCATGACTACGAAATCTGGCAAATGGATGTTAAGACCGCCTTTCTAAATGGTGATTTAGAAGAGTGCGTGTACATGACTCAGCCAGAGGGCTTCGTAGACAGTGGGAGCAGCGGGAAAGTGTGCAAGCTGCTTAAATCCATTTATGGATTAAAGCAAGCATCGCGGAGTTGGAACATCTGCTTTGACATCGTTATCAAAGAGTTTGATTTCGTCAAAAATCCAGATGAACCTTGTATTTACAAGAAGATGGCAGAGAGTAAGGTTGTCTTCCTCGTATTGTACGTGGACGACATACTCTTGATAGGAAATGATATTCCTATGCTGCAATCGGTCAAGCTCTTCTTATCACAAAGATTCTCAATGAAAGATCTTGGTGATGCCTTCTGCATATTGGGAATAAGGATCTATAGAGATAGATCCAAACGGATTTTGGGATTGTCCCAATCCAGGTACATTGACACCATACTAAAGAGGTTTAGTATGGAAGAGTCCAAGCGTGGGAATATGCCCACGATCTCTGGAGTCACTCTCTCCAAAGAGATGTCTCCCAAGACTGATTTGGAGAGAGCTCGCATGCAAGGGATACCCTATGCTTCGGCAGTAGGCTCTATCATGTATGCGATGCTATGTACCAGACCCGATGTAGCATACTCACTAAGTGTAGTGAGTAGGTATCAAGCTGATCCTGGAGAGAGTCACTGGACAGCTGTGAAGAGCATTCTCAAGTACTTGCGAAGGACTAGAGATATGTTCTTGGTGTATGGTAACGGAGAACTCCAAGTGGAGTCCTTTACCGATTCGAGCTTCCAGAGTGATAAGGACGACTCTAAGTCGCAGTCGGGTTTTGTCTTTACCCTTTACGGAGGGGCGGTTAGCTGGAAGAGTTCCAAGCAGGAAACCGTGGCAGACTCGACGATGGAGGCTGAATACATCGCTGCCAACGATGCTGCTAAAGAAGCTGTCTGGATCAAGAAGTTCATTACTGAACTTGGAGTGGTTCCATCCATTGAGCGTCCAATACCTTTGTATTGCGATAACAATGGAGCGGTGGCTTTGGCCAAGGAACCCAGGTCCCATCAGCGGTCCAGGCATATTCTGAGGCGGTATCACCTGATCCGGGAGATAGTTGATCGCCGGGAGATCGAGGTCAGGAGAGTTGACACGAAGAACAACACGGCGGATCCACTCACGAAGGCCATTCCCCAGATACAGTTTGAGAGACTCTTCGGGATGCTCGGTATGAGATACTACAGCAGCTGGCCCTAGTGCAAGTGGGAGATTGTTAGTTGTATGTATGCCCTAGAGGCCAGTATTGTACAGATTATGTATATTATATTGGATGCTTGGACATATATAGAGATGACTTTCTTGCTCGACATGATAGTATGCTATCTGGTTGCTATTTATCTTAACATGTACACTAGTCTCTTTATACTGTCTTATAGTTACATGTTGGTAAAGCCCTTAGGATTTGTACTTGACTACCTGGACTATGATGCAGATCATACTAGTGGGGACATGGTAGTCCATAAGTACATCCTTCAAGGTCCCTAGTCGTGGGTGTATCGAGACGGGGCATCGATATACCAGAGTAGACTAGCGTATACGCTTCTCGACCCATGTGATGGGCGATGGATGATCCCATATCCATTGATGTTTGACATCAGAGATGGTATACGGGTGCTCAGTGGAGACTGGGTACACTGGACGGACTCGCCGAGAACTCCCAGATGGTATTATACCTCACGTCAGATGGCAGTTCTCAGGTGACACTTGTACAGGTTAGTCTGTAGACCCGAGATCGTCATAGAGTCTTGTGTGATTCCCACTGTGCTTTGATCTCCACCTTACCACGTCCATGAGGGCGTGCAAAACGGTGGTCTTTGGGTACAGTCCCGAGTCACATGGAGGCAATGAGCGATAGGAGGGGTTTCGTCTCTCCCGGTATTGGGAGTTGATGTTGTGCTGTGCTCGATTGGCCGTAGCAGGGAAGTCCCTGGCCAGGGCTGATCAGAGATTTACTGGTAAGTGTTACCAGTAGTTTCTCGACCCGTTACGAGCCTCACATCGGCACGACTTATCGGGTTATTGGGGTCTGACGTATACCACCCCTAGACTTGATATGCGACGTATCTGACGAAGAGACTTGACTGTATGGTAAGTGTTACTGGTCGGATTCGCAGGAGTGTGAGCGGGCTAGCTCGTCGATCTTCTGATCGCTCAATACCCGGGTGGCCGTTACGTTTAGCAGACCGCTTGCGGCTTGTGGGTGCTTGATATGATCATCATCTGCTACCGGCGTATTGACGAGTCTTTAGAGTCCTACACAGAGGTTTCCTGGCTCAAGCGAAACGAAATAGGAGCGCATATGAGATATGTGCAGGACCGAGAATAATGCGTGTATGTGATACCGCATTTCATTCTCGCGATATATGTTTCGAATGGTTATATTCGATATGACCTAGTTATCGAATCATTGATTCGATAAATCGATGCATTGAATACTAGTCGGTTATGTGCGACATGACCGGATCATTGAATCAAGTGTTGATTTAATGATTTAATGTATAATTATATATTTGATATATTACTTTGCATTAACTAGTATTGGTTCATTTTAAACGGATTTTTCTCACTTGGATTGCACATTGTATATGTGATATACTTTCGTGCACTTTTATGTATCATGTTTGATGATACTTGATCATTTAGTTAAGTGTATAAAATTAATCCATGGTTAATATGATAATTAGGGTTTTGCATTTTCATTTATTTATTTATTTGGAAAAGAATAAGATGAGTATGGTGGCTTTCTTTGTCATTTTGTTGAAGCTTCATGAAGCTTTGACTTTGCTAACCATCCTTATCTTCATGCTTAACCCTAACCCATCAAAGTGACCATGGTTAATTCTCTACACTTAACCCTAGTTCAAGTTATGATAAGTATTTGTTTTTTATATTTATTTTTAATAGAACACTTATCATAATTTTTCTAGAGCTCATCTTCTTCTTCTTCTTCAAGCTTGCTACTCCAATGGCAACTTGAGCTTTAGTGAGTTAAATCCAAATCCAAAGTGAACCCACCTCCTATTTCTTCACCCTCTACCTCTTGCCAAGTTGTTTTGGGTGTTTACTTCACAAGTTTCACAAGTTTGTGAAGTCGGAGCTTGAGTTTGTGCAACCTCGACGTAGATCGTCTTTGACACAAAGCCGACGAGCTATTCCGCTTGCTTTCCCGATGAAGCCGATGATCGAGTCGAGGATTCATGATGGACAGCGAGGACATGACGTTGCGGAGCCGTGGAGGTGGAAATCCGGATCTACAAAGGTTGTATATCCGTATCATAGTAGTTAACTGTTAACTAGCTTTCTATTTCGCCTAAACATCTAGTTAAAGATCCGTAGTCTAGGGTTTCTCGGCACTAAAAATTTTAATTTGGCATGTTCGATGCCTTGTGAGAACCCACTAGGGTGCCTAGGAACCTTTCAACCCCTTGGGCAGAAGTTTTGCGTCAGGGTAATAACTTCACTATAGTCGATTACAAGTTGCTTTGCATCGCGGTATTCAGTTGGAATATCCTGCACCTCATTCCACGAGGAAAGAGCCGAGATCCCTTCATCGGGAGTGACCTCTTTAGCAAAGATTTTCGCCATTATATTTTTATAAAAAGCTATCAGGTTCCTTCAGCAATATCAAGTTCGTTACGTTAAAGGTTTTTCGCCAAAAACCAGCCGTAGCCCTCCGTCATTTCTTTTGGGTATTCAGTAGTATTCAAGCTATGTATTTTGACCTAACGCCAAGGCATAGTGTTTGGTAGCTGCTGGGTATTCATTTGTTGCATAGATAGATGAGTTTGTTTAGGACAGTCGTTCTGCCATTTTGACCTAACGCCAAGGGCATGTACGGGTGGGTTCAAATTGACAAGATAGTGACGGGTAAAACTTGGCATGTGACTTATGACATTTTGACCTAACGCCAAGGTCATAAGAGCATGGGGCAAAAATCATATCGGGAGTTTCTACAGAAACTGAAACTTGCCAAGTATGCGCATACCTTCTGGAGTGTGATAACGTGAGTGGATTCCGTCACGTTATCATGTGATAAGAGTTGATCCCGATTCCCACTGATGAGTTGGTTTACTCTTCGGGTGATCCCGATTGATTCTTCTTTCAGGTTTAGAGGAGAATTTGACAGTACAGTGGGAGGTTTCCTGATTAGGTAAACTGATAACCATTCTGATCTAGGTTAGAGTGCACGCAGAGTGTTTCTTTTCTCTCTCTCTTTGGCAGCGACCTTTGACCGACCGTAGACTATGACTCAGTGATTAAGTTGACCAAATCTTCTTAAAATACTGGCTTTTGGATTGTCCAAGTTGCATAAGTCATTGCCGCTCCTTCTTTTACCCTTTGCATTTCTCAGAACACCCCGTATTACTACGGACATCCACTTCCATTGGATAGATCCATCGTATGGTTATATACGAACTCGGAGGGACTTCTTCAAGGATGGATCAAGGTTCAGGAGAAATAGAATTGGTTTATTCAGTTGTATTTTATTATCACATTCTCTCAGGTTGCGAGGGCTCCTTAGTTTAGGAGAGTACACCTATTACGCTTATTGGATAGTCTTCTTCCAAACCATAGGCATGTGCCGAAAGGTAGGGAATGAAGAAAACCAATTAGCCTAAGTAGGGTGTACAGAAGGTAATTACTAAAGACAAAATAAAGGGATTAGAAAGAGGGCAAAGTAAATTGCGACTCTTATCATTCACGACCAAACCGCGTACTTCATCGCCACTCCTATTTCACCTTTGCTTTTTTCCCCAGTTCGGGAGAAATAGAATAAGGTATTATTCAGTTGTCTTTTATCATCACATTTTCTCAAGTTGCGAGTACTCCTTGGTTTAGGAGAGTACACCTATTATGCTTACTAGATAGTCTTCTTCCAAACCATAGGCTGGTGCTGAACGGTAGGGAAGGAAGAAAACCATTTAGCCTAACGATGGTGTATAGAAGATAATGACTAAAGACAAATAAAGGGATTTGGAGAGATGGCAATGAAATATACGGTTATAGTCATGAATTGGATTATGGAAGAGGTATTATTAGGAATACCAGGATATCCCTATGAAACATTTTCATATTTCAGTGCATTGTTAAAGGAAAACTGTTTTCCCGATTAGATACTTACTCCAGGGTATGTATTTACAAGGTTTGATTCTCACATCTGTATGGTTTTACAGATGATGAGTGGGAGTAGGTTATTGGGAATAAGGTGATCATCCTCATTATATCGGAATTCGTTGAAATTGGTGATATTTGAGGAAGTCGCCTGAGTTTTTGCCGGACGACATGTATTTGGTTTTGAGTATCCGTTGTTGTGCACCAATTTCAAAATGATATATCTGTACGTTTATTTTTATAAAGTGAGATATAACTTTTTGAAATTATGTCCGTGACATTTACCTATATCAGTTGACGATTGGGTTAGGAGCATTGAACAACGGAGTAGTTCTTAACCATAAATACAGTTTTCAACCTACGATGCACAGGTTTTGAGTAATTCAACTCAACGGACTTATACAGAGTATTGTATGTTGTCGAGTGTCCATCAGGACAAAGGGGTTGGTCCTCGTACTATGTTCTGTTTACTTATGACTTCTCTAGTTTTTAGACAAGTGTTTCGTAGAAATACAATGTCTAAGTTTTGAGAAGTTGTGGGTATAAGAATAAAGTAGAGAACCAGGTATCGCAAGTATCGTGATTCTTCAAAGAGATCGAAGATGTAGATTCTTGTGATTGGTATTCAGTTTATAGTAATGGTTTTGAGAAACTTGTTTCTCTTTCAGGTTACTCATAATTGGATGGATTCCTAAGTTGAGTAATCTGATTAGCCTCTCTCCATTAAGTTGATATGCACTGGAGACAGGTGCATGATTAGAATTTGGTCCTAATTAAATAAGTGCCAAAGTTTCTATATTGGATATAGAATGGTTCATAGCTTAACGATGTTAAGGTACGGGGAGTTGTCCGGCTTATGCTCAAAACCAGACTCTGGATAACTCATGGCACGTTTCTGTAATGGCTGTTTGTGGGTTAGCCCAGGCTATGACGAGGGTTGACTTTCTACCATCTGGAAGATCAATAGTGATATTGTTCTTGACTCGCCACAGTTTTAGTAAAATGGATTTTCTCAGAAAACAATAGTGGGAGTATGGTAGAACTGGAAGTGATTCCAGAATCGCAAACGATTACGGAAAATTCAATAGGACCTACAGATTCAATCAGGTTTGACATTCCATTAGCCACTCCGGAGATATGGTGGGTAACCTCAGACACCCGAGAGGTACTCCGGTAGCCTCAAGGACGGTGACAGGGAGATTCTTGTTTACCCAGAGTTGACACTACTGTTGTTCCAGGCTATGAGACCCGGCAGGAGGTTAAGTATAGCGTCGTTCTAAACTAGTTTTAGAAGTGCACGTATATATTATTCTTCCAGAAGGTTGTTGTGGTCAGTGGGAGCAGCGGAAGCATAGTGGGCAAGTAACTTATGTCTATTTATAGACTTGAGCAGATATAGCGGAGATAGATCATCTATTTTTGATGTGACAGTTATAGGTTTGACTTCATCAGAATAGAGGATGGATCTGTTAAGAAGGTAGTAGGGTTGATATCCTGGTATTTGGATAACATACACAGAGTAGGAAGTAAAATTCCTATACTACAATCGATTATATTGTGGTCGTCACACAGTTGTTTCTTCATACAGGATATGGATATAATATCAGACATTCTGGTTACTAGATCTATGGTTTTCGATCTATATTTGGGTAGTTTCCCAATGTGGGTACTTTGACAGTATTCTAAAGGTATTTAGAATAGATGACTCCTGGCATGGTGGTATACCTGCAGATGATGGAGTCACCCTCTCAAAAGGTGTCTTACAGACTAAAGGGGAGAGGGATGTGCAAGAATGGCAGATCACTTGCTTAGGCAATTGAGTCAATCATGAGATGTCAAGTACCATACCAGATGTTGTTTTTGCACTAGATGCGATAAGTTTGTATTAATCCAATCCTAAAGAAACATAAGGAAGCAGTTTTAGAACATAAGTGCATGTTCTACGGATTTGATGACGGCAGCCTCCTTCGGGAGACGGTTATCATTCCAGGCTTCAAAGGTGACATGGATGACAGAGTGATTGTCAGAGTTATTGTTTTTCCTCTGACGAGGGACAGTATTATGGACAGGTAGTCCAAGAGGATACTGTGGGAGACATGGTGCTGGATACTGATTAGGTTCAGTTATCGATACAGTCAAAGAAGTTTGGATTTGGAGTTCATTTATGAACTAGGTCCCATCAGATATCCAGACATATTCTAAAACAGGTATTACTCAATTCGGGAGATGGCTTTCTCCGCAAATTTGAGATTAAGAGAGACATAGAAAGAAACATCAGGGCGGATCCACTCACTGAGGCTATTTCTCGAACACAATAGTTTTACGAACGAGCTTTGTGAAACTGATTAGTAGAGGAGTTGGGTGTTCGGTATCATACGGGTTGTGAGTATGCGACATCGCAATAATTAGCCTTAAGTGCAAGTGGGAGATTGTTGGATATAGTGCCCTCAAAGTCAATTATTGGATCGCAGGTACGTGATTGCAATGATTGAGGAGGACCTATATCGGTAGGACAGTTTTACTCGAGATGATAGTATGCTATCTGGTTTACCTTTATCAGTCGTGTACAGGTTCAGGTGACTGATCACTGTTACACATTGATAGAGCCCTTAGGATCTTGCTTGACTACCAACAGTATGATGGCGATCATATATGTGAGAGTTGGGTAGTCTATAAGCACATCCTTAATTGTGGTCCCTAGTCATGGGAGTTTCGAGACAGGGCATCGATACTCCGGAGTAGACTAGTGTAAACAGTCGATACCCCAACGAGGGGCGGTTGCCGGTCTTACAAGCCACTGGTATCAGTTGGATCACCTAAGATGTATACAGGTGCTCATTAGGTGATGAGTACACCGGACAGGACTCGACGGGAACTTGCTAGTTATACCTATCGTCAGATAGCAGTTCCCTGGTGATATGTGTACAGGTTAGTGCATCGACCTGAGGTCGTCATTTTTCTCGTGTGAGTTCCCACTGTGCTTTGATTTCTACCCTACCACGGCTCAAAGGAGTCGTGCAAACAGGTATTTTTTGGATACAGTCCTGAACCACATGGAGGCAAGTGAGCGGATCGGTAGGGGATTCTTCTCTCCCGGTATTGGGGGTGAGATCACGCTGTGTCTAGGAGAGCCATTACACATAGCCCTCGGCCGGGGCAAGAGATTTACTGGTAGGTACTCCAGTAGTATCTCAGGGTGTTTTTGGGCTACACTCCGACACGACTTATACCGCTATTGGGGATCTGACGTTACCAGCCCCTTAGGCCGATATGCGATACTCATAGACGAACGGACCGGACTGTATGTATATTGTCACTGTTAGGCTCAGTAGGGTTCCTAGATGAGTTCGCTCATCGGTTTCCCTTGAGGTCAGTACATAGGCAGACGTTACGCACAGCTAGTGCCGCTGACGGCTTGTGGTTAAACCCACTGCCAGGGTACTGACGAGTCATTAGAGTCCCCCACAGATAGTTTCCTAAGTTTAGGCGAAACGTTGTAGAGGCCGTATGGTTTTATGGCAGGGTTCGGAAAATGCACGTGCGTTTACGCACGTGTCATATTTCGGGCAGATAATACTGGTGGGCTTTGGTTTAAACCGGATCCATGTATTATACTGTGTAGATATAATATCTTTGTCTCAGTTGCATTTGTATTCGGTTGTAATACAAATGCGGGTATGTTTATACTGTTACGGGGTTATCCTGAAATTCGTTTCAGGGTCGCTTTAGGAAGTTGCCAGTTTCCTGTTTTCTATCACCCGTATTTTACATTCGGTTAAATACAGATTTATCTTTTCTTTATGAGGGTGAGTCATGAGGTGAGTCGTGATTCTAGAAGGTTCTAGATTGGTGACTAGATTCATGTATCATTCATAAGCATTAATTGTTCATTTAATGTTAAGGTGACTAGGTTAATGAATCACCATTTTTTCATTAAATGAATTTAGTGAGTCATTCTTTCATGATGTGTTATGATAAGTATCATTTTCTTAAGTTCACCCCCTCCTCTCTCCTACACTCACCTCCCTCCTCCTATATAGTGGCCGGCCATTCATTTAGTGGAGATGATGGTTGTTGATTGGAAAAAGATTAAGGTTTTTGGGTTCATGGAAATTAGATTGTTCATTTCTCATTTCATTCAATCCAAAAAGGCAACTTCATTAACCGTTCGTCCATGGCTTTGGACGAAGTGAGACAAAGTGTTTTACTCATTCTCTACATCAATCTTTGTCATCTCTTTTAGCAAACTTGATGACCGAGTTGCCTCGGGTCAGAGGCGGGAGCCCGTTTAAAGATCCGTTGACGTGGTGCCACCTGGACGAGGAGATCGGAGATCGACGAGACCGGAGCAGCCGCAACAAAGCGTGGGATGATGGTTAAAGAATGAAGGACTCGGATCGTTCGGTATAACATTTCTATCCACTTTGTAGTTTGTTAGTTTATCAATAATGGCAGATCCGGGTTATAATATACGATAGCGCCAGTTAAAAAGTTTTTGTTCCGCATTTGGCGTCTGTTAGACGGCCGGGGCGCTACCGCAGACTTACAGTGGCATTAGAGCCTCGCCATTAAGCTTTACTAACTTGTGCTAACGCGTCTAAAACATCGATCGAACGGGATTTCAAAAATCGCAATTTTCTGTGAAAAGTTTATGTCGAATTTTTAAACAGGTCTAAAAATTATTTTGAGCATCTCAGAAAATCGTGTAGGCTTTTTTAAGAATACTGGTTAAATTTGGTCAACTATTGACTCCAAAGCGCCGCGGAACCGCCACACAAACCCTAGTTTGGCCGCGGTTTCGCGGCCGTTTTAGAGCTACAGTGAACCATTTTTCTACAGTAGGTTCTACATTACAAATTGTGGTTTCTGAAATATTTCTTTTGGGCCCATATTTTGTTACTGTACAGCAGATGTACGAGGGGCCTGTGGGGTTACTAGGTACACTAACAAGGCTCTACAAGGCATCGACCATGCCAAAATTAAAATTTTATATGCCGAATAACCCTAAGCATGATCGTATACTAGAGTTTAGGCGAATCATATAGCAAGTAAACAACTTTACTCTAAAGGGATACGAAATACAACCTTTGTAGATCGGTCCTTTACATCATTTGCTCCTTGATGAAGTCCCTTCGCTGCGATCAAGGTCCTCCCGGGCTCTTGCATGGCTTCACGATGCGAGGGATGCGACCTTGCTTGAAGTCTCCGAGGCCGAAAATGATCTACGTCGAGGGAATTCCGACTCAAGCTCCTACTTCACTAACTAGAGAATTAGTGAAGTAAACACCCTAAACTAAAGTGCTAGTCTAGTAGAGGATGGAGAAATAGGAAGTGGGTTCTCTTTAGATTTTTATTTCTCACACTCTTTCTCACTTTGGATCAAACCCTAACAAGCTTTTTCCTTTTCACAATCAAGAAGAAGAAGAAAAGAAAGAGATGAGGATAATGATCAAGTGAGAAGGTTAACCATGGTGAGTGAGTATCATATACTAACTCTTGTAGAGCTATAACCATAGCTAATTGTGTGATGGTTAGGTTAAAGTCCAAAGTAAAATCAAATCTAGTGGACTTTAGTCAATGCATCCACAAGCTTCCACAAGCTTCATGCATTTTCCAATTTCCCACTAATTTTGTAATTACTTTTAAACATTAAACCCAATCATAACAATTAGGATGGTGTATGTCTCATACACACAAGTCATGTGTATCATCAACCATGATACATTATGATAATACATTTTAACATATATCATATACATGTTAAAGTAGTGTATATGTGAGAAAAACCCTAAAGTGAACAAGTGTTAGCAAATGTAAATTAGTATATCTAATATACAATTATACACTTAATTATTAAATCAACACTTGACTTAATAATCCGGTCATATCTCATATAACCGGCTAACATCCATCGTATCGACTTATCGAATCAACACTTGATTCGATAACCCGGTCATATCATATATAACCAACCGATACAAAAAATCGCGAGAATAGAATATGGTATCACATACTCGCATTTATTCTCGGTCTCGCACATATCACATACGTGCTCCTATTTCGTTTTGCCTGAGCCAGTAAAACCTCTGTGTAGGAATCTAAAGACTCGTCAATACGCCGGCAGTAGGTGATGATCACATCACGCACCCACAAGCCGTCAGCGGTACTAGCTGGACGTAACGGCTATCCGGGTATTGAGCGATCAGAAGATCAGCAAGCAAGCCTGCTCCAACTCCTGTAAAAGACTGCCGGTAACACTTTCCATACAGTCCGGTCTTCTTGTCTGATATGTCGCATATCAAGTCTAGGGGTGGTAAACGTCAGACCCCAATAACCGATAAGTCATGCCGATGTGAGGCTCATAACGGGTCGAGAAACTACAAGTAACACTTACCAGTAAATCTCTAATCAGCCCTGGCCAGCGACTTCCCTGTTACGGCCAATCGAGCACGGCGCAACATCAACCCCCAATACCGGGAGAGACGAAACCCCTCCTATCGCTCATTGCCTCCATGTGACTCGGGACTGTACCCAAAAACCACCGTTTTGCATGCCCTCATGGGCGTGGTAAGGTGGAAATCAAAGCACAGTGGGAATCACACAAGACTCTATGACGATCTCGGGTCTACAGACTAACCTGCACAAGTGTCACCAGAGAACTGCCATCTGACGTGAGGTATAATACCATCTAGGAGTTCTCGGCAAGTCCGCCCAGTATACCCAGTCTCCACTGAGCACCCGTATACCATCTCTGATGTCAAACACCAATGGATATGGGATCATCCATCGCCCATCTCATGGGTCGAGAAGCGTATACGCTAGTCTACTCTGGTATATCGATGCCCTGTCTCGATATACCCATGACTAGGAACATTAAAGGATGTACTTATGGACTACCATGGCCCCACTAGTATTATCTGCATCACAGTCCAAGTAGTCATGTACACATCCTAAGGGCTTTATCAACATGTATCTATAAGACAGTATAAAGAGACAAGTATACATGTTAAGATAAAGTGCAACCAGATAGCATACTATCATATCGAGCAAGAAAGTCCTCTCTATATATGTCCAAGCATCCAATATAATATACATCATCTGTACAATACTGGCCTCTAGGGCATACATACAACTAACAATCTCCCACTTGCACTAGGGCCAGCTGCTGTAGTATCGCATACCGAGCATCCCGAAGAGTCTCTCAAACTGTATCTGGGGAATGGCCTTCGTGAGTAGATCCGTTGTGTTTTTCTTCGTGTCAAGCCTCCCGACCTCGATCTCCCGGCGATCAACTATCTCCCGGATCAGGTGATACCGCCTCAGAATATGCCTGGATCGCTGATGGGACCTGGGTTCCTTGGCCAAAGCCACCGCTCCATTGTTATCACAATACAAAGGTATTGGATGCTCAATGGATGGAACCACTCCATGTTCAGTAATGAACTTCTTGATCCAGATAGCCTCTTTGGCAGCATCGTTGGCAGCGATGTATTCAGCCTCCATCGTCGAGTCTGCCACGGTTTCCTGCTTGGAACTCTTCCAGCTAACCACCCCTCCGTAAAGCGTAAAGACAAATCCCGACTGCGACTTAGAGTCGTCCTTATTACTCTGGAAGCTCGAATCGGTAAAGGACTCCACTTGGAGTTCTCCGTTACCATACACCAAGAGCATCTTTTTAGTCTTTCGTAAGTACTTGAGAATGCTCTTCACAGCAGTCCAGTGACTCTCTCCAGGATCAGCTTGATACCTACTCACTACACTTAGTAAGTATGCTACATCGGGTCTGGTACATAGTATCGCGTACATGAGAGAGCCTACTGCCGAAGCATAGGTGTAACGCTTTGAAAAGTCGTTTTGGTATTTTCCCGAAAATCGGTGAAAATTTGGTATTTTTCCGTAAATCGTCTTTTTTGTTATTTTACAGTTTAGGCCTAATTATACCTAATTTAGATAGGTAATTGCTAGTTTTTAGTAGCTAATGAGTTACTTATAAATTTCTGGTCATTTAAAATTTTTCAATTTTTAATATTATTTTAAGCCGGTAAAAAAAAATACATTAAATTGGCGATAAATACAAATTTAAATGGGCTAATTTTAATCTTTAAAATTATGTTAATTAAAATCTATTTGTAATATAAATTTTTAGTATTTTATTTCAAGTTTTAATGGGTTTTTATTATGGAAAACAAAAATATGTTTATTTTGAACTAAAACTTGCAATTTTGGACTTGTGGGGGGTCTTTTTGCATAAAAATTTTTATGCACTCTCTCACACTCATCCTCACACCCTCTTGGCTGGTCCCACCTCAGCAACAAGCCCACAAAATTTTTCCCCAACTCATTTGAACAAAATGATATGATAAGGGTTTTAATATATTAAATTGGGTATGGGTTTTTGGTTGATTGGTATGGCTTTGACCTTGACTTTTCCCACACTTCCCTCACTTTCTCCAACCCCTCCCAAATCTGGCCGAAACCCCACTTGGTGCAGCTCCTCTCATTTCCTTTCTCTTTGCTACAAAAAATTCCATCAAAATCCATTAAAATTCAACAAAAATCAACAATTTCCTTTACAATTTCAAAGCAAAACCTTATTCTATCTCTTTTGAAGCCCAAATTGGTTTAAATCTTGGAGAAAGGAGGTGTCTTGGGAGGCTTGAACAAGCTTAGGATTGAACTTTTGAGGTATAACTTCTAATCAAATGGTTACTTTGTTGCTTAAGTGTGCTAATTAGAACCTTGAAATTGTTTAGTGTTAAATCTTTTGTTAATTTCTAATCTAGTTTTTTTTAAAGAGGGTAGTTTGATATGAACTTGGATTTTAGCACACCATTACTAGGCTAATTAAATCTATTTTTCTATCTAGTTATTTTGCTAACCTAATCTAAGAGGTTAATTTTCTTATGTGGGATTTTATTTGTGTTAATTTAAATTTTCAAGTGTGGAATTGGATTTGGAATTGCTAGGTTATGAATTCATAAAGGGTTGTGTTTAGATAATGGGTTTTGTAGCATGGTAATTGGGTTAAATTAATTGTAGTGGCTTTCTAATGGTTAACTTGGGTGGTTGTGCGATGATGTGTGAACTTTATCGCAAATCGGCGATATTTGCACCGATTTTTGGAATGTAAATGCTTACT
Source organism: Agapanthus africanus (assembly GCA_030015575.1). Lineage (NCBI taxonomy): Eukaryota > Viridiplantae > Streptophyta > Magnoliopsida > Asparagales > Amaryllidaceae > Agapanthus > Agapanthus africanus. The sequence goes on along the minus strand of CM057347.1, from coordinate 308,535,868 downwards.
AGTTTTTATATAAAATTATGTGATAAATTATTTTTGATAAATTGATTATATTTTTAGCATATCCTATGACATTTAGGATGTGTGAGTATGGAATTTTGTGTGATCGGGTTTTAGTTTTGCCGGGCATCCCAAAACGACGATTATAGTTAGTTTTTGCAATTTTCGTGTGCGTTCCGCGCACCTGGTGCACGTTGTGCCTAGCTTGTGAACGTGGATATTTTAGTTTGGGATTTGCGTCGTTTCATGATATGTAACCTTATGTTTTGTATTGACGCAAATTCCAGGTTCGGTCGCGGAGACTTCGGACGCGGCACGAAAAGGGAAAGCGGTGATTGGACGTAGCTAGCTGAGGATTTCGGTGAGTAGATTTAACATCTATGGGGGACTATCGTTTGGATGGCACAAGTTGCCCGATAGTTTAAGTAGTTAAAGATTTCTAGTAATATTAGTAACTGTATCCATACTTTATTTGACATACATATGCGAACCCATTTTATAGGACACCTGCACCATTACCAGGGTTTTTATATGCAGCACGAGCACTATTCATGCGTACACACACACTCTGGTAATTGCCATGCCACCACACTAGATAACCTATAATTTGAAACCAATTACTATAATTGATGCTTAAACATGTGCTATTGCCTTTAATTCCCTAAAATGAAATCGTAGGATTGCTATTCATGTGCATGTACCTCATCATATTATTTGTTCATGCCTAGTCTATTAATCATACATCGCAACTTGATTATTGATACCATATGCATTCATTATCATTGACATATGCACTTGTGAGGATTTCTTGAGATTTTATGATATTTCTCGATTTCGGGGGAAAGCCGCAAACTTTCGAAACTTATTACCTATTTTAAATATGTAAATTGTGGTTTTCTAGTGATGTAAGTATCGTCCACCATGAGTTTGCTGTAGTTTTCGAGACCCGTTTCGAGGAGTTGGATGAACCGTCTCGGGTACATGATGGGCCCGGTAAGGTACCCCGGGACAAGAAGGTCGTGTTGCTGACGTTGAGCCTGGCAGGGGATAGACTACCTACCGGTGACTGTTTTGGCACGGCGGATATCCAGAGAATACCGACCGTGGCCATGAGATGATGAGATATTGATATTTGAGATGGGTCAGCCGGATGGCTGAGGCCAGAGATAGTATGATATGGATACATGAGATTGAGACAGTTTTGAGGTGTCGATGCTGGACACGGATTCTTGTTGATTCTATTGGTATTGTGCTGATATTTAAAAGAAAAGAGATTCCTAAATGAAAAACATGACTTCTTGTACCTATAAATTCAGATCACGAGTTGATTCATATTGCATTCATACCTGCTAGTACATTCATGTTGCATACATACCTGTTAGTATATCCTGCCATACCTGTATTATAGATGCTAGGATGCTTGTGTGCATGCTTGCGATAGCATATATAGATGTTATTTATTACTCACGAGTTGGCAACTCACCCCCGTTGTGCCACAGCCTTTTGCAGGTCCGCTCTGTCAGTACAATAGCGCCGGGCGCACTTGCTTCTTTTGCCTCTATTGCTTGGACTCGAGGCTTTTGCTCGTAGGTGGGTTGTATTATTATTTTGTACCACCTTGTATATTCTTTGTATCTAGTGTACTCCATCTACTGTATCTACCAGTATTATTGTATATTGACCTAGAGACGAGACTGTGAGATTTGTGGGCTTTTTATGCTGTATTTTGGGGTCGAGCTCACTTGAGTCGACATGTTGTTTTACTTGTGCTTCTTATGTTTATTTCTGCACATTGCTGATTTGCATTCCGTGGGATTTATGACCGCCTTGTGGCGAAGAGCTAGCTCCCGTTTGGGGATGCCTTATTTGTTGTATTCATATATATTCTTGTTGTACCCATTTTGGGGGACAGTATTTGCAAAGGAGACTCTGCCGAAATTTTCGGAAAAAATTGATATTATTTTAAAAAGGCTTGATATGACTTATTTGATAAACTCGCTTTCAATTGATTGGTTTTCCTTCACTCGTCTGCTTTTTGGTTTGATTTCTGGGCTTTGGCTTACTTATTTTACGGACGTCTTGAGACGTTTCGTAACTTAAGTGCCAGTCACGTTCCGTATCCTGCGGGTCGTGACAAAGTTGGTATCAGAGCGAGGTTTTTCCTTTTTGAGTGTAGGATGACCCTTGGTAGATGGAGTAAGTGACTTAAGCAGGGTAACGTAGCGTGCGTATGTCCGCGGCATACTTGCGATACGGTACTCCGCCTAGGTGACTTTAGGATATACTTGCTTGAAATTCCTTCTTCAATTCCGTGTATCTTATGATTCTATTGCGCTGTTCTTATCATCCTGTTCTTGTAACAGCCACTATGCCGCCGAAGGCTACGAGAGTGCAGAGGGCTGCCGCCCGAGATGAGATCCGAGCAGGCTCGTCCGAGACGAGGACCGAGCAGGATGGGATACCTAAGCCTCACGGACAGACTTGTAACATTCCAAAATAATAAAATATTATTTTTAAGAATTTTTATAATTTAATATTATTTTATTGATTATTTTAATATTAAATTTATAATTAAATATCGATAAATGGAAAAAATTTTCAAAAAATTATGGAAAATTCAAAAATTATGTATTCTATGGAAATTAGTCATTTTTAAGTTTTTATGAGCATTTATATACTAATTTAGTACTAATCGCGATTTAAAAATCGTCAATCGGATTTTTTTGGCTTTTTGTGCAAAACTTGCACATATCATTTTTTTGGATTTGTGTTACATTTTTCTTGCCATGGTTTTATTTTGGGATCACTATTTGAGTGAGAAGGAATTAGAGAAAAAGGAAAAAGAAAAAGAAAAAGAGAAAGAGAAAGGATATTATATTGAGGTATGGGTGAGAAAGAGTAGGTAAGGGTGTTGACTTGGCCATTTCCCTTCATTCCTTCACTCAATTCTCTTCTCTTCCTCCATTGCTGCTGCTGCTGCTGCTCCTTTCCATCTTCTTCCTCCTCCTTCAAAATCCCCCAAAACACCATTAAAACAAACTCAAAACCCCATATCGGTTTCACAAAAAAATGCACACAAGCTCAAGATCTACGCAATGGACCAAGGAAGTTGATGTTTTGGTGCTGTTGGATGATTCATGAGTCTCTATAGAGGTATTTCCTTCACATTTGTTGTAGCATTTCAAGTGAATTAGCCTCTTTTAAAGTTTAGTGTCGTTTTGTCGAAATTTTGTACACTTTGGACAAAACTAGAAAGGGTTAGGGTAAAGTTGAGGTGTGGCTGTGCAATTAGACCCTAATGGTGACCTTAGACCCCATATTGACCAAAACACTGGCCTAGCACAACCTGAAACCCAAAAATACGGAATTACGGAACTTTTCATGTCGGTTTGTGAGGAATTAGAGCGTGCAGGTGAATCTGGAGCAACCCGGGGTCACCAAAAATAAAATTGAGCTGTCAGTGAGCTGTGCAGGAACCCTGGAACCATCCCACAAAGCCCTAGCCCCCACCTCATTTTTACGGCCGCAATTTTATTCATTCTGGCCGCAATTTGCGGCCAGACCTGAGTGAAATTGCCTTGTTTTGCGTGCACAGCCCCTTTTTCATGTAAAGTTGACCCCCGGCATGTCTAGTTTTGACTGGTTCCTGTTAGGGTAAAATCTGGGTTCATTTTCATGAGTTGGCGTATGTTTTACGACGTGTTTTCGTATGGATTTTGACATTCGATGATTCGTATCTGTAGGGTGGCGTTCGGACGTCGACGACAGTGGTGATTGGCTGTTTTTGCACACCAGGTCACAGGTTTTTACCTATGGGCACAGTGTGCACCATTTTGGTTTCATATGTGATTTTCATAAGTTTTAGCATGTGATATTCTTGTAGGAACTCACGTGACGTCGAGGCGTTGGAGATGCAAACGGCGACATCGGCACCGGCACATATAACAAGGTGAGTAGATTTATATCTACGGGGAGAAGTCGGGTGGATGGCGTATAGCACCCCCGCAGTTCGTGGTGATGTATACAAATGCGTATACACACAGATATTGATTATTTATGGTTTGAGATTATTGATGATAGAGATGGATATTTGGTATATTGGATTGGTTTAGTGTTGCGAAACCCTAGAGTAGTGGTTGCATCACACATACACACACACCCATACTTGCATACATTCTTCTTTCATATGTGCGTACATGGGATTACATATTGATGTGTATATTTACACATGGGTAGGGGACTATGTGTTTATATACTGGATTTGAAGATAGTAATTGGGATTTGAGATGAGCCGATGAGATTGGGCTTGAGGCCAGGAGATCGGTGATGTGATTTGGTTCGTATTGAGATACGACATGATGTTTTAGCGGGTCTTCTGACGTAGTAATTCTTACACCTGCATGCATACATAGATGGTATCAGTATTGTACTAGACGTAGGACATTATGCCGGATCATGATATTTGATAAAGAAGATACCAAATGAATAGTGTGATTGATGTGACTTTGACCCGTACACAGATTGGGATGCCGTACGACGGATTTACGTATGAGCTATATATTGATGATTGATCCGCACTCTTGACTTGGAATGTCTGATTATAGATATGGTATCGGATATGATATTATTGAGGCGGGATCACCGACTATACATATATAGGTATATATATGTATCGACTCAGATGTTAGGCGGTTTCCTTACCTGTAGTCCAGCTTGTTAACTTAGCCCTTTAGTTCAGTTTAGTTGTTAGATTAGATTCGATTCTTACCTATTTCAAAAAGCTAACGAATCGTGGGTATTTTAAAAGACAGCCCAAGGGATCCCACGGATATTTCAAAAGACGTATCTTTTCATAAAAACACCGTAGCCCCTATTTTCAAAACCCCATGATTCGTGTAATTTCAAAAGGCACCATTTGTAGGACTTATATTAGATTAATGCAGGTTAGTTACAGTTGCGTCTAGTATTCAGCTACCGCTTATTATTGTGGTTCACTTCGCATCGCATACTTATGTTATAATTTCTTATTGCAATGTTGATATCATATTGTTAGGACACCAGCATCATTACCGATGATGCGTATGTACCACGTACACTTACTTGCTGGCTCACACACATCTTCATCGGTAATTGCCATGCCACGTACACTTTAGAAATACTATTGCATTGACATAGGTTGTTAGCTAATAATTTAGACATGATATTAGTGTACTCGCCTTATATGCTAGATTAGACATTGTAGATATTACTTGTTACTTCATGCATGTTAATATTCATTGTTATGCCGCATTCATAGATTTTTATGCCGATATGCACTGTTTACATGCTATTGAGGATTGGATTCGGATTTCTATGAGATTTTCTGGATTTGAGGGAAAACCGCAAAACTTATATAAGCTTCTTTCTCTCTTTAAAATAAAAAGTGTGGTTTTCCCATGATGTATGAGTCGTCCACCATGAGTTTGTTGATTGATTTTGAGACCCGATTCGAGGAGGCGGATGAACCATTTCGGGTACATGGTGGACCCGGTAAGGTATCCCGGGGCAAGAAGCGCGTGATGATGACGATGTGAGCCCGGCAGGGGAGCACTACCTACCGGTGATTTTACCCGACGCGTCGGATATCCGGAGGATACCGTCATGGTCTTGAGATGGATGGTAGGGGCCGGTCTGGACTGACGGCGCCCTAGATATTGTGATTGAGACATTGAGATTTCGAGATTTTGAGGTACAGAGACTGTGATTCAGAGATATCGAGATATTGGGATTACGTTTTGTGCCGATGCTAGGCACTGTTTTATGCTGATTTCATTATGATACCTCATTTTAAAAATACAAAGGAAATCTCACTAAATTATGAAAACAGTTCTTCATTTACATGTATTCTGTTTTCCTGCATTCATACCTCATTCATACGATATATTGCTACCTGAGGCACTGTCACGGGCATATGAGATTACACTCGGGTTAGATATTTACCCTAACCTTGTTATAGGCTACGTGTTATTTATATATTTGAGGATGTATATTGATCGTATAACCTAGGATTGCGTCATACATGCGATTTCTATTCGCAGATGTTTTTCTATTCACGAGTTGGCAACTCACCCCCGTTGTGCCCCAGTTTCTTGCAGGTTTGCCGTACAGGTTTCATTACGGCTTGCGGGCATAGTTTCCTTCGGGTGATTTGCTAGTAGGTGGGTTTACTTGTATCGTACCCCCATTATATATCTTGTATATTATTATTCTGTTGTATCTAGAAGTTCCATCAACCAAACATGTAATTATTTCAGAGATAAAGACCAGTGTTGTTTATTCTATCGACCTTAGAGTCGCGCGTTGTATTTTTACGAATTTCATGCTGTTTTGAGTTTCCTTTCTGTTGTGATCCTCGCCTTTCGGCGTTGTATATTATATTGTTTGTATGGTTGTGGCCGTCGTTTGACGAAGAGCTAGCTCCCGCTTGGGGATGCCTTTTATTGATTTCGTTTACTATTCATGCTGTATCCCGTTTGGGGGCCTGTATTTACAAAGGAGACTCTGCCGAATTTTTTAGGAAATATTTGACGTTTTAAAAAAAAAACGCATAATTCGTCTTATGCTATTTAAACTACTTGGTTTAAATTGGTTTTTCCTACACTCTACTACTTTTCTTGGTTTGGATTTCTGGGTTTTCGGCTTACTTAGAATACGTACGCCTTGAGACGTTCGTAGTTTAAGTGCCGGTCATATTCCGTACTTTCGGGACGTGACAAAGTTGGTATCAGAGCGTTAGGTTTTACCTTCGTAGCGTAGGATGACCCTTGGTTGATGGAATAGGTGACTAAAGTAGAGTGACGTACCGTTGGTATGTTCCGCGGCATATTTACGACACGCCACTCCACTTAAGGAGCCTTAGGATGTACATTTCTTTGCTCAGTATCATATTCCTTCCTGATCTAGGTTCATCGGTACCAGTTTTGGTTTTGCTGCCACGATTACGGGCAAGGAGAGCTACGGCTAGAGTTGCGGTCAGCATGAGCTCGTTACGAACGAGGACTGACCATGGCGTGATTCGGGTGACATACGATTGTAGAGATGTGTCTTTTGGATTGTGTTTTTGCGCCACGAGCGTTGGATGGATCGCTGTATGAGAATTCTCGGACGTGCAGATTAGCACCAGAGGATTGAGCCAATGAAAGAGGCCAGCCAGATTTTGATGACCGTAGGTGTGTTGCTTATTCATGATGATCGAGGCAATGTTCAGCGTGCAGACGAGCGAGCCAGTTATTGCTGCGAACGACGAGATATCACCCCAGATGTTGGAGCTATTGCAGTATAAGTTGTACTAAGAGATGATAGAAGGTCGCTAGTGATCGAGGATGAATGACTAGGACATGTGGATCGTTCGCCTACCCCGATGCGAGGTCATCAGATAGACTGATTCCAGCTAGAGACGACTTCACGCGGAGACGTTGGGAGTCGACAGAGATGATCGAATGTCCGAAACCTATTATTCCAAGTTTAAGGTAGTCGGAAAGACATGCAGGCAATTCTATGGTCCCTCTAGAAGAATGAAACCCTAACTCGACTTAATGACCGTGTGAAAGCCTTTGAACCTTAGGGTTTGCGGCAGTTCTGCGGCGCCATTAGTGAGGCTTGAGTTTGCCCTTCTACGGCTGGACCACCGATGCTGTGGTATGTACTCGATACTATTAAACTATGCCCAAGATGTTGAGCTCTTGGGGGATTATGAGGTTTTGACGACTCGATTGGATGGCTCGACTTAATTCGGATGCTAGGTGGTGAGATGCATTTCTTGGGAGACTTCCGATACGAGGATAGTCGTTGGAGCTCAGTCCATGCAGCCACGACGAGACGAGTCCGAACCGGTCGACCTTAGAGAAAAGTGGAGTAAATGGTTCGTACGAGATCTTGATAAGATGACGTTCTACTCCGCCGACATCAGTGATGCGATACGCATGCCGAGGCATTGTACTTGGATATACCTCCCAGAAGGAGTCGCGGTGAGTATGCAGCTGTTCCGGAATAAGAAACAGATATAGTAAAGGACGATGACTTCCGGAAAGTTAGGCAGAGACGAGACTTGGAAGAGACCTTGAGCAGGATTCCTTCCAGGATACTGCTGCAATGATACATGCACCCAGGATCAGATGTGTCACGTACATTCAGAGAGCCAGAGGCCGACGCCAGTGATATGCTATCTTACGAGTGGTCGCGATGATTGACCGAGAGATGACCAGAGAAGTGCCAGAACGGGATCATCCCCGTTAGCACACCTGACAGGGCCGATGAGCCGATGGACCGAGAGATTGGTAATTCACAGTGAAGACCTTGACCCAGGAGTGGTCATTGTTACGCACACTAGCAGGGCAGAGTTCATGATCATCGACGAGATGTCCCACTAGTGACCGCGACAGTTGGCCCGAGATTCTTGGAGGATGCGCTTGAGCGGTACTAATCCGCCATTATTGATTTCGATGTTTTGGGTGATTTATTCGCATGATTTGATTTTGATGATTGAGGATTTACGATCTTTGCACAGTGTTGCACTTGATATCGTTTTCATGCTTTGGTTTCACATGCTTGTGATTTTACGGTTTTAGACATTTGAGTTGATTTTGTGCGTATGCACGCACACGATTTGGTTCCTGCACTCTGTATAGTTTATATATGCTTGCAGTGCAGTGATACGCCTTTTGTGCACTTAGATGCACTGGACTTCGATTTCGATTGTGATACTCGATATTTGTTTTGTGCACCTTGTGCACCTGATTGGATTTTGTGCGTGTTCGACACTCAATATTGGATTTCATGATTTCATGCATGATGGATGCACCGGGTTTGGATTTTTAGCGCATGTTGGGCGCCTGTTATGAGATGCGATTTGGTGCACACCAGATGCACTAAATCGGAATTTTCATGCATGTCAGATGCACCTGATTTTGCGGTCAGGCACACACGATGCTTATGACCAAAGTTGTGTGCACAACCGTTGCACCTTGATGTTGTTTTTTGTGCACATTCATGGATTTTGATCTCCGTGCGCACCGGACGCATAGGGTTTTCATATGCACTTTTTGGGACCGATTTCTTATGAAGCAGTACATTTTAATGATATTGCGATTGGTTTTCGTACTAAGCAGGGCTGATCGGATGACAGTGCCTGGATATATTTTGCATGCATTGATAGATTTCAATGGGATTTCCAAAAGCGAGCTATAGTCTCATTATTTACATACGTGTCTGATATGCCACGAAAACGTTTAAAACTGGGAACCCTTCCAAATTGTTTTCAAAAACGGTGGATCGTGCATACTAAACAAAAGATATATAAGTATATGCCTATTTTCTGATATAGACGTCCGCCACTGTGCAGTGTTATGCGCATCGCACAACAACTTAAAAAGATTTGGCACGTATTTACTTCAGCTAATTACATGTATAGTTTTGATATATATAGTATTGGATTCGTATTGGATTTGGCATTGTGTCTTTACCATAACTCCGAGGATTGCGGGATGCTTGACGGGGTTTTGTTTTTGAGTTATCTACTCATTTTTCTTGCGCATGCATTGCGCTATGATGCGTTTTGTGTATTGATGATTTCGGAGCCCCGATGACTTGGACTTTCATTTGAAATGTTTTAGAAATTGGGGGTTTAAATTTAAATTCGGGGACCGAATTTCTTTAAGGGGGGAAGATTGTAACATTCCAAAATAATAAATTATTTTTAAGAATTTTTATAATTTAATATTATTTTATTGATTACTTTAATATTAAATTTATAATTAAATATCGATAAATGGGAAAAATTTTGAAAAAATTATGGAAAATTCAAAAATTATATATTCTATGGAAATTAGTCATTTTTAAGTTTTTATGAGCATTTATATACTAATTTAGTACTAATCGCGATTTAAAAATCGTCAATCGGATTTTTTTGGCTTTTTGTGCAAAACTTGCACATATCATTTTTTTGGACTTGTGTTACATTTTTCTTGCCATGGTTTTATTTTGGGATCACTATTTGAGTGAGAAGGAATTAGAGAAAAAGGAAAAAGAAAAAGAAAAAGAGAAAGAGAAAGGATATTATATTGAGGTATGGGTGAGAAAGAGTAGGTAAGGGTGTTGACTTGGCCATTTCCCTTCATTCCTTCACTCAATTCTCTTCTCTTCCTCCTCCATTGCTGCTGCTGCTGCTGCTGCTCCCTTCCATCTTCTTCCTCCTCCTTCAAAATCCCCCAAAACACCATTAAAACAAACTCAAAACCCCATATCGGTTTCACAAAAAAATGAACACAAGCTCAAGATCTACGCAATGGACCAAGGAAGTTGATGTTTTGGTGCTGTTGAATGATTCATGAGTCTCTATAGAGGTATTTCCTTCACATTTGTTGTAGCATTTCAAGTGAATTAGCCTCTTTTAAAGTTTAGTGTCGTTTTGTCGAAATTTTGTACACTTTGGACAAAACTAGAAAGGGTTAGGGTAAAGTTGAGGTGTGGTTGTGCAATTGGACCCTAATGGTGACCTTAGACCCCATATTGACCAAAACACTGGCCTAGCACAACTTGAAACCCAAAAATACGGAATTACGGAACTTTTCATGTCGGTTTGTGAGGAATTAGAGCGTGCAGGTGAATCTGGAGCAACCCGGGGTCACCAAAAATAAAATTGAGCTGTCAGTGAGCTGTGCAGGCACCCTGGAACCATCCCACAAAGCCCTAGCCCCCACCTCATTTTTATGGCCGCAATTTTATTCATTCTGGCCGCAATTTGCGGCCAGACCTGGGTGAAATTGCCTCGTTTTGCGTGCACAGCCCCTTTTTCATGTAAAATTGACCCCAGACATGTCTAGTTTTGACTGGTTCCTGTTAGGGTAAAATCTGGGTTCATTTTCATGAGTTGGCGTATGTTTTATGACATGTTTTCGTATGGATTTTGACATTCGATGATTCGTATCTGTCGGGTGGCGTTCGGACGTCGACGACAGTGGTGATTGGCTGTTTTTGCACACCAGGCCACAGGTTTTTACCTATGGGCGCAGTGTGCACCATTTTGGTTTCATATGTGATTTTCATAAGTTTTAGCATGTGATATTCTTGTAGGAACTCACGTGACGTCGAGGCGTTGGAGATGCAAACGGCGACATCGGCACCGGCACATATAACAAGGTGAGTAGATTTATATCTACGGGGAGAAGTCGGGTGGATGGCGTATAGCACCCCCGCAGTTCGTGGTGATGTATACAAATGCGTATACACACAGATATTGATTATTTATGGTTTCAGATTATTGATGATAGAGATGGATATTTGGTATATTGGATTGGTTTAGTTTTGCGAAACCCTAGAGTAGTGGTTGCATCACACATACACACACACCCATACTTGCATACATTCTTCTTTCATATGTGCGTACATGGTATTACATATTGATGTGTATATTTACACATGGGTAGGGGACTATGTGTTTATATACTGGATTTGAAGATAGTAATTGGGATTTGAGATGAGCCGATGAGATTGGGCTTGAGGCCAGGAGATCGGTGATGTGATTTGGTTCGTATTGAGATACGACATGATGTTTTAGCGGGTCTTCTGAAGTAGTAATTCTTACACCCGCATACATACATAGATGGTATCAGTATTGTACTAGACGTAGGACATTATGCCGGATCATGATATTTGATAAAGAAGATACCAAATGAATAGTGTGATTGATGTGACTTTGACCCGTACCCAGATTGGGATGCCGTACGACGGATTTACGTACGAGATATATATTGATGATTGATCCGCACTCTTGACTTGGGATGTCTGATTATAGATATGGTATCGGATATGATATTATTGAGGCGGGATCACCGACTATACATATATAGGTATATATATGTATCGACTCTGATGTTAGGCGGTTTCCTTACCTGTAGTCCAGCTTGTTAGCTTAGTCCTTTAGTTTAGTTTAGTTGTTAGATTAGATTCGATTCTTACCTATTTCAAAAAGCTAACGAATCGTAGGTATTTTAAAAGACAGCCCAACGGATCCCACGGATATTTCAAAAGACGTATCTTTTCATAAAAACACCCTAGCCCCTATTTTCAAAACCCCATGATTCGTGTAATTTCAAAAGGCACCATTTGTAGGACTTATATTAGATTAATGCAGGTTAGTTACAGTTGCGTCTAGTATTCAGCTACCGCTTATTATTGTGGTTCGCTTCGCATCGCATACTTATGTTATAATTTCTTATTGCAATATTGATATCATATTGTTAGGACACCAGCACCATTACCGATGATGCGTATGTACCACGTACACTTACTTGCCGGCTCACTCACATCTTCATCGGTAATTGCCATGCCATGTACACTTTAGAAATACTATTGCATTGACATAGGTTGTTAGTTAATAATTTAGATATGATATTAGTGTACTCGCCTTATATGCTAGATTAGACATTGTAGATATTACTTGTTACTTCATGCATGTTAATATTCATTGTTATGCCGCATTCATGGATTTTTATGCCGATATGCGCTGTTTACACGCTATTGAGGATTGGATTCGGATTTCTATGAGATTTTCTGGATTTGAGGGAAAACCGCAAAACTTATATAAGCTTCTTTCTCTCTTTAAAATAAAAAGTGTGGTTTTCCCATGATGTATGAGTCGTCCACCATGAGTTTGCTGATGGATTTTGAGACCCGATTCGAGGAGGCGGATGAACCGTTTCGGGTACATGGTGGACCCGGTAAGGTACCCCGGGGCAAGAAGCGCGTGATGGTGACGATGTGAGCCCGGCAGGGGAGCACTACCTACCGGTGATTTTACCCGACGCGTCGGATATCCGGAGGATACCGTCGTGGTCTTGAGATGGATGGTAGGGGCCGGTCTGGACTGACGACGCCCTAGATATTGTGATTGAGACATTGAGATTTCGAGATTTTGAGGTACAGAGACCGTGATTCAGAGATATCGAGATATTGGGATTACGTTTTGTGCCGATGCTAGGCACTGTTTTATGCTGATTTCATTATGATACCTCATTTTAAAAATAAAAATGAAATCTCACTAAATTATGAAAACAGTTCTTCATTTACATGTATTCTGTTTTCCTGCATTCATACCTCATTCATACGATATATTGCTACCTGAGGCACTGTCACGGGCACATGAGATTACACTCGGGTTAGATATTTACCCTAGCCTTGTTATAGGCTACGTGTTATTTATATATTTGAGGATGTATATTGATCGTATGACCTAGGATTGCGTCATACATGCGATTTCTATTCGTAGATGTTTTTCTATTCACGAGTTGGCAACTCACCCCCGTTGTGCCCTAGTTTCTTGCAGGTTTGCCGTACAGGTTTCATTACGGCTTGCGGGCATAGTTTCCTTCGGGTGATTTGCTAGTCGGTGGGTTTACTTGTATCGTACCCCCATTATATATCTTGTATATTATTATTCTGTTGTATCTAGAAGTTCCATCAACCGAACATGTAATTATTTCAGAGATAAAGACCAGTGTTGTTTATTCTATCAACCTTAGAGTCGCGCGTTGTATTTTTACGAATTTCATGCTGTTTTGAGTTTCCTTTCTGTTGTGATCCTCGCCTTTCGGCGTTGTATATTATATTGTTTGTGTGGTTGTGGCCGTCGTTTGATGAAGAGCTAGCTCCCGCTTGGGGATGCCTTTTATTGATTTCGTTTACTATTCATGCTGTATCCCGTTTGGGGGCCTGTATTTACAAAGGAGACTCTGCCGAAATTTTCAGGAAATATTTGACGTTTTAAAAAAAACCGCATAATTCGGCTTATGTTATTTAAACTACTTGATTTAAATTGGTTTTCCTACACTCTACTACTTTTCTTGGTTTGGATTTCTGGGTTTTCGGCTTACTTAGAATACGTACGCCTTGAGACGTTCGTAGTTTAAGTGCCGGTCATATTCCGTACTTTCGGGACGTGACAAGACTGATCCGCCTTCCCCAGGCCGCTTGGACAGGCTAGAGTCTGGTATGGAGGAGCTACGACAGATGATGGGAGGTATGCAGGAGTTACGACAGATGGTGGGATCCCTAGTAGCGGCCAGTCGCGCACCGAGATCGGAGACGTACCTACCACTTCACAGACTACCATGGTGCCTGCTGCCCAGACAGTTGCTCCTACTACTACTACGTGGCTATCCCAGTATCGCTACAGGATTTCATGAGGCTGAGACCTCCAGTCTCACGGGCACTGATGCAGCAGAGGATCCACAAACATTCCTTGACAGTTTAGCTAGGATCTGCCGTTCGCTCAGATGTTCGGACGATCGATGGGTGGAGCTTGCGAGTTTCCGTCTAGAGGGCCTCGCGCAGACATGGTGGGAGTCAGTCTTGAGAGGTCGAGTTGCAGGTCTACCGCCTATGACTTGGGTCGAGTTTACAGCAGTCTTTCTAGTTCGTTTCCTCCCAAAGAGCGTTCGTGATGCCAGAGCGCGTAGTTTTGAGGCCTTGATCAAGACTCCAGCGATGATGGTTGTAGGGTTCCTAGGCATACTAATGAGGTCTCACAAGGTATCAACCATGCCAATTAGAAATTTTACAGTGCCGAGAAACCCTAGACTAGATCGTTAACTAGAATTTTAGGCGAAAAACGACAACTAGTAAACAACTTTACTTAGTGAACGGAAATACAACCTTTGTAGATCAGGTTCTCCACCTCCATAGCTCCGTGATGAAGTCCACTCGCTGTACAAATCGCATCCCGGACTCTAGCATCGGCTTCATCGGAGAAATGGGCGGGCTAGGTCATCGACTACGATGCCGAAGATGATCTACGTCGAGGCATCGCAAGATCAAGTTCCCACTTCACCAAGTCATGAAACTAGTGAAGAAAACACCCTATACTACTTGGCAAGAGGTAGAGGATGAAGAAATAGGAAGTGGGTTCACTTTAGAATTGGATTTCTCACTCTTTTCATCAAGTCACCATTGATGAAAGCTAGGTTTTCTTCTTGAAGAAGAAGAAGAAGAAGATGATAATGATATGATAAGAATAATAAAATAGAAAAGAAAAATAAATTCTTATCATATACAAACCATGGTTTAGTGTAGAGATTTAAATAAGGTTAGATGGAGTGGTTAGGGTTAAGCATGAGACAAAATGGTCACTTAGTCAAAGCTTCATGAAGCTTCAAGATGCAAACAAAGAAAAGCCACCATTTTTCTCATTATGCCATTTATTTTCCAAAAGGAATAAATAAATAAATAAATGAATAAGAAAATAAACAAAACCCTAACCACTCATATAACCATGGTTTAATCTTTACACAAACTCAAGTTAACATGTATCATCAAACATGATACAATCAAGTGCACAAAAGTATATCACATATACAACTTGTGTACATCAAGTGAGAAAATCCTTTTAAAGTGAACCAATACTAGTTAATGCAAAGTAATATATCAAATATATAATTATGCATTAAATCATTAAATCAACACTTGATTTAACGATCCGGTCATATCGCATATAACCGACTAATATCCAATGTATTGACTTATCGAATCAATCCATGATTCGATAACTAGGTTATATCGCATACAACCATTCGATACATTCATCGCGAGAATGAAATACGGTATCACATACACCCATTATTCTCGGTCCCGCACATATCTCATATGCGCTCCTATTTCGTTTCGCTTGAGCCAGGAAACCTCTGTGTAGGACTCTAAAGACTCGTCAATACGCCGGCAGCAGGTGATGATCATATCAAACACCCACAAGCCGCAAGCGGTCTGCTAAACGTAACGGCCACCCGGGTATTGAGCGATCAGAAGATCAACGAGCAAGCCCGCTCACACTCCTGTGAATCCAACCTGTAACACTTACCGTACAGTCCGGTCTCGTCGTCTGATATGTCGCATATCTCGCCTAGGGGTGGTAAACGTCAGACCCCAATAGCTCGATAAGTCGTGTCGATATGAGGTCTATAACAGTTTGAGAAACTACTGGTAACACTTACCAGTAAATCTCAGCAACCCTGGCCAGGGATTTCTCGTTATAGCCAATCGAACACAGCGCAACATCAACCCCCTATACCGGGAGAGACGAATCCCCTCCTATCGCTCATTGCCTCCATGTGACTCGGGACTATACCCAAAAACCACCGTTTTGCATGCCCTCTTGGACGTGGTAAGATGGAAATCAAAGCACAGTGGGAACCATACAAGACTCTATGACGATCTCGGGTCAACAGACTACTCTGTACCAGTGTCACCAGAGAACTGCCATCTGACGTATGGTATAATACCATCTGGGAGTTCTCGACGAGTCCTTCCAGTGTACCCAGTCTCCACTGAGCACCCGTATATCATCTCTGATGTCAAACACCAATGGATATGGGATCATCCATCGCCCATCTGTATGGGTCGAGAAGGTATACGCTAGTCTACTCTGGTATATCGATGCCCCGTCTCGATATACCCACGACTAGGGACTTTGAAGGATGTATTTATGGATTACCATGTCCCCACTAGTATGATCCGCATCATAGTCCAGGTAGTCAAGTACACATCCTAAGGGCTTTACCAACATGTAACAGAGAGACAATCAGTGTACACGTTAAGGTAAAGATCAACCAGATAGCATACTATCATGTCGAGCAAGAAAGTCCTCCCTATATATGTCCCAGCATCCACTACAATATACATTCTATGTATAGCAATGGCCTCTAGGGCATACATATAACTAACAATCTCCCACTTGCACTAGGGCCATCTGATAGCAGTGGTTGTAGTATCTTATACTCAACCATCCCATAAAAGTCTCTCTCTGGGAAAAGGCCTTTATGAGTGGATCTGCCGTGTTGTCCTCTGAGTCTACTCTCCTAACCTCGATCACCCTGGAGATCAACTATCTCCATGATCAGGTGATGCTGCCTCAGAATATGTCTGGATCACTGATGGGACGGGCGTACCTTGGCATAAGCCACAACTCCATTGTCACACAATGGGAGGAACTAAGTTCACCTCATGAACAAATATACATCCAGACTGCCTCTTTGGTAGCATCCTTAGTAGCGATGTATCCTGCCTTTATCGTCTAGTTAGCCACGGTATCTAGCTTGGAACTCTTCCAACATACCGTCTCTTTACTGAGGGTAAAGACAATGCCTGCGACTGACTCTCAGTCGTCCTTATCACCCTGGAACCCTTCCAGTGATTCTCCCCAGGATCGGTTGATACCATCTCACTACAACTAGTGAGAATTCTAACATCCAATTAGATCTATCTCATAGATCCAAAACCCAGGATTTAGGAGGTATCACTTTGATCCTATATGGAGAATCCTTGTGATAAGCGGAGATTGACCGGGCGTAGCATAGGAAACTCCTTTCTTATCAAGAGTATGTCATCCACATACTCTACGAGGATCGTCACTATACTCCCTACTACCTTTTTGTTTATACAAGGTTCATCTACCATTTTGATGATGTCAAACTCTTTGACTAACACATCAAAACAGATGTTCCAACTCCGCGATACCTGCTTTATCCTATAAAGCATCTTGTATACGTTTCCGCTGCTCCCACTGTCTACGAAGCCCTCTGGTTGTGTACTTATAGACGTTCTTTTCTAAAACATCATTTAGAAAAGCAGTCATGGCACCCAACCGCCAGATATCGTAGTCATGGTATGTAGCCCTGGCAAGTAGGATCTGGATGGACTTAAGCATAGCCACTTGAAAAGGTTTCATCATTATCCATGCCTGGTCGATGACGAAAAGCTTTAACAAGTCTAGCTTTGAAAGTCTCAACTTTTCCATCTACACCAAGTAATCTTCTCAAGATATACTTGCTCCTGATGGGGATTTAACCCTTCAGATATAGCAACCAAAGTCCATACTTTGTTGGTGTACATGGATTCCATCTCAGATCGCTTAGCATCCAGCCATTCTTACAGAGTCCCTACTCTCGATGGCCTGCTCGAAACTAGTTGGGTCATCATCTCATGATACAATCTTCGCTCCCACTTTCATAGAGAAACACAAGTATCTCTCAGGTGGGTGAGAAACCCTACTAGATCGGCGGAGAGGCTGAGGTTCGTTGGTAACTATCGAATCCTTTGGTTTTATCAAATCATCTGCTGTAGTTTGTATAGCTGGAACCTTTCCAGTTCTACATTACAGACCTTGCCTCGAGCTTGTCCGGATTTTGCTTTTCAGACATAGGCTGGACAACCCCAAATCTTAACTAACTTAAGAGATGGGCTCTTCCCTTATCATATCAAATATGAAGTGTTAGGAAACTGATTTGATTCGAACCCTATTCAATAGGTATGCAGCTTCTCAAGTGCATAACTCCCAAAAAGGAAACAGGTAACTCAGTAGTACTCATCATAGAGCACACCTTATCACATAGGGTGTGATTGCTCCGCCCCGATATACCATCGTGCTATGGTGTATACGGAGGAGTAATGCTGAGAGAGAATCCCATTCTCCTTTAGAATAGTCCAGGAATTCCGTGCTCAAGTATTCTCGTCCTTGATCACATCAAAGGACATAATACTTATACCCGTATTGGTTCTCTACTTCTAACTTATATTCTATGAATATCTCAAAAGGTTCGGACTTGTGTTTCAACAAGAACATAGGTCTGAATCTAAAGAGATTATCAGAGAATGTAATGAAGTACTAGGAACCGGTCTCGGCATGTGTAGACAGGGGACCTTACATACATCAACATGTATCATCCCAAGAGTTCACTAACTCTTTCTCTGTTTCCAGTAAACGGAGCTATGGTCATCTTATCTCTGTGACATGACTGGCAAGTTTCACAAGATGTAAATTCAAACTGATTTAAACATGCATCTATATGTAACTTAAGCTAGTCGGGTCACATTGATATGACCTAGTCTACAATACCTCAAGAAGGATTTGTTCATTTCTGAACTCTTCCTCTTGTGTGTGTTCCATATACTAAGAACCGTAGTTTGATTTAGAACATTAATGCTTTTAGATAACGTGCCTGATCTTATCAACTTTTGATATAGGAAATGTTCAAAACATTATCCATCAATACAAAATTATATCCTTTCTTTACTTATAAAGAGAATGATATGATTTTGTATATCAGGTTCGGTATCTAATAGCATTTGTTCAGAATCAATGTATTTGTAATACAAGGTGACAGTGACCAACAGACTTGGCTGCAACACTTGCCCCGTTTCCTGTCTCATGAAACTTATCACCCGTTCTCAGTTTTTCTACCTTTTTCTAGCCCTATGTAACAGATTACATATCTGGGATCCTGATCCGGTATCATATACCCAGGATTCGGAGGATACTGAGAAACAGTTCTTTGTAACGAACACACTCGAAGATGATGCATCAACATGCATTCTCTTCGTTTGGGCGGCACGGGAAATATGGTATTCCCCAATTTCCTGCTCTGTCTTATAACAATTATAAGTTGGAGCGGGACCAACGTTCCCCAGCTCAGTATAACAAGCGGGTTCGGTCAATACATCCGTATTATTATCTTGATTAAGGCGTGATATGGTCGCTACCTGGAGAGAGAGAGAAGAAAACACTCAGCATGCGCTCTTGCAAGAATAGATTGGTTATTATTTTATCTAATCAGGATGGCTCCCACTGTTTTTATCAAATCTTCCTTCAAACCCTAAAAGGAAAGACTAGCCGGGATTAATTACACACTACAAGTTCACCAATCTTTCAGCCAGGCCAGTGTCGGTACTTTGAGGGAGGTCTCCCGTGCTTTCGCACGAACCTAATTAATGTAAACCTCATTTTCCCAGAGGCGTAACCTCGTTAACACCTTTCTAGACACCTACTTGATCGGCTAATTGTAATGTATAAAACTCGCCCAGGAGTAACTCTTACTCGCAGCGGGTATCGGGATCCAACTATCTCATAGAAGGTATGCAATCTCATTGCAAATTTCAACACTTGAAATTCCCGATAATTTTGCCCCTAGCACCCTATGACCTTGACGGAGGTCAACAAACCATAGGCTACTAGTCAAGTTCAACCCGTCATTTCTTGATCGAATTAAACCCACCCGCACGACCCTTGACGGAGGTCAACAAGGCCGCACGACTACCCTAATCCAATCTGCATCATATGCATAAGCAGATAAATACTAGTTAGCTACCGCACACTACGCCTTGACGGAGGTCAACAAACGTAGCACGAATACTAAATAGGACTTATCTTAAATGACGGAGGGCTACGACAGGTTTTTCTGAAAACCTATTGCGTAATGAACTTGATATCGTTGTAGAATCAAATGATTTTAAAAATGGAGTGCTTTTGAGGCTTTTCTAGTTTTGCTAAAGGAGTCACTCCCGGTGAAGGGATCGTCGGTCCTTTCCTCTTCGAATGAGGTGCGGGATATATCATATATATCACTGTGCAAAGCAGAAACTATAGAAGCTATCAAAAGACAAACCGAGTGTGTAGCATCTGCCAGTTATTGCTAAAGGAGTCACTCCCGGTGAAGGGATCTCGGTCCTTTCCTCATCGAATAAGGTGCAGGGTATATCACATATACCGCTATGCAAAGCAAGAACTGTAGCTACCTGTTTTATTTTGAAATTCGATTCTACAACATCTTTAGGTTTCTTTTATTTCATTAATCACATTAATGAAGTCCCATCATTTAAGTACCTAAACATCGCAGATAGATACGACGTACACTTATGCCATCCGCATTCGCCTCGATGTCCCCTCGTGCACCGTTAGGTTAGGTAACTAACGGCAGAGCGGGGCAGGGCTAGCGCGGGTGTAAAACATAAGTAACGTCTATATAATATATCATATATACTATATACTGTATCTATCACAGAACATCACATGATCACATCACAGATATCGCAGCAGAAGAAACATATGAAATATTGGATACACTAGGACGTCCGTGTTTTCAATACGAGCCAGTATAAAACACGGATTCCACGGTCGCGATGAATAGCCAAACCCACACCCCTAGACCCCTACGAGAGCGGCAAGCAACCCTACCAATTCTAGAGTTAGGAGACCCGGACTCGACTCCTCGAGTTGGTCTCCCACTGGACTCCAGAACCCGGTTACCTGTGCTCCCCTCCTTGGGTCTATCCTTGTGCGGAAAAGAAAATAATATACAATGGGTGACATCTTCCGCAATCTGGAAGTGCCCCAATAAAAGAATATTACATACAAGTTTTTACATGAATGAAAATGAAAAACACTCATCTCACATAAAAAAACCCCGGCTATTCAAACACGACGATCCAATATAACATATCCAGCAACACATAACATCACATGTCATCAACGTAAGTAAATATGCACATCCCAATTATCGTTGACATATAGCAACGAAACCGGTGATATCACATATTACACTTACGGTCACAGAAAAGAAAGTGTAAAACTACAACAGTTGGAATCCGCAACCTACATAGACATCGCATGCCTAATCAAATGAATTACTTAGACATCGCATGCCTAACAATTATAAACCCCGCATTTTAGTCTCATTATCGAAAACATTTTTCAATATTAAGTCGGGCAATTCAACAGGATTCCCGACATTCTGATCGAATGCTCGTCGCAAACTTTACTAGGCGGCCGCACCCCCGATACCGTCGACGAAGTGCACCAAGGCAGAACACCGCTGCCGCGAGCACCCGAACGGATGCTTTCGGCGACGGGGTTCTCCTACAGTCACTTGGTCGGGGCTATGGAGTGAGGCTGTCTATTAAGTTTACCCGGCGAGTATCCGCGTACGCTACGTGATTGCGACGGACTTTTGATCACATCAAAATTCCGTGGCAACCGATCAAGTGAGACTAAACTGCTATGTTTATAACATTCATTCAGTTATCTCATAACTGTTTGTGAATTCCAATTATTGTATCACATTCCGGAAAAATAGAAAATGTTAAACTTTTCGATCGAACAAACGAACACCCAAGTTTTCCCGAAACAGATCAACACATGAAATAAGTCTAAAAACATTCAGTTCGTGCCTCAGTACCAACGGTCCAGCCGTAGAAGGGTCAAGCCAACGCCTCACATATGGCACGCCGTACTGCCCCAAACTCGAAGGTTCAAAGGGCAGTTCAAGACGGTCACATAATCGAGTTAAGCTTTGTTGTCTTCTAGAGGGACCATCGCGTTACTTGCACTACTTAGAACGTTATTAAACCACGGAAAGATCCAACACTTGGAAATTTCCCGACAGGGGAAAAGTTGGGTATTTATATCCGGTCGAACTTTTTAACATATTCAAAAATTATCCGGAAAACACCTAGACAAAGTTTGACAAACCGATCGAATCTACGATTCCCAATACAACCCCAGACCACTCAACTCTTGAGTCAAATTAAAAATTCCCAGAAAATACAGCAATAAAATTTAAGAGTTACTGTGCAAAAATTACTGGGAGAAGGGACAAAGTTGCCGCGGAACCGCCGCATTAGCCATGCTAATGCCGCGGTTCCGCCGCACTGTTGTGGAATCTTGGGTACGGGCTTCACAGTAATTCTTACAATTCCCTGCTGAATTTTCTGCATATTTTTAATGTGGAAAAATCCCCGAAATTGAAAAATGTACAGAGAGCAATTTTGGGTTTAGGGTTTCGGTTCGATCGGATTTCTAACATCGTCTAAGCATCGCCTAAGGCTCTAGCTAGGCTCTGATACCACTGTAGGGTTCCTAGGCACACTAATGAGGTCTCACAAGGCATCAACCATGCCAATTAGAAATTTTACGGTGCCGAGAAACCCTAGACTAGATCGTTAACTAGAATTTTAGGCGAAAAACGACAACTAGTAAACAACTTTACTTAGTGATCGGAAATACAACCTTTGTAGATCCGGTTCTCCACCTCCATAGCTCCGTGATGAAGTCCCCTCGCTGTACAAATCGCATCCCGGACTCTAGCATCGGCTTCATCGGAGAAATGGGGGGGCTAGGTCATCGACTACGATGCCGAAGATGATCTACGTCGAGGCATCGCAAGATCAAGCTCCCACTTCACCAAGTCATGAAACTAGTGAAGAAAACACCCTATACTACTTGGCAAGAGGTAGAGGATGAAGAAATAGGAAGTGGGTTGACTTTAGAATTGGATTTCTCACTCTTTTCATCAAGTCACCATTGATGAAAGCTAGGTTTTCTTCTTGAAGAAGAAGAAGAAGAAGAAGATGATAATGATATGATAAGAATAATAAAATAGAAAAGAAAAATCAATTCTTATCATATACAAACCATGATTTAGTGTAGAGATTTAACTAAGGTTAGATGGAGTGGTTAGGGTTAAGCATGAGACAAAATGGTCACTTAGTCAAAGCTTCATGAAGCTTCAAGATGCAAACAAAGAAAGCCACCATTTTTCTCATTATGCCACTTATTTTCCAAAAGGAATAAATAAATAAATAAATTAATAAGAAAATAAACAAAACCCTAACCACTCATATAACCATGGTTTAATCTTTACACAAACTCAAGTTAACATGTATCATCAAACATGATACAATCAAGTGCACAAAAGTATATCACATATACAACTTGTGTACATCAAGTGAGAAAATCCTTTTAAAGTGAACCAATACTAGTTAATGCAAAGTAATATATCAAATATATAATTATGCATTAAATCATTAAATCAACACTTGATTTAACGATCCGGTCATATCGCATATAACCGACTAATATCCAATGTATCGACTTATCGAATCAATCCATGATTCGATAACTAGGTTATATCGCATACAACCATTCGATACATTCATCGCGAGAATGAAATACGGTATCACATACACGCATTATTCTCGGTCCCGCACATATCTCATATGCGCTCCTATTTCGTTTCGCTTGAGCCAGGAAACCTCTGTGTAGGACTCTAAAGACTCGTCAATACGCCGGCAGCAGGTGATGATCATATCAAACACCCACAAGCCGCAAGCGGTCTGCTAAACGTAACGGCCACCTGGGTATTGAGCGATCAGAAGATCGACGAGCAAGCCCGCTCACACTCCTGTGAATCCAGCCAGTAACACTTACCGTACAGTCCGGTCTCGTCGTCTGATATGTCGCATATCTCGCCTAGGGGTGGTAAACGTCAGACCCCAATAGCTCGATAAGTCGTGTCGATATGAGGTCTATAACAGTTCGAGAAACTACTGGTAACACTTACCAGTAAATCTCAGCAACCCTGGCCAAGAATTTCCGGTTATAGCCAATCGAACACAGCGCAACATCAACCCCCTATACCGGGAGAGACGAATCCCCTCCTATCGCTCATTGCCTCCATGTGACTCGGGACTGTACCCAAAAACCACCGTTTTGCACGCCCTCTTAGACGTGGTAAGATGGAAATCAAAGGACAGTGGGAACCACACAATACTCTATGACGATCTTGGGTCAACAGAATACTCTGTACCAGTGTCACCAGAGAACTGCCATCTGACGTAAGGTATAATACCATCTGGGAGTTCTCTGCGAGTCCTTCCAGTGTACCCAGTCTCCACTGAGCACCCGTATATCATCTCTGATGTCAAACACTAATGGATATGGGATCATCCATCGCCCATCTGTATGGGTCGAGAAGGTATACGCTAGTCTACTTTGGTATATCGATGCCCCGTCTCGATATACCCACGACTAGGGACTTTGAAGGATATACTTATGGACTACCATGTCCCCACTAGTATGATCCGCATCATAGTCCAGGTAGTCAAGTACACATCCTAAGGGCTTTACCAACATGTAACAGAGAGACAATCAGTGTACACGTTAAGGTAAAGATCAACCAGATAGCATACTATCATGTCGAGCAAGAAAGTCCTCCCTATATATGTCCTAGCATCCACTGCAATATACATCCTATGTATAGCAATGGCCTCTAGGGCATACATATAACTAACAATGGTGTCCGAGTACGATGTCCAGTTCACGCAGTTGTCCAGATATGCTCCGTATTTGGTGGATACTGAAGAAAAGATGGTGAAGAAGTTCGTGCAAGGACTTAACACCCAGCTATTTCTTTCTATTGGCGCCCAGCACTTCGACACCTATTCGGCTGCTATGGATACAGCATTACGGATGGAGGCACGCATATCACAGACTTCGGCCGTTTCTGGGCCGAAGAGGATTCGCACCGATGTGCCGTCGCAGAGGCAGCGCGCCAGATTCTTTCCGAGAGATGGGCCTGGCAGAGGATTTGGATGGGTCAGTTATATGGTTCATATCCACAGGGACAGCAGCCGTCGCCAGGATGTTTTGGGTGCGGGAGTCTGCACCACCGTATCAGAGACTGTCCGGTGAGACGACAGGGAGCGACGACAGTTTCACATGTGACCTTACCGCCATCACCACCTCCTCCTCAGAGAGCCCTACTTCCTATCACTGGCGATGCTCCACGATAGTTCGATGCACCCAGAGGCCGTGGACGTGGCGGTCCGATCCAGAGAGGACGAGGAGGCCGAGGCCGAGGCCGAGGACAGCCAGTTATTGGTGGGGGTCAGGCCCGAGTTTTCGCCTTGACACCGTAAGATGCGCAGGCATCCAATGTCGTTGTAACAGGTACCTTGCCAGTTTGCTCTTTCGACGCACGGGTATTATTCTGTCACGACCCGAAAGTACGGAACGTGACTGGCACTTAGATTACGAGACGTCTAAAGGCGTACCGTAACCTAAGTCAGCCAAAGCTCAGAAAAATCTAAACTAAAATCAAAAGAGAGTGAAGGAAAACCTTACATGAAAACGATTTTTAAATCAATTAAGTTGCATAGAATCCCTTTTTAAAAACATCAAAAATCTCCGAAAATTTCGGCAGAGTCTCCTCTGTAAATTCTATCCCCCAAAATGGGTACAACAAGATATATATAACCTGTAATCATAAAATGGCATCCCCAAGCAGGAGCTGGCTCTTCGCCCAAGGCGGATCACAACCACATGCAATATATAAGTAATATCAAGAAAAAGAGCATAAAAGAAACACAAAATATCAGAAAACACAACGCCGGCTCAAGTGAGCTCGACCCAAAAGAAACCACATATATACAAATCTCTCAGTCTCATCACTAAGTCGCATATACAAACAAAAAGTGGTAGATGGAGCATACTAGATACAATGATAGAGCAAAAAGAAATAAAGTGCGCTCGCAACCCACCTATGAGCAATGTCATGAGTCTGAGCAAAAGGAGCTGATGATAAGATAGCCGCCGCTACAAGACTGATGAGTCCGACCTGCAAGACACTGTGGCACAACGGGGGTGAGTTGCCAACTCGTGAGTAGAATATAACATCTAGTAAGGCAATCGTAAGAATGCACGCAAATGGTCACAGCATGTATGTCCAGATGTGATGTAATACCTCTATTATGCATGCACATGTATGCAATGTCAATACTAAATCTTTAAGTATTTTAAATGCTAAGAGTTCTGCATTCTCAACTTTAGAAAAAGAATATATGTATAATAGCTAAGTACCATCAAGAAAACATCTGAAAACCCGTGTCAAGTATCGACACCAAATATGAAATCACATCTGTCCCAATGTCTCACTGTATCAATGTCTCAAAATATTGGGCACCGTCAGTCCGGATCGGCCCATATCATCAAATCTCACGACAACGGTCGGTATCCTCCGGATATCCGCCGCTCCAGACATCACCGGTAGGTATTCTTCCCCTGCCAGGCTCATCGTCTACAACTCGATCTTCTTGCCCCGGGGTACCGTACCGGGCCCACCATGTACCCGAGACGGTTCATCCACTCCTCGAATCGGGTCTCGAAATCCAATAGAAAACATGAAAACTCATGGTGGACGACACATGCATCACGAGAAAACCACAACTTTTTTTTAAAAATGATAAATATAAGCTTTTGTTAAATTCTTTCGGTTTTCCCCAAAAATCCAAAAATCGCAGCAATACTGAAATCCTTAAGAAAATCATAATGTCCAACATGTTATATATGATAAATGTCTATGATATCAAGGTATGCGATGTGAATTGTGGCTAGAAATCTATGTAAGTATGATGATGATGTGAGATATATACATGCTATGTAATTTCATATATCATGTATGATGCAAGTGGCGATACTAAGCTAAACAGGTTCTACAGTGCACGTGGCATGGCAATTACCAAAGGCGTGTGTGTCACATGAATAGTGCGCGTGTAACAGATGCCAATGGTAATAGTGTTTGTGTCCTACGAAGTGATATCGCATATGTGTGTATGAATATCCATGCAATCTAGTATACGGTTAGCTATAAGGGTATGCAATGTAAATAAAGGGGTAAGCTAACTAACAATACAAGTCTTGCAAGAAATAGGGTAATCCTAACTAGGGGCGCCTCGCGCCATCCAGAAGATTCCCCCATAGATGAATACATCTACTCACCTGAATGCCTCGCTAATCCGATCCGACCACCGCCTTGCCTTTACGCGCCGTGTCCGATGTTTCCCCGACCGATCCTAGCATTGCATAACACACAATATAAGATTGCATACCCCTAAAACGACACCAAGTCAATATAAAAAGATCGACGCTCTTGAATTAAACATAACGTGCACTCGGTGCGCGGAAAACACACGAAAATCGCTAAATCTTAACTAGAATCGCCATTTCGGGGAAATCGACAAAACTAAAACCCGGCTAGACAAAACCCCGCATTCGCGCACACTAAAAGTCGTATGAGATGCTAAAGTTATCGTCCATATATTGTAATTAGATCACCTCCTAATAGTTATAAAAATCTAGTAAGCAATTAGCATCCCGATAACAATGCAAACATCGCAAATTTGCGATAAAAATAACTACTATCAAGCATACTCATCCAACCATACAACTAGCTAACCACAATACTTACTTCAACCTATTAGCAATGCTTCAAACCCTAATCCACAATCAAATCCCTTTCTTGAATTTCATGAACAAGAAATTTCTATTAAATTGATACTTCAAAATTCTAATTTAGCACATTTAAACTACAATTTGACAAATAGATTAGGATTTTCACCTCACAAGTTTGAACCCTAGCTTGCACAAACCACCAAAGATGCCTCCTTTCTTCAAGTTTTGAACTAAATTTGGTTGGAAAGAGGTGGCTTAGGGTTTTGATTTGAATTAGAGAAGAAAATAGTGTATTTTTGTTGATTTTTGCATGATTTTAGAAGCAAGAAAAGTGAAAAAAAATTAGGGCTGAAGGAGGGAGGGGCTCGGCCTGAGAAAATGGAGGAGGAAAATGAGAGAGTGTGTAGAAAATTCCATGAAGAAAATATCATCTAAGGTCAATTTAGGCTTTCACATCAAAACTTTTTCAAAAAAAACCCTTTTTCTTATCATTTTTCATACGATTCTTAAACCCTTGAAAAAAATCTTGAAAAGTCATGATGCAATTTTATTAACACTAAATTTTAGTTTATAAAGATTCCTAATTAAGAAATTTACCTAATTAAATTTGTATTTATCACTCATTTAATGTATTTTTAAAAGCTTAAAATAATATTAAAAATAATTAATTACGAAAAAAAATTATTTAACTAGAAAATTATAAGCGGCATTTTAGTGACCAATTTATAGTAATATCTTATCTAAATTTTGTATAATTAGGTCTACAATGAAAAATACCTATTTTGACTTTTTACGGAAAAAGCTGACATTTTGGCCGATTACCGAAAAACTGCCTAAACGATTTTCGAAGGGTTACATATTTGACCCAGGTTCCACACATTCGTATGTATCTACACACATTGCACCGATGTTGGGCCGTGAGTCATCGTCGTTAGATCAGCCGCTTGTTGTTATTACCCCGGTAAGCGAGTCGTTTGTTGCTCGTTTTATGTTTCGATTGTGTTCCGTTCGTATCGGGGAGAGGGATTCGTCGGTTGATTTGATTCTCCTCGATATGTTGGACTTTGATGTGCTTCTGTGCATGTATTGGCTAGCCACCTGTTATGCTTCAGTGGACTACCGTGAGAAAGCAGTCAGATTTAGCTTTCCGGGAGAGCCAGTCCTTGTTATTCAGGGAGACCGCAGCGTCACCCTTCCCAGCTGGATTTCATCTCTTCGCGTTGGTCAGCTCTTGCGGAAGGGATGTCAGGGATTCTTAGCGTATATTTGTGATATTCGAGCTGCAGAGGTTCCTTTGGACCGGGTCCCGATTGTTTGTGAGTTCCCTGATGTTTTCCCTGACCAGCTGCCTGGGCTACCGCCTGAGCGCGACGTTGAGTTCTGCATTGACTTGATTCCCGGATCGGGGTCTATTTCTATACCGCCTTATCGGATGGCCCCGGCAGAGCTTAAAGAGCTGAAGGATCAGTTGCAGGATTTGTTAGATAAGGGGCTTATTCGACCTAGTGTTTCTCCGTGGGGTGCTCCGATCCTGTTTGTCAAGAAGAAGGACGGAAGTTTGCGCTTATGTATCGACTACCGCCAGCTGAACAAAGTTACCGTGTGGAACAGATATCCGTTGCCACGCATTGATGATTTGTTCGACCAGCTTCAGGGTGCGGGGTATTTTTCGAGGATCGACTTGCGATCAGGGTACCATCAGCTGCGAGTTCGACAGGAGGATATACCGAAGACAGCTTTCCGTACGCGCTATGGTCACTATGAGTTTCTGGTGATGTCGTTCGGACTCACCAACGCCCCAGCTGCATTTATGGATTTGATGAACCGTACATTCCGTCCTTATCTCGACTTGTTCATCATAGTGTTCATTGATGATATTTTGGTGTACTCCCGGAGCAGAGAGGAGCACGAGCAGCACTTGCGGATTACATTGCACACTTTGAGGGAGCACCAGCTTTTCGCAAAATTTTTCAAGTGTGCATTCTGGTTGGACAGCGTCGGATTCTTGGGTCACATGATTACGAGAGATGGCATATGTGTGGACCCGAAGAAGATTGAGGCCATTCAGCAGTGGCCCAGACCGACATCAGTTACGGAGATCCGCAGTTTCCTAGGCCTGGCTGGCTACTACAGGCGATTCGTTCAGGACTTCTTCCGTATTGCTGCACCTTTGACCGGATTGACCCGGAAGGGAGTTCCTTTCGTTTGGACAGAGGAGTGCGAGCACAGTGTTCAGCAGCTACGGACTTGTTTGACTACGGCGCCGGTACTATCTTTGCCTTCAGGATCAGGCGGATTCATGGTTTATTGTGACGCTTCACGAGTGGGGCTAGGGTGCGTATTGATGCCGCATGACAGGGTGATCGCGTATGCTTCACGACAGTTGAAGAAACATGAACAGAACTACCCCACTCACGATTTGGAGATGGCTGCAGTGGTCTTTGCACTTAAGATCTGGCGACATTACCTATACGGCGAGTCGTGTCAGATATTCACTGATCACAAGAGCTTAAAGTATATATTTCAGCAGCGAGACCTGAATCTCAGACAGCGCCGTTGGATGGAACTAGTAAAGGACTACGATTGCGAGATTTTGTATCACCCGGGCAAGGCTAATGTAGTGGCGGATGCTTTGAGCAGGAGGCCCGGGGGTAGTCTATCTTGTTTGCGCGCAGTACAGAGGCAGTCGTCGGCAGATTGGCAGATTTTATGCGACAGCCGGGTTGAGTTCGAGTTCACTCCGACAGGGGGACAGCTTGCGCATGTTCGTGCACGTCCGCAGTTACTTGACCGTATTCGAGAGGCACAGCCCAACGATGACCGTCTTTCAGAGATCATGGAGCAGATTAGGCAGGGCAGAGATTCCGAGTTCGTGATCGATGATCAGGGAGTACTGCGATTTGGGACTCGACTTTGCATACCAGATTCTGAGGGACTGCGGCGTGAGATTCTTGAGGAGGCGCATAGATCAACATACAGTGTTCATCCGGGTTCCACCAAGATGTACCACGATTTGCGAGATGTTTACTGGTGGGACGGGATGAAGAGGGACGTCACAGACTTCATATCGAGATGCCTGACTTGTCAGCAAGTCAAGGCCGAGCACCAGAGGCCAGCAGGAGAGTTGCAGCCTTTGCCCATTCCGGAGTGGAAATGGGAGCAGATTTCGATGGACTTTGTGGTGGGTCTACCCAGGACCAGTCGAGGGTACGACTCCATTTGGGTGATCGTGGATCGATTGACGAAAGCGGCTCACTTCCTGCCAGTGAAAACCACTTTCGGTTTTGCTCAGTATGCCCAGATATACATCGACGAGATTGTACGACTGCATGGAGTCCCGACGTGTATCGTGTCCGACAGAGGCACCCAATTTACCAGCCGACTATGGCAGAGACTTCAGGAGGCATTGGGCACCCATTTGAGTTTCAGCACAGCATTTCATCCGCAGACCGACGGCCAGTCAAAGCGGACCATTCAGATTCTTGAGGACATGCTCTGAGCGTGCGTTTTAGACTTCGGAGGTAGCTGGGATCATCATTTACCGTTAGTGGAGTTCTCCTACAACAACAGCTTCCAGGATACTATTCAGATGGCACCTTTCAAGGCATTGTATGGAAGGAGATGCAGATCGCCCGTCTGTTGGACAGAGCTCAGAGAGGGCAGTATTTTGGGGCCGCAGCTTGTGGAGGAGACGACCGCGAAGATACAGTTGATTCGAGACCGGATGAGAGCGGCTCAGAGTAGACAGAAATCGTATGCAGACAGGCGCCGTCGCAGTCTAGAGTTCGCAGTTGGCGATCATGTTTTTCTGAGGGTCTCTCCGATGAAGGGCGTGATGTGTTTTGGGCGAAAGCGAAAGCTTAGTTCCAGATTTGTGGGTCCCTTCGAGATTCTCGAGCGTGTCGGCGCAGTTGGGTATCGTTTGGCACTTCCACCCAGCTTTCCCGATGTTCACCCCGTCTTCCATGTTTCGATACTCCGCAAGTACCTTCACGACCCTTCGCATGCGATTCAGTACCGCACAGTCCAGCTAGAGCGCGACCTTTCTTTTGCAGAGCAGCCGGTGGTCATCCTGGATCGGCAGGTGAAGAAATTAAGATCGAAAGTTATACCGACCATCAAGGTCCTTTGACGTGGCCCGAGCAGCGAGGAGGTCACCTGGGAGACCGAGAACGAGATGAGGAAGAAATATCCCCATCTCTTTGAAGGTACGCGTAGCCAGATTGTCAAATTCGGGGACCGAATTTCTTTAAGGGGGAAGATTGAAACGCCTTGAAAAGTCGTTTTGGTGTTTTCCCGAAAATCGGTGAAAATTTGGTATTTTTCCGTAAATTTTTTTTTGGTTATTTTGCAGTTTAGGCCTAATTATACCTAATTTGGATAGGTAATTGCTAGTTTTTAGTAGGTAATGAGTTACTTATAAATTTCTGGTCATTTAAAAATTTTCAATTTTTAATATTATTTTAAGCCGGTAAAAAAAATACATTAAATTGGTGATAAATACAAATTTAAATGGGCTAATTTTAATCTTTAAAATCATGTTAATTAAAATCTAGTTGTAATATAAATTTTTAGTATTTTATTTCAAGTTTTAATGGATTTTTATTATGGAAAACAAAAATATGTTTATTTTGAACTAAAACTTGCAATTTTGGACTTGTGGGGGCTCTTTTTGCATAAAAATTTTTGTGCACTCTCTCACACTCATCCTCACACCCTCTTGGCTGGCCCCACCTCAGCAACAAGCCCACAAAATTTTTCCCCATCTCATTTGAACAAAATGATATGATAAGGGTTTTAATATATTAAATTGGGTATAGGTTTTTGGTTGATTGGTATGGCTTTGACCTTGACTTTTCCCACACTTCCCTCACTTTCTCCAACCCCTCCCAAATCTGGCCGAAACCCCACTTGGTGCAGCTCCTCTCATTTCCTTTCTTTTTGCTACAAAAGATTCCATCAAAATCCATTAAAATTCAACAAAAATCAACAATTTCCTTTAAAATTTCAAAGCAAAACCTTATTCTATCTCTTTTCAAGCCCAAATTGGTTTAAATCTTGGAGAAAGGAGGTGTCTTGGGAGGCTTGAGCAAGCTTAGTATTGAACTTTTGAGGTATAACTTCTAATCAAATGGTTACTTTGTTGCTTAAGTGTGCTAATTAGAACCTTGAAATTGTTTAGTGTTAAATCTTTTGTTAATTTCTAATCTAGTTTTTTTTAAAGAGGGTAGTTTGATATGAACTTGGGTTTTAGCACACCATTACTAGGCTAATTAAATCTATTTTTCTATCTAGTTATTTTGCTAACCTAATCTAAGAGGTTAATTTTCTCATGTGGGATTTTATTTGTGTTAATTTAAATTTTCAAGTGTGGAATTGGAATTGGAATTGCTAGGTTATGAATTCAAGAAAGGATTGTGTTTAGATAATGGGTTTTGTAGCATGGTAATTGGGTTAAATTAATTGTAGTGGCTTTCTAATGGATAACTTGGGTGGTTGTGCGATGATGTGTGCACTTTATCGCAAATCGGCGATGTTTGCACCGATTTTTGGAATGTAAATGCTTACTAGTTTTTATATAAAATTATGTGATAAATTATTTGTGATAACTTGATTATATTTTTAGCATATCCTATGACATTTAGGATGTGTGAGTACGGAATTTTGTGTGATCGGGTTTTAGTTTTGCCGGGCATTCCAAAACGACGATTATAGTTAGTTTTTGCGATTTTCGTGTGCGTTCCGCGCACCTGTTGCACGTTGTGCCTAGCTTGTGAACGTGGATATTTTCTTTTGGGATTTGCGTCGTTTCATGATATGTAACCTTATGTTTTGTATTGATGCAAATTCCAGGTTCGGTCGCGGAGACTTCGGACGCGGCACGAAAAGGGAAAGCAGTGATTGGATGTAGCTAGCTGAGGATTTCGGTGAGTAGATTTAACATCTACGGGGGACTATCGTTTGGATGGCGCAAGTCGCCCAATAGTTTAAGTAGTTAAATATTTCTAGTAATATTAGTAACTGCATCCATGCTTTATTTGACATACATATGCGAACCCATTCTATAGGACACCTGCACCATTACCAGGGTTTTTATATGCAGCATGAGTACTATTCATGCGTACACACACGCCCTGGTAATTGCCATGCCACCACACTAGATAACCTATAATTTGAAACCATTTACTATAATTGATGCTTAAACATGTGCTATTGCCTTTAATTCCTTAAAATGAAATCGTAGGATTGCTATTCATGTGCATGTACCTCATCATATTATTTGTTCATGCCTAGTCTATTAATCATACATCGCAACTTGATTATTGATACCATATGCGTTCATTATCATTGACATATGCACTTGTGAGGATTTCTTGAGATTTTATGATATTTCTCGATTTCGAGGGAAAGCAGCAAAATTTCTAAACTTATTACCTTTTTTAAATATGTAAATTGCGGTTTTCTAGTGATGTAAGTGTCGTCCACCATGAGTTTTCTGTGGTTTTCGAGACCCGTTTCGAGGAGTTGGATGAACCGTCTCGAGTACATGGTAGGCCCGGTAAGGTACCCCGGGGCAAGAAGGTCGTGTTGCTGACGTTGAGCCTGGCAGGGGATGGACTACCTACCGGTGACTGTTTTGGCACGGCGAATATCCAGAGGATACCGACCGTGGCCGCGAGATGATGAGATATTGATATTTGAGATGGGTCAGCCGGACGGCTGAGGCCAGAGATAGTATGATATGGATACATGAGATTGAGACAGTTTTGAGGTGTCGATGCTGAATACGGATTCTTGTTGATTCTATTGGTATTGTGCTGATATTTAAAAGAAAAGAGATTCCTAAATGAAAAACATGAATTCTTGTACCTATATATTCAGATCACGAATTGATTCATATTGCATTCATACCTGCTAGTACACTCATGTTGCATACATACCTGTTAGTATATCCTGCCATACCTGTATTATAGATGCTAGGATGCTTGTGTGCAAGCTTGCGATAGCTTATATAGATGTTATTTATTACTCACGAGTTGGCAACTCACCCCCGTTGTGCCACAGCCTTTTGCAAGTCCGCTCCGTCAATACAGTAGCGGCGGGCGCACTTGCTACTTTTGCCTCTATTGCCTGGAATCATGGTTTTTGCTCGTAGGTGGGTTGTATTATTATTTTGTATCACCTTGTATATTCTTTGTATCTAGAGTACTCCATCTACTGTATCTACCAGTATTGTTGTATATTGACCTAGAGACGAGACTGTGAGATTTGTGGGCTTTTTATGCTGTATTTTGGGGTCGAGCTCACTTGAGTCGACATGCTGTTTTACTTGTGCTTCTTATGTTTATTTCTGCACATTGCTGATTTACATTGCGTGGGATTTGTGACCGCCTTGTGGCGAAGAGCTAGCTCCCGCTTGAGGATGCCTTATTTGTTGTATTCATATATATTCTTGTTGTACCCATTTTGGGGGCCAGTATTTGCAAAGGAGACTCTGCCGAAATTTTCGGAAAAAAATTGATATTGTTTTAAAAAGGCTTGATATGACTTATTTGATAAACTCGCTTTCAATTGATTGGTTTTACTTCACTCGTCTGCTTTTTGGTTTGATTTCTGGGCTTTGGCTTACTTATTTTACGGACGTCTTGAGACGTTTCGTAACTTAAGTGCCAGTCACGTTCCGTATCCTGCGGATCGTGACAATAGGGTATCCCTTGCATGCGAGCTCTCTCCAAATCAGTCTTGGGAGACATCTCTTTGGAGAGAGTGAGCCCTGAGATCGTGGGTAAAAGCCCACGTTTGGACTCTTCCATACTAAACCTCTTTAGTATGGTGTCAATGTACCTGGATTGGGACAATCCCAATATCCATTTAGATCTATCTCTATAGATCCTAATTCCCAATATGCAGGAGGCATCACCAAGATCTTTCATTGAGAATCTTTGTGATAAGAAGAGCTTGACCGATTGCAGCATAGGAATGTCATTTCCTATCAAGAGTATGTCGTCCACGTACAATGCGAGGAAGACAACCTTACTCTCTGCTACCTTCTTGTAGATACAAGGTTCATCTACGTTTTTGACGAAATCAAACTCTTTGATAACGACGTCAAAGCAGATGTTCCAGCTCCGCGATGCTTGCTTTAATCCATAAATGGATTTAAGCAGCTTGTACACCTTCCCGCTGCTCCCACTATCTACGAAGCCCTCTGGCTGAGTCATGTACACGCACTCTTCTAAATCACCGTTTAGAAAGACGGTCTTAACATCCATTTGCCAGATTTCGTAGTCATGATATGCAGCGATGGCAAGCATGATCCGGATGGATTTAAGCATAGCCACTGGAGAAAAGGTATCGTCATAGTCCACACCTGGTCTTTAATGAAAACCCTTTGCAACAAGTCTAGCTTTGAAAGTCTCCACTTTCCCATCTACACCAAGTTTTTTCTTGAAGATCCACTTGCTCCCAATGGGTTTTACCCCTTCATGAGCATCTTCCAAAGTCCATACTTTGTTGGTGTACATGGATTCCATCTCGGACCGCATTGCATCCAGCCATTTCACTGAGTCACCACTCGTGATGGCCTGCTCGAAACTAGTTGGGTCATCATCAACCATGATGCAATCCTCGCTCCCACCATCCATGAGAAAACCGTAGTATCTCTCAGGTCGGTGAGGAACCCTACTAGATCGGCGGAGTGGCTGGGGTTCATCGGGAACTACCGAATTCTCTGGTTCCACCAAATCTTCTGTTGCAGCTTTTGTAGCTGGAACCTCTTCCAGTTCTACCTCATTACCACTAATCTCTTTTGCAAGAAATTCCTTTTCTAAAAAGGTAGCATGCCGAGAAACAAACACTCTTTGTTCCTCAGCGTGGTAGAAGATATACCCTTGTGAATTCTTGGGATATCCTATAAACTTGCATAGAACAGACCGTGCCTCGAGTTTGTCCGGATTTTGTCATTTGACATAGGCTGGACAACCCCATATCTTTACATAGTTAAAACATGGTCTCTTCCCTTTCCATATCTCATATAGAGTGGTAGGCACAGATTTGGTGGGGGCCATATTCAATAGATGTATGGTTGTTTCTAGCGCATACCCCCAGAAGGAAATAGGTAACTCAGCTGTGCTCATCATAGAGCGCACCATATCTAATAGGGTGCGGTTCTTCCGTTCCGATACACCGTTGTGCTGTGGTATATATGGAGGAGTCAGCTGAGAGAGAATCCCATTCTCTTTTAGGAAGTCCAGGAATTCATTGCTCAAGTATTCACCTCCTCGATCAGATCGAAGGATTTTAATACTTTTTCCGGTTTGGTTCTCGACTTCTTGTTTATATTCTCTAAGTTTCTCAAAAGCTTCAGACTTGTGTCTTATCAAGAACACATGTCCGTATCTTGAGAGATCGTCAGTGAATGTAATGAAGTACGAAGAACCATCCCTGGCATGTGTAGACATGGGACCGCATACATCACTATGTATCAGTCCCAAGAGTTCGGTAACTCTTTCTCCGTGTCCCGTAAATGGAGTTTTGGTCATTTTTCCTTTGAGACATGACTGGCAAGTGTCATAAGATGAAAATTCGAATGGTTTCAAGTATCCATCCTTATGCAACTTAGCTAGCCGTGTCGCATTTATATGACCGAGCCTACAATGCCACAAAAAGGATTCGTTCAGTTCTGAACTCTTCCTCTTGTGTGTGTTTGTTATGCTCAGAACTGTTGATTGATTTAGAACATAAATGCCATTACACAACGTGCCTGATCCAACCAACTTTTGGTTAAGGAAAATGTTCATAACATTATCCTGTAATACAAAATTATATCCCTCTTTACTTAGTAAAGAAGTCAATATAATGTTGCATATCAGGTTCGGCATGTAATAGCATTCGTTCAGAACCAATGTATTACCAGTCGGCAATACAAGGTGATATTCCCCGACGGTTTTAGCTGCAACAATTGCACCATTTCCAACCCTTATGTCTTTATCACCTTCTCCAAGTTCTCTACCTTTTCTAAGCCTATGTAACTGATTACATATATGGGATCCTGACCCGATATCTAATACGCAGGACGTAGAGCAAATGGAGAAACAGTTCTCCGTAACGAACACACCCGAAGAAAATGCATCAACATGTACTTTCTTCACACGGGTGGCATAGGAATCCTGGTATTCCCCTATATCATATTCAGTCTTATAACTCTTATAAGAAAGAACGGAACCAACGTTCCCCAGCACAGTATAACATGCGGGTTCGTTCAATACATCCATATTATTATCTTGATTAAGGCATGAAATGGTCGCTACCTGGAGAGAGAGAGAAGAAAACACTTTAGCGTATGCTCTTGCAAGATCAGATTGGTTATTATTTTATCTAATCAGGATGGCTCCCACTGTTTTTATCAAATCTTTCTTCAAAACCTAAAAGGAAAGACTAGCCTGGATTAATTACACCCTACAACTTCGCCAATCTTTCAGCCACCAGTGTCGGTACTTTGAGGGAAGTTCCCCGTGCTTTCGCACGGACCTAATTAAAGTAAACCTCGTTTTCCCAGAGGCGTAATCCCGTTGACACCTTTCTAGACACCTACTTGATCGGCTAATTGTCCAGTGCAAAACTCTCCCAGGAGTAACAATTACTCGCAGTGGGTATCAGGATCCAACTATCTCATAGAAGGTATGCAATCTCATTGCAAATCTCAACACTTGAAATTCCCGATAATATTTTTCCCCTGACGTGCTGTGACCTTGACGAAAGCCAACAAACCATAGCCCGCTAGTCAAGTTCAACCCGTACATTTCTTGATTGAATTAAACCCACCCGCACGACCCTTGACGAAAGCCAACAAAGCCGTACGACTACCCTAATCCAATCGCATCATATGCAGCAGATAAGCAGTATATAGCTACCGCACACTACACCTTGACGAAAGCCAACAAATGCAGCACGAATACTATATACAACTTATCTGAAATGACGGAGGGCTACGACAGATTTTTCTGAAAACCTATTGCGTAATGAACTTGATATCGTTGTAGAATCGAGTGAATTTTGAAATGGAGTGATTTTGAGGCTTTTATTAGTTTTGCTAAAGAGGTCACTCCTGGTGAAGGGATCTCGGCTCTTTCCTCATCGAATAAGGTGCAGGATATATCATATATATCGCTGTGCAAAGCAAAACTCCAAAAGCAGTAAAAAGTCAAACCGAGTATTGTAGCATCTGCCAGTTTTGCTAAAGAGGTCCCTCCCGGTGAAAGGATCTCGGCTCTTTCCCCATCGAATAAGGTGCAGGGTATATCATATATACCGCTATGCAAAGCAAAACTGTAGCTACCCTTTTATTTGAAAATTTGATTCTACAACATCTTTTAGTTTTCTTTTCTTTCATTAATCACATTAATGAAGTCCCATCATTTAAGTCACCTAAACATCACAGATAAATACGACGTACACTTCTGCCATCCGCATTCGCCTCGATGTCCCCTCGTGCACCGTTAGGTAAGGTAATGTTGGATATATATGCCCTAGAGGCCTACATTGTATAGGATGCTTGGGATATGTATGTACATGACAGTCTTGCTTGATATGATAGTACGCTATTTGGTTTGTCTTTATCTTAACGTATGATATATTTTACTTGGTGTTTATATATATATATATGTTGATAAAGCCCATAGGGTGTTTGTCTGACTACCGGCGTTGTGATGGCAGTCATACTAGTGGGAGCTGGATAGTCAATAGGCACACCCTTAGATGTCCCTGGTCGTAGGAGTATCGAGACTGGGCATTGATACTCCGGAGTAGACTAGTGTATACATATCTAGACCCTGAGGAGGGGCGATGGATTGGTCCCGTAGCCATTGGTGGAGTGCACCTAAGAGTGTATACAGATGCTCACTGGATGTGAGTACACCGGACAGGACTCGCCGAGAACTGACTGGATGGTATTATACCTAATGTCAGATAGCAGTTCTCAGGTGACATGTGTGCAGATAGTCCGTTGACTTAAAGTCATCATTTGTCTCGTGTGAGTTCCCACTGTGCTTTGATTATTACCCTACCACGGCTCAAAGGAGTCGTGCAAACAGGTTTTAGTTGGGCACAGTCCCGAGCCATGTGGAGGCAGTGAGTGACTGTTAGGGATTCGTCTCTCCCGATATAGGGAGTTGATATCGCACGGTGATTGGTTGGTCATTACCATAAATCCCTGGCCAGGGCTGATTGAGAATTACTGATGGACTGATCAGTAGATTCTCGGATGGTCTTGAGCCATACCGACACGACTTGTACGGTTATTAAGGGTCTGTGTCCACCACCTCCCTAGACCATACATGCGATACTATTAGAAGAACAGACCGGACTGCGCGGATATTGTCACGGACAGGCTCAGTAGGATTTCGGATGGGTTACCTCATCGGCTTTCTTATCAACAACTACCTGGGGACCGTTACGTACAGCTAGTGCCGCTTGCGGTCTGTGGTTAAACCCACTGCCAGCGTAGTAGTCGAGTCTTTAGAGTCCCACACAGAGATTTCCCAACTCCAGGCGAAAAGATATAGAGGTCGTATGGTTTTACGACAAAGGTTCGGACGCATACGTGTTTAAACGCACGTACGACATTCGGACAGTTTTTACTAGCCGGCTTTGGTTTAAGCCAGATTCTAGTATCGGGTTATTGGATTTATACAGTCTAAAGTTTTTTCGTGTTTTCACGGATGCGAGGGGCGTTCTCGTAATTTCCGAGAAGCTTCTAGAAGGATGTGAAATGAGGGGTTAAGGTGGCATTTTCATTAATTTCTTTAGTGACTCATTCATATGAATCATCATATCATTAAATGCATCATTAATGCATCATTAATGATCTAATGACTCACATGATGAATCACTCTTCTTGAATAAATGAAGGATGGTGAATAATCATTTAATTGATAATATTTGATATTTAATTATGTTTTATATATATTCAAGTGAGAAGCTTTTCTCATATAATTATCATCTCCACCTTCTCTCTCCTCAAGCTCTCTCTCCTTCACCAAACCCTAATCCTACCCCTCATGAGTTGAGAACAAGGATTAGGAAAGACTAAACACTCCATAACCAATCTCTACATCATCTTAGTTCCTTTATTAGCAACTAGAGAAACTAAGTAACCTCAAGTTTAGAGGTTATAGCTTGGATTAGGGTTCTCGGGTGGATCGTCTATCACGGAAAGGAAGCCGAGGAGGACGTGGAGATCCAAGGAGGCCATAGAGATCGTAAAGACGAAGGACTAGAATCGTTTGGTATAATCTTTTAACATAGTAGCTTAGAACTCTATGCTTATTGTTAATTATCGTTTAGCAAAGATCTTCGGTTAGTCGATGTTCGATTAATAAACAAGATCGTTTTTCATATTTCCGCCTCCCCGCAACTCGTGGGGTGTTGCACATCGACTTACAGTGGTATCAGAGCCTCACTAAACAATAATTAACTCACTTGCAAAGTTGTATGAATTTCGAACGCGAAACAAACCGGAAAATAGACCGATATTGCATAGTTTCTGTCGAATTAAAAATGAGGTCCAGAAATTTTTCAGGGACCTCCAGAATGACCAGCTTTAAAATATAAGAACACACAAGAAAAATGGGCTCCCGAATCGGCCAAAGAGCCGCGGAACCGCGGCCGATCCCACCTATCCGCCGCGGATCCGCGGCCGAGTTGGGGCCGATTCAGCCCAGTTTTCTTCTGTGCATCTTTTGTGATATTTTGTATTTTCTGGTATATTTATTTTCTGCTCAGGTTTCAAGTTTACAGAGAAGTATTGGAGCAAAATTTAATTTGTTTAATCGATCGAAATTATACGATGTTTGCTTGTTTGATTATATCTGTGAAATGTATTATGTGTTCGTAAACCTCCCCTAACTGCTAGTATGTCGGTTGGCAGGGGGTTGCACATATCTGTGATGTTATTTATAATTGTTTGTGGATATGAACTGTATTGGACTGTTGTGATGATTAGCCGGGTTTTGTGATGGGTTATTGTATTAATTCATTCGATGTAAATGTAATAAGTTGTAATATTATTTCGCGGGGCACATCCAGGTTGCGGTTGTAGCCACCGTTGTATTATTTCCTTTTACTATTTTTGCTCCTAGGATAGACCCAAGGTGGGGTGCACAAACTACCGGGTATTTTGAAGTGTTGAGGTAGACCGCTTCACTTTTGGTACTTGGCGGGTAGTTTGCCGTACCCGTAGGGGTCTGGGGTGGGGTAATCGCTATTCATCACAACTGTGTAATCCGTCTTTCATTGCAGGCTCAATTGAAACGCGGATTGCTTGCAAATCCAATATTGTTTATCTGTGATCTGGAATACCTATTATTGCGTCTGACGAATGTACAATATCTATATATGATAGCTATTTAGACGTCACTTATGTTTTACACCCGCGCTAGCCCAGCCTTCGCTCTGTCATTAGTTAAGTAACCTAACGGGTGATGACGGGACCCAGTGGCAAATGCGAATGGCATAAGAGGACGTTGTATTTTCGTTCTTATCTGTAATGATAGGTTAATTGATGGGACGCATTATTATTAATGCAAAGAAAATAAAACCTAAACTGAATCATTGGAACAATTTCTAAAACCACTCGGTTTTCTTGAAAAAGCAAATTTTAAATGCGGAGCTTAAACCACTCCTTTTAAATAAAATCTATCTTTGTTCCTTCGATCATATCAAGTTCATTACGTTAACGGTTTTTTGCCAAAAACCAGCCGTAACCCTCCGTCGTTTCAGATAGACAGCGCATTGTATTCATGCTATGCTTGTTGGCCTACGTCAAGGCATAGTGTATGGTAGCAGTGTGTGTGCCTGTTTGTTGCATAGATAGATGCATTAGTTTAAGACAGACGTACACCTTGTTGGCCTACGTCAAGGGCTTGTACGATGTACTTAAGTTGATCAGGACAACGACGGGTAGAACTTGACTTGCGTCTTATGACTTGTTGGCCTACGTCAAGGTCTATAAGAGCTTAGGATAAAAATCACATCGGGAGTTTCAAACATAAAGGAAACTTGCAGATTTAGCATACCTTCTGGAGTGTGGTGACTAGAGTGGCTTCCATCTAGGGCATCATGCAATGATAGTTGGATCCCGATCCCACTGATGAGTAGGATTACTCTCGGGAATTTTTCTCACTTAACAATCAATGCTATAAACCAAGTAGGTGACTAGAAAAGTGTTAGAGGGGCTACGCCTCAAGGGAAAAGAGGTTATTTAATTAAGGAACTTCGTGAAAGCGTTGGAAAACCTCTTTCGAAGTACCAACACTAGCCTGGCTGAAAGGTTAAGAAAGTATTGTGACGTGTGATTAAATCCTGATTGATTCTTCTTTTAGGTTTTGAAGAAGGATTTAAGGAAACAGTGGGAGCCATCCTGTTTAGATAAATTAATAAACCAATCTAAACTTGCAAGAAGCATATGCTGAGTGTTTTCTTTTCTCTCTCTCTGGCAGCTACCATGACTGGACTAAAACTATTACTTGAAAAAAATATACTGACCGGGCAGAACTATAAAGATTGGCTAAGGAACATCAATATTGCACTGACTTAT
The DNA here is from genome assembly GCA_030015575.1 of Agapanthus africanus. Taxonomy (NCBI): domain Eukaryota; kingdom Viridiplantae; phylum Streptophyta; class Magnoliopsida; order Asparagales; family Amaryllidaceae; genus Agapanthus; species Agapanthus africanus. Next base: position 308,492,411 of record CM057347.1, on the reverse strand, counting down.
GACAAAGTAGCATATGTTACCACCGCTGTTCCTCCCCTTATCCCAGGACCAGATTCCTCAGTTGTGGACAGGGAAGTTCGCAAAACCTGGGATCTAGATTGTGAGCGAGCTAAGTGTATCGTGCTGGCGTCCATGAACAATGAACTCCAGAAACAACACGAGAGTATGGATATTGTATCCATCTTTCTCCATGTCAAAGAATTGTATGGGGAGCACTCCCGTATCGCGAGGTACGAAACCTCAAGGAAACTCTTCCAGATGAGGTTAGCTCCAGGATCGCCTGTAGGAGAGCACGTCCTCAAAATAATCATCCTCATTGAGGAACTCGCAAACCTGGGATGCGTGCTAGAGAACGATTTGTATATCGACTTGATTTTGCAGTCCCTTCCCCACACCTTCTCTCAATTCGTGCTGAACTTCAACATGCACGAAATGGAAGCGGATCTTCCAAAGCTCCTCAATATGTTGAGGGTAGCAGAGACCTCCTTGAAAAAGGAGAAGACCCCCGTTCTGTATGTTGGCCAATCATCTTCTTCTAAATCTAAAGCGAAAGCTAAAGGGAAGAAGAAGATGAAAGCCACCAAACCGAAAGGTAGGGTCAAGAAGGTGCAGGGAACAAACAAGGCAGGAAGGGTGAAGACAGAAAAGAATGAATGCTTCTATTGTCACAAGCAAGGGCACTGGAAGAAGGATTGTCAGGCCTTCAAAGCCAAGGACATGAAGCAAGTAGTTGCTTCTACTTCAGGTGTGTTTGTAATCGAAAATTGTTTTTCAGTTAACTCTACATCATGGGTACTTGATACCGGTTCTGGTTCTCATATCTGTAATTCATTGCAGGATCTGAGAAATAGTAGAGTGCTAGGGACAGGTGATATGACTCTCCGGATGGGCAATGGAATGCATGTAGATGCAATTGCAATAGGGGAATATCACCTAGGGTTGACTAGTGGACACATTTTGGTGTTGTACGGCTGTTTTTGTATTCCGAGTATGTTGTGTAATATTATATCAGTATCTTTGTTATCGAATGAAGGATATAATTTTGCGCTAGAAAGAAATGTTATGAACATTCACCTAAATCAAGAACTGATTAGGTATGGCACACTGGAAAACGGCATATACATACTTAATCAACCTCAAATTTTCAATATTCAAAACACGCGTAAAAGAAAGGCTCCAGATTCGAATCAAGCCTTCCTATGGCATTGTAGACTTGGTCGTATAAATGAAACAAGGTTGACTAAGTTACATAAAAATGGATATTTAGATCCGTTTGAATATTCATCATATGCAACTTGTCAATCATGTATCAAAGGAAAAATGACCAAATCTCCGTTCACCGGACACGGAGAAAGAGCCACTGAACTCTTGGGACTTGTACACAGTGATGTATGTGGTCCGATGTCTACACATGCACGAAGTGGTCACTCTTACTTCATCACTTTTACTGATGACTTCTCTAGGTATGGACATGTGTTCTTAATGAAGCATAAATCCGCGGCTTTTGAGAAGTTTAAGGAGTATAAAAATGAAGTAGAGAAACAAACTGGTAAAAGCATCAAGACACTTCGATCTGATCGAGGTGGAGAATACTTAAGTACCAGTTTCCTTGAATGCTTAAAAGAAAATGGAATTCTCTCTCAGCTTACTTCGCCTTATACACCTCAACATAATGGTGTATCAGAAAGGAGGAATCGCACTCTGTTAGACATGGTGCGTTCAATGATGAGTAGTGCTGAGTTGCCGCTTTCCTTCTGGGGATTTGCTCTAGAATCAGCAGCATACCTATTAAATAGAGTTCCAACTAAGTCTGTGCCTACCACTCCATATGCAATGTGGAGCGGAAAGAGACCATATCTCAAGTATATCAAGATATGGGGATGCCCGGTATATGTTAAAAAGCATAAACCGGACAAGCTCGAGGCACGATCGGTTTTATGCAAGTTTGTAGGATACCCCAAGCATTCAAGGGGGTATATGGTCTACCACACTGAAGAACAAAAGGTGTTTGTCGCTCGTCACATTGTCTTCTTAGAAAGCGAATTTCTTGCAAAAGAAATTAGTGGGAGCACGGTAGAGCTGGAAGAAATTCCAGAACCTCAAACTGCTACCGAGGACTTAGTAGAACCTCAGATTTCAATAGAACATGACGAACCAACGCCACTCCGTAGATCTAGCAGGCTTTCTCATCCTCCTGAACGATACTATGGTTTTCTTCTAGATGGGGATAGAGGGGATTGCATCATCGATGATGATGAGCCTACTAGTTTTCAGCAGGCTATTACGAGTAGTGACTCGGTAAAATGCATGGATGCTATGAGATCCGAAATGGAATCCATGTACACCAATAAAGTATGGACTTTAGAAGTTGCTCCTCCTGGAGTAAAACCAGTTGGATGCAAATGGATCTTCAAAAAGAAGATTGGTGCATTTGGACAAGTGGAAACCTACAAAGCTAGACTCGTAGCAAAAGGTTTTCGTCAAAGACCAGGATTGGACTATGATGAAACCTTTTCACCTGTAGCTATGCTTAAATCCATTCGGATCCTGCTTGCGATTGCTGCCTTCCATGACTATGAAATCAGGCAGATGGACGTAAAAACAGCTTTTCTAAATGGACATTTAGAAGAGAGTGTTTACATGGATCAACCAGAAGGTTTCTTAGACAGCGGGAGCAGCGGAAGAGTCTGAAAGTTGCTTAAATCCATTTATGGATTAAAGCAAGTATCGCGGAGTTGAAACATCCTCTTTGATGAGACAGTCAAAGAATTTGACTTTATCAAAAATGTAGATGAACCATATATTTATAGGAAGATTGTAGAAGGAGCAGTAGTCTTCCTCGTTTTATACGTCGAAGACATACTACTGATAGGGAATGATATCCCTATGCTACAATCAGTAAAGCTCTTCTTATCACAGAAATTCTCTATGAAAGACTTGGGAGATGCATCACACATTCTGGGCATTAAGATCTATCGTGATAGATCTAATAGAATGTTGGGACTTTCACAGTCCAGGTATATAGATACTACACTAAAGAGATTTAGTATGGAAGATTCCAAGCACGGCAATATGCCCGCTTGTCACGGAATCACCCTCTCCAAAGAGATGTCTCCAAAGACTGATGAAGAGAGGGCTCGCATGAGCATTATACCCTACGCTTCGGCGGTAGGATCAATAATGTATGCGATGTTATGTACCAGACCGGATGTAGCTTACGCACTTAGTGTGGTAAGCAGGTATCAGTCTGACCCAGGTGAGAAACATTGGATAGCGGTGAAGAACATTCTCAAGTATCTGAGAAGGACTAAGGAGATGTTCTTAGTTTACGGTAATAAGGACCTCCAGGTAGAGGCTTTTACCGACTCCGGCTTCCAAAGTGACAAGGATGATTCTAAATCCGTTTCGGGTTTTGTGTTTACCCTCAATGGAGGGGCGGTATGTTGGAAGAGTTCTAAACAGGATACCGTCGCAGACTCAACTATGGAGGCTGAGTATATAGCTGCTAGTGAAGCCGCAAAAGAGGTTGTCTGGATGAGGAAGTTCATTTCTGAACTTCAGGTGGTTCCATCCATTGCCAATCCAATACCTTTGTATTGTGATAACAATGGCGCTGTAGCTTTAGCGAAGGAACCAAGGTCCCATCAGAAATCCAGGCATATCTTAAGGAGGTTTCACCTGATCAGGGAGATCGTGGATCGTCGGGAGATCGAGATACGGATAGTGGACACAAAAGACAACACGACAGATCCATTCACCAAGGCCATCCCTCAAGTGCAGTTCGAAAGGCTGTTTGAGATGTTGGGCATGCGGTACGCCAGCAACTGGATCTGGTAGAGACAGTGGGTACTCATTGCACCAATTATAGGCCTTAGTGCAAGTGGGAGATTGTTGGATATATTCCCTAGAGGCCTACATTGTATAGGATGCTTGGGATATGTATGTACATGACAGTCTTGCTTGATATGATAGTACGCTATTTGGTTTGTCTTTATTTTAACGTATGATATATTTTACTTGGTGTTTATATATATATATATATATATATATATATAATATGTTGATAAAGCCCATAGGGTGTTTTTCTGACTACCGGCGTTGTGATGGCAGTCATACTAGTAGGAGCTGGATAGTCAATAGGCACATCCTTAGATGTCCCTGGTCGTAGGAGTATCGAGACTGGGCATTGATACTCCGGAGTAGACTAGTGTATACATATCTAGACCCTGAGGAGGGGCGATGGATTGGTCCCGCAGCTATTGGTGGAGTGCACCTAAGATTGTATACAGATGCTCACTGGATGTGAGTACACCGGACAGGACTCGCCGAGAACTGACTGGATGGTATTATACCTAACGTCAGATAGCAGTTCTCAGGTGACATGTGTGCAGATAGTCCGTTGACTTAAAGTCATCATTTGTCTCATGTGAGTTCCCACTGTGCTTTGATTATTACCGTACCACGGCTCAAAGGAGTCGTGCAAACAGGTTTTAGTTGGGCACAGTCCCGAGCCATGTGGAGGCAGTGAGTGACTGTTAGGGATTCGTCTCTCCCGGTATAGGGAGTTGATATCGCACGGTGATCGGTTGGTCATTACCATAAGTCCCTGGCCAGGGCTGATTGAGAATTACTGATGGACTGATCAGGAGATTCTCGGATGGTCTTGAGCCATACCGACACGACTTGTACGGTTATTAGGGGTCTGACGTCCACCACCTCCTTAGACCATACATGCGATACTCTTAGACGAACAGACCGGACTGCGTGGATATTGTCACGGACAGGCTCAGTAGGATTTCGGATGGGTTACCTCATCGGCTTTCGTATCGACAACTACCTGGGGACCGTTACGTACAGCTAGGGCCGCTTGCGGTCTGTGGTTAAACCCACTGTCAGCGTAGTAGTCGAGTCTTTAGAGTCCCACACAGAGATTTCCCAACTCCAGGCGAAAAGATATAGAGGTCGTATGGTTTTACGACAAAGGTTCGGACGCATACGTGTTTAAACGCACGTACGACATTCGGACAGTTTTTACTAGCCGGCTTTGGTTTATGCCAGATTCTAGTATCGGGTTGTTGGATTTATACAGTCTAAAGTTTTTCCATGTTTTCACGGATGCGAGGGGCGTTCTCGTAATTTCCGAGAAGCCTCTAGAAGGATGTGACATGAGGGGTTAAGGTGGCACTTTCATTAATTGCTTTAGTGACTCATTCGTATGAATCATCATATCATAAAATGCATCATTAATTCATCATTAATGATCTAATGTCTCACATGATGAATCACTCTTCTTGAATAAATGAAGCATGGTGAATAATCATTTAATTGATATTATTTGATATTGCATTATGTTTTATATATATTCAAGTGAGAAGCTTTTCTCATATCATTATCATCTCCACCTTCTCTCTCCTCAAGCTCTCTCTCCTCAAACTCTCTCTCCTTCACCAAACCCTAATCCTACCACTCATGAGTTGAGAACAAGGATTAGGAAAGACTAAACACTCCATAACCAATCTCTACATCATCTTAGTTCCTTTATTAGCAACTAGAGAAACTAAGTAACCTCAAGTTTAGAGGTTATAGCTTGGATTAGGGTTCTCGGGTGGATCGTCTATCATGGAAAAGAAGCCGAGGAGGACGTGGAGATCCAAGGAGGACATAGAGATCGTAAAGACGAAGGACTAGAATCGTTTGGTATAATCTTTTAACATAGTAGCTTTGAACTCTATGCTTATTGTTAATTATCATTTAGCAAAGATCTTCGGTTAATCGATGTTCGCTTAATAAACAAGATTGTTTTTCATATTTCCGCCTCCCCGCAACTCGTGGGGTGTTGCACATCGACTTACAGGTAACTAACGGCAGAGCGGGGCAGGGCTAGCGCGGGTGTAAAACATAAGTAACGTCTATATAATATATCATATATACTATATACAGTATTTATCATAGAACATCAAATGATCACATCACAGATATCGCAGCAGAAGAAACATATGAAACATTGGATATACTAGGACGTCCGTGTTTTATTTTGAGCCTCTATAAAACACGGATTCCACGGTCGCGATGAATAGCCAAACCCACAACCCTAGACCCCTACGAGAGCGGCAAGCAACCCTACCAATTTTAGAGTTAGGAGACCCGGACTCGACTCCTCGAGTTGGTCTCCCACTGGACTCCAGAACCCGGTTACTTGTGCTCTCCTCCTTGGGTCTATCCTAGTGCGGAAAAGTAAATAATATACAAATGGTGACATCAATCTCGACCCGGAAGTGCCCCAATAAAAGAATATTACATACATTTAATTTACATGAATGAAAATAAAAACTCTCATCTCACATTAAACCCCCCGGCTATTCAGAACGCGACGATCCAATATAACATATCCAGCAACACATAACATCACATGTCATCAACGTAAGTAAATATGCGCATCCCAATTGTCGTTGACATATAACAACGAAACCGGCGATATCACATATTACACTTACGGTCACAGAAAAGAAAGTGTAAAACTACAACATTTGGATTCCACAATCTCTTTAGACATCTTAAATCCGAAATATCACATATTTCGCATTTTATGCCTAACTGTATGAATTCCACATATTGTATCATATTCCAGATAAATAGAGAGTATTAAACTTTCCGAAAAGATAATCAAATACCCAAGATTTCCATAATAGCTTAACACTTGAGCAGAGTTCAAAAATCCCAGAATACGTTACAGTAGCAACGGTCCAGCCGTAGAAGGGTCAAGCCAACGCCTCACATGTGGCACGTCGTACTGCCCCAAACCCTAAGGTTCAAAGAGCAGTTCAAGACGGTCACATAATCGAGTTAAGGTTTGTTGTCTTCTAGAGGGTCCATCACATTCTTTGCACGTTTTTCCGAAAGATTTAAACCCGAGAAAAATTCAACACTTGAATGTTTTTCGTGCCGGGAAAAATTGAGTTAATGATATCCGTTCGAACATTTTAATACTTTCTAAATTATCCGGAATAACATACCAAAATTAAATTCTCCGATCGAATCGACGATTTCAAAATAAACCCTAAAATACTCAACACTTGAGTCTAATTTAAAATACCCATAAACATCCAACAGCAGAATTAAAAATTACTGTGCAGACACAAAACCCCAATATCACACTACTGCCGCGGTCCAAGGAGGTATTTGCCGCGGAACCGCGGTCGTCCGTACAACTCAGCTCATCGAATTGCACAGTAATTCTTAAAAAGTCCTGCTGAATTTTTTAGGTATTTTTAATTCATAAAAATCATAGATTTTAAAAAATGTACAGAGAGGGGTTCATTTTGACGTTGTCGGGTTCGATCGGGGTTTTAACTTCGTTAACACATCGCCTAATGCTCTAGCAAGGCTCTGATACCACTGTGGGATTACTAGGCACACTAACAAGGCTCTACAAGGCATCGACCATGCCAAAATTAAAATTTTATATGCCGAATAACCCTAAACAAGATCGTATACTAGAGTTTAGGCGAATCATATAGCAAGTAAACAACTTTACTCTAAAGGGATACGAAATACAACCTTTGTAGATCGGTCCTTCACTTCATTTGCTCCTTGATGAAGTCCCTTCGCTGCGATCAAGGTTCTCCCGAGCTCTTGCATGGCTTCACGATGCGAAGGATGCGACCTTGCTTGAAGTCTCCAAGGCCGAAGATGATCTACGTCGAGGGAATTCCGACTCAAGCTCCTACTTCACTAACTAGAGAATTAGTGAAGTAAACACCCTAAACTAAAGTGCTAGTCTAGTAGAGGATGGAGAAATAGGAAGTGGGTTCTCTTTAGATTTTTATTTCTCACACTCTTTCTCACTTTGGATCAAACCCTAACAAGCTTTTTCCTTTTCACAATCAAGAAGAAGAAGAAAAGAAAGAGATGAGGATAATGATCAAGTGAGAAGGTTAACCATGGTGAGTGAGTATCATATACTAACTCTTGTAGAGCCATAACCATAGCTAATTGTGTGATGGTTAGGTTAAAGTCCAAAGTAAAAACAAATCTAGTGGACTTTAGTCAATGCATCCACAAGCTTCCACAAGCTTCATGCATTTTCCAATTTCCCACTAATTTTTTAATTACTTTTAAACATTAAACCCAATCATAACAATTAGGATGGTGTATGTCTCATACACACAAGTCATGTGTATCATCAACCATGATACATTATGATAACACATTTTAACATATATCATATACATGTTAAAGTAGTGTATATGTGAGAAAAACCCTAAAGTGAACAAGTGTTAGAAAATATAAATTAGTATATCTAATATACAATTATACATTTAATTATTAAATCAACACTTGACTTAATAATCCGGTCATATCTCATATAACCGGCTAACATCCATCGTATCGACTTATCGAATCAACACTTGATTCGATAACCCGGTCATATCATATATAACCGACCGATACAAAAAGTCGCGAGAATAGAATACGGTATCACATACTCGCATTTATTCTCGGTCTCGCACATATCACATACGTGCTCCTATTTCGTTTTGCCTGAGCAAGTAAAACCTCTGTATAGGACTCTAAAGACTCGTCAATACGCCAGCAGTAGGTGATGATCACATCATGCACCCACAAGCCGTCAGCGGTACTAGCTGGACGTAACGGCTACCCGGGTATTGAGCGATCAGAAGATCAGCAAGCAAGCCCGCTCCAACTCCAGTAAAAGCCTGCCGGTAACACTTCCCATACAGTCCGGTCTCCTCGTCTGATATGTCGCATATCAAGTCTAGGGGTGGTAAACGTTAGACCCCAATAACCGATAAGTCGTTCCGATGTGAGGCTCATAACGGGTCAAGAAACTACTGGTAACACTTACCAGTAAATCTCTAATCAGCCCTGGCCAGGGACTTCCCTGTTAGGGCCAATCGAGTACAGCGCAACATCAACCCCCAATACCAGGAGAGACGAAACCCCTCCTATCGCTCATTGCCTCCATGTGACTCAGGACTGTACCCAAAAACCCCCATTTTGCACGCCCTCATGGACGTGGTAAGGTGGAAATCAAAGCACAGTGGGAATCACACAAGACTCTATGACGATCTCGGGTCTACAGACTAACCTGCACAAGTGTCACCAGAGAACTGCCATCTGACGTGAGATATAATACCATCTGGGAGTTCTCGGCGAGTCCGTCCAGTGTACCCAGTCTCCACTGAGCACCCGTATACCATCTCTGATGTCAAACACCAATGGATATGGGATCATCCATCGCCCATCTCATGGGTAAAGAAGCATATACGCTAGTCTACTCTGGTATATCGATGCCCTGTCTCGATATACCCACGACTAGGAACATTAAAGGATGTACTTATAGACTACCATGGACCCACTGGTATGATCTGCATCACAGTCCAGGTAGTCAAGTACACATCCTAAGGGCTTTATCAACATATATCTATAAGACAGTATAAAGAGACAAGTATACATGTTAAGATAAAGTGCAACCAGATAGCATACTATCATATCGAGCAAGAAAGTCCTCTCTATATATGTCCAAGCATCCAATATAATATACATCATCTGTACAATACTGGCCTCTAGGGCATACATACAACTAACAGGGCCTACTTCAGGAAGTTTTGTCGATCGAAATTTTAAACTTGTTAGTTTACAGTACTTACTTTATATCTCCGACCGGGAATGTCATTTGAGCGGTAAATTGCGTCTAATTTCTATAGTCCTTTTAGACGGATTTGCGAACGTGACATTCGCGTTAATGTTCTATGTTGTGCTGTGATGTTGCGGATTTTTCGTGGTGGATAGCAGTGTGCAATGGTAGTGCAGTTTGAATTTATTTGTACATTTGATTTTGCAGGGCAAGCGTCCAACATGTGGACTGCCGTTTCTGCCTGTTTGTATAATATTCTTTTGGGGCACGACCGGGCTGAGGTCGATGTACCCGTTGTACATATTTTTTATTTCTGTATTAGGTTTACCCTGCGACAGAGTGCACGGATAGCCGGGTTCTGGAGGGCAACGGGTCCGTATCTCATGGCTTTGAGAGGCAGAGGGGCCTCACTCTAGAATTGGCAGACTATTCGCCGTACTCGTAGGGGGTACAGGTTGACCCAAGGAGGGGTGCTCAAGTTACCGGATTCCGTGAATTGCAGGGTGGTCCATTCACTTTGCTGTAGGGGGCTGCCTCGCTTCACGTTTTGGCGGGTAACTTGCCGCACCCGTAGGGGTCTAGGTTTCATTGCACAGGCTATCCACACGACCAGGGGAACGCCGGGTTTCAGCAACGGCTCTGTGAAACCCGGGGATCCCAGATTATTTGTATTGTTCTGTGATGCTTATTACTTTTCTGTAATGTTGCATATTATCACGCATGGAGCGGTTATTGTATATTAGTATATATACTAGTAGATGTTGTATATGTTTTACACCCGCGCTAGTCCAGTCTCCGCTCTGTCGTTAGTTAAGTAACCTAACGGGTGATGATGAGACCCAGTGACGAATGCGGATGGCATATACGTACATTTTATTTTCGTTCTTTTCTGGTGTGATTAAATGATGGGACTGCGTTGATTCTGATCAATGCAAATGAAAACAAACCTATTTGGCAGTTGTTGGAACAGTTTTTAAAAAGTGTTATTACAAAGACGTTTCCTTTTGTTTTGCATAGTGGTATTCGGTTGGAATATCCTGCACCTCATTCGACGAGGCAAGGGCCGATATCCCTTCACCGGGAATGACCCCTTGGGAAGAAGTTTTGCATCAGGGTAATAACTTCACTATAGTCGATTACAAGTTGCTTTGCATCGCGGTATTCAGTTGGAATATCCTGCACCTCATTCCACGAGGAAAGAGCCGAGATCCTTTCACCTGGAGTAACCTCTTTAGCAAAGGTTTTCGCCACTATATTTTTATAAAAAGCTATCAGGTTCCTTTAGCGATATCAAGTTCGTTACGTTAAAGGTTTTTCGCCAAAAACCAGCCGTAGCCCTTCGTCATTTCTTTTGGGTATTCAGTAGTATTCAAGCTATGTATTTTGACCTAATGCCAAGGCATAGTGTTTGGTAGCTGCTGGGTATTCATTTGTTGCATAGATAGATGAGTTTGTTTGGGACAGTCGTTCTGCCATTTTGACCTAATGCCAAGGGCATGTACGGGTGGGTTCAAATTGACAAGATAGTGACGGGTAGAACTTGGCATGTGACTTATGACATTTTGACCTAACGCCAAGGTCATAAGAGCATGGGGCAAAAATCATATCGGGAGTTTCTAAAGAAACTGAAACTTGCCAAGTATGTGCATAGCTTCTGGAGTGTGATAACATGAGTGGATTCCGTCACGTTATCATGCGATGAGAGTTGGATCCCGATTCCCACTGATGAGTTGGTTTACTCTTCGGGTGATCCAGATTGATTCTTCTTTCAGGTTTGGAGGAGAATTTGACAGTACAGTGGGAGGTTTCCTGATTAGATAAAGTGATAACCATTCTGATCTAAGTTAGAGTGCACGCAGAGTGTTTCTTTTCTCTCTCTCTTTGGCAGCGACCTTTGACCGACCCTAGACTATGACTCAGTGACTAAGTTGACCGAACCTTCCTAAAATACCGGTTTTTGGATTGTCCAAGTTGCATAAGTCATTGCCGCTCCTTCTTTTACCCTTTGCATTTCTCAGAACACCCCGTATTACTACGGACATCCACTTCCTTCTTAACAGGTATGTGATCATGATTGAGCGAGGACCTATACCGATAAAACAGTCTTACTCGAGATGATAGTATGCTCTCCGGTTTGTTTTTATCATCATATGTTGATAAAGCCCATAAGATTCTTGCTTGACTGGCAGCATTGTGTTGGCGATCGCATACGTGGGAACTGGGGGTCTATAAGCACATCCTTAAATGTCGTCGTGGGAGTATCGAGACTGGGCATCGATACTCCAGTGTAGACTGGTGTATACTTATCTAGACCCTGACGAGGGGCGGTAGCCGGTCTCACAAGCCATTGGTGTTAGTTGTTCACCTAAGATAGTATACAGGTGCTCATTGGGTTATGAGTACACTGGACGGACTCGCCGGGAACATACTAGTTGGTATTATACCTATAGTCAGATAGCAGTTCCCTGGTGACATGTGTACAGGTTAGTCTGTCGACCTGAGATCGTCATTTGTCTCATTTGTGTTCCCACTGTGCTTTGATTACTACCCTACCACGGCTCAAAGGAGTCGTGCAAACAGGTTTTAGTTGGGTACAGTCCCGAGCCACATGGAGGCAGTGAGCGGATCGTCGGGGATTCGTCTCTCCCAGTATTAGGGGTTGATGTAGCGCAGTGCACGGGTGGCCATCACTAGAAATCCTCTGCCGGGGTATGTGAGAATTACTGATCCAGGATCGATAGTTTCTCAGGTAGTGATGGGTTTCATACCGACACGAATTATCGCGTTGTTAGGGGTCTGACTTTATCCACCCCCCTAGACTCGATATGTGATACTCTTAGACGAACAGAACGGACTGTACAGATATTGTCACTGATAGGCTCAGTAGGGGTTCGGATGAGTTTGCTCGTCGACCTTCCTTTCGCTCAATACCTGGGTAGCCGTTACGTACAGCTAGTGTCGCTGACGTGCTTGTGGTTAAACCCACTGCCAGCGTATTGACGAGTCTTTAGAGACCCACACAGAGGGTTTTCTCGGTTCAGGCGATATAGTGTAGATGACGTATGTTGATACATACAGGTGTCCGATTAAATATGTGCAAGGACTGCACAGATTTTAATCGGACGGTTGATAATACTAGCGGCTTAGGATTAAGCCAGATTGTTAAATCAAGTTTTGATTTAATAATATACATATGTATTTATATATATGTATTCTAGTATTATTGCTCACTATTCGTTTTCTCTCTTGGCTATTCGTATTTTCGTATGAATACGCGTGTGTGTATTCCGATACATATACCGAGAAGCATTCCGTATTTATACGGAATGGCTTCTAGAAGATGCCACCTTATTATTGATTTCCTTTTGAAAATCATTTAGTTTATAATGAGGTGGAAAAGGTGACATGGCTAGGCATGGGTCTTTTGGTCAAAGCATGGACTTTGGCAATGTAGAGAATGGTATGGGTATTAATTTATTGCAATTAAGCAATGGGATTTTATTTTTGAGTGGGCATGAGAGAGGGCCGGCCAATTTTTTTTGAGTGTGGGGATTTTCTTGCTCATTTTGGTGCTCTCCTCACTCTTATGCTCACACAAAAATACTTAGCTAATTTTCATGCCATCTCCTTTGATCATCACCTTATCATCTTCTATGGTTGCTCCATGAGTTTTATGGTTGAGAGAAAGAATTTTAGTGACACTATCCTACACTCCCCACTCTCCACTACTAGCAATTTTGAAGAGTCGGTTGGTTCGCTTGGTGAACCTGAAACTTGTGCCGTTTCCCTCGGGTGGATCATTGGAGATGAAGGAAGACCGGCGACCAAAGTCAATCCGCATCACTTGGAGCTTGGAAATGGTTGAAGACCTGAAAAACTTGGTTCATTAGGTATAACCATTCTATCTCCTTTTGTTAGATTGCTAGTTTTAGGGTTAATGGTTTCGATCTTGCAAAACGGGTAATGGTAGCGCCAGGTTTTAAGAAATTTTTGTTCCGCATTTGGCCACGGTTCGATGGCCGGGGCGCTCCCACTACCCAACAGTAGGTACCTTCTCGAGGGCTTTATACGATGAAGAAGATGAAGGAAACATCGACACCGACATGCAGAATACAAGGACAGTAGATTATATCTACGGGGGAAGTCGGGTGGATGGCGTATAGCACCCCTGCAGTTCGATATTTAGTATAGTATATATGTACTATTTATGCTAGCTTATAGTGTGTCGTGGATATTGAGATGAGATTAGGTGTACTATGGTTAGATTAGGGCATAGAAGTAAACTAGTATAGTTCCTAGTTGCGAACCCTAGAATAGGTTTACACCCACACGCACACACATGCATATTCGTTATACATATACCTAGATGACGAGGATAGTGTATGATATTTGGAGATGAGTCGATGAGATTGGACATAGTTCCATGAGATCGGTGATATGATGTGATTCGTATTTGGGATACGCCAGGTGATTTTAGCGGTCCTTTAAACGTGTGTTTCACACACGCATTTATACTTATATAGAGGGTATCGATTTGTACTAGACTTAGATCAGTATCCCAGATCATGAGATATGACGATAAGGATACCAGATAATTGATGAGAGGAATGTGATATTGACCCGTACCCAGCTTTTGGGATGCCGTACGATGATTTACCGTACGAGCTTCATATTGATGATACATCCGCACTCATGACTCGAGGATGTCATATGATATTGTATCGTACGCGGTACCTTTGAGGTGGGATCACCGACTGTTATACTTATATATATATATATATATATATATATATATATATATATATATATATATATATATATATATATATATATCGACTCAAATTTAGGTGGTTTCTATACCCCTCCCGATTAGCGTGTTAGCTAGATCTGTAGTTGCTAGTAAAGGTTAGGCTAGGCCGATGTTATACCTATTTCAAAACTAACGAATCGGGAGTAATTCAAGGATAGGAACAGGGATACTACGGATATTTTTAAAAGACGCATCTTTTCTTAAAACACCGTAGCCCTTATTTTACTAAAAACCCCGATTCGTCTTATTTCAAAAGGCAAACTGCATGACTTTTTATATTGATGCAGATGCGTCACTGTTGCATTTATTAGTCAATTTCTGCATACTCTTGTTATTCGAATCGCATTTCATGTGCAATTAGTTATTATTATATAAAAAATCATGCTATTAGGACACCAGCACCATTATCGATGATGTATATGTTCCACGTACACCTGCTTGCCGGCTCCCACACTTCATCATCGATAATTGCCATGTCACTACACTGTAGTACTGTTGCATTCAGGATATGATCCCTTGCATGGCATACTTGTGTGTATACCTATTGTACACCCATACATGCATACATACATATTCGCACATACATAGATGATTCTCGCTGGATTTGGAGATTTGGGAACCGCAAGATACTCTTTAAAACTGATTCATTTTAAAAGAGCGGTTTCCCTCAATATGTGCATATTACTATTCCATATTGCATGATATACTGATATGCTTACATTTCTTTTATATGTCGCATACATCATGCTTTTGATTATACGCATTGAAATATGTTGTTTCCATGATATTTCTGGATTTGGGAACCGTGGATATTTCAAAAGAGAGTATGTAATTGTTTTAAAAACCCGGTTACCCTTGATATGATATTTCAGTGCGTTCACCATGTGTTTTCTCGGTGCTGAGAGCGACATGTGAAACCCGATTCGAGGAGACGGATGAGGCCGATTACGGGTACATGGTGGACCCGGTATGGTACCCCAGGGCGAGAACGGATCGCTGTGTATTAGACGGTGAGCCTGGCAGAGGGGCTACTACCTACCGGTGATATTATTTGGGCTCGGCGGATATCCTGAGGATACCGACCGGAGTCGAGAGATGATATGGGCCGATCCAGACTGACAGAGCCCGATATATGAGGATTTACGTGCCGATGATAGGCACAGGTTTCATGATGCTTTTGTAAGTCGACGTTAGACACCCCACAAAATGCAGGGAGGCGGAATAGGTAAAACAATCATTTTGTTTAAACTAACATCGACTAACTTTACGGATCTTTGCTAAACCCTAACTAACAACAACATAGAAGTGATTAGCTAGTATGAAAGATGATTAAACCTAATGAATCAAGTCCTTCTTGTTCTCGCAGACCACCTCCTCGTCGGCCTCCTCGTTGTGATAGAAGATCCACCCGAGAGCTACTTCTGCAAGCTTTAACCTCTCACTTGAGGTAACTAGGTGACTATGAGTGCTAATCAAAGCAACCTAGAGGATATAGAAGAGGATTAGGGATCTATTAGTCTTGCTAACCCTTGGATCTCAACACATGAGAGGTTAGGGTTAGGGTTGAAGAGAGAGCTTGAGGAGAGAGAATGTGAAAGTAATTATCAAATGGAAATTAACTCATATGTGTATATATATCATGAAGCATAAAATATCTTGCATAAAATATCTTTGCACAAATATCTTCATGCTTCATTTAATACAAATGAATCATCTAATGAGTCATTAAAACCATTAATACTTCATTAACTCACTTGATGAATCATCTCCATGAGTCACAAAACCATTTAATGCATATAACACCTAAGCTCTCCACCTTATCAAACTTCTAGAAGCTTCTCGAGTAATTACGAGAACGCCCCTCCTATCCATGAAAACACGGAAATAATGAGACTGTATAAATCCAATAATCCAATACTAGAATCAGTCTTAAACCAAAACCTGCTAGTATAAACTGTCCGAACATCGTACGTACATAAATGCACGTGTGTGTCCGAACCCTGTCGTAAAACCATACGACCTCTATATCGTTTTGCCCGAAGCAGGGAAACTCTCTGTGTGGGACTCTAAAGACTCGACACTACGCTGGCAATGGGTTTAACCATAGACCGCAAGCGGCACTAGCTGTACGTAACGGTCCCCAGGTAGATGTCGATAAGAAGACCGATGAGGAAATCCATCCGAACTCCTACTGAGCCTGATGTGACAATCTCCGTACAGTCCGGTATGTTCGTCTAAGACTATCGCATATCGGGCCTAGGGGGCGGCAAGCGTCAGTCCTCTATAAGAGGTATAAGCCGTGTCGGAGAGAAGCCCATTACACCTTGAGAAGCTACTGGAAATCCTACCAGTAAATCTCGCTTGCCCTGGCCAGGGACTTTGCGTAATGGCTTTCGAAATACAGCGCGATATCAACTCTCAATACCGGGAGAGACGAATCCTATCTAACCGCCACTGCCTCTAAGTGCTTCGGGACTGCACCCAACTGCTACTTGTTTGCACGACTCCTTTGAGCCGTGGTAGGGTAGCAATCTAAGAACAGTGGGAACTCACTCGAAACGAAGCAACAGTGTCAAGTCTGCAGACTATGCTGTACTCATGTCACCTGGAAACTGTTAATTGACGACGGGTATAATACTAACCAACAGTTCCCTGCGAGTCCTGTCCGGTGTACCCGTAACCTAACGAGCACCTATATACTATCTTCAGTACAACGTACTGATGGCTGTGGGACAGACCATCTCCCCAACTGGGATGAGAAACGTACACACTAGTCTACTCCGGAGTATCGATGCCCTGTCTCGATAATCCTACGACTAGGGACCTGAAAAAGGATGTGCTTGTGGACTACCCAGCCCCCCACTAGTGTGACTGCCATCACAACGCTGGTAGTCAAGCAAGATCCTAAGGGCTCTATCAATATGTTTTCTCGATATGCTAACATATACACATATTAAGATAGAAATAAACCAAGTAGCATACTACCGTGTTTAGCAAGACTGTTAATATAACTGTGAATATCCCAAGCTTCCATTAAGTAAAATACAAGCTAGTATGATATAATAATGGCCCCTAGGGCATATACAGTAACAATATCCCGCTTGCACTAGGGCCATGTACTGGCGTATCGAAGACTTATCATCTCAAGTAGCCTCTCGAACTGAATCTGAGGTAAGGCCTTAGTGAATGGATCTGCAGTGTTCTCCTCTGTAGAAACTCTCTGGACCTCGATATCCTTCCTGTTAGTTATATGTATGCCCTAGAGGCCATTACTATACATAGGATGTATATTGTAGTGGATGCTTGGACATATATAGGGAGGACTTTCTTGCTCGACATGATAGTATGCTATCTGGTTGATCTTTACCTTAACGTGTACATTGATAGTCTCTCTGTTACATGTTGGTAAAGCCCTTAGGATGAGTAATTGACTACCTGGACTATGATGCGGATCATACTAGTGGGGGCATGGTAGTCCATAAGTACATCCTTCAAAGTCCCTAGTCGTGGGTGTATCGATACGGGGCATCGATATACCAGAGTAGACTAGCGTATACCTTCTCGACCCATACAGATGGGCGATGGATGATCCCATATCCATTGGTGTTTGACATCAGAGATGATATACGGGTGCTCAGTGGAGACTGGGTACACTGGAAGGACTCGCCGAGAACTCCCAGATGGTATTATACCTTACGTCAGATGGCAGTTCTCTGGTGACACTGGTACAAAGTAGTCTGTTGACCCGAGATCGTCATAGAGTCTTGTGTGGTTCCCACTGTGCTTTGATTTCCATCTTACCACGTCCAAGAGGGCGTGCAAAACGGTGGTTCTTGGGTACAGTCCCGAGTCACATGGAGGCAATGAGCGATAGGAGGGGATTCGTCTCTCCCGGTATAGTGGGTTGATGTTGCGCTGTGTTCGATTGGCTATAACCGGAAATCCCTGGCCAGGGTTGCTGAGATTTACTGGTAAGTGTTACCAGTAGTTTCTCGAACTGTTATAGACCTCATATCGACACGACTTATCGAGCTATTGGGGTCTGACGTTTACCACCCCTAGGCGAGATATGCGACATATCAGACGACGATACCGGACTGTACGGTAAGTGTTACTGGTTGGATTCACAGGAATGTGAGCGGGCTTGCTCGTCGATCTTCTGATCGCTCAATACCCGGGTGGCCGTTACGTTTAGTAGACCGCTTGAGGCTTGTGGGTGTTTGATATGATCATCACCTGCTGCCGGCGTATTGACGAGTCTTTTGAGTCCTACACAGAGGTTTCCTGGCTCAAGCAAAACGAAATAGGAGCGCATATGAGATATGTGCGGGACCGAGAATAATGCGTGTATGTGATACCGTATTCTATTCTCGCGATGAATGTATCGATTAGTTGTATGCGATATAACCTAGTTATCGAATCAAGGATTGATTCGATAAGCCGATACATTGAATATTAGTCGGTTATATGCGATATGACCGGATCGTTAAATCAAGTGTTGATTTAATGATTTAATGTATAATTATATATTTGATATATTACTTTGCATTAACTAATATTGGTTCACTTTAAATGGTTTTTCTCACTTGTTTGTGCACATTGTATAGGTGATATATTTTTGTGCACAAGTTTGTATCATGTTTCATGATACATGATAACTTGGGTTTGTGTAAAGATTAAACCATGGTTATATGAATGGTTAGGGTTTTATTTTCTTATTCATTTATTTATTTATTTATTCTTTTTGGAAAATAAATGGCATAATGAGAAAAATGGTGGCTTTCTTTGTTTGCATCTTGAAGCTTCATGAAGTTTTGACTAAGTGACCATTTTGTCTCATGCTTAACCCTAACCACTCCATATAACCTTAGTTAAATCTCTACACTAAACTATGGTTTGGATATGATAAGAATTGATTTTTCTTTTCTATTTGATTATTCTTATCATATCATTATCTTCATCATCTTCTTCTTCTTCAAAGATGAAGAAAGCTTGCTATCAACAATGGCAACTTGTGAAAATGAGTGAGAAATCCAATTCTAAAGTGAACCCACCTCCTATTTCTTCATCCTCTACCTCTTGCCAAGTAGTATAGGGTGTTCTCTTCATAAGTTTCATGACTTGGTGAAGTGGGAGCTTGATCTTGTGATGCCTTGACGTAGATCATCTTCGGCATCGAAGTCGACGACCTAGCCCGCCCATTTTTCCGATGAAGCCGACGCTAGAGCCCGGGATTCGATTTGGACAGCGAGGAGACTTCATTGCGGAGATATGGAGGTGGAGAACCGGATCTACAAAGGTTGTATTTCCGTTCTTGTAGTTAAGTTGTTAACTAGTTTCAATCTTTCGCCTAATATTCTAGTTAACGATCCGTATTAGGGTTTCTCGGCACCCGTAAAATATGAAATTGGCATGGTTGATGTCTTGTGAGACCTCCTTAGTGTGCTTAGGAACCCTACAGTGGTATCAGAGCCTAGCTAGAGCCTTAGGCGATGCGTAGACGATATTAGAAACCCGATCGAACCCCGAAACCCTTACTTTTAACCCTCTCTGGACTTTTTCTGAAAAAGTGGTTTTTTCCAAATTAAAAATGCTTAAAAAATTCAGCAGGAAATTCTAAGAATTGCGGTGCAAAAATTACCTAATGATCTGTCTAAAGCGCGGCGGATCCGCGGCATTACCCGCCTATTGCGGCGGTTCCGCGCCCATTTAGTCTCTTCAGTCAACCATTTTTGCACAGTAACACCTTTATTTAAATGCTGAGTTTTATGGGAATTTTTAATATTTTTTCAAGAGTTGAATTTTCTGGGGTGTTTTGGGAGTTCGATGATTCGATCGGATTATCAGACTTTGTCTATGTGGCTTTCCGGATAATTTTTGAATATGTTAAAAAGTTCGACCGGATATAAATACCGAACTTTTCCCCTACCGGAAAATTTCCAAGTGTTGGATTTTTCCGAGGTTTAAAGACGTTCTAAGTAGTGCAAGTAACGCGATGGTCCCTCTAGAAGACAACAAACCTTAACTCGATTATGTGACCGTCTTGAACTGCCCTTTGAACCTTCGGGTTTGGGGAAGTACGGCGTGCCACATGTGAGGCGTTGGCTTGACCCTTCTACGGCTAGACCGTTAGTACAGAGGCACGAAGTGAATGTCTTTGAACTTATTTCATGAGTTGAGCTGTTTCGGGAAAACTTGGGTGTTCGATTGTTCGATCGGAAAGTTTAACATTTTCTATCTTATTCGGAATGTGATACAATAATTGGAATTCACAAGAAGTTATGAGATAACTGAATGAATGTTATAAACATAGCAGTTTAGTCTCACTTGATCGGCTGCCACGGAATTTTGATGCGATCAAAAGTCCGTCGCAATCACGTAGCGTACGCGGATACTCGCCGGGTAAACTTAATAGACAGCTACACCCCTTAGCCCCGACCAAGTGACTGTAGGAGAACCCCGTCGCCGAAAGCATCCGTTCGGGTGCTCGCGGTAGCGGTGTTCCGCCTTGGTGCACTTCGTCGACGGCGTCGGGGGTGCGGCCGTCTACTAAAGTTTGCGACGAGCATTCGATCAGGATGTCGGGAATCTTGTTGAATTGCCCGACTTGATATTGAAAAGAGTTTTCGATAAATGAGACTAAAATGCGGGGTTTATAATTGTTAGTCATGCGATGTCTAAGTATTTCATTCGATTAGGCATGCGATGTCTAAAGAGGATGCGGATTCCAACTGTTGTAGTTTTACACTTTCTTTTCTGTGACCGTAAGTGTAATATGTGATATCGCCGGTTTCGTTGCTATATGTCAACGACAATTGGGATGCGCATATTTACTTACGTTGATGACATGTGATGTTATGTGTTGCTGGATATGTTATATTGGATCGTCGTGATTGAATAGCCGGAGGGTTTTTATGTAAGATGAGTGTCTTTCATTTTCATTCATGTAAAAACTTGTATGTAATATTCTTTTATTGGGGCACTTCCAGGTTGCGGAAGATGTCACCTTTTGTATATTATTTACTTTTCCGCACTAGGATAGACCCAAGATGGGGAGCACAAGTAACCGGGTTCTGGAGTCCAGTGGGAGACCAACTCGAGGAGTCGAGTCCGGGTATCCTAACTCTAGAATTGGTAGGGTTTCTTGCCGCTCTCGTAGGGGTCTAGGGGTGTGGGTTTGGCTATTCATCGCGACCGTGGAATCCGTGTTTTATACTGGCTCGTATTGAAAACACGGACGTCCTAGTATATCCAATATTTCATATGATTCTTCTGCTGCGATATCTGTGATGTGATCATGTGATATGTTCTGTGATGGATACTGTATATAGTATATTTGATATATTATATAGGCGTTACTTATGTTTTACACCCGCGCTAGCCCTGCCCCGCTCTGCCGTTAGTTACCTAACCTAACGGTGCATGAGGGGACATCGAGGCGAATGCGGATGGCATAAGTGTACGTCGTATTTATCTGTGATGTTTAGGTACTTAAATGATGGGACTTCATTAATGTGATTAATGAAATAAAAGAAACCTAAGATGTTGTAGAATCGAATTTCTAAAATAAAAGGGGTAGCTACAGTTCTTGCTTTGCACAGAGGTATATGTGATATATCCTGCACCTTATTCGATGAGGAAAGGACCGAGATCCCTTCACCGGGAGTGACTCCTTTAGCAATAACTGGCTGATGCTACACACTCGGTTTGTCGTTTGATTGCTTTTAAGAGTTTCTGCTTTGCACAGTGATATATATGATATATCCCGCACCTCATTCGACGAGGAAAGGACCGACGATCCTTTCACCGGGAGTGACTCCTTTAGCAAAACTAGAAAAGCCTCAAAAACACTCCATTTTAAAATTATTTGATTCTACAACGATATCAAGTTCATTACGCAATAGGTTTTCAGAAAAACCTGTCGTAGCCTTCCGTCATTTCAGATACGTACTATTTAGTATTCGTGCTACGTTTGTTGACCTCCGTCAAGGCGTAGTGTGCGGTAGCTAACTAGTATTTATCTGCTTATGCATATGATGCAGATTGGATTAGGGTAGTCGTGCGGCCTTGTTGACCTCCGTCAAGGGTCGTGCGGGTGGATTTAATTCGATCAAGAAATGACGGGTTGAACTTGACTAGTCGCCTATAGTTTGTTGACCTCCGTCAAGGTCATAAGACGCTAGGGGCAAAATATTATCGGGAATTTCAAGTGTTGAAATTTGCAATGAGATTGCATACCTTCTATGAGATAGTTGGATCCCGATACCCGCTGCGAGTAATTGTTACTCCTGGGAGAGTTTTACACATTACAATTAGCCGATCAAGTAGGTGTCTAGAAAGGTGTCAACGGGGTTACGCCTCTGGGAAAACGAGGTTTACTGTAATTAGGTTCGTGCGAAAGCACGGGGGACCTCCCTCAAAGTACCGACACTGGCCTGGCTGAAAGATTGGCGAACTTGTAGTGTGTAATTAATCCCGTCTAGTCTTTCGTTTTAGGGTTTGAAGGAAGATTTGATAAAAAGCAGTGGGAGCCATCCTGATTAGATAAAATAATAACCAATCTATTCTTGAAAGAGCGCACGCTGAGTGTTTTCTTCTCTCTCTCTCCAGGTAGCGACCATATCACGCCTTAATCAAGATAATAATACGGATATTGACCGAACCCGCTTGTTATACTGAGCTGGAGAACGTTGGTCCCGCTCCAACTTATAATTGTTATAAGACAGAGCAGGAAATTGGGGATTACCAGAATTCCCATGCCGCCCAAACGAAGAGAGTGCATGCTGATGCATCATCTTCGGGTGTGTTCATTACAAAGAACTGTTTCTCAGAATCCTCTACGTCCTGGGTATATGATACCGGATCAGGATCCCAGATATGTAATCTGTTACATAGGGCTACAAAAGGGTAGAAAACTGAGAACGGGTGATGAGTTTCATGAGACAAAAAACGGGGCAAGTGTTGCAGCCAAGTCTGTTGGTCACTGTCACCCTGTATTACCAATACATTGATTCTGAACAAAGGCTATTAGATACCGAACCTGATATACAAAATCATATCACTCTCTTTATTATTAAAGAAATGATAAAATTTTGTATAGTTGGATAATGTTTTGGACATTTCCTATATCAAAAGTTGATCGGTTCAGGCACGTTATCTAAAAGCATTGATGTTCTAAATCAATCTACAGTTCTTTAGTATACTGAACACACACAAGAGGATGAGTTCAGAAATGAACGAATTTTTCTTGAGGTATTGTAGACTAGGTCATATCAATGCGACCTGACTAGCTGAAGTTACATTAAGATGCATATTTAAAATCTGTTTGAATTTACATCTTGTGAAACTTGCCAGTCATGTCACAAAGATATAATGACACCAGCTCTGTTTATTGGAAACAGAGAAAGAGTTAGTGAACTCTTGGGATGATACATGTTGATGTATAAAGGTCCCCTGTCTACACATGCCAAGACCGGTTCTTTGTACTTCATTACATTCTCTGATGATCTCTTTAGATTCACAAATATGTTCCTGTTGAAACACAAGTCAGAACCTTTTGAGATATTCACAGAATATAAGTTAGAAGTAGAGAACCAATACGGGTATAAGTATTATGTCCTTTGATGTGATCAGGGAGGAGAATACTTGTGTATGGAATTCCTGGACTATTCTAAAGGAGAATAAGATTCTCTCTCAGCATTACTCCTCCGAATACACCATAGCATGATGGTATATCGGGGCGGAGCAATCACACCCTAGATGATATGGTGTGCTCTATGATGAGTACTACTGAGTTACCTTTTTTCCTATTGGGTGTTATGCACTTGAGAAGTTGCATACCAATTGAATAGGGTTCCAATCAAATCAGTTGCCTACCGCTTCATATGTGATATGGAAAGGGAAGAGCCCATATCTTAAGTTGGTTAAGATTTGGGGTTGTCCGGGTTATGTCTAAAAGCAAAATCCGGACAAGCTCGAGGCAAGATCTGTTATGTAGAACTGGAAAGGTTCCAGCCATACAAAACTGCAGCTGATGATTTGACAGAACCAAAGGATTCAATAGTGACCAACGAATCTCAGCCTCTCCGCCGATCTAGTAGGGTTCCTCACCCACCTGAGAGATACTTCGGTTTCTCTATGACAATGGGAGCGAGGATTGCATCATGAGATGATGACCCAACTAGTTTCGAGCTGGCCATCAGGAGTGGAACTCTGTAAGAATGGCTGGATGCTTAGTGATCTGAGATGGAATCCTTATACACCAACAAAGTATGGACTTTGGTTGCTATATCTGAAGGGTTAAATCCCCATCAGGAGCAAGTATATCTTGAGAAGATTACTTGGTGTACATGGAAAGGTTGAGACTTTCAAAGCTAGACTTATTAAAGGTTTGCATCATTGACCAGGTGTGGATCATGATGAAACCTTTTCTAAGGATCTATGCTTAAGTCCATCCAGATCCTACTTGCCACGGCTACATACCATGACTACGATATCTGGTGGTTGGGTGTCATGACTGCTTTTCTAAATGATGTTTAGGAAGAGAGCGTCTATAAGTACACAGCCAGAAGGCTTCGTAGACAGTGGGAGCAGCGGAAACGTGTGCAAGATGCTTTATAGGATAAAGCAGGCATCGCGGAGTTGGAACATCTATTTTGATGTGGTAGTCAAAGAGTTTGACTTCATCAAAATGGTAGATGAACCTTGTATATACAAAAAGGTAGTAGAGAGTATGGTGTTGATCCTCGTAGAGTACGTGGATGACATACTCTTGATAGGGAAGGAGTTTCTTATGCTACGCTCGGTCAATCTCCGATTATCACAAGGATTCTCCATATAGGATCAAAGTGATACCTCCTAAATCCTGAATTTTCATCTATGAGATAGATGTAATTGGATGTTAGGATACTCACTAGATGTAGTGAGATGGTATGAATCGATCCTGAGGAGAATCACTGGAAGTGTTCCAGGGTGATAAGGACGACTGAAAGTCAGTCGCAGGCATTGTCTTTACCCTCAGTAAAGGGACGGTATGTTGGAAGAGTTCCAAGCTGGATACCGTGGCATACTAGACGATAAAGGCTCGATACATCGCTACTTAAGATGCTACCAAAGAGGCAGTCTGGATGTATGAGATGAACTTAGTTCCTACCATTGTGAGACAATGGAGTTGTGGCTTATGCCAAGGAACTCCGGTCCCATCAATGATCCAGACATATTCTAAAGCAGTATCACCTGATTATGGAGATAGTTGATCTCCAGGGTGATCGAGGTTAGGAGAGTAGACTCAGAGGACAACACGGCGGATCCACTCACGAAGGCCTTTTCCCAGAGAGAGACTTTTATGGGATGGTTGAGTATGAGATACTACAACCACTGCTATCAGATGGCCCTAGTGCAAGTGGGAGATTGTTAGTTATATGTATGCCCTAGAGGCCATTACTATACATAGGATGTATATTGTAGTGGATGCTTGGACATATATAGGGAGGACTTTCTTGCTCGACATGATAGTATGCTATCTGGTTGATCTTTACCTTAACGTGTACATTGATAGTCTCTCTGTTACATGTTGGTAAAGCCCTTAGGATGAGTACTTGACTACCTGGACTATGATGCGGATCATACTAGTGGGGACATGGTAGTCCATAAGTACATCCTTCAAAGTCCCTAGTCGTGGGTGTATCGAGACGGGGCATCGATATACCAGAGTAGACTAGCGTATACCTTCTCGACCCATACAGATGGGCGATGGATGATCCCATATCCATTGGTGTTTGACATCAGAGATGATATACGGGTGCTCAGTGGAGACTGGGTACACTGGACGGACTCGCCGAGAACTCCCAGATGGTATTATACCTTACGTCAGATGGCAGTTTGCGTAATGGCCCTGCCTCTAAGTGGAAATCCTACCAGTAAATCTCGCTTGCCCTGGCCAGGGACTTTGCGTAATGGCTTTCGAAATACAGCGCGATATCAACTCTCAATACCGGGAGAGACGAATCATATCTAACCGCCACTGCCTCTAAGTGCTTCGGGACTGCACCCAACTGCTACTTGTTTGCACGACTCCTTTGAGCCGTGGTAGGGTAGCAATCTAAGAACAGTGGGAACACACTCGAAACGAAGCAACAGTGTCAAGTCTGCAGACTATGCTATACTCATGTCACCTGGAAACTGTTAATTGACGACGGGTATAATACTAACCAACAGTTCCCTACGAGTCCTGTCCGGTGTACCCGTAACCTAACGAGCACCTATATACTATCTTCAGTACAACGTACTGATGGCTGTGGGACAGACCATCTCCCCAACTGGGATGAGAAACGTACACACTAGTCTACTTCGGAGTATCGATGCCCTGTCTCGATAATCCTACGACTAGGGACCTGAAAAAGGATGTGCTTGTGGACTACCCAGCCCCCCACTAGTGTGACTGCCATCACAACGCTGGTAGTCAAGCAAGATCCTAAGGGCTCTATCAATATGTTTTCTCGATATGCTAACATATACACATATTAAGATAGAAATAAACCAAGTAGCATACTACCGTGTTTAGCAAGACTGTTAATATAACTGTGAATATCCCAAGCTTCCATTAAGTAATATACAAGCTAGTATGATATAATAATGGCCCCTAGGGCATATACAGTAACAATATCCCGCTTGCACTAGGGCCATGTACTGGCGTATCGAAGACTTATCATCTCAAGTAGCCTCTCGAACTGAATCTGAGGTAAGGCCTTAGTGAATGGATCTGCAGTGTTCTCCTCTGTAGAAACTCTCTGGACCTCGATGTCCTGCCTGTTAGTTATATGTATGCCCTAGAGGCCATTACTATACATAGGATGTATATTGTAGTGGATGCTTGGACATATATAGGGAGGACTTTCTTGCTCGACATGATAGTATGCTATCTGGTTGATCTTTACCTTAATGTGTACATTGATAGTCTCTCTGTTACATGTTGGTAAAGCCCTTAGGATGATACTTGACAACCTGGACTATGATGCGGATCATACTAGTGGGGACATGGTAGTCCATAAGTACATCCTTCAAAGTCCCTAGTCGTGGGTGTATCGATACGGGGCATCGATATACCAGAGTAGACTAGCGTATACCTTCTCGACCCATACAGATGGGCGATGGATGATCCCATATCCATTGGTGTTTGACATCAGAGATGATATACGGGTGCTCAGTGGAGACTGGGTACACTGGACGGACTCGCCGAGAACTCCCAGATGGTATTATACCTTACGTCAGATGGCAGTTCTCTGGTGACACTGGTACAAAGTAGTCTGTTGACCCGAGATCGTCATAGAGTCTTGTGTGGTTCCCACTGTGCTTTGATTTCCATCTTACCACGTCCAAGAGGGCGTGCAAAACGGTGGTTCTTGGGTACAGTCCCGAGTCACATGGAGGCAATGAGCGATAGGAGGGGATTCGTCTCTCCCGGTATAGGGGGTTGATGTTGCGCTGTGTTCGATTGGCTATAACCGGAAATCCCTGGCCAGGGTTGCTGAGATTTACTGGTAAGTGTTACCAGTAGTTTCTCGAACTGTTATAGACCTCATATCAACACGACTTATCGAGCTATTGGGGTCTGACGTTTACCACCCCTAGGCGAGATATGCGACATATCAGACGACGAGACCGGACTGTACGGTAAGTGTTACTGGTTGGATTCACAGGAATGTGAGCGGGCTTGCTCGTCGATCTTCTGATCGCTCAATACCCGGGTGGCCGTTACGTTTAGTAGACCGCTTGAGGCTTGTGGGTGTTTGATATGATCATCACCTGCTGCTGGCGTATTGACGAGTCTTTAGAGTCCTACACAGAGGTTTCCTGGCTCAAGAAAAACGAAATAGGAGCGCATATGAGATATGTGCGGGACCGAGAATAATGCGTGTATGTGATACCGTATTCTATTCTCGCGATGAATGTATCGATTAGTTGTATGCGATATAACCTAGTTATCGAATCAAGGATTGATTCGATAAGCCGATACATTGAATATTAGTCGGTTATATGCGATATGACCGGATCGTTAAATCAAGTGTTGATTTAATGATTTAATGTATAATTATATATCTGATATATTACTTTGCATTAACTAATATTGGTTCACTTTAAATGGTTTTTCTCACTTGTTTGTGCACATTGTATATGTGATATATTTTTGTGCACAAGTTTGTATCATGTTTCATGATACATGATAACTTGGGTTTGTGTAAAAATTAAACCATGGTTATATGAATGGTTAGGGTTTTATTTTCTTATTCATTTATTTATTTATTTATTCTTTTTGGAAAATAAATGGCATAATGAGAAAAATGGTGGCTTTCTTTGTTTGCATCTTGAAGCTTCATGAAGCTTTGACTAAGTGACCATTTTGTCTCATGCTTAACCCTAACCACTCCATCTAACCTTAGTTAAATCTCTACACTAAACCATGGTTTGGATATGATAAGAATTGATTTTTCTTTTCTATTTGATTATTCTTATCATATCATTATCTTCATCATCTTCTTCTTCTTTAAAGATGAAGAAAGCTTGCTATCAACAATGGCAACTTGTGAAAATGAGTGAGAAATCCAATTCTAAAGTGAACCCACCTCCTATTTCTTCATCCTCTACCTCTTGCCAAGTAGTATAGGGTGTTCTCTTCACAAGTTTCATGACTTGGTGAAGTGGGAGCTTGATCTTGTGATGCCTCGACGTAGATCATCTTCGGCATCGAAGTCGACGACCTAGCCCGCCCATTTTTCCGATGAAGCCGACGCTAGAGCCCGGGATTCGATTTGGACAGCGAGGAGACTTCATTGCGGAGCTATGGAGGTGGAGAACCGGATCTACAAAGGTTGTATTTCCATTCTTGTAGTTAAGTTGTTAACTAGTTTCAATCTTTCGCCTAATATTCTAGTTAACGATCCGTATTAGGATTTCTCGGCACCCGTAAAATATGAAATTGGTATGGTTGATGCCTTGTGAGACCTCCTTAGTGTGCCTAGGAACCCTACACTGCCGATCTATGATCTCCCTGATCAGGTGATACCGCCTCAAGATGTGTCTGGACTTCTGATGGGACCTGGGTTCCTTCGCTAAAGCTATAGCTCCGTTGTTGTCATAATACAGCGGTATTGGATCAGCAATGGTGGGAACCACCTGAAGTTCTGTTAGGATCTTCTTTATCCAGACTGCTTCTTTTGCGGCATCGCAAGCAGCGATATATTCCGCTTCCATCGTCGAGTCAGCAATGGTGTCCTGTTTGGAACTCTTCCAGCACACCGCCCCTCCATTGAGGGTAAAGACATAACCTGACATGGACTTGGAGTCATCATTGTCACACTGGAAGCTGGAGTCGGCAAAAGCCTCGATCTGGAGGTCTTTTCCGGTATAAACCAAGAACATATCCTTAGTCCTTCTCAGGTACTTGAGAATTTTCTTTACTGCTATCCAGTGCTTCTCCACTGGGTCTGACTGATACTTTCTTACCACGCTCAGTGCGTAAGCTACATCTGGTCTGGTACACAACATCGCATACATTATAGAGCCTACCGCAGAAGCGTAGGGTATAATTGACATGCGATCCCTTTCCAAATCAGTCTTAGGAGACATCTCTTTGGATAGGGTGATTCCGTGACAAACCGGTAAATTACCGCGCTTAGAATCTTCTATACTGAATCTTTTCAGTATAGTGTTGATATACCTGGACTGCGAAAGTCCCAACATCCTCTTAGATCTATCACGATAGATCTGGATCCCCAGAATGTAAGAGGCATCACCCAGGTCTTTCATGGAGAACCTGTGTGACAAGAATCCATTGACAGATTGTAGCATACGAATGTCATTCCTAACAATAAAATGTCATCCACGTACAAGACGAGGAATATGACAGTTCGTGCTACAATTTTACTATATATACATGGTTCATCTGGATTTTTGATAAAGTCATATTCTTTGACCGTTTCATCAAAATAGATGTTCCAACTCCGCGATGCCTGCTTTAGTCCATAAATGGACTTAAGCAACTTGCACACTTTCCCGCTGCTCCCACTCTGATTGAAACCTTCTGGCTGATCCATATAGACGCACTCTTCTAAATTACCATTTAGAAAAGCCGTCTTTACGTCCATCTGCCAGATCTCATAATCATGGAAGGCGGCAATAGAAAGAAGGACCCGAATGGATTTGAGCATAGCCACTGGAGAAAAAGTTTCGTCATAGTCCAAACCAGGTCTTTGACGAAAACCCTTTGCAACAAGTCTAGCCTTATAGGTTTCCACCTGTCCATCTACACCAATCTTTTTCTTGAAGATCCATTTGCATCCTATGGGTTTTAGACCATCTGGAGCAAAGTCCAAAGTCCATACTTTGTTGGTGTACATGGACTCCATCTCGGTTCGCATTGCATCCAGCCATCTTACCGAGTCACCGCTCTGGATGGCCTGCTGGAAGCTAGTAGGTTCATCATTATCAATGAGGCAATCCTCTCTATCCCCATCTATGAGAAAACCGTAGTATCTCTCAGGCGGATGAGACGGCCTACTACTCCTGCGGAGGGGTGCGGGAATGTCCTGTTCTTCTGGAACTACTGGTTGTACCAAAATTTCAGTAGTAGTTTGTGGTTCTGGAATATCTTCCAGTTCTATTTAACTCCCACTTGTTTCCTTTTCTAA
The DNA here is from genome assembly GCA_030015575.1 of Agapanthus africanus. Taxonomy (NCBI): domain Eukaryota; kingdom Viridiplantae; phylum Streptophyta; class Magnoliopsida; order Asparagales; family Amaryllidaceae; genus Agapanthus; species Agapanthus africanus. The sequence goes on along the minus strand of CM057347.1, from coordinate 308,461,258 downwards.
AAACTGCTGTTCTAGAAAATAGGCATTACGAGAAACAAAATCCTTTTGTTCCTCTGCGTAATAGAAGATATACCCCTTGGAGTTCTTTGGATATCCCACAAACTTACACTGTACTGATTGTGCCTCAAGTTTGTCCGCATGCTTCTTTTTAACAAAAGCTGGACATCCCCATATCTTCAGATACTGAAGATAGGGTTTCTTCCCACTCCACATCTGATATGGCGTGGTAGGCACAGTCTTGGTAGGAGCCCTGTTCAAAAGATATGCTGCTGATTCTAGCGCATAACCCCAGAAAGATCGCGGTAACTCGGCATTACTCATCATGGAATGTACCATATCCAATAGGGTTCGGTTCCGTCTCTCCGATACACTGTTATGCTGTGGAGTGTATGGAGGAGTAAGCTAAGAGAGAACTCCTTTCTCTTTTAGGTAACCTAGGAACTCGGCACTTAAGTATTTACCACCTCAATCATATCTCAGTGTCTTGATACTTTTGCCGGTTTGGTTTTCTACTTCATTATTATATTCTTGGAATTTCTCAAAGGCCTCGGATTTATGTTTCATTAAGAAAATGAATCCATACCTAGAGTAATCGTCCGTAAAAGTAATGAAATATGAAATACCACCTCTTGCATGTGTAGATATTGGACCACATACATCGCTGTGTATGAGTCCTAAGAGCTCACTCGCTCTTACCTCATGTCCAGTGAATGGAGTCTTTGTCATCTTTCCTTTGAGGCATGATTGACAAGTCGCATAAAATTGATATTCGAACGGATCCAAATATCCATCTCTATGTAACTTAGTTAACCTTGTCTCATTGATGTGACCCAGTCTACAATGCCATAAGAAAGCCTGATTTATATCTGGAGACTTTCATTTTAGTGTGTTCTGGACATTGAAAATCTGTAATTGGTTTAGCACGTATATACCGTTATCTAGTGTACCGGACCCAATCAAACCATGATTAAGGTGGATGTTAACAACATCGCTTACAAACGTGAAATCATAACCTTCTTTTGATAATAACGATACTGATATGATATTACACGTTAAACTAGGTACACAAAAACAGTTGCGCAAAACCAAAATATGTCCACTCGTCAATCCTAGGTGATAATCCCCTACGGACACAGCACCCACACTAGCTCCGTTAGCAACCTGGAGGGTCATATCACCAACCTTCAATTCTTTACGGTTTCTCAGTGCCTGCAATGAATTGTATATATGAGATCCTGATCCGGTATCCAATACCCAGGAAGTAGAGTTGATTGACAGACAATTTTAAATTATAAACACACCTGAAGTCGAAGCCACAGCTTGCTTCGGGTCCTGGTTCTTGGCAATCCAAGCTTTGCAATCTTTCTTCCAATGGCATTTCCTACGACAGTGGAAGCACTCGTCCTTTGCCACTACTGGCACCGCAACCTTAGCCTTTCCCTTAACTCCCACCTTACCAACACCACCTCATGGATTGGTAGCGGCCTTCATTTTCCTTCCTTTGGCCCTTGTCTTGGACCTGGAAGAGGAAGCACCGCGCACAAACATAGTGGGTGTTTCCCTTGCTTTCTGCAAGGTGCCCTCTGCACTCCTCAACATGTTAAAGAGTTATAGAAGTTCAACTTCTTTTCCTTGAATGTTGAAATTCAGAATAAACTGGGCGTAGGTGAAAGGAAGGGACTGAAGAACCAAATCTGTATAGAGCTCGTTCTCTAAAGTCGTTCTGAGGTCCGCGAGCTCTTCTATATAGCCAATCATCTTTAGGACATGTTCTCCTACAGATGATCCGACGGCCAGCCTCGACTGAAACAAGTTCTTCGAGCTCTCGTATCTAGCTATATGAGATTGCTCTCCATACAGATCCTTTGTGTGGAGAAATATGGATTCAAAATCCATATCCTCATGCCTCCTCTGATGTTCATTATTCATAGAGGCAAGCACGATGCATTTGTCCTTCGCGCAATCTAACTCCCAGTTCTTGTGGATTTCCTTATCCGCAATACTGGAATCTGGACCAGGGACTACAGGTGCTTTAGCAGTAAGGACATACCCTAATTTGTCATAAGTCAAAGCCATCTTAACATTCCGGAACCAATCTTTATAGTTTGGCCATGTCAATATATTTTTTTCTAATAGTAACTTAAGGCCTGTCAAGTTCTGGGTCGCTGCAATGAGAGAGAGAGGGAACACTTTAGCATGATACTCTTGCAAGTTTAGAGTGGTTTTAGTTTACCTAAACTGGATGGCTCCCACTGTTTTTCGAATCCCTCCTCAAACCAAACAGGAAGAACTAGTCAGGACTATTCTCACCGTACAATACTTGCTTAACTGTTCAGCCAGGCCGGTGTCGGTACTTCGAGGGAGGTTTTACGACGCTTTCGCGAAGTTCCTTAATTAAATAACCTCTTTTCTCTGGGGGCGTAGCCCCGCTGACACCTTTCTCGACACCTACTTGGTTTATAGCATTGATCGTTAAGTTACGAATCTCCTGATGAGTAGCGGATACTCACAGTAGGATCGGGATCCAAATATCATCGTGTGATAAAGCTGAAGGAATCCTACCAAAATTATCACGCTCCAAATGGTATGCAACACTTTGCAAATTTCAGTTTCTTTAGAAATTCCCGATATAAATTTCTGCCCCATGCTCTTATGACCTTAGCGTTGGTCAAAATATCATAAGTCACATGTCAAGTTCTACCCGTCATTATCTTGTTAATTTGAACCCATCCGTACATACCCCTGACGTTGGCCAAATGATAATACGACTGTCCCAAACTAACTCATCTATATATGCAACAAATGAATACCCAGCAGCCACCAAACACTATGCCTTAGCGTTGGTCAAAATACATAGCTTGAATATTACTGAATACCCAAATGAAATGACGGAGGGCTACGATTGGTTTTGGCGATACCGTGAACGTAGTGAACTTGATATGATCGAAGAAACCTGATAGCTTTTAAAAGGAGTGGCTTAAGCTCCGCAATTTAAAAATATCTTCTGTTTTAAAATAACCGAGTGGTTTCTTTTAAACTGTTCCAACGATTCAACTTTGGTTTATTTTCTTTGCATTAATATAATGCGTCCTATCAATTAACCTATCATTGCAGAAAACAACGAAAATACAACGTCCTCATATGCCATCCTCATTCGCCACTGGGTCCCGTCATTCACCCGTTAGGTTACTTAACTAACGACAGAGCGGGGGCTGGGCTAGCGCGGGTGTAAAACATAAGTGACGCCTAATAGCTATCATACATAGATATTGTACATTCGTCAGACGCAATAATAGGCATTCCAGATCACAGATGAACATATTGGATTTTCTACGAATCCGCATTCCTTTTGAGCCTGCAAAGAAAGACGGATTACACAGTCATGATGAATAGCCAAAACCCCATCCTAGACCCCTACGGGTACGACAAACTACCCGCCAAGTACCCGAAGCGAAGCGGTCTCCCTCAACAACGTGAGTAGGCCACTAAACACTTCAAAGTACCCGGTAGTTTTGTCACGTCCCAAAAGTATGGAACATGACCGGCACTTAAACTACGAAACGTCTCGAGGCGTACGTAATCTAAGTAAGCCTAAAACCCAGAAATCCAAACCAAGAAAAGTAGTAGAGTGAAGGAAAAACCAATTTAAATCAAGTAGTTTTATTAGCATATGCCGAATTATGCGTTTTTAAAAACATCAAATATTTCTTGAAAATTTCGGCAGAATCTCCTTTGTAAATACTGGCCCCCAAACGGGATATAATATGAATAGTATACGAAATCAATAAAAGGCATCCCCAAGCGGGAGCTAGCTCTTCGTCAATCGACGGTCACAACCACACAAGTAATATAATATACAACGCCAAGGGCGAGGATCAAAACTCAAAAGGAAACTCAAAACCACAAGAAATCCACAGAAATATAACGCGCGACTCTAAGGTCGAAAGAATAACATCACTGGTCTCTATCTCAAAATAAATACATGTTTGGTTGATGGAATTTACTAGATACAACTGAATAATATTATACAAGGTAATATGATGGGTACGATACCAATAAACCCACCTACTAGCAAGTCACCCGAACGAAACTGTGCCCGCAAAGCCGTAATGAAACCTATACGGCAAACCTGCAAGAAACTGGGGCACAACGGGGGTGAGTTGCCAACTCGTGAATAGAAAAACATCTACGAATAGAAATCGCATGAACAATGCAATCCTAGGTCAACGATCATAATATATCCTCAAATATATAACATGCAGCCTATAACAATGGCTAGGGTAAATATCTAACCCGAGTGCAATCCCATGTTCCCGTGTCAGTGCCTCAGGTAGCAATATATCATATGGATGATGTATGAATGCATGAAACAGAATGCATGTACTGATGAAAACTGCTGTCATAAATTAGTGAGATTTCTGTATCTTTTTAAAAACGAGGTATCATAAATGAAATCAGCATAAACAGTGCCTAGCATCGACACAAAACAAGTATCCAAATCTCTCGATATCTCAGTGTCGCAATCTCTGTACCTCAATATCTCAAAATCTCTGTATGTCAATCTCACTAGCTAGGACGCCGTCAGTCCAGACCGGCCCCTACCACCAATCTCAAGACCACGACGGTATCCTCCGGATATCCGACGCGTCGGGTAAAATCACCGGTAGGTAGTGCTCCCCTGCCAGGCTCACATCGTCATCATCACGCGCTTCTTGCCCCGGGGTACCTTACCGGGTCCACCATGTACCCTAAACGGTTCATCCGCCTCCTCGAATCCGGTCTCGAAATCCATTAGCAAACTCATGGTGGACGACTCATACATCATGGGAAAACCGCGCTTTTCATTTAAAAAGATAGAGAAGAAGTTTGTATAAGTTTTACGGTTTTCCCCCAAATCCAGAAAATCTCATGGAAATCCGAATCCAAAACCTCAATAGCACGTAAAATAGTGAATATATGCATGAGAATCCATGAATACGGCATAACAATGAATAACAGTATACATGAAGTAGCAGGTAATAACTACAATGTCTAAACTAGCATATAAAACAAGTACACTAATATCATGTCTAAACTATTAGCTAACAGGCTATGTCAATGTAATAGTATTTTCTAAGTGTACGTGACATGGCAATTACCGATGAAAATGTGTGTGAGCCGGCAAGTAAGTGTACGTGGTACATACGCATCATCGGTAATGGTGATGGTGTCCTAACAGCATGATATCAATAATGAAATATGAATTACAATAAGTATGCGATGCGGAGCAACAGCAATAATATGCGGGAGCTGAATACTAGACACAACGATAACTAAACTGCATTACCTTAATATAAGTCCTACAATAGCGCCTTTTGAAATAACACGAATCGCGGTGTTTTGAAAATAAGGGCTACGGTGATTTTAAGAAAAGATACGTCTTTTGAAATATCCGTAGAATCCCTTGACCTGACTTTTAAAATACCCACGATTCGTTAGTTTTGAAATAGCTAGGAGTCTAATCTAGTCTAACAACTGTTAGTTATATGTATGCCCTAGAGGCCATTACTATACATAGGATGTATATTGTAGTGGATGCTGGGACATATATAGGGAGGACTTTCTTGCTCGACATGATAGTATGCTATCTGGTTCCTCTTTACCTTAACGTGTATACTGATTGTCTCTCTGTTACATGTTGGTAAAGCCCTTAGGATGTGTACTTGACTACCTAGACTATGATGCGGATCATACTAGTGGGGACAGGTAGTCCATAAGTACATCCTTCAAAGTCCCTAGTCGTGGGTGTATCGAGACGGGGCATCGATATACCAGAGTAGACTAGCGTATACCTTCTCGACCCATACAGATGGGCGATGGATGATCCCATATCCATTGGTGTTTGACATCAGAGATGATATACGGGTGCTCAGTAGAGACTGGGTACACTGGACGGACTCGCCGAAAACTCCCAGATGGTATTATACCTAACGTCAGATGGCAGTTCTCTGGTGACACTGGTACAGAGTAGTCTGTTGACCCGAGATCGTCATAGAGTCTTGTGTGGTTCCCACTGTGCTTTGATTTCCATCTTACCACGTCCAAGAGGGCATGCAAAACGGTGGTTTTTGGGTACAGTCCCGAGTCACATGGAGGCAATGAGCGATAGGAGGGGATTCGTCTCTCCCGGTATAAGGGGTTGATGTTGCGCTGTGTTCGATTGGCTATAACAGGAAATCCCTTGCCAGGGTTGCTGAGATTTACTGGTAAGTGTTACCAGTAGTTTCTCGAATTGTTATAGACCTCATATCGACACGACTTATCGAGCTATTGGGGTCTGACGTTTACCACCCCTAGGCGAGATATGCGACATATCAGACGATCAGACCAGACTGTACGGTAAGTGTTACTGGTTGGATTCACAGGAGTGTGAGCGGGCTTGCTCGTCGATCTTCTGATCGCTCAATACCCGGGTGGCCGTTACGTTTAGCAGACCGCTTGCGGCTTGTGCGTGTTTGATATGATCATCACTTGCTGCCGGCGTATTGACGAGTCTTTAGAGTCCTACACAGAGGTTTCCTGGCTCAAGCGAAACGAAATAGGAGCACATATGAGATATGTGCGGGACCGAGAATAATGCGTGTATGTGATACCGTATTCCATTCTCGCGATGAATGTATCGATTAGGTTATATGAGATATACCCTAGTTATCGAATCAAGGATTGATTCGATAAGCCGATACATTAGACACTAGCCGGTTATATGCGATATGACCGGATCGTTAAATCAAGAGTTGATTTAATGATTTAATGCATAATTATATATTTGATATATTACTTTGCATTAACTAGTATCGGTTCACTTTAAATGGAATTTCTCGCTCAGATGTGCACATTGTATATTTGATATAGTTTTGTGCACATGATTGTATCATGTTTGATGATGCATACTTACTTGGTTTGTGTAAAGAATTAAACCATGGTTATTTAAATGGTTAGGGTTTTGGTTTTCCTTATTCATTTATTTATCTTTTTCATTTATTCTTTTTGGACATAAAATAATTGGCATAAGAGGATAATGGTGGCTTTCTTTGTTTGTTCATGAACTTTCATGAAGCTTTGACTTAGTTAACCATTCTTGTCTCTTGCTTAACCCTAACCATCATAACTTACCATGGTATATTCTCTACAACTAACTAAGGTTAAGATTATGATAAGTTTCCATTTTTATTATTCTTTTAATAAAACTTATCATAACAATTAGCATCTTCTTCTTCATCTTCAAGTTGAAGAAAACCTTCACTTCATCAATGGTGATTGATGAATATGAGTGAGAAATCCAATTCTAAAATGAACCCACTTCCTATTTCTCCATCCTCTACCTCTTGCCAAGTAGTAGAGTGTGTTTCCTTCACAAGTTTCTTGACTTGGTGAAGTTGGAGCTTGATCTAGCGATGCCTCGACGTAGATCATCTTCGGCATGGACATCGACGACCTAGCTCGCCATTTCTCCGACGAAGCCGACGCTAGAGCCCGGGAATTCACTAGGACAGTGAGGGGACTTCGTTGCGGAGCTATGGAGGTGGAGCACCGGATCTACAAAGGTTGTATTTCCGTTTCCTTTTTGTTAAGTTGTTAACTAGTTTTCTTTTTCGCCTAGATTTCTAGCCAACGATCCGTAGTCGGGTTTCTCGGCACCTAGATTTTTTGAAATTGGCATGGTTGATGCCTTGTGAGCCTCTTAAGAGTGCCTAGGAACCCTACTGTGGTATCAGAGCCTAGCTAGAGCCTTAGGCGAAGTCTAGACAGAATTTGAAACCCGAACGAACCCGAAACCCAACTCAAAAATTGCTCTCTGTCATTTTTTCAAAAACTGGGTATTTTCAAGATTAAAAATATGCAGAAAAATCAGCAGGCTATTTTAAGAGTTTCTGTGAAATTCGTGTTCCTAACTCCATCAAACTGCCGCGGTTCCGCGGCACGAGCATGGCTCGTGCGGCGGTTCCGCGGCCGTACGGCCACCTTATTTAATATATTTTACACAGTAACTCCTTATTGATAATGCTGGATTTTCTGGGAATTTTTAATTTTTATTCAAGAGTTGAATTTTTCTGGGTTGTTTCGGGGATTCGAATGTTCGATTGGATTATCAAATTTTGTCTGTGTGGCTTTCCAGATAAATTTTAGAATATGTTAAAAAGTTCGACCGGATATAAATACCCAATTTTTCCCCTGTCGGGAAATTTCCAAGTGTTGGATTTTTCCGTAGTTTAACGACGTTCTAAGTAGTGCAAGTAACGCGATGGACCCTCTAGAAGACAACAAACCTTAACTCGATTATGTGACCGTCTTGAACTGCCCTTTGAACCTTAGGGTTTGGGGCAGTACGGCGTGCCACATGTGAGGCGTTGGATTGACCTTTCTACGGCTGGACCGTTGGTACTGAGGCACGAACTGAATGTTGTTAGACTTATTTCATGAGTTGATCTGTATCGGGAAAACTTGGGTGTTTGACTGTTCGATCGAAAAGTTTAACATTTTCTATTTATCTGGAATGGGATACAATAATTGGAATTCACAAGAAGTTATGAGATAACTGAATGAATGTTATAAACATAGCAGTTTAGTCTAACTTGATCGGTTGCCACGGAATTTTGATGTGATCAAAAGTCCGTCGCAATCACGTAGCGTACGCGGATACTCGCCGGGTAAACTTAATAGACAGCCTCGCTCCATAGCCCCGACCAAGTGACTGTAGGAGAACCCCGTCGCCGAAAGCATCCGTCCGGGTGCTCGCGGTAGCGGTGTTCCGCCTTGGTGCACTTCGTCGACGGTATCGGGGGTGCGGCCTCCTACTAAAGTTTGCGACGAGCATTCGATCGGGATATCGGGAACCTTGTTGAATTGCCCGACTTAATATTGAAAAGAGTTTTCGATTTTGAGACTAAAATGCGGGGTTTATAATTGTTAGGCATGCGATATCTAAGTAATTCATTTGGTCAGGCATGCGATGTCTGAGGAGGTTGCGGATTCCAACTGTTGTAGTTTTACACTTTCTTTTCTGTGACCGTAAGTGTAATATGTGATATCGCCGGTTTCGTTGCTATATGTCAACGACAATTGGGATGCGCATATTTACTTACGTTGATGACATATGATGTTATGTGTTGCTGGATATGTTATATTGGATCGTCGTGTTTGAATAGCCGGGGGTTTTTATGTGAGATGAGTGTTTTTCATTTTCATTCATGTAAAAACTTGTATGTAATATTCTTTTATTGGGGCACTTCCAAGTTGCGGAAGATGTCACCCTTTGTATATTATTTACTTTTCCGCACTAGGATAGACCCAGGGAGGGGAGCACAAGTAACCGGGTTCTGGAGTCCAGTGGGAGACCAACTCGAGGAGTCGAGTCCGGGTCTCCTAACTCTAGAATTGGAAGGGTTGCTTGCCACTCTCGAAGGGGTCTAGGGGTGTGGGTTTGGCTATTCATCACGACCATGGAATCCGTGTTTTATACTGGCTCGTATTGAAAACACGGACGTCCTAGTATATCCAATATCTCATATGATTCTTCTGCTGCGATATCTGTGATGTGATCATGTGATGTTCTGTGATGGATACTGTATATAGTATATATGATATATTATATAGACGTTACTTATGTTTTACACCCGCGCTAGCCCTGCCCCGCTCTGCCGTTAGTTACCTAACCGAACGGTGCACGAGGGGACATCGAGGCGAATGCGGATGGCATAAGTGTACGTCGTATTTATCTGTGATGTTTAGGTACTTAAATGATGGGGCTTCATTAATGTGATTAATGAAATAAAAGAAACCTAAGATGTTGTAGAATCGAATTTCAAAATAAAACAGGTAGCTACAGTTTTTGCTTTGCACAGCGGTATATGTGATATATACTGCACCTTATTCGATGAGGAAAGGACCGAGATCCCTTCACCGGGAGTGACTCCTTTAGCAATAACTGGCTGATGCTACACACTCGGTTTGTCTTTTGATTGCTTTTAAGAGTTTTTGCTTTGCACAATGATATATATGATATATCCCGCACCTCATTCGACGAGGAAAGGACCGACGATCCCTTCACCGGGAGTGACTCCTTTAGCAAAACTAGAAAAGCTTCAAAAACACTCCATTTTAAAAATCATTTGATTCTACAACGATATCAAGTTCATTACGCAATAGGTTTTCAGAAAAACCTGTCGTAGCCCTCCGTCATTTCAGATATGTACTGGTTAGTATTCGTGCTGCGTTTGTTGACCTCTGTCAAGGCGTAGTGTGCGGTAGCTGATTAGTGCTTATCTGCATAAGCATATAATGTGATTGATTTAGGGTAGTCGTGCGACCTTGTTGACCTCTGTCAAGGGTCGTGCGGGTGGGTTTACTTCAATCAGGAAATGACGGGTTGAACTTGACTAGCAGCCTATGGTTTGTTGACCTCTGTCAAGGTCATAGGACGCTAGGGGCAAAATATTATCGGGAATTTCAAGTGTTGAAATTTGCAATGAGATTGCATACCTTCTATGAGATAGTTGGATCCCGATACCCGCTGCGAGTAAGAGTTACTCCTGGGAGAGTTTTACACATTACAATTAGCCGATCAAGTAGGTGTTTAGAAAGGTGTTAACGAGGTTACGCCTCTGGGAAAACGAGGTTTACATTAATTAGGTTCGTGCGAAAGCACGGGGGACCTCCCTCAAAGTACCGACACTGGCCTGGCTGAAAGATTGGCGAACTTGTAGTGTGTAATTAATCCCGGCTGGTCTTTCCTTTTAGGGTTTGAAGGAAGATTTGATAAAAAGCAGTGGGAGCCATCCTGATTAGATAAAATAATAACCAATCTATTCTTGCAAGAGCGCACGCTGAGTGTTTTCTTCTCTCTCTCTCCAGGTAGCGACCATATCACGCCTTAATCAAGATAATAATACGGAATATTGACCGAACCCGCTTGTTATACTGAGCTGGGGAACGTTGATCCCGCTCCAACTTATAATTGTTATAAGACAGAGCAGGAAATTGGGGATTACCAGAATTCCTTTGCCGCCCAAACGAAGAGAGTGCATATGATGCATCATCTTCGGGTGTGTTCGTTACAAAGAACTGCTTCTCAGTATCCTTTACGTCCTGGGTAAGTGATACCAGATCAGGATCCCAGATATGTAATCTGTTACATAGGGCTACAGAAAGGTAGAAGAACTGAGAACGGGTGATAAGTTTCATGAGGCAGAAAACGGGGCAAGTGTTGCAGCCAAGTCTGTTGGTCACTGTCACCCTGTATTACAAATACATTGATTCTGAACAAATGTTATTAGATACCGAACCTGGTATACAAAATCATATCAGTCTCTTTATTAGTAAAGAAAGGATATAATTTTGTATTGTTGGATAATGTTTTGAACATTTCCTATATCAAAAGTTGATCGGTTCAGGCACGTTATCTAAAAGCATTAATGTTCTAAATCAAACTGCAGTTCTTAGTATACGGAACACACACAAGAGGAAGAGTTCAGAAATGAACAAATTCTTCTTGAGGTATTATAGACTAGGTCATATCAATGCGACCCGACTAGCTGAAGTTACATTTTAGATGCATATTTAAATCAGTTTGAATTTACATCTTGTGAAACTTGCCAGTCATGTCACAAAGATATAATGACACCGGCTCTGTTTATTGGAAACAGAGAAAGAGTTAGTGAACTCTTAGGATGATACATGTTGATCCCCAGTCTACATATACCAAGACTGGTTCTTTGTACTTCATTACATTCTATGATGATCTTTCGAGATTCAGACCTATGTTCCTGTTGAAACACAAGTCCGAACCTTTTGAGATATTCACGGAATATAAGTTAGAAGTAGAGAACCAAATGAGGGTATAAGTATTATGTCCTTTGATGCGATCAGGGAGGAGAATACTTGAGCACGAAATTCTTGGACATTTCTAAAGGAGAATGAGATTCTCTCTCAGCATTACTCCTCCATATACACCATAGCACGATGGTATATCGGGGTGGAGCAATCACACCCTATATGATAAGGTGTGCTCTATGATGAGTACTACTGAGTTATCTATTTCCTTTTTGGGAGTTATGCACTTGAGAAGCTGCATACCAATTGAATAGGGTTCAAATCAAATCAGTTGCCTACCACTTCATATGTGATATGGAAAGGGAGAGCCCATATCTTAAGTTGATTAATATTTGGGGTTGTCCGGCCTATGTCTAAAAGCAAAATCCGGACAAGCTCGAGGCAAGGTCTGTTATGTGCAACTGGAAAGGTTCCAGCTATACAAACTACAGCAGATGATTTGGTACAACCAAAGGATTCAATAGATACCAACGAACCTCGGCCTCTCCGCCGATCTAGTAGGGTTCCTCACACACCTGAGAGATACATCGGTTTCTCTATGACAGCGGGAGCGAGGATTGCATCATGAGATGATGACCCGACTAGTTTCGAGCTGGCCATCAGGAGTGGGACTCTGTAAGAATGGCTGGATGCTTAGTGATCTGAGATGGAATCCTTATACACCAACAAAGTATGGACTTTGGTTGCAATATCTGAAGGGTTAAATCCCCATCAGGAGCAAGTATATCTTGAGAAGATTACTTGGTGTAGATGGAAAAGTTGAGACTTTCAAAGCTAGACTTGTTAAAGCTTTTCGTCATCGACCAGGCGTGAATTATGATGAAACCTTTTCAAGTGACTATGCTTAAGTCCATCCAGATCCTACTTGCCACGGCAACATACCATGACTACGATCTCTGGTGCTTGGGTGTCTTGACTGCTTTTCTAAATGATGATTTGGAAGAGAGCGTCTATAAGTACACAGCCAGAGGACCTCGTAGACAGTGGGAGCAGCAGAAACGTGTGCAAGATGCTTTATAGGATAAAGCAGGCATCGCGGAGTAGGAACGTCTGTTTTGATGAAGTAGTCAAAGAAGTTGACATCATCAAAATGGTAGATGAACCTTGTATAAACAAAAAGGTAGTAGGGAGTATGGTAGTGATCCTCGTAGAGTACGTGGATGACATACTCTTGATAAGAAAGGAGTTTCTTATGCTACGCTCGATCAATCTCCGTTTATCACAATGATTCTCCATATAGGATCAAAGTGATACCTCCTAAATCATGGATTTTGGATCTATGAGATAGATCTAATTGGATGTTATGATTCTCACTAGTTGTAGTGAGATGGTATCAACCGATCCTAGGGAGAATCACTGGAAGGGTTCCAGGGTGATAAGGACGACTGAATGTCAGTCACAGGCATTGTCTTTACCTTCAGTAAAGGGACGGTATGTTGGAAGAGTTCCAAGCTAAATACCGTGGCATACTAGAAGATAAAGGCAGGATACATCGCTACTTAAGATGCTACCAAAGAGGCAGTCTGGGTGTATATTAGTTCATAAGATGAACTTTGTTCCTCCCATTGTGTGACAATGGAGTTGTGGCTTATGCCAAGGAACGCCGGTCCCATCAGTGATCCAGACATATTCTAAGGCAGTATCACCTGATCATGGAGATGGTTGATCTCCAAGGAGATCGAGGTTAGGAGAGTAGACTCAGAGGACAACACAGTGGATCCACTCACAAAGGCCTGTTCCCAGAGAGAGATTATTATGGGATGGTTGAGTATGAGATACTACAATCACTGCTATCAGATGGCCCTAGTGCAAGTGGGAGATTGTTAGTTATATGTATGCCCTAGAGGCCATTACTATACATAGGATGTATATTGTAGTGGATGCTGGGACATATATAGGGAGGACTTTCTTGCTCGACATGATAGTATGCTATCTGGTTGCTCTTTACCTTAACGTGTATACTGATTGTCTCTCTGTTACATGTTGGTAAAGCCCTTAGGATGTGTACTTGACTACCTGGACTATGATGCGGATCATACTAGTGGGGACAGGTAGTCCATAAGTACATCCTTCAAAGTCCCTAGTCATGGGTGTATCGAGACGGGGCATCGATATACCAGAGTAGACTAGCGTATACCTTCTCGACCCATACAGATGGGCGATGGATGATCCCATATCCATTGGTGTTTGACATCAGAGATGATATACGGGTGCTCAGTAGAGACTGGGTACACTGGACGGACTCGCCGAGAACTCCCAGATGGTATTATACCTAACGTCAGATGGCAGTTCTCTGGTGACACTGGTACAGAGTAGTCTGTTGACCCGAGATCGTCATAGAGTCTTGTGTGGTTCCCACTGTGCTTTGATTTCCATCTTACCACGTCCAAGAGGGCATGCAAAACGGTGGTTTTTGGGTACAGTCCCGAGTCACATGGAGGCAATGAGCGATAGGAGGGGATTCGTCTCTCCCGGTATAGGGGGTTGATGTTGCGCTGTGTTCGATTGGCTATAACAGGAAATCCCTGGCCAGGGTTGCTGAGATTTACTGGTAAGTGTTACCAGTAGTTTCTCGAATTGTTATAGACCTCATATCGACACGACTTATCGAGCTATTGGGGTCTGACGTTTACCACCCCTAGGCGAGATATGCGACATATCAGACGATCAGACCAGACTGTACGGTAAGTGTTACTGGTTGGATTCACAGGAGTGTGAGCGGGCTTGCTCGTCGATCTTCTGATCGCTCAATACCCGGGTGGCCGTTACGTTTAGCAGACCGCTTGCGGCTTGTGGGTGTTTGATATGATCATCACCTGCTGCTGGCGTATTGACGAGTCTATAGAGTCCTACACAGAGGTTTCCTGGCTCAAGCGAAACGAAATAGGAGCACATATGAGATATGTGCGGGACCGAGAATAATGCGTGTATGTGATACCGTATTCCATTCTCGCGATGAATGTATCGATTAGGTTATATGAGATATACCCTAGTTATCGAATCAAGGATTGATTCGATAAGCCGATACATTAGACACTAGCCGGTTATATGCGATATGACCGGATCGTTAAATCAAGAGTTGATTTAATGATTTAATGCATAATTATATATTTGATATATTACTTTGCATTAACTAGTATCGGTTCACTTTAAATGGAGTTTCTCGCTCGGATTTGCACATTGTATATTTGATATAGTTTTGTGCACATGATTGTATCATGTTTGATGATGCATACTTACTTGGTTTGTGTAAAGAATTAAACCATGGTTATTTAAATGGTTAGGGTTTTGGTTTTCCTTATTCATTTATTTATCTTTTTCATTTATTCTTTTTGGAAATAAAATAATTGGCATAAGAGGATAATGGTGGCTTTCTTTGTTTGTTCATGAACTTTCATGAAGCTTTGACTTAGTTAACCATTCTTGTCTCTTGCTTAACCCTAACCATCATAACTTACCATGGTCCATTCTCTACAACTAACTAAGGTTAAGATTATGATAAGTTTCCATTTTTATTATTCTTTTAATAAAACTTATCATAACAATTAGCATCTTCTTCTTCATCTTCAAGTTGAAGAAAACCTTCACTTCATCAATGGTGATTGATGAATATGAGTGAGAAATCCAATTCTAAAATGAACCCACTTTCTATTTCTCCATCCTCTACCTCTTGCCAAGTAGTAGAGTGTGTTTCCTTCACAAGTTTCTTGACTTGGTGAAGTTGGAGCTTGATCTAGCTATGCCTCGACGTAGATCATCTTCGGCATGGACATCGACGACCTAGATCGCCATTTCTCCGACGAAGCCGACGCTAGAGCCCGGGAATTCACTAGGACAGTGAGGGGACTTCGTTGCGGAGCTATGGAGGGGGAGCACCGGATCTACAAAGGTTGTATTTCCGTTTCCTTTTTGTTAAGTTGTTAACTAGTTTTCTTTTTCGCCTAGATTTCTAGCCAACGATCCGTAGTCGGGTTCCTCGGCACCTAGATTTTTTGAATTTGGCATGGTTGATGCCTTGTGAGACCTCTTGAGAGTGCCTAGGAACCCTACAACAACTACACTAAACTATACGGCTGAACTAAAAAGCTGAACTACAGGTAAGGAAACCGCCAAACATCTGAGTCGATACGTATACATACCTGTATATATATTAGTCGGTGATCCCGCCTCAATAATATCATATCCGATACCATATATATAATCAGACATCCCAAGTCAAGAGTGCAGATCAATCATCAATATATAGCTCGTATGTAAATCCGTCGTACGGCATCCCCAAATCTGGGTACGGGTCAATATCATACTCATCACACTGTTCATCTGGTATCCTCTTTATCAAGATCATCATCTGGGGTACTGACCTACGTCTAGTACACTACTAATATCACTATTCACATGGCATTGTCATCCAAAGATCCGCTATAATATCAGGATGCATCTCAAGTACGAATCCTGCCATATCACCGATCTCACGGCCTCAACTCAAATCTCATCGACCCATCTCAATCCCAAGTATCATCCGCAAATCCAGTATGTGAACACCTAGTCCCATACCCAGGTGAACACATAAACACATCTCCCCATATACGCACAGGTAAAACATAGATGTATACATGTGTGTGTGCGTGTGTAGGTGTAACAACTACTCTAGGATTTCGCAACTAACACTAAACTAATCCATGAACACCTAGAATCTACCTTTATCATCAAGTTTCATATCAAAATAAAATATATAATCAAAATATATGTGTGTATACGTATTCGTATACATCACCACGAACTGCGGGGGTGCTATACGCCATCCACCCGACTTCTCCCCGCAAATATAAATCTACTCATCTGGTCCTCGCTCGCCGGTGCCGACGTCGCCACGCGCTTTCTTGTCGTCTCGAACTCCACATAGGGTACCTACATATCATAACGCACCGTATCGCATTAAAACCAAATTCGAAATCGAAACGGCGTACGAAAATCAAATCGGCACGCGTATCACGCATAGGTCAAAACCTATCGCCAACGCATGCATGAATAGCCAAACCAACCCTCGATGTCGATGTACAAACGTCAAACCATCGAGAAAAATCCAAACACTCTCATTTGCGCATTCATGAGCACTAATTATAATATAAAATAGGTTAAAATTCACAAAAACCCCAAATTCACCTTAAAAGCCATTTTTCCGAAAATCTAGCAAGCAAAATTTACCCGTTTTAGTATAAAACTCGACGTTTAAACAAATCTAGTGGCCATAATACTTATTAAATATCTTAAATTGGTCATAAAAACAATTTCCATAATTTAATCCCAATAAATTTCATTAACCCCAAAATTCTAGTTTACAATATACCCAAATTTTAACAATTTTATAGCAAAAATGCACAAACAACAACTTAGCTTGGATTTTCATGAACTAAAAGCATTAAACCACTCAATATAATATTTATAATGACATGAAACCTTAATTTGAATTTTATCTCACAAGAATATAATTATTTTAAAAACCTAGTTTACAATTTATATAAATATCACAATTTAAATCAACAAAAAGCAAATTAGCAACTTAATTTGATTTAGCAAAATATTAATATGGCAAATACCTCCCACAACCATAGTCTCACAACACAAAACCCTAACTAGATTTTTCACAAATCCTAATCTAAACCTTCTCTTGCAAACCCACAAGTGTCAATTAAACCGAAATTAAGCACCTAACAAGCTTCAATAAGGAATTTAAACCAAAAAGACTAACGGGTCAAAAGTTATACCTCACAATCATGAATCAAACTTCAAATCTAGACCTCCAATTTGGAATCCTTGCACCAAGATCCATGTTAAAGAAGATGAGGGAAAATGGGTAGGAATCGGATTTGGATTTCGGTGAGGTTTTACTTGATTTTTTGACAATTTTTTTTTTATGGAAAAGAGAGGAGAAGAAGGAAGGGGGGGCTGCTGTTGGGGCATGGTGATTTTCGGCCAGAAATTGGAGGGGGTGAGGGAGGAGAGAGAGTGAGGTGGAGAAAGTGTTGAAAAAGTCAAAGTTCACCCTTTTACTTTTATCTCTTTCTTTTCTTTTCTTTTCTTTTCTCTTGAAAGTGAGGTGATTGGAGAGAGAGAGGGGGGAGGGGCTGTCAAGTGGGACCAGCCACATGGGGAGGGGGAGAGAGGGTGAGGTGTGGGTGTGTGGGTTAGGGAAAAAGATAAATGTATTCCCCAATTCCCATTAACGCTAATTTCGCTAATTAAGCCATTTTTCTTCGATATTTTCTAAACCGTTTTGGCAAACCATTTCATTTCAAAAACCACATGATAAAATTTTGTTTAATGTGTTATGATGCTTGTTTCAACTCATTCCAATTTGTAATTTTCCCTAATTAAATGTATTAGGGACGGCTTAAAATAATATTAAAATAATTAATTTCGGAAAAATTTTCAGAAAATTTAAAATTTCACCAGTGGCTCAATAAACACCAAATACTAGCAATTTCATAGCTAGAATATGTATATTTAATTTTGTAATAAAGATATTTGTATTTTGACTTTTTACGGAAAACCCCCCTTATTTTGCCGATTTTCCGAAATTTCACTGAAACGATTTTCAAAACGTTACAATCTCCCCCCTTAAAGAAATTCAGTCCCCGAATTTAAATTAAAACTCCCCCCAAATACTAAAACATCTAAGCCAAAACCATCAAGTCGTCGGGGCTCCGAAATCGTAAATACATAAAACAAATCGTAGAGCAGCGCATGCGCATGAAAAATGAGCATATAACTCAAAATCAAAACTCCGTCAAGCATCCCGCAATCATCGGAGTCATGGTAAAGACACAAATGTCAAATCCAATACAAAACCAATATGATATAACTCGAAACTATACACATAAATATCAAATCTATATATGTAAATATCTGAAGGGAATGCATGCCAAATCTCTTAAAGTCGCTGTGCAATACGCATAACACTGCACAGTGGCGGACGTCTATCATAAGAAAATAATCATATACATATATACCTTTTGTATGAACTATATGTTCTGCCATTTTGGAAACAATTTAGAAGGGTTTCCTTGTTTTAAACGTTTCGTGTCATATCAGACACGTAAATAAATACTGAGACTATAGCTCGCTTTTGGAATTCTCTTCGATAGCTATCAATGCATGCAAAATACATTCAGGTATTGTCCTCTGACTAGTCCTGCTCAGTACGAAAACGCATAGCAAATATCATAAAAACGTACTGCTCTATAAGAAATCAATCCCAAAATACACATACGAATACTACGTGCGTCTGGTGCGCATGGAAATCAAAATCCATATATGTGCCATACATGCGCACAGAAACAACATCTAAGTGTATCGGGTGGGCACACAACATCTGTCATAGGAAACGTGTGTTCCTGATAGCAAGGACAGGTGCGTCTGACACGCACGAAGAATCTCGATTTAGTGCATCTGGTGTGCACCGAAATCGCTTCTCAAAACATGCGCTCAACATGCACGAAAATTAAAACCAGGTGCATCCATTATGCACGAAATCATGAAATCCAATATCAAGCGCCGAACATACGCAAAATCAAATCAGGTGCACAAGGTGCACAAAACAAATATCGAGTATCACAATCGAAATCGAAGTCTAGTGCATCTAAGTGCACAAAATGCGTATCACTGCACTGCAAGCATATGTGAACTATACCGAGCGCAAAAACCAAATCGTGTGCGTACATACGCACAAAATCAACTCAACTGTATGAAACCCATAAAATCATAAACATGCGAAACCAAGGCACGAAAATGATATCAAGTGCAACAACTGTGCAAAAATCGTAAATACTCAGTAGGTGCAACCATGGTACATGAAAATAGATATCATGAAACTCAATCATCAAAATCAGTCATGCGAATAGATTGTCCAAAATACCGAAATCAAATATGGCAGAATAGTCCCGCTCAAGCACATCCTCCAAGAATCTCTGGCCAACTGCCGTGGTCACTCATAGCATGTCTCATCGACGATCCTGAACTCTAGCCTGCCGGTGTGCATAACATGACCACTCCTGGGTCCAAGTCTTCTCGTAATTTATTCCAGAAAGGTCCTGTCGAAATCTCTCCCAAATCTCATCTCTGCCGAACTGTCCGGAAGTCATCGCCCCTTACTAGATCTGTTCTCGTTCCGGAATGGCTGCATACTCATCACGACTCCTTCTGGAAGGTATATCCAAGTACAATGCCTCGGCATGCGTATCGCATCTCTAATGTCGATGGAGTGGAACGTTGTCTCATCAAGATCTCGTACGAACCTCTTACTCCACTTTCTCTAATGTCGACTGCTTCGGACTCGTCTCGTCGTGGCTGCATGGACTGAGCTCCAACGGCTATCCTCGTATCTGAAGTCTCCCAAGAAATGCATCTCACCACCTAGCATCCGAATGAAGTCAAACCATCCGATCGATTCGTCAAAACCTCATAATCCCCCAAGAGCTCAACATCTTGGGTACAGTTTAATAGTATCGAGTACATACCACAGTATCGATAGTTCAGCCGTAGAAGGGAAAACCCAAGCCTCACTAATGGCGCAGCGGAACTGCTGCAAACCCTAAGGTTCAAAGGCTTTCACACGGTCATTAAGTCGAGTTAGGGTTTCATTATTCTAGAGGGTCCATAGAATTGCCTGCATGTCTTTCCGAATACTTTAAATTTGGAATAATAGGTTTCTGATATTCGATCGCCTCTATCGACTCTCAACGTATCCGCGTGAAGTCGTCTCTAGCTGGAATCCATCTATCTAATGACCTCGCATCGGGGTAGCGAACGAACCATATATCCTAGTCATTCATCCTCGGTGACTAGAGACCTTCTCCCATCTCTTAGTACAACTCGCACTGCAGTGGCTCCAACATGTGG
The DNA here is from genome assembly GCA_030015575.1 of Agapanthus africanus. NCBI lineage: Eukaryota > Viridiplantae > Streptophyta > Magnoliopsida > Asparagales > Amaryllidaceae > Agapanthus > Agapanthus africanus. The sequence continues at coordinate 308,440,492 of CM057347.1, read as the reverse complement.
GGCGATATCTCGTCGTTCGCAGCAATAACTGGCTCACTCGTCTGGACGCTGAACAGTGCCTCGATCATCATTAATAAGCCATACACCAACGGTCATCAAAATCCGGCTGGCCCCTATCAGTGGCTCAATCCTCAGGCGCTGATCTGCATGTCCGAGTAATCTCATACAGCGATCCATCAAACGCTCGTGGCGCAAAACACAATAAAAAGACACATATCTGCAATCGTGTGTCGCCGGGATCACGCCCTGGTCAGTCCTCGTTCGTAACGAGCTCGTGCTGACCGCAACTCTAGCCGTAGCTCTCCCTGCCCGTAATCGTGGCAGCAAACCATAACTGGTACCGATGAGGCTAGATCAGGAATGAATATGATACTGAGCAAAAAAATGTATATCCTAAGGCTCCTTAAGTGGAGTAGCTTATCGTAAGTATGCCGCGGAACATACTCACGGTACGTCACTCTACTTTAGTCACATATTCCATCAACCAAGGGTCATCCTACGCTCCGAAGGTAAAACCTAATGCTCTGATACCAACTTTGTCACGTCCCGAAAGTATGGAACATGACCGGCACTTAAACTACGAAACGTCTCGAGGCGTACGTAATATAAGTAAGCCGAAAACCAAGAAAAGTAGTAGAGTGAAGGAAATACCAATTTAAATCAAGTAGTTTTATTAGCATAAGCCGAATTATGCGTTTTTAAAAACATCAAATATTTCTTGAAAATTTCGGCAGAGTCTCCTTTGTAAATACTGGCCCCCAAACGGGATACAACATGAATAGTATACGAAATCAATAAAAGGCATCCCCAAGCGGGAGCTAGCTCTTCGTCAATCGACGGCCACAACCATACAAGTAATATAATATACACTGCCAAGGGCGAGGATCAAAACTCAAAAGGAAATTCAAAACCACAAGAAATCCACAGAAATATAACGCGCGACTCTAAGGTCGAAAGAATAACATCACTGGTCTCTATCTCAAAATAAATACATGTTTAGTTGATGGAATTTAGATACAACTGAATAATATTATACAAGGTAATATGATGGGTACGATACCAATAAACCCACCTACTAGCAAGTCACCCGAACGAAACTGTGCCCGCAAAGCCGTAATGAAACCTGTACGGCAAACCTGCAAGAAACTGGGGCACAACGGGGGTGAGTTGCCAACTCGTGAATAGAAAAACATCTACGAATAGAAATCGCATGAACAACGCAATCCTAGGTCAACGATCATAATATATCCTCAAATATATAACATGCAGCCTATAACAATGGCTAGGGTAAATATCTAACCCGAGTGTAATCCCATGTGCCCGTGTCAGTGCCTCAGGTAGCAATATATCATATGGATGATGTATGAATGCATGAAACAGAATGCATGTACTGATCAAAACTGTTGTCATAAATTAGTGAGATTTCTGTATCTTTTTAAAAACGAGGTATCATAAATGAAATCAGTATAAACAGTGCCTAGCATCGACACAAAACAAGTATACAAATCTCTCGATATCTCAGTGTCGCAATCTCTGTACCTCAATATCTCAAAATCTCTGTATGTCAATCTCACTAGCTAGGGCGCCGTCAGTCCAGACCGGCCCCTAACATCAATCTCAAGACCACGACGGTATCCTCCGGATATCCGACGAGTCGGGTAAAATCACCGGTAGGTAGTGCTCCCCTGCCAGGCTCACATCGTCATCATCACGCGCTTCTTGCCCCGGGGTACCTTACCGGGTCCACCATGTACCCGAAACGGTTCATCCGCCTCCTCGAATTGGGTCTCGAAATCCATCAGCAAACTCATGGTGGACGACTCATACATCATGGGAAAACCACGCTTTTCATTTAAAAAGAGAGAGAAGAAGTTTGTATAAGTTTTGCGGTTTTCCCCCAAATCCAGAAAATCTCATGGAAATCCGAATCCAAAACCTCAATAGCACGTAAAATAGTGAATATATGCATGAGAATCCATGAATGCGGCATAACAATGAATAACAGTATGCATGAAGTAGCAGGTAATAACTACAATGTCTAAACTAGCATATAAAACAAGTACACTAATATCATGTCTAAACTATTAGCTAACAGGCTATGTCAATGTAATAGTATTTTCTAAGTGTACGTGACATGGCAATTACCGATGAAGATGTGTGTGAGCCGGCAAGTAAGTGTACGTGGTACATACGCATCATCGGTAATGGTGATGGTGTCCTAACAGCATGATATCAATAATGAAATATGAATTACAATAAGTAAGCGATGCGGAGCAACAACAATAATATGCGGGAGCTGAATACTAGACACAACGATAACCAAACTGCATTACCCTAATATAAGTCCTACAATAGTTCCTTTTGAAATAACACGAATAGCGGTGTTTTGAAAATAAGGGCTACGGTGTTTTTAAGAAAAGATACGTCTTTTGAAATATCCGTAGAATCCCTTGACCTGTCTTTTAAAATACCCACGATTCGTTAGTTTTGAAATAGGTAGGAGTCTAATCTAGTCTAACAACTACACTAAACTATACTGCTGAACTAACAAGCTGAACTACAGGTATGGAAACCGTCTAACATCTGAGTCGATACGTATAGATACCTGTATATATATTAGTCGGTGATCCCGCCTCAATAATATCATATCTGATATCATATCTATAATCAGACATCCCAAGTCAAGAGTGCGGATCAATCATCAATAAATAGCTCATATGTAAATCCGTCGTACGGCATCCCCAAATCTGGGTACGGGTCAATATCAAACCCATCACACTGTTCATCTGGTATCCTCTTTATCAAGATCATCATCTGGGGTACTGACCTACGTCTAGAACACTACTAATATCACTATTCACATGGCATTGTCATCTAAAGATCCGCTATAACATCAGGATGTATCTCAAGTACGAATCCTGCCATATCACCGATCTCACGGCCTCAACTCATATCTCATCGACGCATCTCAATCCCAAGTATCATCCGCAAATCCAGTATGTGAACACCTAGTCCCATACCCAGGTGAACACATAAACACATCTCCCCATATACGCACAGGTAAAACATAGATGTATACATGGGTGTGTGTGCGTGTGTGGGTGTAACAACTACTCTAGGGTTTCACAACTAACACTAAACTAATCCATGAACACCTAGAATCTACCTTTATCATCAAGTCTCATATCAACATAAAATATATAATCAAAATATATGTGTGTATACGTATTCATATACATCACCACGAACTGTGGGGGTGCTATACGCCATCCACCCGACTTCTCCCCGTAAATATAAATCTACTCACCTGGTCCTCGCTCGCCGGTGCCGACGTCGCCACGCGCTTGCTTGTCGTCTCGAACTCCACATAGGGTACCTACATATCATAACGCACCGTATCGCATTAAAACCAAATTCGAAATCGAAACGGCGTACGAAAAACAAATCGGCACGCGTATCACGCATAGGTCAAAACCTATCGCCTACGCATGCATGAATAGCCAAACTAACCCTTGATGTCGATGTACAAACGTCAAACCATCGAGAAAAACCCAAACACTCTCATTTGCGCATTCACGAGCACTAATTATAATATAAAATAGGTTAAAATTCACAAAAACCCCAAATTCACCTTAAAAGCCATTTTTCCGAAAATCTAGCAAGCAAAATTTACCCGTTTTAGTACAAAACTCGACGTTTAAACAAATCTAGTGGCCATAATACTTATTAAATATCTTAAATAGGTCATAAAAACAATTTCCATAATTTAATCCCAATAAATTTCATTAACCCCAAAATTCTAGTTTACAATATACCCAAATTTTAACAATTTTATAGCAAAAATGCACAAACAACAATTTAGCTTGGATTTTCGTGAACTAAAAGCATTAAACCACTCAATATAATATTTATAATGACATGAAACCTTAATTTGAATTTTATCTCACAAGAATATAATTATTTTAAAAACCTAGTTTACAATTTATATAAATATCACAATTTAAATCAACAAAAAGCAAATTAGCAACTTAATTTGATTTAGCAAAATATTAATATGGAAAATACCTCCCACAACCATAGTCTCACAAAACAAAACCCTAACTAGATTTTTCACAAATCCTAATCTAAACCTTCTTTTGCAAACCCACAACTTTCAATTAAACCGAAATTAAGCACCTAACAAGCTTCAATAAGGAATTTAAACCAAAAAGAACAATGGGTCAAAAGTTATACCTCACAACCATGAATCAAACTAAAAATTTAGACCTCCAATTTGGAATTCTTGCACCAAGATCCATGCTAAAGAAGATGAGGGAAAATGGGTAGGAATCGGATTTGGATTTCGGTGAGGTTTTACTTGATTTTTTGGCAATTTTTTTTTGATGGAAAAGAGAGGAGAAGAAGGAAGGGGGGCTGCTGTTGGGGCATGGTGATTTTCGGCCAGAAATTGGAGGGGGTGAGGGAGGAGAGAGAGTGAGGTGGTGAAAGTGTTGAAAAAGTCAAAGTCCACCCTTTTACTTTTATCTCTTTCTTTTCTTTTCTTTTCTTTTCTCTTGAAAGTGAGGTGATTGGAGAGAGAGGGGGGGAGGGGCTGTCAAGTGGGGCCAGCCACATGGGGAGGGGGAGAGAGGGTGAGGTGTGGGTGTGTGGTTTAGGGAAAAAGATAAATGTATTACCCCAATTCCCATTAACACTAATTTCGCTAATTAAGCCATTTTTCTTCGATATTTTCTAAACCGTTTTGGCAAACCATTTCAATTCAAAAACCACATGATAAAATTTTGTTTAATGTGTTATGATGCACAAAATTTGTTTCAACTCATTCCAATTTGTAATTTTCCCTAATTAAATGTATTAAGGATGGCTTAAAATAATATTAAAATAATTAATTTCGGAAAAAAATTTCAGAAAATTTGAAATTTCACCAGTGGCTCAATAAACACCAAATACTTGCAATTTCATAGCTAGAATATGTATATTTAATTTTATAATAAAGATATTTGTATTTTGACTTTTTACGGAAAACCCCCCTTATTTTACCGATTTTCCGAAATTTCACTGAAACGATTTTCAAAATGTTACAAGTTTGTGCACCCCATCTTGGGTCTATCCTAGGAGCAGAAAACAGTAAATGAAATAATACAACGGTGGCTACAACCTCGGCCCGGATGTGCCCCGCAAAAGAATATTACAACAATTTACAAATTACATTTGAATGAAAGAAATACTCGTCTCACATCCCCGGCTATCCATTCACGAAAATCCAACAAGTCCACAAACACAAATCAGTAAAAACCATTACAGAAATGTGCAACCCCCTGCTAACCGACATACTAGCAGTTTGGACATTAAACACATCACAGATATAATCAAATTAGCCAAACATCTTAGAATTTCGATCAAGCAAACACAAATGATTCTACTCCAAATAATTCTCTCTGCACCTGAAACCTGAGCAGAAAAAAAACATTCCAGAAAAAACAAAATCAACACAGAAGAGTTACTGGGGAAATTTGGGCTGACTCGGCTTCAACTCGGCCGCGGATCCGCGGCGGATCGCTTGGATCAGCCGCGGTTCCGCGGCGGTTTGGCCGAGTTAGGATCCCAAATTTTTCCAGTAATCTTATAATTCTCTGCTTGTATTTTTAAGGGTCCCTAAAAAATTTTTAGACCCCATTTTAAAAACGGCAGAAACTTGGTAAAAATGATGTTTTTACGGGTTCGTTTTGCGATCGAATTTCTAACGACTTTGCTAACAAGTTAGTTATGGTTTAGCGAGGCTCTGATACCACTGTAAGTCAACGTTAGACACCCCACAAGATGCGGGGAGGCGGAATAGGTAAAACAATCATTTTGTTTAAACTAACATCGAGTAACTTTACGGATCTTTGCTAAACCCTAACTAACAACAACATAGAAGTGATTAGCTACTATGAAAGATGATTATACCTAATGAATTAAGTCCTTCTTGTTCTCGTAGACCACCTCCTCGTCGGCCTCCTCGTTGTGATAGAAGATCCACCCGAGAGCTACTTCTTCAAGCTTTAACCTCTCATTTGAGGTAACTAGGTGACTATGAGTGCTAATCAAAGCAACCTAGAGGATATAGAAGAGGATTAGGGATCTATTAGTCTTGATAACCCTTGGATCTTAACATATGAGAGGTTAGGGTTAGGGTTGAAGAGAGAGAGCTTGAGGAGAGAGAATGAGAAAGTAATTATCAAATGGAAATTAACTCATATGTGTATATATAACATGAAGCATAAAATATCTTGCACAAAATATCTTTGCACAAATATCTTCATGCTTCATTTAATACAAATGAATCATCTAATGAGTCATTAATGCTTCATTAACTCACTTGATGAATTATCTCCATGAGTCACAAAACCATTTAATGCATATAACACCTAAGCTCTCCACCTCATCAAACTTCTAGAAGCTTCTCGAGTAATTACGAGAACGCCCTTTCTATCCATGAAAACACAGAAATACTGAGACTGTATAATTCCAATAATCCAATACTAGAATCTGTCTTAAACCAAAACTTGCTAGTATAAACTGTCCGAACATCGTACGTGCATAAATGCACGTGCGTGTCCGAACCCTGTCTTAAAACCATACGACCTCTATATCGTTTCGCCCGAAGCAGGAAAACTCTCTGTGTGGGACTCTAAAGACTCGACACTACGCTGGCAGTGGGTTTAACCACAGACCGTAAGAGGCACTAGCTGTACGTAACGGTCCCCATGTAGATGTCGATAAGAAGGCCGATGAGGAAACCCATCCGAACTCCTACTGAGCCTGATGTGACAATTTCCGTACAGTCCGGTCTGTTCGTCTAAGACTATCGCATATCGGGCCTAGGGGGCGGCAAGCGTCAGTCCCCTATAAGCGGTATAAGTCGTGTCGGAGTGAAGCCCATTACACCTTGAGAAGCTACTGGAAATCCTACCAGTAAATCTCGCTTGCCCTTTCCAGGGACTTTGCGTAATGACTTTCCAAACACTGCGCGATATCAACTCCCAATACCAGGAGAGACAAATCCTATCTAACCGCCACTGCCTCCAAGTGCTTCGGGACTGCACCCAACTGCTACCTGTTTGCATGACTCCTTTGAGCCATGGTAGGGTAGCAATCTAAGAACAGTGGGAACACACTCGAGACGAAGCATCAGTGTCAAGTCTGCGGACTATGCTGTACTCATGTCACCTGGGAACTGTTAACTGACGACGGGTATAATACTAATCAACAGTTCCCTACGAGTCCTGTCCGGTATACCCGTAACCTAACGAGCACCTATATACTATCTCCAGTACAACGTACTGATGGCTGTGGGACAGACCATTTCCCCAACTAGGATGAGAAGCGTAGACACTAGTCTACTCCGGAGTATCGATGCCCTGTCTCGATAATCCTACGAATAGGGACCTGAAAAAGGATGTGCTTGTAGACTACCCAGCCCCCACTAATGTGACTGCCATCACAACGCTGGTAGTCAAGCAAGATCCTAAGGGCTCTATCTATATGTTTTCTCGATATGCTAACATATACACATATTAAGATAGAAATAAATCAAGTAGCATACTACCATGTTTAGCAAGACTGTTAATATAACTGTGAATATCCCAAGCTTCCATTAAATAATATACAAGCTAGTATGATACAATAATGGCCCCTAGGGCATATACACTAACAGTTTTCGAGTGTCGATGCTTGACACTCAGGTTCCATGATTTTGTTATGTCGCGAGCGACTCCTGTTGATTTACATCCTCATACTCCTATGCATATGTTTATGATATTTACATGCATGATGCTTATTGTCATTTGGTAACACGTGGACGATTTCCACATACATATATTGACATTGATTACATAGTTGGATGATATCCACTTTTTCGTAGACTTCATGATATAGTCGACATTGATCATACCTCATATTTATGTTATGTTATTACCTGAGGCACTGGCACAAGCACTTGGCACTACACTCATGTATAGATGTTACATTGCCACCTTATCTTGCTTCAGACTTATTCATTTGAGGTTAATATATATATTGATCGTATTGACCTAGGATTGTGTCATACATACGATTTCTGCTCTGTGATGTTTTCTATTCACGAGTTGGCAACTCACCCCCGTTGTGCCACAGTTCTTACAGGTTTTGCCATACAGGTTCCATGGCGGCATTTCTGGCACACTGCTTCCCTTACGGGTGATTTGCTTTGGTAGGTGGGTTCTTTTGCATCAGAACCACCATTGTACATGTATTATTCAGTTGTATCTAGAAATTCCATCAACCAAAACTTGTATATTGTTTCAGACGTAGAAAACCAGTTGTGTATCATTTCGACCTTAGGGTCGCGCGTTGTAGTATTATGGTTTTTAAGCTGATTTGAGTTCTTCCTTTGAGTTTTGATCATCGCCCTTTGGCGTTGTATATTATACTGCTTGCGTGGTTGTGACCATCGATTGACGAAAAGCTAGCTCCCGCTTGGGGATGCCTTTTATCATTGTGTATATATTATTCTTGTTGTACCCCGTTCGGGGCCATTATTTACAAAGGAAACTCTGCCGAAATTTTCAGAAAAGAATATAGATTTTTAAAATGCATATTCGACTTACTTATTTAAAAACCTTGTTTTTAAAACATGTTTTCCTTACTTCTAAAAAAACTAGTTTTCTTATTTATTCCTTAAAATGGTTTTAGATTTCTGGGTTTTTTTGGCTTACTTGAATTAGATGGGGTCCTACAGACTTCATGTGATTCAAGTGCCAGTCACGTACTATTTCGGGTCATGACAGGTTATGACTCATCGGGGCTCCCAAATTAAGCCTAACCTCAAGTAAAAAGTGACATGAAAAAATTCCCATCGCTTGCTCTTCCGATGGTCAAACTGCCTAAGAAGATTATTTGAAGACGTCTTGTCCAGCCCCCGAAGGGATCAGAGACATGACAGTCGCGGGGCTATTCGAACAGCAGCGTAAAGTCTGCATATCGTGGAATGCATCAACCAACGTGATGGTACCATGGACTAAAACCCTAGTACCACAAAACCTAACGGACCTCTGTCGCAAAGAGTAGGGGTTTTCTATAACGTTAGGACAAGTTTGCCTATAAACCCAAGGGAGGTAAACTGAATAAACTACGAAATGATTCCATAAACTAGAGACTCCGGAATGAGTGAATAAACTACAAACTCCGAAATGAGTCCATAAACTAGAGACTCCAGAATGAGTGAATAAACTACAAACTCAGAAATGAGTCTATAAACTAGAGACTCCGGAATGAGTGAATAAACTATAAACTCTGAAATAAGCCCATAAACTAGAAACTCCGCAATGAGTACATAAACTACTTTACGGCAAGTCAAGACATCGAAGGAAAGAGAAGCTCTAGTATGGAATGAAATATGTATTTTATTCATGAATAGAAATGAATAAAAGATACTCTTATTTAAGAATCAAAATGAATACAAAAAAAGGAGAATATACGGCAAAATAAATGTCTAAGTCGGCGGACGGTTCAATAAGCAAGCAAGTTCGTCATTTTTTCGCTGGACTTCTGCTTCGAGCTCTATTAGTGCCGCAAGACGAGTATCTACCTGTGTCTGTTGATTCTGGTATGAAGCAAATCGACTCCCAAGCTCTTTCTCGGCGACCTTGTAGGCTTCAACCATCTCACGTGTAAAAATAACGGCTTTGTCAAGAGCCACCACCTCTATAATGACTTCTTGAAGCACCCGCCAAATTTCGTATGTACGAGTGATCTTGAAAGTGAGCTGGGCTTGAAGCTCCCCTAAAGCCGTTGAAGCCAACTTGATTGATCTTATTTCGGATCGTGAATTTGTATGAAATGAAAAGTAATCACAATCAAAATATTTATAACCGCAATCAATAACGGTGTCGTTTGTAGTTTCGTTAATGAGAATGGATCGTCCACAGAGATTCGTGTATTTGATCGGTCTTGCTTTAGATGAGTCGAAATGAAAATAGAAAAGAAAATTCAAGAAATAGATTCAAGACTTAACTGAGTTGTCATTTCAAGAAAATCAAGAAAATATATCAAGAAATCAAGAAAGTATCCAATATAAATTTGATTTATCAAGAATATGAAGAATAGCTTGTAGGAATCGATCGAATTAATAGCAATGATGAATACTAGAAATGAATAATCTATCTATTGATGAATTATAGTTAGATCGATGACGATGAATGAAGATTGGGGATCTATTGAAGAAACTAGGGTTTCTCCTTCACTATCCCTTTTCTTTTCATTGATCATCATTCAAATCTAGCATTTAGCAAAGAGAATTATCAATCATTTAATCCCTAATTTGCAACGAAATTATCAAGAATGGTGATCTCACTCCAAATTAGGTCTTTGATGATTCTTTTTCCTAAAGTTCACAATTCTCATAAGACTTAAGATTAGTAAAAGAATTTCATCATCATTTGATCTACCGATTCTCTCGAATCCTTTACAAGCGGAGATTTCACTCACACATTATGAAAATTAAAGAATCAAGAATGAGAAATTTCATAATGCAAGAATATAAAGAAAACGAGAATTAACAATTTATCACCTTTATTAAATCTTCTTCAAATTACACCTCTCAATTTGAGATTACAAGACTAGCTCTCGATCGCTCTTTTGAAAGGGAATTTATCGTCGATTTTTGCGTGGCTCGATCGCCGTGAGTCGTGGATCAGATGTGGATCTCTTGCTCTTGATAAAGATCGGCGTTGCGATAAAGGATCTTCGATTGCTCGCTTGATTTTGTTCTAAATGGATCTTGATTTAATTGGATCTCAAGTTGTGTCACTCAACTTGAATTGAATTGTGGCTTAATTGTATGACAACTAACAACTTTTTGAACAACCCAAAAATTAAGATCTAGATCCCCTTTTATAGCCCCTAAATTAAGCTTCTTTCATAAGCTTGGTTGTTATGGGGAGCCTTCTCGAAGAAGCTAGGTGGTTACGAGGCGTCTTGAGGAAGCTAGGATGTTACAGAGAAGGTTCTGGAGAAGTCTCGACCATCGAAGAGCCAACTCGGCCGCGGATCTACAGCGGATCGGGCTGGATCGGCCGTGGTTCCGCGGCTGTTTGAAAAGATCTCTGCATGATTTCTCTGGGTTGTTTGGTGTTAGCTTTAGGATCTTCTTCTGATGTCTGGAATCTTATTATCCTTTCTGCATCTCTGCTAGATTTTATTTCTTTGACTTGCTGCGTTTTATCGGCAAATTTGCGATTCCGGTTCTTTTACCTGAATAATTTTCTGCACAAAATCTCAATGAAAAGTGTTGAGATATACAATATCATGCGTGAACTAATAAACACATAATTTCCTATAAAGAATGTTGAATATATATACAACACGTGGTATTTGATATTTTCCAGACAAACTGATAATATGTGTTATATTTATATCAACTATCCTTAGATGATTAGAATAATGAGGAAATTGATGTGTTACAGATTGCAATATTTTCGATTGAACAAATTCCCCCAAACTTAATTTTGATCGTCTCGAGAAAACTTCTTTTATTCAGGTGAAGGAGAAAATAGAAAGAAGAAAAAGAAAAACTAACTAGCACATTTTCGTAGGCAACACGATTGCACTGAGCCTGTGCAACAAGCCTTTAAACCTCTGAGGATTTTCAGCAGATTGCACCCACAAAATCCTATAATAAAAGGAAGACCGTGAAAGTTACATATAAAGATAAGAACTGTAAAAGAAAAACTTTGAAAATCAGAGTTTTCAACTACACTAGCTTTTCGGTTGCTATGAGCCATATCTTAATAGTCATGAAAAGATGTTAGAAATCACATCATCCCTCAATAAAACATCGCCTTTATTCTTCATTCCTACCTTTCTTCAAAACACCGATCATATACCCCTACGTGTGTGTAAAGGACATCCCTATACTCGGAGAATTCAATTCAAGCTATCATACTCTTGTCCATCTACCTTTGTACTTTTTAGTCGGTGAATATTTTGGATGGAATTGCTCACACAATTTTTCATGTGACCGTTAATACTTCTTGAGGTACTAACCGACCAATTACTAAATGTGCTCACATATTAGGTGTAATTAGTATTTTCCTCATCTTGCAACACCTAAGGTTTAGCAGTGACTCCCAAACCAATTGGTCTAAAGCACTAGGTGATGAAGCACCCTCGCTATATTTTTTTTATGCTGCCTTGGTGATGTTGGGATTCCTCGGCACCTAGCCTAAGGTTTGCAAGCATCACTCATTCCACAACAAAAATTAAAGGGGTACTAAGCAATCAACCTAAAGATCATACTAGAAAACTAGGGTAACAAAACATGTAAACCAATATTACAAAGAGAAGTGAATGAAAATACAACCTTTGTAGATCCGGTCCTTCACTTTTAAAGCTCCGTGTTGACGTCCCTTCGCTGCGATCATCGTAGTCCCGAACTCTGGAATGGATTTCCCCGGAGAAATGATCAAGCTAGCTCATTGAATTCGAGGCCGAAGATGATCTACGTCGAGATGACTCAAACTCAAGCTCTCTCTTCACATGGTCAAGAACTTTGTGAAGAGAACACCCTAAACTAAATGGAAAGTAGTAGAGGATGATGAAATAGGAAATGGGTTCAATTTAGATTTTGATTTCTCACTTTGTTTCTTCACTTAAAAAAAACTAGCAAGGTTTTCTTCTTTTAGATGAAGAAGAAGAAGAAGAATGAATGAAGGAGAATGAAAACTCAAGTGAAGATAATGTAAGTCCATGTTGCTCACCCCGGTTCTTACGGGGAGGCGGAAACGGCGAAAAACAATTTTTTGGCGCAAAGGAAACATGGACTAAAACACGGATCATTGCTAAACTATAAACTAGCAAACTACTAGAGGTGCTGTCTACTATGCCATAGAAATTATACCTCACGATACCGGTCCTTCGGGTCTTCATTCCGCTGTCCCGCTCATCCATCCAAGCTTCGAGGATCGATCCGGATCTTGGTCACCTCCGCGGCCTCCTTGAGTCGAAGACGATCCACCCGAGAGTTGTACACCGAGCTCCACCTCGAGCCGAGGCAACTAGGGCAACAAGATCGCTAGTCTTGATGTCCTAGGTTGTGTAGAAGAGGTTGATGGAAGTGTTTGTCTATGTGGATTCTTTTTCTCTCAACACATGAGATCAAAAGAAAATTTCAAGAGGAGGAAGATGAAGGAGAACTAGCAACCATGGAGCTCTTTTTCTTTTCTTCTCACAAGAGAGAGAATGAGAAATGAGAAATGAATTCTCTACTAAAGAAAAAAGGCACCATGGTTCAATAATACATAAACACCATCATTACCAATCCTTTCATGATAAAGTTGATGGCTACTAATGACTTGACCATTTTCATAATCCAAAAAGAAAAAGAAATCCAAAGAAAACTCTAGACCTCTCGTGAAGGTCAAAGTCAACTTTGGTCAAACGGTCAACAAAGTCAAGTGTGGTCAAATGGTCAAAGTAATTAGCCATCACATAATTATCACTAAAAGGATTAGTAAATAATGTCCCCGGCTCATAATGGTTTTGACCGAACGAATTACCAAAACCCTAATGAGCCTGCCACATAACGGTCTTGGCCGAATCAACTGCCAAAACCCTAATGAGGCACCTCCTCCTTCATCGCTCCTCAAAACTGTGCATACACACCCGCATCCGCATTCCGTAGAATGCGAATGCACAGAAGACAAAATAAATCCATCCGTGCAATACTAGGATCCGGCTTAAACCAAAGCCCACTAGTATTGCCTGCCCGAACAGCATACGCACACAAGTGCACGTAAGTGATCGCAGCCCTGCCGTAAAACCATACGGCCTCTACACGTTTCGCTCAGTGCAGGGAAACTCTCTGTGTGGGACTCTAAAGACTCGACACTACGCTGGCAGTGGGTTTAACCACAGACCGCAAGCGGCACTAGCTGTACGTAACGGTCCTCAGGTAGATGTCGATAAGAAGGCCGATGAGGTAAACCCATCCGAACTCCTACAGAGCCTGTATGTGACACTCTCTGTACAGTCCGGTCCGTTCGTCTGAGAACATCGCATGGCAGGCCTAAGGGGTGGTAAACGTCAGTCCCCTAATAGCGGTACAAGTCGTGTCGGAGTGCAGCCCAGAACACCCTGAGATAACACTGGAAACCTACCAGTATATCTCGCTTGCCCTGGACAGGGACTACTTGTGTAATGGCTCTCCTAAACACAGAGCGATGTCAACCCCCAATACCGGGAGAGACGAATCCTGACTAACCGTCACTGCCTCCAAGTGCTTCGGGACTGCACCCAACTACTACCTGTTTGCACGACTCCTTTGAGCCGTGGTAGAGTAGTAATCTAAGTACAGTAGGAATACACTCGAGGCGAAGTGACAGTGTCAAGTCAGCGGACTAAGCTGTACTCATGTCACCTGGGAACTGATAACTGACGATAGGTATAATACCAACCAACAGTTCCCGACGAGTCCTGTCCAGTGTACTCGTAACCTAACGAGCACCCGCATATTATCTCCAGTACGACGTACTGATGGCTGTGGGACAGACCATCTCCCCTGCTGGGATAAGAAGCGCATACGCTAGTCTACTCCGGAGTATCGATGCCCTGTCTCGATAGTCCTATGATTAGGGACTTGTATAAGGATGTGCTTGTGGATTACCCAGCTCCCATGAATGTGACTGCCATCACAACGCTGGTAATCAAGCAAAGATCCTAAGGGCTCTACTAATATGTATAAGCGATATGCTAAAAGAAACACATGCACATATTGAAGTAGATACAAACCAAGTAGCATACTACCATTTTGAGCAAGATTGTCTATACAACTGTGAATATCCCAAGCTTCCATTAAGTAATATACAAACTATTATGATACAGTAATGGCCTCTAGGGCATATACACTAACAATCTCCCACTTGCACTAAGGCCATGTACTGGCGTATCGAAGACCTATCATCTCGATCAGCCGCTCGAACTGAGTCTGGGGTAGGGCCTTCGTGAGTGGATCTGCAGTGTTATTCTCTGAATCTACTCTCTTCACCTCGATCTCCCGGCGATCTACGATCTCCCTAATCAGGTGGTACCGCCTCAAAATGTACCTGGACTTATGATGGGACTTGGGTTCCTTCGCTAAAGCTATAGCACCGTTATTGTCGCAACACAGCGGTATTGGATCAACAATGGCAGGAACCACCTGAAGCTCCGTGAGGAACTTCTTCTTCATCCAGACAGCTTCCTTTGCGGCATCGCAAGCAGCTATGTACTCCGCTACCATAGTTGAGTCAGCAACGGTCTCCTGCTTCGAACTCTTCCAGCAAACCGCCCCTCCATTGAGGGTAAAGACATAACCCGACATGGGCTTGGAGTCATCCTTGTCACTCTAGAAGCTGGAGTCAGCAAAGGCCTTGATCTAGAGGTCTTTTCCGCCATACACCAAGAACATCTCCTTAGTCCTTTTTAGGTACTTGCGAATGTTCTTTACCGCTATCCAGTGTTTCTCCCCTGGGTCCGACTGATACCGGCTTACAACGCTCAATGCGTATGCTACATCTGATCTGGTACATAACATCGCATACATTATAGAGCCTACCGCAGAAGCGTAGGGTATAATAGACATGCGATCCCTTTCCAAATCAGTCTTGGGAGACATCTCTTTGGAGAGGGTGATCCCGTGACAAGCCGGTAAATTACCGCGCTAGGAATCTTCCATACTGAATCTTTTCAGTATGGTGTCGATGTACCTGGACTGTGAAAGTCCCAACATCCTCTTAGATCTATCACGATAGATCTGGATCCCCAGAATGTAGTTGGCATCGCCCAGGTCCTTCATGGAGAACCTCTGTAACAAGAATCCTTTGACTGACTGTAGTATAGGAATATCATTTCCTATTAGGAGAATGTCATCCACGTACAAGACGAGGAATACCACAGTTCTCCCTACAATCTTACTGTAAATGCATGGTTCATCTGGGTTTTTGATAAAGTCGAATTCCTTGACAGTGTCATCAAAGCAGATGTTCCAACTCCGCGATGCCTGCTACAGTCCATAGATGGACTTTAGCAACTTACACACTTTACCGCTGCTCCCACTTTGAATGAATCCCTCCGGCTGATCCTGTTAGTTATATGTATGCCCTAGAGGCCATTACTGTACATTGGATGTATATTGTACTGGATGCTGGGACATATATAGGTAGGACTTTCTTGCTCGACATGATAGTACGTTATCTGGTGGCTCTTTATCTTAACATGTATACTTTCTGTCTCTCTGTTACATGTTGATAATGCCCTTAGGATGAGTACTCGACTTCCAGGACTATGATGAAGATCATACTAGTGGGGCCTGGGTAGTCCATGAGTACATCCTTCATTGTTCCTAGTCGTGGGAATATCGAGACGGGGCATCGATATTCCAGAGTAGACTAGCGTATATCTTCTTGACCCATACAGATAGGCGATGGATGATCCCATATCCATTGGTGTTTGACATCAGAGATGATATACGGGTGCTCAGTGGTGACTGGGTACACTGGACGGACTCGCCGAGAACTCCCAGATGGTATTATACCTTACGTCAGATGGCAGTTCTCTGGTGACACTGGTACAGAGTAGTCTGTTGACCCGAGATCGTCATAGAGTCTTGTGTGGTTCCCACTGTGCTTTTATTTCCACCTTACCACGTCCAAGAGGGCGTGCAAAACGGTGGCTTTTGGGTACAGTCCCGAATCACATTGAGGCAATGAGCGATAGGAGGGGATTCGTCTCTCCCGGTATAGGGAGTTGATGTTGCGCTGTGTTCGATTGGCTATAACCGGAAATCCCTGGCTAGGGTTGCTGAGATTTACTGGTAAGTGTTACCTGTAGTTTCTCGAATTGTTATAGTCCTCACATCGACACGACTTATCGAGCTATTGGGGTCTGACGTTTACCACCCCTAGGCGAGATATGCGACATATCAGACGACGAGACCGGACTGTACGGTAAGTGTTACTGGTTGGATTCACAGGAGTATGAGCGGGCTTGCTCGTCGATCTTCTGATCGCTTAATACCCGGGTGGCCGTTACGTTTAGCAGACCGCTTGCGGCTTGTGGGTGCTTGATATGATCATCATCTGCTACCGGCGTATTGACGAGTCTTTAGAGTCCTACACAGAGGTTTCCTGGCTCAAGCGAAACGAAATAGGAGCGCATATGAGATATGTGCGGGACCGAGAATAATGCGTGTATGTGATACCGTATTTCATTCTCGCGATGAATGTGTCAAATTGTTGTATGCGATATAACCTAGTTATCGAATCAAGGATTGATTCGATAAATCGATACATTGTATACTAGTCGGTTGTGTGCGACATGACCGGATCATTGAATCAAGAGTTGATTTAATGATTTAATGCATAATTATATATTTGATATATTACTTTGCATTAACTAGTATTGGTTCACTTTAAATGGATTTTCTCACTTGAAGTTCACAAGTTGTATATGTGATATACTTTTGTGCACTTGATTGTATCATGTTTGATGATACATGCTCACTAGGGTTAGTGTAAAGATTAAACCATGGTTGTGTAATGGTTAGGGTTTTCATTTTCTTATTCATTTATTTATTTATTTATTTCATTTATTTTATTTTGGAAAAGAAAAAGGGAAAATGGTGGCTTTGTTTGTTTGTATATTGAAGCTTCATGAAGCTTTGACTAAGTGACCATTTTGTCTCATGCTTAACCCTAACCATTCCACTTAACCCTAGTTCATTCTCTACACTTGACCATGGTTTGATTATGATAAGTATTCATTTTTATTTTCTTTTTGAAATAACACTTATCATATTCTTGCTTCTTCTTCTTCTTCTTCACTTCAAGAAAAAGCTTGCTTCATCAATGGCAACTTGAGCAATTGAGTGAGAAATCCAATTCTAAAGTGAACCCATCTCCTATTTCTTCATCCTCTACCTCTTGCCAAGTAGTAAAGGGTGTTTTCTTCACAAGTCTCATGACTTGGTGAAGTGAGAGCTTGATCTTGTGATGCCTTGACGTAGATCATCTTCGGCACGAAGCCGACGACCTTGCCCGCCCATTTCTCCGATGAAGCCGACGCTAGAGCCCGGGTTTCCATTTGGACAGCGAGGAGACTTCATTGTGGAGCTATGGAGGTGGAGGACCGGATCTACAAAGGTTGTATTTCCGTTCTTTTAGTTAATTTGTTAACTTGTTGCATGTGTTCGCCTAATATTCTAGTTAACGGTCGGTATTAGGGTTTCTCGGCACCCGTAAAATTTCAAATTGGCATGGTTGATGCCTTGTGAGACCTCTTTAGTGTGCCTAGGAACCCTACAGTGGTATCAGAGCTACTAGGCATTGGATGTCGACCTATGGGGGGTTCTCACTGTGTGACAGTGTGGCGAAGCATAGGCTCTTACCCCCAGGGTGTCCCAAGACCGGAAGGTGTTCCGGTGGGTTGTAGTCCTCGCGAGGGGGCATGCGTAAAAAGTAGCTGCTGAGGGACCCGTTGGTGCCACGGCGACCCCATTGGATGGGGTTGCTGCCTGACCTACAGTGGTATCAGAGCCTAGCTAGAGCCTTAGGCGATGCGTAGACGATGTTAGAAACCCGATCGAACCCCGAAACCCTAACTTTTAACCCTCTCTGGACTTTTTCTGAAAACTGGTTTTTTCCAAATTAAAAATGCTTAAAAAATTCAGCAGGAAATTCTAAGAATTACGGTGCAAAAATTACCTAATGATCTGTCTAAAGCGCGGCGGAACCGCGGCATTAGCCGCCTATTGCGGCGGTTCCGCGCTCATTTAGTCTCTTCAGTCAACCATTTTTGCACAGTAACTTCTTTATTTAAATTCTGGGTTTTATGGGAATTTTTAATATTTATTAAAGAGTTGAAATTTCTGGGTTGTATTGGGAGTTCGTAAATTCGATCGGATTGTCTAATCTTGTCTATGTGGTTTTCCGGATATTTTTGAATATGTTAAAAAGTTCGATCGGATATAAATACCCACCTTTTCCCCTGTCGGGAAATCTCCAAGTGTTGGATCTTTCCGTAGTTTAAAGACGTTCTAAGTAGTGCAAGTAACGCAATGGACCCTCAAGAAGACAACAAACCTTAACTCGATTATGTGACCGTCTTGAACTGCCCTTTGAACCTTAGGGTTTGGGGCAGTACGGCGTGCCACATGTGAGGCGTTGGCTTGACCCTTCTACGGCTGGACCGTCGATACTGAGGCATGAACTGGATGTTTTTAAACTTGTTTCATGTGTTGATCTCTTTCGGGAAAACTTGGGTATTCGATTGCTCGATCGGAAAATTTAACATTTTCTATTTATCTGGGATGTAATACAATAATTGGAATTCACAAACAGTTATGAGATAACTGAATGAATGTTATAAACATAGCAGTTTAGTCTCACTTGATCGGTTGCTACGGAATTTTGATGCGATCAAAAGTCCGTCGCAATCACGTAGCGTACGCGGATACTCGCCGGGTAAACTTAATAGACTGCTACACTCCATAGCCCCGACCAAGTGACTGTAGGAGAACCCCGTCGCCGAAAGCATCCGTTCGGGTGCTCGCGGCAGCGGTGTTCCGCCTTGGTGCACTTCGTCGACGGCATCGGGGGTGCGGCCGTCTACTGAAGTTTGTGACGAGTATTCGATCAGGATGTCGGGAATCCTGTTGAATTGCCCGACTTGATATTGAAAAGTGTTTTCGAAAATGAGACTAAAATGCGGGGTTTATAATTGTTAGGCATGCGATGTCTAAGGAATTCATTTGATTAGGCATGCGATGTCTATGCAGGTTGCGGATTCCAACTGTTGTAGTTTTACACTTTCTTTTCTGTGACCGTAAGTGTAATATGTGATATCGCCGGTTTCGTTGCTATATGTCAACGACAATTGGGATGCGCATATTTACTTACGTTGATGACATGTGATGTTATGTGTTGCTGGATATGTTATATTGGATCGTCGTGTTTGAATAGCCGGGGGGTTTTATGTGAGATGAGTGTTTTTCATTTTCATTCATGTAAAAACTTGTATGTAATATTCTTTTATTGGGGCACTTCCAGGTTGCGGAAGATGTCACCCTCTGTATATTATTTACTTTTCGGCACTAGGATAGACCCAAGGAGGGGAGCACAAGTAACCGGGTTCTGGAGTCCAGTGGGAGACCAACTCGAGGAGTCGAGTCCGGGTCTCCTAACTCTAGAATTGGTAGGGTTTCTTGCCGCTCTCGTAGGGGTCTAGGGGTGTGGGTTTGGCTATTCATCGCGACCGTGGAATCCGTGTTTTATACTGGCTCGTATTGAAAACACGGACGTCCTAGTATATCCAATATTTCATATGATTCTTCTGCTGCGATATCTGTGATGTGATCATGTGATATGTTCTGTGATGGATACAGTATATAGTATATATGATATATTATATAGGCGTTACTTATGTTTTACACCCGCGCTAGCCCTGCCCCGCTCTGCCGTTAGTTACCTAACCTAACGGTGCACGAGGGGACATCGAGGTGAATGCGGATGGCATAAGTGTACGTCGTATTTATCTGTGATGTTTAGTTACTTAAATGATGGGACTTCATTAATGTGATTAATGAAATAAAAGAAACCTAAGATGTTGTAGAATCTAATTTCAAAATAAAAAGGTAGCTACAGTTCTTGCGTTGCACAGAGGTATATGTGATATATCCTGCACCTTATTCAATGAGGAAAGGACCGAGATCCCTTCACCGGGAGTGACTCCTTTAGCAATAACTGGCTGATGCTACACACTTGGTTTGTCTTTTGATTGCTTTTAAGAGTTTTTGCTTTGCACAGTGATATATATGATATATCCCGCACCTCATTCGACGAGGAAAGGACCGACGATCCCTTCACCGGGAGTGACTCCTTTAGCAAAACTAGAAAAGCCTCAAAAACACTCCATTTTAAAATCATTTGATTCTACAACGATATCAAGTTCATTACGCAATAGGTTTTCAGAAAAACCTGTCGTAGCCCTCCGTCATTTCAGATAAGTTCTATTTAGTATTCGTGCTACGTTTGTTGACCTCCGTCAAGGCGTAGTGTGCGGTAGCTAACTAGTATTTATCTGCTTATGCATATGATGCAGATTGGATTAGGGTAGTCATGCGGCCTTGTTGACCTCCGTCAAGGGTCGTGCGGGTGGGTTTAATTCGATCAAGAAATGACGGGTTGAACTTGACTAGTAGCCTATGGTTTGTTGACCTCCGTCAAGGTCATAGGGTGCTAGGGGCAAAATATTATCGGGAATTTCAAGTGTTGAAATTTGCAATGAGATTGCATACCTTCTATGAGATAGTTGGATCCCGATACCCACTGTGAGTAAGAGTTACTCCTGGGAGAGTTTTACACATTACAATTATTCGATCAAGTAGGTGTCTAGAAAGGTATTAACGAGGTTACGCCTCTGGGAAAACGAGGTTTACATTAATTAGGTTCGTGCGAAAGCACGGGGGACCTCCCTCAAAGTACCGACACTGGCCTGGCTGAAAGATTGGCGAACTTGTAGTGTGTAATTAATCCCGGCTAGTCTTTCCTTTTAGGGTTTGAAGGAAGATTTGATAAAAACAGTAGGAGCCATCCTGATTAGATAAAATAATAACCAATCTATTGTTGCAAGAGCGCACGCTGAGTGTTATTCTTCTCTCTCTCTCCAGGTAGCGACCATATCACGCCTTAATCAAGATAACAATATGGATGTATTGACCGAACCCGCTTGTTATACTGAGCTGGGGAACGTTGGTCCCGCTCCAACTTATAATTGTTATAAGACAGAGCAGGAAATAGGGGAATACCAGAATTCCTTTGCGGCCCAAACGAAGGAAGTGCATATGATGCATCTTCTTCGGGTGTGTTCATTACAAAGAACTGTTTCTCAGTATCATCCGTGCCCTGGGTATGTGATACCAGATCAGGATCCCAGATATGTAATCTGTTACATAGGGCTACAGCTAGGCAGAGAACTGAGAACGGGTGATAAGTTTCATGAGGCAGAAAACGGGGCAAGTGTTGCAGCCAAGTCTGTTGGTCACTGTCACCCTGTATTCCAAATACATTGATTCTGAACGAATGTTATTAGATACCATACCTGATATACAAAATCATATCTATCTCTTTATTAGTAAAGAAATGATAAAATTTTGTATTGTTGGATAATGTTTTGAACATTTCCTATATCAAAAGTTGATCGGATCAAGCACGTTATCTAAAAGCATTGATGTTCTAAATCAAACTACAGTTCTTAGTATACGGAACACACACAAGAGGAAGAGTTCAGAAATGAACGAATTTTTCTTGAGGCATTGTAGACTAGGTCATATCAATGCGACCTGACTAGCTGAAGTTACATTTAGATGCATATTTAAATCTGTTTGAATTTACATCTTATGAAACTTGCCAGTCATGTCATAAAGATACGATAACCATAGCACTGTTTACCGGAAACAGAGAAAGAGTTAGTAAACTCTTGGGATGATACATGTTGATGTATGTAAGGTCCCATGTCTACAAATGCCAAGACCGGTTCCTTGTACTTCATTACATTTTCTGATAATCTCTTTAGATTCAGACATATGTTGTTGTTGAAACACAAGTCCGAACCTTTTGAGATATTCACAAAATATAAGTTAGAAGTAGAGAACTAAAATGGGTATAAGTATTATGTCCTTTGATGTGATCAAGGAGGAGAATACTTGAGCACGGAATTCTTGGACTTTTCTAAAGGAGAATGAGATTCTCTCTCAGCATTACTCCTCCGTATACACCATAGCATGATGGTATATCGGGGCGGAGCAATAACACCCTATGTGATAAGGTGTGCTCTATGATGAGTACTACTGAGTTACCTATTTCCTTTTGGGAGTTATGCACTTGAGAAGCTGCATAGCTATTGAATATGGTTCAAATCAAATCAGTTGCCTACCACTTCATATGTGATATGGAAAGGGAAGAGCCCATGTCTTAAGCTAGTTAAGATTTAAGGTTGACCGGCCTATGTCTAAAAGCAAAATCCGGACAAGCTCGAGGCAAGGTCTGTTATGTAGAACTGGAAATGTTCCAGCTATACAAATTGCAGCTGATGTTTTGATAGAACCAAAGGATTCAGTAGATTCCAACGAACCTCAGTCTCTCCGCCGATCTAGTAGGGTTCCTCACCCACCTGAGAGATACTTCGGTTTCTCTATGACAGTGGGAGCGAGGATTGCATCATGAGATGATAACCCAACTAGTTTCGAGCAGGCCATCAGGAGTAGGACTCTGTAAGAATGGCTGGATGCTTAGCGATCTGAGATGGAATCCATGTACACCAACAAAGTATGGACTTTGGTTGCTATATCTAAAGGGTTAAATCCCCATCAGGAGCAAGTATATCTTGAGAAGATTACTTGGTGTAGATGGAAAAGTTGAGACTTTCAAAGCTAGACTTGTTAAAGCTTTTCGTCATCGACCAGGCGTGGATTATGATGAAACCTTTTCAAGTGGCTATGCGTAAGTCCATCCAGATCCTACTTGCCACGGCTACATACCATGACTACGATATCTGGCGGTTGGGTGCCATGACTGCTTTTCTAAATGATGTTTTAGAAGAGGACGTCTATAAGTACACAGCAAGAGGGCTTCGTAGACAGTGGGAGCAGCGGAAACGTGTACAAGATGCTTTATAAGATTAAAGTAGGTATCGCGGAGTTGGAACATCTATTTTGATGAGTTAGTCAAACAGTTTGACATCATCAAAATGGTAGATGAACCTTGTATAAACAAAAAGTTAGTAGGGAGTATAGTGACGATCCTCGTAGAGTACGTGGATGACATACTCTTGATAGGGAAGGAGTTTCCTATGCGACGCTCGGTCAATCTCCGCTTATCACAATGATTCTCCATACAGGATCAAAGTGATACCTCCTAAATCCTGGGTTTTGGATCTATGAGATAGATCTAATTGGATGTTAGGATTCTCACTAGTTGTAGTGAGATGGTATCAACCGATCTTGGGGAGAATCACTGGAAGGGTTCCAGGGTGATAAGGACGACTGAAAGTCAGTCACAGGCATTGTCTTTACCCTCAGTAAAGGGACGGTATGTTGGAAGGGTTCCAAGCTAGATACCGTGGCATACTAGATGATAAAGGCTCGATACATCGCTATTTCAGATGCTACCAAAGAGGCAGTCTGGATGTATATTTGTTCATGAGATGAACTTAGTTCCTCCCATTGTGTGACAATGGAGTTGTGGCTTATGCCAAGGAACGTCCGTCCCATCTGTGATCCAGACATATTCTAAGGCAGTATCACCTGATCATGGAGATAGTTGATCTCCAGGGTGATCGAGGTTAGGAGAGTAAACTCAGAGGACAACACGGCGGATCCACTCACGAAGGCCTTTTCCCATAGAGAGACTTATATGGGATGGTTGAGTATTAGATACTGCAACCACTGCTACAGATGGCCCTAGTGCAAGTGGGAGATTGTTAGTTATATGTATGCCCTAGAGGCCATTACTGTACATTGGATGTATATTGTAGTGGATGCTGGGACATATATAGGTAGGACTTTCTTGCTCGACATGATAGTACGCTATCTGGTAGCTCTTTATCTTAACATGTATACTTTCTGTCTCTCTGTTAGATATTGATAAAGCCCTTAGGATGAGTACTCGACTTCCAGGACTATGATGAAGATCATACTAGTGGGGCCTGGGTAGTCCATGAGTACATCCTTCATTGTTCCTAGTCGTGGGAATATCGAGACGGGGCATCGATATTCCAGAGTAGACTAGCGTATATCTTCTTGACCCATACAGATGGGCGATGGATGATCCCATATCCATTGGTGTTTGACATCAGAGATGATATACGGGTGCTCAGTGGTGACTGGGTACACTGGACGGACTCGCCGAGAACTCCCAAATGGTATTATACCTTACGTCAGATGGCAGTTCTCTGGTGACACTGGTACAGAGTAGTCTGTTGACCCGAGATCGTCATAGAGTCTTGTGTGGTTCCTACTGTGGTTTTATTTCCACCTTACCACGTCCAAGAGGGCGTGCAAAACGGTGGCTTTTGGGTACAGTCCCGAATCACATGGAGGCAATGAGCGATAGGAGGGGATTCGTCTCTCCCGGTATAGGGAGTTGATGTTGCGCTGTGTTCGATTGGCTATAACCGGAAATCCCTGGCCAGGGTTGCTGAGATTTACTGGTAAGTGTTACCTGTAGTTTCTCGAATTGTTATAGTCCTCACATCGACACGACTTATCGAGCTATTGGGGTCTGACGTTTACCACCCCTAGGCGAGATATGCGACATATCAGACGACGAGACCGGACTGTACGGTAAGTGTTACTGGTTGGATTCACAGGAGTATGAGCGGGCTTGCTCATCGATCTTCTGATCGCTCAATACCCGGGTGGCCGTTACGTTTAGCAGACCGCTTGCGGCTTGTGGGTGCTTGATATGATCATCATCTGCTACCGGCGTATTGACAAGTCTTAAGAGTCCTACACAGAGGTTTCCTGGCTCAAGCGAAACGAAATAGGAGCGCATATGAGATATGTGCGGGACCGAGAATAATGCGTGTATGTGATACCGTATTTCATTCTCGCGATGAATGTGTCGAATTGTTGTATGCGATATAACCTAGTTATCGAATCAAGGATTGATTCGATAAATCGATACATTGTATACTAGTCGGTTGTGTGCGACATGACCGGATCATTGAATCAAGAGTTGATTTAATGATTTAATGCATAATTATATATTTGATATATTACTTTGTATTAACTAGTATTGGTTCACTTTAAATGGATTTTCTCACTTGAAGTTCACAAGTTGTATATGTGATATACTTTTGTGCACTTGATTGTATCATGTTGGATGATACATGCTCACTAGGGTTAGTGTAAAGATTAAACCATGGTTGTGTAATGGTTAGGGTTTTCATTTTCTTATTCATTTATTTATTTATTTATTTCATTTATTTTATTTTGGAAAAGAAAAAGGGAAAATTGTGGCTTTGTTTGTTTGTATATTGAAGCTTCATGAAGCTTTGACTAAGTGACCATTTTGTCTCATGCTTAACCCTAACCATTCCACTTAACCCTAGTTCATTCTCTACACTTGACCATGGTTTGATTATGATAAGTATTCATTTTTATTTTCTTTTTGAAATAACACTTATCATATTCTTGCTTCTTCTTCTTCTTCTTCACTTCAAGAAAAAGCTTGCTTCATCAATGGCAACTTGAGCAATTGAGTGAGAAATCCAATTCTAAAGTGAACCCACCTCCTATTTCTTCATCCTCTACCTCTTGCCAAGTAGTAAAGGGTGTTTTCTTCATAAGTCTCATGACTTGGTGAAGTGAGAGCTTGATCTTGTGATGCCTCGACGTAGATCATCTTCGGCACGAAGCCGACGACCTTGCCCGCCCATTTCTCCGATGAAGCCGACGCTAGAGCCCGGGTTTCCATTTGGACAGCGAGGAGACTTCATTGTGGAGCTATGGAGGTGGAGGACCGGATCTACAAAGGTTGTATTTCCGTTCTTTTAGTTAATTTGTTAACTTGTTGCATGTGTTCGCCTAATATTCTAGTTAACGGTCCGTATTAGGGTTTCTCGGCACCCGTAAAATTTCAAATTGGCATGGTTGATGCCTTGTAAGACCTCTTTAGTGTGCCTAGGAACCCTACAGATCCATATAGACGCACTCTTCTAAATTTCCATTTAGGAAAGCCGTCTTTACGTCCATCTGCCAGATTTCATAATCGTGGAAAGCAGCAATGGCAAGAAGGATCTGAATGGATTTGAGCATAGCCACTGGAGAAAAGGTCTCGTCATAGTCCAAACCAGGTCGTTGACGAAAACCCTTTGCTACAAGTCTAGCTTTATAGGTTTCAACCTGCCCATCTACACCAATTTTCTTTCTGAAGATCCATTTGCAGCCTACGGATTTTACCCCTTCTGGAGCAAAGTCCAAAGTCCAAACTTTGTTGGTGTACATGGACTCCATTTCGGTCCGCATTTCATCCAGCCATTTTACCGAGTCACCGCTCTGAATGGCTTGCTGGAAGCTAGTAGGCTCACCATAGTCAATGGTGCAATCCTCTCTATCCCCGTCTATAAGAAAACCATAGTATCTCTCGGGCGGATGAGACTGCCTACAACTCCTGTGGAGTGGCGCTGGGATGTCCGGTTCTCCTGAACCTTCTGGTTTTTCCAAGCTTTCAGTAATAGCTTATGGTTCTGGAATTTCTTCCACTTCTACTACGCTCCCACTTGATCCTTTTTCTAAAAACTGATGTTCCAGAAAGTAGGCATGACGAGAAACAAAAAACTTTTGTTCCTCTGCGTAATAGAAAAAATACCCCCTGGAGTTCTTTGGATATCCCACAAACTTACACAGTACTGAGCGCGCCTCGAGCTTGTCCTCATGCTGCTTCTTTACAAAAGCTGGACATCCCCATGTCTTAAGATACTTAAGACATGGTTTCTTCCCACTCCACATCTGATATGGGGTGGTAGGCACAGTTTTTGAGAGAACCTTGTTCAAAAGATATGCAGCTGATTCTAGTGCATAACCCCAGAAGGATCGCGGTAACTCGGCCTTACTCATCATGGAACGAACCATATCCAATAGGGTTCGATTCCGCATTTCCGATACACCGTTGTGTTGTGGTGTGTATGGAAGAGTAAGCTGAGAAAGAATACCATTCTCTTTTAAGTAGCCCGGAAACTCGGCACTCAAGTATTCACCACCTCGATCAGATCTCAGTGTCTTGATACATTTGCCTGTTTATTTTTCAACTTCATTCTTGTATTCCTGAAATTTCTCAAAGGCCTCGGATTTATGCTTCATCAGGAAGACATGTCCATACCTAGAGAAATCATCTGTGAAAGTAATGAAGTATGAATAACCACTTCGCGCATGTGTAGACATTGGACCACACATGTCACTGTGTATGAGTCCCAAGAGCTCGCTTGCTCTTTCTCCGTGTCCAGTGAACGGAGTCTTTGTCATCTTTCCCATGAGACAAGATTCACAAGTGGCATAAGACTGATACTCAAATGGGTCCAAGTATCCTTCTTTATGTAACTTTGTCAACCGTGTCTCATTAATGTGACCCAGTCTACAATGTTAGTTATATGTATGCCCTAGAGGCCATTACTGTACATTGGATGTATATTTTAGTGGATGCTGGGACATATATAGGTAGGACTTTCTTGCTCGACATGATAGTACGCTATCTGGTTGCTCTTTATCTTAACATGTATACTTTCTGTCTCTCTGTTACATGTTGATAAAGCCCTTAGGATGTGTACTCGACTTCCAAGACTATGATGCAGATCATACTAGTGGGGCCTGGGTAGTCCATGAGTACATCCTTCAATGTTCCTAGTCGTGGGAATATCGAGACGGGGCATCGATATTCCAGAGTAGACTAGCGTATATCTTCTCGACCCATGTGATGGGCGATGGATGATCCCATATCCATTGGTGTTTGACATCAGAGATGGTATGCGGGTGCTCAGTGGAGAATGGATACACTGGACGGACTTGCCGAGAACTCCCAGATGGTATTATACCTTACGTCAGATGGCAGTTCTCTGGTGACACTGGTACAGAGTAGTCTGTTGACCCGAGATCGTCATAGAGTCTTGTGTGATTCCCACTGTGCTTTGATTTCCGCCTTACCACGTCCAAGAGGGCGTGCAAAACGGTGGTTTTTGGGTACAGTCCCGAATCACATGGTGGCAATGAGCGATAGGAGGGGATTCGTCTCTCCCGGTATAGGGAGTTGATGTTGCGCTGTGTTCGATTGGCTATAACCGGAAATCCCTGGCCAGGGTTGCTGAGATTTACTGGTAAGTATTACCAGTAGTTTCTCGAACTGTTATAGACCTCATATCGACACGACTTATCGAGCTATTGGGGTCTGACGTTCACCACCCCTAGGCGAGATATGCGACATATCAGACGACGAGACCGGACTGTACGGTAAGTGTTACTGGTTGGATTCACAGGAGTGTGAGCGGGCTTGCTCGTCGATCTTCTGATCGCTCAATACCCGGGTGGCCGTTACGTTTAGCAGACCGCTTGCGGCTTGTGGGTGTTTGATATGATCATCATCTGCTACCGGCGTATTGACGAGTCTTTAGAGTCCTACACAGAGGTTTCCTGGCTCAAGCGAAACGAAATAGGAGCGCATATGAGATATGTGCGGGACCAAGAATAATGCGTTTATGTGAGACCATATTTCATTATCGCGATGAATGTGTCGAATGGTTGTATGCGATATAACCTAGTTATCGAATCAAGGATTGATTCGATAAAACGATACATTGTATACTAGTCGGTTGTGTGCGACATGACCGGATCATTGAATCGAGTGTTGATTTAATGATTTAATGCATAATTATATATTTGATATATTACTTTGCATTAACTAGTATTGGTTCACTTTAAATGGATTTTCTCACTTGATGTGCACATTGTATATGTGATATATTTTTGTGCATTTGATTGTATCATATTTGATGATACATGATTGCTAGGGTTTGTGCAAAGAATTAAACCTTGGTTAAATAAATGGTTAGGGTTTTTATTTGATTATTCATTCATTTATCTATTTATTTTTGGATTAAATGAATGAGAAATGAAAACAAAAGGTTGCTTTTCTTCATGAAGCTTGTTGAAGCTTCATGAAGCTTTGACCAATGTAACCATTTTGTCTTCATCTCCTTAACCCTAACCATTCCTTTAATCTTGGTCAATTCTCTACACATAACTATAGTTAAAATTATGATAAGAATTGATTTTTCTTTTCTATTCTAAAAAACTTATCATATTATTCATCTTCTTCTTCTTCTCCTTCAAGAAGAAAACCATGTTTCCATCAATGGTGATTGATGAAAAAGGGTGAGAAAACCAAATCTAATGTGATCCCACCTCCTATTTCTTCATCCTCTACCTCTTGCCAAGTAGTATAGGGTGTTTCCTTCACAAGTTTTCATGGCTTGGTGAAGGTGGAGCTTGATCTTGTGATGCCTCGACGTAGATCATCTTCGGCATCGTCGTCGATGACCTAGCCCGCTTTTTCTCCGATGAAGCCGACGCTAGAGCCCGGGATACGATGATCGCAGCGAGGAGACATCATCACGGAGCTATGGAGGTGGAGCACCGGATCTACAAAGGTTGTATTTTCGTTAACTCATAGTTAAGTTGTTAACTTGTTATCGGTTTCGCCTAAATATCTAGTTAACGATCCGTATTAGGGTTTCTCGGCACTTGTAATTTTGGAAATTAGCATGGTTGATTCCTTGTGAGACCTCCTTTGAGTGCCTAGGAATCCTACAGTGGTATCAGAGCCTAGCTAGAGCCTTAGGCGATGCGTAGACGAAGTTTGAAACCCGAACGAACCCGAAACCCATTTCCAAAATGCTCTCTGGAAATTTTCTGAAAATTTGGATTTTTGGCAATTTAAAATATGCAGAAAAATAAGCAGGGTCTGATTTGAATTACTGTGAAAAACGAGGGTCTAATTCGATTAGTCCACCGCGGAACCGCGGCACATGCCTGGCATGTGCGGCGGTTCCGCGGCCGTTCTGTCTCCTTGTCCAATGATTTCTGCACAGTAATTCATATAATTGAATGCTATATTTTCTGGGTATTTTTCTTGTGACTCTATAGTTGAGTATTCTGGGGTTGTATTGGGAATCGTTGATTCGATCGGATTATCTGATTTTGTCTATGTGGCTTCCGGATAATTTTTGAATATGTTAAAAAGTTCGACCGGATATAAGTACCCAACTTTTCCCCTGCCGGAAAATTTCCAAGTGTTGGATTTTTCTGAGGTTTAAAGACATTCTAAGTGTAAGTCCGTGTTGCCCACCCCGGTGCTTACGGGGAGGCGGAAAACATAATAAAAATCGGATTTTTAATGACTTAGGCAACATGGACTATGCTTGTGAGGATCTTTGCTAAACATAAACTAGCTAACCCTAACTACAAAGTAGCTAAGTGATGAAAGGTTATACCTTTGGTCTTTAGTCCTTCTCTCCTTGCTCCTAGGTATGGTAGAAAAGGATCACCTTGCTTGTCTTCTCCCGTCAAAGAAGGATCCACCCGAAAGCCACCACCTTTAGCTTCAACTCCAAGCTAGGAGTAACTAGAGTACAAGAAATGCTAAGACTTGAACCCTAGAAGTGAGTAGAGAAGATCAAGAGAGGGTTTTTCTCAAGCCCTTTTTGTTTCTCAACACATGAGAGGGAGAGAGCTTGAGGGAGAGGATGAGCAAGAGAGAGAAAAGATATGATAGAATGAAATAATAGTGAGCCATTCTCACTAATATGTGAGGATAATTTTAATTAGATAATTAGCTTGAAAATTGTCATGATAAATCATGAATTGACCATTATCATTTCATTTTTGCAAAGATCAAAGAGCATCTTCCAAATGAAATGATTATGGTCAAGTTGTCAACATGGTCAACAAGTCAATGAAGTCAAATTGTCAACAACAACCATGCACAATAATTAAGCTAATTATCAATTAACAATAATCCACACAAAATCAATAGGGTTAATAAAATGACAAAAGCCATTAACCCTAAACAAGGTCCTCTCCCCCAATCTCAAGCAACTGTGCATACGCACCCGCATTCGTGATCCGAGGAACACGAATACCCTGAGAAAAACCAATCTCAAATCATATACTAGGATCCGGCTTAAACCAAAGCCCGCTAGTATAAACTGTCCGGACAGCAAACGTGCACAAGTGCGCGGATGCGAACGAACCCTGTCGCAAAACCATGCGACCTCTACTCGTTTTGCCTAAAGGCGAATAGCTCTCTGTGTGGGACTCTAAAGACTCGACACTACGCTGGCAGTGGGTTTAACCACAGACCGCAAGCGGCACTAGCTGTACGTAACGGTCCCCAGGTAGATGTCGATAAGAAGACTGACGAGGTGAACCCCATCTGCACTCCTACTGAGCCTGTATGTGACAGTCTCCGTACAGTCCGGTCTGTTCGTCTGATACATCGCATGGCGGGCCTAGGGGGGCGGTGAACGTAGTCCCCTAATAGCGGTACAAGTCGTGTCGGAGTGTAGCCCAGAACACCCTGAGATAACACTGGAAACCTACCAGTATATCTCGCTTGCCCTGGCCAGGGACTACTCGTGTAATGGCTCTCCTAGACACAGCGCGATGTCAACCCCCAATACCGGGAGAGACGAATCCTGTCTAACCGTCACTGCCTCCAAGTGCTTCGGGACTGCACCCAAAAACTACCTGTTTGCACAGCTCCTTTGAGCCGTGGTAGGGTAGTAATCAAAGTGCAGTGGGAACACACTCGAGGCGAAGTGACAGTGTCAAGTCAGCGGACTAAGCTGTACTCATGTCACCTGGGAACTGATAACTGACGATAGGTATATTACCAACCAACAGTTCCCGACGAGTCCTGTCCAGTGTACTCGTAACCTAACGAGCACCCGCATACTATCCCAAGTACGACGTACTAACGGCTGTGGGACAGACCGTCTCCCACACTGGGATGAGAAGCGCATACGCTAGTCTACTCCGGAGTATCGATGCCCTGTCTCGATAGTCCAACGACCAGGGACCTGTATAAGGATGTGCTTATAGATTACCCAGCTCCCACGAGTGCGAGCGCCATCACAACGCTGGTAATCAAGCAAAGATCCTAAGGGCTCTACTAATATGTATACCAGCAATATGCTAAAAGAAACACATGCACATATTAAAGCAGAGACAAACCAAGTAGCATACTACCATTTCGAGCAAGATTGTATATACAACTGTGAATATCCCAAGCTTCCATTAAGTAATATACAAGCTAGTATGATACAGTAATGGCCTCTAGGGCATATACACTAACAATCTCCCACTTGCACTAAGGCCATGTACTGGCGTATCGAAGACCTATCATCTCGATCAGCCGCTCGAACTGAGTCTGGGGCAAGGCCTTGGTGAATGGATCTGCTGTGTTATCCTCTGATGCAACTCTCCGGACCTCGATCTCCTGGCGATCCACGATCTCCCTGATCAGGTGATACCGCCTTAAGATGTGTCTGGATTTCTGATGGGACCTGGGTTCCTTCGCTAAAGCTATAGCCCCGTTGTTGTCGCAATACAGAGGTATTGGGTCAACAATGGACGGAACCACCTGAAGTTCTTTCAAGAACTTCCTTATCCAGACAGCTTCTTTTGCGGCATCAGATGCAGCGATGTATTCCGCTTCCATAGTCGAGTCAGCAACGGTTTCCTGTTTGGAGCTCTTCCAACACACCGCCCCTCCATTGAGGGTAAAGACAAAACCCGACATGGACTTGGAATCATCCTTGTCACTCTGGAAGCTGGAGTCAGCAAAGGCCTCAATCTGCAGGTCTTTTCCGCCATACACCAAGAACATCTCCTTAGTCCTTCTCAGGTACTTGAGAATGTTCTTTACTGCTATCCAATGTTTCTCCCCTGGGTTTGACTGATACCTGCTTACCACACTCAGTGCATAAGCCACATCCGGTCTGGTACATAACATCGCATACATTATAGAGCCTACCGCAGAAGCGTAGGGTATAATAGACATGCGATCCCTCTCCAAATCAGTCTTGGGAGACATCTCTTTGGAGAGGGTGATCCCGTGACAAGCCGGTAGATTACCGCGCTTGGAATCTTCCATACTGAATCTCTTCAGTATGGTGTCGATGTACCTGGACTGCGAGAGTCCTAATATCCTCTTGGATCTGTCACGGTAGATCCGGATACCCAGAATGTAGGAGGCATCACCCAGGTCTTTCATGGAGAACCTGTGTGACAAGAACCCCTTGACAGATTGTAGCATAGGAATGTCATTTCCTATTAAGAGAATGTCATCCACGTATAAAACGAGGAATACTACAGTTCTCGCTACAAATCTACAATAGATGCATGGTTCATCTGGATTTTTGATAAAGCCAAATTCTTTGACCGTCTCATCAAAACAGATGTTCCAGCTCCGCGATGCCTGCTTGAGTCCATAAATGGACTTGAGCAACTTGCACACCTTTCCGCTGCTCCCACCCTGAATGAAACCCTCTGGCTGGTCCATATAGACACACTCCTCTAAATGACCATTTAGAAAAGCTGTCTTTACGTCCATCTGCCAAATCTCATAATCGTGGAAAGCAGCGATGGCAAGAAGGATCCGAATGGATTTCAGCATAGCTACTGGAGAAAAGGTTTCGTCATAGTCCAAACCAGGTCGCTGACGAAAACCCTTTGCTACCAGTCTAGCTTTATAGGTCTCAACCTGTCCATCTACACCAATCTTCCTTTTGAAGATCCACTTGCATCCTACGGGTTTTACCCCGTCTGGAGCAATGTCCAATGTCCATACTTTGTTGGTGTGCATGGACTCCATCTCGGTCCGCATTGCATCCAGCCATTTTACCGAGTCGACGCTCTGAATGGCTTGCTGGAAGCTAGTAGGCTCATCACAATCTAGGATGCAGTCCTCTCTATCCCCGTCAATGAGGAAACCGTAGTACCTCTCGGGCGGATGAGACTGCCTACTACTCCTGCGGAGTGGCATGGGAATGTTCTGTTCTTTTGAACCTTCTGGTTCCACTAAACTTTCAGTAATAGTTTGTGGTTCTGGAATTTCTTCCAGTTCTATTGCGCTCCCACTTATTTCTTTTTCTAAAAACTGATGTTCCAGAAAGTGGGCATTGCGAGAAACAAGGACTTTTTGTTCCTCTGCGTAATAGAAAAGATACCCCCTGGAGTTCTTTGGGTATCCCACAAACTTGCACAGTACTGAGCGTGCCTCGAGCTTGTCCACATGCTGCTTTTTGACATAAGCTGGACATCCCCAAATCTTCAAGTATTGAAGATAGGGTTTCTTCCCACTCCATAACTCATATGGTGTGGTAGGCACAGTCTTAGTGGGAACACGGTTCAAAAGATATGCAGCTGTTTCTAGCGCATATCCCCAGAATGATCGCGGTAACTCAGCGTTACTCATCATGGACCGTACCATATCCAATAGGGTTCGGTTCCGTCTCTCCGATACACCATTATGTTGCGGGGTGTATGGAGGAGTAAGCTGAGAGAGAATTCCATTCTCTTTTAAGTAATTCAGGAATTCGGCACTTAAGTATTCTCCTCCTCGATCCGATCTTAGGATCTTGATACTTTTGCCTGTTTGTTTTTCTACTTCATTTTTATATTCCTGGAACTTATCAAAAGCTTCGGATTTATGCTTCATTAAGAAGACATGTCCGAATCTTGAGAAATCATCCGTAAAAGTTATGAAGTAAGAAAAACCGCTTCGCGCATGTGTAGACATTGGACCGCACACGTCACTGTGTACGAGTCCCAAGAGCTCGCTCGCTCTTTCTCCGTGTCCAGAAAACGGAGCCTTTGTCATCTTTCCTTTGAGACAGGATTGACAAGTTGTATACGATTGATATTCGAACGAATCTAAATATCCTTCAGTATGTAACTTAGTCAATCTTCTCTCGTTGATGTGACCCAGTCTACAATGCCATAAGAAAGTTTGATTAATATCTGGAGACTTTCTTTTATGTGTATTCTGGATATTGAAAACCTGTGGTTGGTTTAAAACGTAAATACCGTTGTTCAATGTACCTGACCCAATCAGCACTTGATTAAGGTGAATGTTCACTACATTACTTACAAATGCAAATTCATAACCTTCTTTAGATAATAAAGATACAGAAATGATATAACAGGTTGCATTTGGTACATAATAACAACTACGCAAAACCAAAAAGTGTCCATCTGAAAATCCCAGGTGATAGTCCCCCACGGCCTCTGCATCCATGCTAGCACCGTTCGCAACTCTGAGGGTCATGTCACCTGCCTTCAAAACTCTACGCTTTCTCAACGCCTGCAAAGAATTACAGATATGAGATCCTGATCCGGTATCCAATACCCAGGATGTAGAGTTTATTGATAGACAGTTTTCAATAACATACACACCTGAAGCTGAAGCTGCAACTCGCTTCAAATCCTGTGTTCTGGCTTTCCAAGCCTTGCAATCTTGTTTCCAGTGACCACTTTTGTGACAATAGAAGCATTCTTCCTTCCCCACCAGCTTCCCCGCTACCTTTGTTGCTTTACCCTTTCCCTTCGTATCCACTTTACCGACACCGCCTCTTGGTTTGGCGGGGGCTTTCTTCTTCTTGCCCTTGGCTTTCGCCCTGGACCTAGAAGAGGAAGATCCTCCTACAAACAAAGTGGATGTCTCCCTACCCTTCTGTAGGGTGCCCTCAGCAGTCCTCAACATGTTCAGAAGCTCGGCAAGTTCAACCTCCTTTCCTTGCATGTTGAAGTTAAGAATGAACTGGGCGTAAGTGGAAGGAAGGGACTGGAGAATCAGATCAGTATAGAGTTCATTCTCCAACGTGGTCCCAAGGTCCGCGAGCTCCTCTATGTAGCCGATCATCTTAAGCACGTGGTCCGCTACCGATGATCCGACGGCCAACCTTGCCGAAAAGAGCTTCTTCGACACTTCGTATCTTGCGATACGAGACTGCTCTCCATACAGTTCTTTTGTATGGAGAAATATGGACTCTAGGTCCATATTCTCGTGCCTCCTCTGATGGTCGTTGTCCATCGAGGCTAGTACGAGGCATTTGGCCCTCGCGCAATCTATCTCCCATGTCTTACGGATTTCTACATCCGCGACGCTGGAGGTGGGACCTGGGACGGGGGGAGCTTTGGTGGTAAGTATATACCCCAGCTTGTCATAAGTGATAGCCATCTTGACATTCCTGAGCCAATCTTTGTAGTTTGGCCCTGTCAATATGTTTTTATCTAATAGTAACTTAAGTCCGGTCATCTTGAATGGTCGCTGCAATTAGGAGAGAGAAAAGAAACACTTTAGCATGATGCTCTTGCAAGTTTAGAGTGGTTTTTAGTTTGTCTAAACTGGATGGCTCCCACTGTCTCTCGAATCCCTTCTCAAACCATAAAGAAAAGGATTAGCCGGGATCATTCTCACCGTACAATACTTGCTTAACCGTTCAGCCAGGCCAGTGTCGGTACTTCGAGGGAGGTTTTCCAACGCTTTCGCGAAGTTCCTTAATTAAGTAACCTCTTTTCCCTGTGGGCGTAGCCCCGCTAACACCTTTCTAGGCACCTACTAGGTTTATAGCATTGATCGTTAAGTGAGAGTTTTCCCGAGGAGTAGCATATACTCACAGTAGGATCGGGATCCAAATATCATCGCGTGATAAAACCGAAGGAATCCTACCAGAATTATCACACTCCAAATGGTATGCAACGCTAGCAAGTTTCAGTACTTATGAAACTCCCGATGTGGATTTTTGCCCCATGCTCTTATGACCTTGGCGTGAGGTCAAAATGTCATAAGTCACATGTCAAGTTCTTCCCATCATTATCCTGGTTAATTTGAACCCACCCGTACCTACCCTTGACGTAGGCCAAAACGGCAGTACGACTGTCTCAAATCAACGCATTCTATCTATGCAACGGATAAATATCCGGTAGCTACCAATCACTATGCCTTGGCGTGAGGTCAAAATACATAGCTTGAATACTACCGAATATTTAACCGAAATGATGGAGGGCTACGGATGGTTTTGGCGAAACCGTGAACGTAGTGAACTTGATATAATCGATAGAACGAGATAGCTTTTAAAAGGAGTGGTTCAAGCTCCGCGTTTAAAAGTTTAGTTTTGAAAAGAACCGAGTGGTTTTCAAAGTGTTCCAATCGACTTTTACTTGGTTTATTTCTTGCATTAGTTCTTTTAATGCGTCCCATCATTTAATCCTACCATTGCAGAAAACAACCAAAATATGACGTACGCTTATGCCATTCGCATTCGCCACGGGGCCCCGTCATCACCCGTTAGGTTACTTAACTAACGACAGAGCGGGGGCTGGGCTAGCGCGGCTGTAAAACATAAGCAACGCCTAAATAGTTATTATATATAAATATATAGCAATGATAGACATTACAGATCACAGATGAATACATTGGATATACTAGGAATCCGCAATGCGTTCGAGCCTGCAACGCAAAGCGGATTACACGGTCGCGGTGAATAGCCAATACCCCACCCAAGACCCCTACGGGTGCGGCAAACTACCCGCCAAGCACCCGAAGCGAAGCAACCTCCCTCACCACCGTGAGTAGGCCACTCGGCACTTCGAGATACCCGGTAGTTTGTGCACCCCCTCCATGGGTCTATCCTAGGAGCAAAAACAGTAAAAAGAATTATACAATGACGGCTACAACCCCGACCCGGTTGTGCGGCCATACAAAGAATATTATTACATCAATTTACATGTTACAAATGAATGAAAGAAAAAACAACGCTCATCTCACATCCACCCCGGCCATTCACCCGCGACAATCCAATCCATTCATATCCACAAACCAATGACAATCACAGATCATGTATAACCCCGACTAATCGTCTTATAGCGATTAGCCGACGTTCAATACATGCAAGCATTACAGATATAACCGATATAGTTAAAGTGCAGTGAAGTTCGGAAAAATACGGAATTATAGGACCCCAAAAGGAAATTTCTTTTCTGGAAAATCTGGGTACATATAATATATCCTAAAAATCCCAAAACCAACAAAAACACACTCTGCACGAAAAACGATGCGCCGATCACGACAATCTGCGGCGGTTCCGCCGCACATACCTACTTTATGCGGCGGAAGGGCGGCGACTTGAGGGAATTAGGGTATCGTTTTTCTTGGGTGTATTCACAAAACCCTGAGACGATTTTACATGTATACAGTTTTTCATTTTGAGCATAAATAATTTTAACAGAAACTTGGATTTTGTTAAAGTTTGGTTTTGTGATTTTTCCGGTTCCGAACTTCGTTACACTTAACTACTTAACTAGTTTAGGTTTAGTTAGGCTCTGATACCACTGTAAGTCCGTGTTGCCCACCCCGGTGCTTACGGGGAGGCGGAAAACATAATAAAAATCGGATTTTTAATGACTTAGGCAACATGGACTATGCTTGTGAGGATCTTTGCTAAACATAAACTAGCTAACCCTAACTACAAAGTAGCTAAGTGATGAAAGGTTATACCTTTGGTCTTTAGTCCTTCTCTCCTTGCTCCTAGGTATGGTAGAAAAGGATCACCTTGCTTGTCTTCTCCCGTCAAAGAAGGATCCACCCGAAAGCCACCACCTTTAGCTTCAACTCCAAGCTAGGAGTAACTAGAGTACAAGAAATGCTAAGACTTGAACCCTAGAAGTGAGTAGAGAAGATCAAGAGAGGGTTTTTCTCAAGCCCTTTTTGTTTCTCAACACATGAGAGGGAGAGAGCTTGAGGGAGAGGATGAGCAAGAGAGAGAAAAGATATGATAGAATGAAATAATAGTGAGCCATTCTCACTAATATGTGAGGATAATTTTAATTAGATAATTAGCTTGAAAATTGTCATGATAAATCATGAATTGACCATTATCATTTCATTTTTGCAAAGATCAAAGAGCATCTTCCAAATGAAATGATTATGGTCAAATTGTCAACATGGTCAACAAGTCAATGAAGTCAAATTGTCAACAACAACCATGCACAATAATTAAGCTAATTATCAATTAACAATAATCCACACAAAATCAATAGGGTTAATAAAATGACAAAAGCCATTAACCCTAAACAAGGTCCTCTCCCCCAATCTCAAGCAACTGTGCATACGCACCCGCATTCGTGATCCGAGGAACACGAATACCCTGAGAAAAACCAATCTCAAATCATATACTAGGATCCGGCTTAAACCAAAGCCCGCTAGTATAAACTGTCCGGACAGCAAACGTGCACAAGTGCGCGGATGCGAACGAACCCTGTCGCAAAACCATGCGACCTCTACTCGTTTTGCCTAAAGGCGAATAGCTCTCTGTGTGGGACTCTAAAGACTCGACACTACGCTGGCAGTGGGTTTAACCACAGACCGCAAGCGGCACTAGCTGTACGTAACGGTCCCCAGGTAGATGTCGATAAGAAGACTGACGAGGTGAACCCCATCTGCACTCCTACTGAGCCTGTATGTGACAGTCTCCGTACAGTCCGGTCTGTTCGTCTGATACATCGCATGGCGGGCCTAGGGGGGCGGTGAACGTCAGTCCCCTAATAGCGGTACAAGTCGTGTCGGAGTGTAGCCCAGAACACCCTGAGATAACACTGGAAACCTACCAGTATATCTCGCTTGCCCTGGCCAGGGACTACTCGTGTAATGGCTCTCCTAGACACAGCGCGATGTCAACCCCCAATACCGGGAGAGACGAATCCTGTCTAACCGTCACTGCCTCCAAGTGCTTCGGGACTGCACCCAAAAACTACCTGTTTGCACAGCTCCTTTGAGCCGTGGTAGGGTAGTAATCAAAGTGCAGTGGGAACACACTCGAGGCGAAGTGACAGTGTCAAGTCAGCGGACTAAGCTGTACTCATGTCACCTGGGAACTGATAACTGACGATAGGTATATTACCAACCAACAGTTCCCGACGAGTCCTGTCCAGTGTACTCGTAACCTAACGAGCACCCGCATACTATCCCAAGTACGACGTACTAACGGCTGTGGGACAGACCGTCTCCCACACTGGGATGAGAAGCGCATACGCTAGTCTACTCCGGAGTATCGATGCCCTGTCTCGATAGTCCAACGACCAGGGACCTGTATAAGGATGTGCTTATAGATTACCCAGCTCCCACGAGTGCGAGCGCCATCACAACGCTGGTAATCAAGCAAAGATCCTAAGGGCTCTACTAATATGTATACCAGCAATATGCTAAAAGAAACACATGCACATATTAAAGCAGAGACAAACCAAGTAGCATACTACCATTTCGAGCAAGATTGTATATACAACTGTGAATATCCCAAGCTTCCATTAAGTAATATACAAGCTAGTATGATACAGTAATGGCCTCTAGGGCATATACACTAACACTAAGTAGTGCAAGTAACGCGATGGACCCTCTAGAAGACAACAAACCTTAACTCGATTATGTGACCGTCTTGAACTGCCCTTTGAACCTTAGGGTTCGGGGCAGTACGGCGTGCCACATGTGAGGTGTTGGCTTGACCCTTCTACGG
This sequence comes from Agapanthus africanus, assembly GCA_030015575.1. Taxonomy (NCBI): domain Eukaryota; kingdom Viridiplantae; phylum Streptophyta; class Magnoliopsida; order Asparagales; family Amaryllidaceae; genus Agapanthus; species Agapanthus africanus. The sequence continues at coordinate 308,399,320 of CM057347.1, read as the reverse complement.
CTGGACCGTTGGTACTGAGGCACGAACTGAATGTTTTTGAACTTGTTTCATGTGTTGAGCTGTTTCGGGAAAACTTGGGTGTTCGATTGTTCGATCGGAAAGTTTAACATTTTCTATTTATCCGAAATGTGATACAATAATTGGAATTCACAATAAGTTATGAGATAACTGAATGAATGTTATAAACATAGCAGTTTAGTCTCACTTGATCGGTTGCCACGGAATTTTGATGCGATCAAAAGTCCGTCGCAATCACGTAGCGTACGCGGATACTCGCCGGGTAAACTTAATAGACAGCCTCACTCCATAGCCCCGACCAAGTGACTGTAGGAGAACCCCGTCGCCGAAAGCATCCGTCCGGGTGCTCGCGGTAGCGGTGTTCCGCCTTGGTGCACTTCGTCGACGGCATGGGGGTGCGGCCGTCTACTAAAGTTTGCGATGAGTATTCGATCAGGATGTCGGGAATCTTGTTGAATTGCCCGACTTGATATTGAAAAGTGTTTTCGATTTTGAGACTAAAATGCGGCGTTTATAATTGTTAGGCATGCGATGTCTAAGTAATTCATTTGATTAGGCATGTGATGTCTAAGGAGGTTGTGGATTCCAACTGTTGTAGTTTTACACTTTCTTTTCTGTGACCGTAAGTGTAATATGTGATATCGCCGGTTTCGTTGCTATATGTCAACGACAATTGGGATGCGCATATTTACTTACGTTGATGACATGTGATGTTATGTGTTGCTGGATATGTTATATTGGATCGTCGTGTTTGAATAACCGGGGGTTTTTATGTGAGATGAGTGTTTTTCATTTTCATTCATATAAAAACTTGTATGTAATATTCTTTTATTGGGGCACTTCCAGGTTGCGGAAGATGTCACCCTTTGTATATTATTTACTTTTCCGCACTAGGATATACCCAAGGAGGAGGGCATAAGTAACCGGGTTCTGGAGTCCAGTGGGAGACCAACTCGAGGAGTCGAGTCCGGGTCTCCTAACCCTAGAATTGGTAGGGTTGCTTGCCGCTCTCGTATGGGTCTAGGGGTGTGGGATTGGCTATTCATCACGACCGTGGAATCCGTGTTTTATACTGGCTCGTATTAAAAACACGGACGTCCTAGTATATCCAATATTTCATATAATATTTTTTGCTGCGTTATCTGTGATGTGATCATATGATATGTTCAGATAGATATAGTATATAGTATATATGATATATTATATAGACGTTGCTTATGTTTTACACCCGCGCTAGCCCTGCCCCGCTCTGCCGTTAGTTACCTAACCTAACGGTGCAGACGGGACATCGAGGCGAATGCGGATGGCATAAGCGTACGTTATATTTATCTGTGATGTTTAGGTGGACTTAAATGATGGGATATTCATTAATGAGATTAATGAAAGAAAATAAACCTAATTGATGTTGTGGAATCAAATTTCAAAATAAAACAGGTAGCTACAGTTCTTGCTTTGCATCGCGGTGTTCATTATAGAACATCCTGCACCTTATTCGATGAGGAAAGGACCGAGATCCCTTCACCGGGAGTGACTCCTTTAGCAATAACTGGCAGATGCTACAACCCTCGGTTTGTCTTTTGATCGCTTCTATAGTTTCTGCTTTGCACAGTGATATATATGATATATCCCGCACCTCATTCGACGAGGAAAGGGCCGACGATCCCTTCACCGGGAGTGACCCCTTTAGCAAAACTAGAAAAGCCTAAAAAAACATTCCATTTAAAAACCATTTGATTCCGCAACGAGATCAAGTTCAAAGCGTTAAAGGTTTTCATAAAAACCATTCGCAACCCTCCGTCATTTTAGGAAGTAGAGTACTTAGTATTCGTGCTGTGTTTGTTGACCTTAGTTAAGGCACAGTGAACGGTAGCTAAGTGATGTCTTCCTACACCGCATATGATGCGATTAGTTAGGACAGTCGCGTGACTTTGTTGACCTTAGTTAAGGGTCATGTGGGTGGGTCTAATTAATCACGAAATGACGGGTAGAACTTGACTAGTGCTTATGATTTGTTGACCATAGTTAAGGTCATAAGTGCTAGGGGTAAAAACCTTTATCGGGAGTTTCAAGTGTTGAAATTTGCAATGAGATTACATACCTTCTATGTGATAGTTGGATCCCGATACCCACTGCGAGTAATTGTTACTCCTGGGAGAGTTTTGCACTTTGCAATTAGACGATCAAGTAGGTGTCTAGAAAGGTGTCAACGGGGTTACGCCTCTGGGAAAACGAGGTTTACTGTAATTAGGTCCGTGCGAAAGCACGGGGAACCTCCCTCAAAGTACCGACACTGGCCTGGCTGAAAGATTGACGAACTTGTAGAGTGTAATTAATCACGGCTAGTCTTTCCTTTTAAGGTTTGAAGGAAGATTTGATAAAAACAGTGGGAGCCATCCTGATTAGATAAAATATATAACCAATCTGATCTTGCAAGAACGCACGCAGAGTGTTTTCTTCTCTCTCTCTCCAGGTAGCGACCATATCACGCCTTAATCAAGATAATAATATGGATGTATTGACCGAACCCGCTTGTTATACTGAGCTGGGGAACGTTGGTCCCGCTCCAACTTATAATTGTTATAAGACCGAGCAGGAAATAGGGGAATACCAGAATTCCTATGCCGCCCAAACGAAGAAAGTGCCTATGATGCATCTCCTTCGGGTGTGTTCATTACAAAGAACTGTTTCTCAGTATCCTCTGAATCCTGGGTATTTGATACAGGATCAGAATCCCAGATATGTAATCTGTTACATAGGGCTACAAAAGGGTAGAAAACTGAGAACGGGTGATAAGTTTCATGAGACAAAAAAAGGGGCAAGTGTTGCAGCCAAGTCTGTTGGTCACTGTCACCCTGTATTACCAATACATTGATTCTAAACAAATACTATTAGATACCGAACCTGATATACAAAATCATATCAGTCTCTTTATTAGTAAAGAAATGATAAAATTTTGTATTGATGGATAATGTTTTGAACATTTCCTATATCAAAAGTTGATCGGTTCAGGCACGTTATCTAAAAGCATTGATGTTCTAAATCAAACTACAGTTCCTAGTATACAGAACACACACAAGAGGAAGAGTTCAGAAATGAACGATTCCTTCTTGGGGCATTGTAGACTAGGTCTTATCAATGCGACCCGACTGGCTGAAGTTACATCTTAGATGCATATTTAAATCAGTTTGAATTTACATCTTGTGAAACTTGCCAGTCATGTCACAAAGATTAGATGACCATAGCTCTGTTTATTGGAAACAGGGAAAGAGTTAGTAAACTCTTGGGATTGATACATGATGATGTATGTAAGGTCTCCTGTCTACACATGCCAGGACCGGTTCTTTGTACTTCATTATGTTCTCTGAAAATCTCTCAAGATTCAGACATATGTTCCTGTTGAAACATAGGCCCGAAGCTTTTGAGATATTCACAGAATATAAGCTAGAAGTAGAGAACCAATACGGGTATAAGCATTATGTCCTTTGATGTGATCAGGGAGGAGAATACTTGTGCATAGAATTCCTGGATTATTCTAAAGGAGAATGAGATTCTCTCTCAGCATTACTCCTCCGTATACACCATAGCACGATGGTATATCGGGGTGGAGCAATTACACCCTATATGATATGGTGCGCTCTATGATGAGTACTACTGAGTTTCCTATTTCCTTTTTGGGAGTTATGCACTTATGAAGTTGCATACCTATTGAATAGGGTTCGATTCAAATCAGTGCCTACCACTCCATATAAGATATGGTATGGGAAGAGCCTATCTCTTAAGTAAGTTATGGTTTAGGATTGTCCGGCCTATGTCTAAAGCAAAATCCGGACAAGATCGAGACAAGGTCAGTTCTGTAGAACTGGAAAGGTTCCAGCTATACAAAACTGCAGCTGATGATTTGACAGAACCAAAGGATTCAATAGTTTCCGACGAACCTCAGCCTCTCCGCCGATCTGGTAGGGTTCCTCATCCGCCTGAGAGATAACTTGGTTTCTCGATGACAGTGGGAGCGAGGATTACATCATGAGATGATGACCCAACTAGTTTCGAACTGGCCATCAGGAGTGGGACTCTGTAAGAATGGCTGGATGCTTAGCGATCTGAGATGGAATCCTTATACACCAACAAAGTATGGACTTTAGTTGCTTTATCTAAAGGGTTAAATCCCCATCAGGAGCAAGTATATCTTGAGAAGATTACTTGGTGTACATGGAAAGGTTGAGACTTTCAAAGCTAGACTTGTTAAAGGTTTGCATCATTGTCCAGGTATGGATTTTGTTGAAACCTTTTCTAAGTAGCTATGCTTAAGTCCATCCAAATCCTACTTGCCACGGCTACATACCATGACTACGATATCTGGTGGTTGGGTGTCATGACAGCTTTTCTAAATGATGTTTTAGAAGAGGGCGTCTATAAGTACACAGCCAGAGGGCTTCGTAGACAGTGGGAGCAGCGGAAACGTGCACAAGTTGCTCTATGGGATAAAGCAGGTATCGCGAAGTTGGAACGTCTGTTTTGATGTGGTAGTCAAAGAGTTTGACTTCATCAAAATGGTAGATGAACCTTGTATATACAAAAAAGGTAGTAGGAAGTATGGTGGTGATCCTCGTAGAGTACGTGGATGGCATACTCTAGATAGGGAAGGAGTTTCCTATACTACGCTCGGTCAATCACCGCTTATCACAATGATTCTCCATATAGGATCAAAGTGATACCTACTAAATCCTGGGTTTTGAATCTATGAGATAGATCTAATTGGATATTAGGATACTCACTAGTTGTAGTGAGATGGTATCAATCGATCCTGGGGAGAATCACTGGAAGGGTTCCAGGGTGATAAAGACGACTGAATGTCAGTCACAGGCATTGTCTTTACCCTCAGTAAAAGGACGGTATGTTGGAAGAGTTCCAAGCTACATACCGTGGCATACTAGACAATAAAGGCTGGATACATCGCTACTTAAGATGCTACCAAAGAGGCTGTCTGGGTGTATATCAGTTCATGAGATGAACTTAGTTCCTCCCACTGTGTGACAATGGAGTTGTGGCTTATGCCAGGGAACGCTCGTCCCATCAGTGATCCAGACATATTCTAAGGCAGTATCACCTGATCATGGAGATGGTTGATCTCCAAGGAGATCGAGGTTAGGAAAGTAGACTCAGAGGACAACACGGCGGATCCACTCACAAAGGCTTTTTCCCCGAGAGAGACTTATATGGGATGGTTGAGTATGTGATACTGCAACCACTGCTACAGATGGCCCTAGTGCAAGTGGGAGATTGTTAGTTATATGTAAGCCCTAGAGGCCATTACTGTACATTGGATGTATATTGTAGTGGATACTGGGACATATATAGGTAGGACTTTCTTGCTCGACATGATAGTACGCTATCTGGTTGCTCTTTATCTTAACATGTATACTTTCTGTCTCTCTGTTACATGTTGATAAAGCCCTTAGGATGTGTACTCGACTTCCAGGACTATGATGCAGATCATACTAGTGGGGCCTGGGTAGTCCAAGAGTACATCCTTCAATGTTCCTAGTCGTGGGAATATCGAGATGGGGCATCGATATTCCAGAGTAGACTAGCGTATATCTTCTCGACCCATGTGATGGGCGATGGATGATCCCATATCCATTGGTGTTTGACATCAGAGATGGTATGCGGGTGCTCAGTGGAGACTGGGTATACTGGACGGACTCGCCGAGAACTCCCAGATGGTATTATACCTTACGTCAGATGGCAGTTCTCTGGTGACACTGGTACAGAGTAGTCTGTTGACCCGAGATCGTCATAGAGTCTTGTGTGATTCCCACTGTGCTTTGATTTTCACCTTACCACGTCCAAGAGAGCGTGCAAAACGGTGGTTTTTGGGTACAGTCCCGAATCACATGGAGGCAATGAGCGATAGGAGGGGATTCGTCTCTCCCGGTATAGGGAGTTGATGTTGCGCTGTATTCGATTGGCTATAACCGGAAATCCCTGGCCAGGGTTGCTGAGATTTACTGGTAAGTGTTACCAGTAGTTTCTCGAACTGTTATAGACCTCATATCGACACGACTTATCGAGCTATTGGGGTCTGACGTTTACCACCCCTAGGCGAGATATGCGACATATCAGACGACGAGACCGGACTGTACGGTAAGTGTTACTAGTTGGATTCACAGGAGTGTGAGCTGGCTTGCTCGTCGATCTTCTGATCGCTCAATACCCGGGTGGCCGTTACGTTTAGCAGACCGCTTGCGGCTTGTAGGTGTTTGATATGATCATCATCTGCTACCGGCGTATTGACGAGTCTTTAGAGTCCTACACAGAGGTTTCCTGGCTCAAGCGAAACGAAATAGGAGCGCATATGAGATATGTGCGGGACCGAGAATAATGCGTGTATGTGATACCGTATTTCATTCTCGCGATGAATGTGTCGAATGGTTGTATGCGATATAACCTAGTTATCGAATCAAGGATTGATTTGATAAAACGATACATTGTATACTAGTCGGTTGTGTGCGACATGACCGGATCATTGAATCAAGTGTTGATTTAATGATTTAATGCATAATTATATATTTGATATATTACTTTGCATTAACTAGTATTGGTTCACTTTAAATGGATTTTCTCACTTGATGTGCACATTGTATATGTGATATATTTTTGTGCATTTGATTGTATCATATTTGATGATACATGATTGCTAGGGTTTGTGTAAAGAATTAAACCTTGGTTAAATAAATGGTTAGGGTTTTTATATGATTATTCATTCATTTATCTATTTATTTTTGGATTAAATGAATGAGAAATGAAAACAAAAGGTTGCTTTTCTTCATGAAGCTTGTTGAAGCTTCATGAAGCTTTGACCAATGTAACCATTTTGTCTTCATCTCCTTAACCCTAACCAATCCTTTAACCTTGGTCAATTCTCTACATATAACTATAGTTCAAATTATGATAAGAATTGATTTTTCTTTTCTATTCTAAAAAACTTATCATATTATTCATCTTCTTCTTCTTCTCCTTCAAGAAGAAAACCATGTTTCCATCAATGGTGATTGATGAAAAAGGGTGAGAAATCCAAATCTAAAGTGAACTCACCTCCTATTTCTTCATCCTCTACCTCTTGCCAAGTAGTATAGGGTGTTTCCTTCACAAGTTTTCATGACTTGGTGAAGGTGGAGCTTGATCTTGTGATGCCTCGACGTAGATCATCTTCGGCATCGTCGTCGATGACCTAGCCCGTTTTTTCTCCGATGAAGCCGACGCTAGAGCCCGGGATCCGATGATCGCAGCGAGGAGACATCATCACGGAGCTATGGAGGTGCAACACCAGATCTACAAAGGTTGTATTTTCGTTAACTCATAGTTAAGTTGTTAACTTGTTATCGGTTTCGCCTAAATATCTAGTTAACGATCCGTATTAGGGTTTCTCGGCACTTGTAATTTTTGTAATTGGCATGGTTGATGCCTTGTGAGACCTCCTTTGAGTGCCTAGGAACCCTACATACAATGCCATAAGAATGCCTGATTTAATTCCGGAGACTTTCTTTTAAGTGTGTTCTGGACACTGAAAATCTGAGCTTGATTTAATACGTATATCCCGTTTTTTAATGTACATGACCCAATCAGAACTTAATTTAGGTGGATGTTGACCACATCGCTTACAAAAGTAAAATCATATCCTTCTTTAGAAAGTAAGGATACAGATATGATATTACAAGTCGCACCTGGTACATAAAAACAGTCACGCAGAATCAATATCTTCCCAGTTGTCAGTCCAAGATGATACTCCCCTACGGATTCAGCGTACATGCTCATTCCGTTAGCAACCCTGAGAGTCATATCACCTATCTTGATAACCCTACGGTTTCTCAAAACCTGTAACGAATTACAGATGTGAGATCTTGATCCGGTATCCAATACCCAGGAGGTAGGGTTAACTGACATACAGTTCTCTATTACAAACACACCCGAAGCCGAAGCCACAACATACTTCTAATTCTGGCTACTGGCTTTGCTAGCCCTGCAATCTTTCTACCAATGTTCATTCCCGTAACAATAGGAACGTCCTTTTACTATATCCAATCCCGAAACTTCTGCCCTTTCCTCTCCTTTACTTCCCTAGTTTCTTTCAGGGTAGAAGGTAAAGACTGTAGAATCAAGTCATCATCTGACCCATTCTTCAACGTGGTCTTCAGGTCCATGGGCTCAAAATAGCTGGTCTCTGTAAGGACGTTGCCCCCTACAGATGACCCGATAGCCAACCTCGCTGGAAGCAATTCGTTCGAGGTCTCATGTCTTGCGATACGAGATTGCTCTCCATATAAATCTTTGTTATGGAGGAAGATAGAAACTAAGTCCATCTTCTCGTGCTGCCTCTGGTATGCACCATCAACTGAGGCTAACACGAGGCACTTGGATTTCGCACAGTATTTTTCCGATGTCTTGCAGATATGAATATCCGTGACAGGGGAAACTGGACCTGAGACGGCAGGGGTTGGATCAGTCAAGAGGTGTCCCAGCTTTTCATGGGCAATGGACATCTGGACAGACCTTTGCCAGTCATAACAGTCAGATTCAGTCATTTTATTATCTAGATGTAACTTAGGTGTGGTCACTGGGTCGCTGCAATTAAGAGAGAGAGAAGAAAACACTTAACATGATACTCTTGCAAGTTTAGATTGGTTTTTTATTTATCTAAACAGGATGGCTCCCACTGTCTCTCGAATCCCTCCTCAAACCATAAAGGAAGAATTAGTCGGGATCAATCTCACCATACAATACTTGCTTAACCGTTCAGCCAGGCCAGTGTCGGTACTTCGAGGGAGGTTTTCCAATGCTTTCGCGAAGTTCCTTAATTAAGTAACCTCTTTTCCCTGTGGGCGTAGCCCCGCTAACACCTTTCTAGACACCTACTTGGTTTATAGCATTGATCGTTAAGTGAGAAAGTTCCCAAGGAGTAGCATATACTCACAATAGGATCGAGATCCAAATATCATCGTGTGATAAAACTGAAGGAATCCTACCAGAATCATCACACTCCAAATGGTATGCAGCACTAGCAAGTTTCAGTTTCTTTAGAAACTCCCGATGTGGATTTTTGCCCCATGCTCTTATGACCTTGACGAAGGCCAACATACCATAAGTCACATGTCAAGTTCTACCCGTCATTATCCAGGTTAATTTGAACCCATCCGTACATACCCTTGACGAAGGCCAAAATAGTAGTACGACTGTCCCAAACCAACGCATCTATCTATGCTACAGATAAATATTCAGCAGCTACCAATCACTATGCCTTGGCGAAGGTCAAAATACATAGCTTGAATACTACTGAATATTTAACTGAAATGACGGAGGGCTACGAATGGTTTTGGCGAAACCATGAACGTAGTGAACTTGATATAATCGATGGAACGAGATAGCTCTTAAAAGGAGTTGTTCAAGCTCCGCAATTAAAAGTTGGTTTTTGAAAAGAACCGAGTGGTTTTGAAAGTGTTCCAACGACTTTACTTGGTTTATTTACTTGCATTAATTTTAATGCGTCCCATTATTTAATCCTACCATTGCAGAAAACAACGAAAATATGACGTACGCTTATGCCATCCGCATTCGCCACGGGGTCCCGTCATCACCCGTTAGGTTACTTAACTAACGACAGAGCGGGGGCTGGACTAGTGCGGATGCAAAACATAAGCAACGACTAAATAGATATCATATATAGATATATACATTCGTCAAATGCAATGATAGCCATTCCAAGTCACAGATGAACACTTTGGATATACTAGGAATCCGCATTCCGTACGAGCCTGTAATGAAAAGCGGATTACACGGTCGCGATGAATAGCCAATTCCCCACCCTAGACCCCTACGGGTGCGGCAAACTACCCTCCAAGTACCCGAAGCGAAGCAACCTCCCTCAACGACGTGAGTAGGCCACTCGGCACTTCGAGATACCCGGTAGTTTGTGCACCCCACCTTGGGTCTATCCTAGGAGCAAAAACAGTAAAAAGAAATTATACAATGGTGGCTACAACCTCATCCCGGATGTGCGGCCAAACAAATAATATTACATCAATTTACAAATTTTACATGAATGAAAGAAAAAGAAACTCTCATCTCACATCCACCCGGCTATTCATCCGCGACAATCCAACGAGTTCATATACACAAACCATCAACATTACAGATCACAGATATGTATAACCCCCACTAATCGACGTATAGCGATTAGCAGACGTTCAATACATATATAACATCACAGATAATATCCATTAGCCAAAGTCTACGGAATATCGATCAAAATACGGATTTGTAACCACCCCAAAAACAAATTTGTTCTCTGGAAAATCTGGGTAGAAACAAACTATATTAAAAATCCCAAAACCTCAAACTAAGTACACTGCACCAAACTCGGTCCATGGCCGAGTCAACTCGGCCGCGGATCCGCGGCAAGAAGCATGTTCTTACCGCAGAACCGCGGCGCTTTGACCGGTTCAGTGGATCGTTTTTGGTGGGTGTCTTTAGAAAACCCTGAGCCGATTTTTCATGTATGTCAAATGATTTTTTGAGCAGTATAAAATATCGACAGAAAGTTGATTTTTCCCGGACGTGTTTTGTGATTTTTTTCCGATCGATATTCTAAATACTTTGCTAACTTGCTAGTTTATGTTTAGCTAGGCTCTAATACCACTGTAAGTCCACATTGCTCACCCCGGTTTTTACGGGGAGGCGGAAACGGCGAAAAACAATTTTTTGGCGCAAAGGCAACATTGACTAAAACACGGATCTTTGTTAAACTACAAACTAGCAAACTACTAGAGGTGCTGTCTACTATGCCATAGAAATTATACCTCACGATACCGGTCCTTCGGGTCTTCATTCCGCTGTCCCGCTCATCCATCCAAGTTTCGAGGATCGATCCGGATCTTGGTCACCTCCGCGGCCTCCTTGAGTCGAAGACGATCCACCCGAGAGTTGTACACCGAGCTCCACCTCGAGCCGAGGCAACTAGGGCAACAAGATCGGTAATCTTGATGTCCTAGGTTGTGTAGAAGAGGTTGATGGAAGTGTTTGTCTATGTGGATTCTTTTTCTCTCAACACATAAGATCAAAAGAAAATTTCAAGAGGAGGAAGATGAAGGAGAACTAGCAACCATGGAGCTCTTTTTCTTTTCTTCTCACAAGAGAGAGAATGAGAAATGAGAAATGAATTCTCTACTAAAGAAAAAAGGCACCATGGTTCAATAATACATAAACACCATCATTACCAATCCTTTCATGATAAAGTTGATGGCTACTAATGACTTGACCATTTTCATAATCCAAAAAGAAAAAGAAATCCAAAGAAAACTCTAGACCTCTCATGAAGGTCAAAGTCAACTTTGGTCAAACGGTCAACAAAGTCAAGTGTGGTCAAATGGTCAAAGTAATTAGCCATCACATAATTATCACTAAAAGGATTAGTAAATAATTTCCCCGGCTCATAATGGTTTTGACCGAACGAATTACCAAAACCCTAATGAGCCTGCCATATAACGGTCTTGGCCGAATCAACTGCCAAAACCCTAATGAGGCACCTCCTCCTTCATCGCTCCTCAAAACTGTGCATACACACCCGCATCCGCATTCCGTAGAATGTGAATGCACAGAAGACAATATAAATCCATCCGTGCAATACTAGGATCCGGCTTAAACCAAAGCCCACAAGTATTGCCTGCCCAAAGAGCATACGCACACAAGTGCACGTAAGTGATCGCAGCCCTGCCGTAAAACCATACGGCCTCTACACGTTTCGCTCAGTGCAGGAAAACTCTCTGTGTGGGACTCTAAAGACTCGACACTACGCTGGCAGTGGGTTTAACCACAGACCGCAATCGGCACTAGCTGTACGTAACGGTCCCCAGGTAGATGTCGATAAGAAGGCCGATGAGGTAAACCCATCCGAACTCCTACTGAGCCTGTATGTGACAATCTCCGTACAGTCCGGTCCATTCGTCGAGAACATTGCATGGCGGGCCTAGGGGGTGGTAAATGTCAGTCCCCTAATAGCGGTACAAGTCATGTCGGAGTGCAGCCCAAAACACCCTGAGATAACACTGGAAACCTACCAGTATATCTCGCTTGCCCTGGCCAGGGACTACTTGTGTAGTGGCTCTCCTAGACACAGCGCGATATCAACCCCCAATACCGGGAGAGACGAATCCTGTCTAACCGTCACTGCCTCCAAGTGCTTCGGGACTGCACCCAACTACTACCTGTTTGCACGACTCCTTTGAGCCGTGGTAGGGTAGTAATCTAAGTACAGTGGGAATACACTCGAGGCGAAGTGACAGTGTCAAGTCAGCGGACTAAGCTGTACTCATGTCACCTGGGAACTAATAACTGACGATAGGTATAATACCAACCAACAGTTCCCGACAAGTCCTGTCCAGTGTACTCGTAACCTAACGAGCACCCGCATACTATCTCCAGTACGACGTACTGATGGCTGTGGGACAGACCATCTCCCCTGCTGGGATGAGAAGCGCATACGCTAGTCTACTCCGGAGTATCGATGCCCTGTCTCGATAGTCCTATGACTGGGGACCTGTATAAGGTTGTGCTTGTGGATTACCCAGCCCCCACGAGTGTGACTGCCATCACAACGCTGGTAATCAAGCAAAGATCCTAAGGGCTCTACTAATATGTATAAGCGATATGGTAAAAGAAACACATGCACATATTGAAGTAGATACAAACCAAGTAGCATACTACCATTTTGAGCAAGATTGTTTATACAACTGTGAATATCCCAAGCTTCCATTAAGTAATATACAAACTAGTATGATACAGTAATGGCCTCTAGGGCATATACACTAACAGATAATTATGATCAATTATGCAACCATGGGTGAGTTAGTATCATCCACTAACTCTTGTAGAGACATAACGATGGTTTAAGTTAATTGTTTGGTTAATAAATATCTTAAGTAAAACAAAGTGAGTGGACTTTTCCAAATATGCTTTAAGCTTCATGAAGCTTAAAGCCAAGACAAAGAAAACCACCATTTTGAATTACAAAATAAATAAAAACCTTAACCATTATCTTAAATATGGTGTAAGTCATACACACACCCAAGTTTGCATGTATCATCAAGCATGCTACAATCATGTACACAAACATATATCAAATATACATTAAGTGCACATCAAGTGAGAAAAGCAATCTTAAGTGAACCAATACTAGTCAATGTAAAGTAATATGTCAAATATATAATTATACATTAAATCATTAAATCAACACTTGATTTAATGATCCAGTCATATCGCATATAACCGACTAATATCTAGTGTATCAAAATATCAAATCAACACTTGATTCGGTAATCCGGCTATATCGCATATAACCGACCGATGATACAAATCGCGAGAATAGAATACAGTATCGCATACTGGTATTATTCTCGGTCCCACACATATCTCATATGCGCTCCTATTTCGTTTCGCTTGAGCTAGGAAACCTCTGTGTAGGACTCTAAAGACTCGTCAATACGCCGGCAGTAGGTGGTGATTATATCAGTCACCCACAAGCCGCAAGCAGTCTGCTAAACGTAACGGCCACCCGGGTATTGAGCGATCAGAAGATCAACGAGCAAGCCTGCTCACACTCCTGCGAATTCAATCAGTAACACTTACCGCACAGTCTGGTCTGTTCGTCTGATATATGTCGCATATCTCGCCCAGGGGTGGTAAACGTCAGACCACAGTAGCTTGATAAGTCATGCCGATGTAAGGTCCATAACATTCGTGAAACTACTGATAACACTTACCAGTAAATCACATCAACCCTGGCCAGGGATTTCCAGTTATAACCAATCGAACATAGCGCAACATCAACCCCCAATACCGGGAGAGACGAATCCCCTCCTATCGCTCATTGCCTTCATGTGACTCGGGACTGTACCCAAAAACCACCTGTTTTCACGACTCAGTAGAGCCGTGGTAGGGTGAAAATCAAAGCACGGTAGGAGACACACAAGATTCTATGACGATCTTAGGTCAACAGACTAAGCTGTACCAGTGTCACCAGAGAACTGCCATCTGACGTGAGGTATAATACCATATGGGAGTTCTCGGCGAGTCCGTTCAGTGTACCCAGTCTCCACTGAGCACCCGCATACCATCTCTGATGTCAAACACCAATGGATATGGGAACATCCATCGCCCATCACATGGGTCGAGAAGATATACGCTAGTCTACTCTAGAATATCGATGCCCTGTCTCGATATTCCCATGACTATGAACATTGAAGGATGTACTCATGGACTACTCATGCCCCACTAGTATGATCTGCATCATAATCATGGAATTCGAGTACACATGCTAAGGGCTTTATCAACATGTAACAGAGAGACAATAAGTGTACAAGTTAAGATAAACAGCAACCAGATAGCATACTATCATGACGAGCAAGAAAGTCCTCCCTATATATGTCCCAGCATCTATTACAATATACATCTTGTAACACCTTAGGATGTGTTAGTGGCAATTTATATTTAAATAATGGGTTTTTAATATAAAGTTTACCAAATTGTGTTTTAAATATTTTTCCTAATTTAATAAATATTTTTCTAAAATTTTCCTAGGCTTGCACACACATGTGCATGTAAACTAGGGTTTTTTTTAAAAATGAGTTATTACCATGATTATTAACCATGGTGGGTTAATCATGGGATTAAGTCTTTTGGGTTTAAATTAAGTTAATTAGTTAATCAATAGTTGCTTTTATTTGAATTTTCTTAGAGTGTTGACTTGTGAGAGAGAGAGAGAGTGCATCATGGATTTAAGCCATGCTTGCAATCATGAGGAGAGAGAGAGAGGAGAGTTGACATTTGAGTGTTGGTTGTTTTCCTCTCATTTCTTTGCTTTTCTCTCAAGTCACACACACCCACACACTCACACAACACACTCACTTACCTCTCAGCTCCAGAACCAGCAGCACAGCAGCAAGCACTCAGCAGCAACTGAAGCAACAACACCAACTGAAGCCAGAAGCAGTAGCAGCAGCAACAGTGAGCAGCAAGCACAGCAGCAACAACCACAGCCTCTTCCTTGCACCTCTTCTTCTTCCTCCAGCTCCCTAGGGTTAAGTATGAGGTATATTTCCTAAACTTATTCCCTAGTTTGCTTGGTTAGTATAGTTTTGCATCGGTTAGTGGTTTTTAGTGCGTTTTAGTGCGATATGAGGTGTTTAGTGGGAACTTTGTGCTAATGTGGTGTGAATTGGTTTCAGTAGGTTGTTAGAGGGTTGTTGAGACCATATTAACCTAGTTTAACCCCGATTGCACTAAAATACCACCAGTTTCCCTAATTGATGCAAATTCATCGTATTTGATGCAAATTTGTCGTTTTTAAGCAAAACTGAGTTTTCTGGAACTGCTTTTGACCCGATGGGTTCAGGATGAAATTGAGGATACTGCAGTATAGTAGTGAGGTGCTGATACCCTAGATAGAACCCGACCCCCTAATTCCTTCTTTTGGCCGCCAATTATTTCATTCTGGCCGCAATTTGCGGCCAGATGGGTAGGGTTTGGGTTGGGGTTTGGTCCATTGGATGTCTGCTGCTATGTGGAGTTTTGTGGTTTATATATTTTAGAAATTTAGTTCTGTATAGAAATCTGGGACCAAATACCTATTTTGCCGTTTTTCTAAACCTTCGCGACACGCGTGATACGTGAGTAGGATTGGGGTTTTGCGTATCGCGACGCGTCGGGGTAGTTTCAGGCGCGTGATCACACGTTTTAGCGTATCGCGCACACGCGCGATTGGTTTGCGACACGGGTTTCTAGTTGGACCGTAATGTCGCGTTTCTGTGAAATTGAGCTTATGTGTGATATCTGTTATGTGATTCTAGGTTCGCAGGCCAGTGAGACGGACGCTGCGAAGAAGGGCAAGCAAGTTGTTGGATACACTTAGCGCGAGACACGGTGAGTAGATTTCACATCTATGAGGATATCGCCCGCATGGCGTTATGCGTCAGGGCTGATAGGACTTTATTATTATATGTTGCATGTACCCCATAGACTGTCATCGCATATTGCATTCCCTGCTACATATATATATATGCTTAGAACTGATAGAACACCGCACTATTACTAACGGTTTATGTTGCACGGGCACTATTTGCATGCTACACACACACCGTTAGTAATTGCTATGCCACACTCACTGTAGAGCTGCCATGATTACATTGCTGTAGTTCATCTTACATATGATTGGTTATGATTTTCTAGAAATTGGGAGCCGCATGACATCTTTAAGAACGGAAACTATTTTAAAAAGCGGTTTTCCCCTTATACACATACCATGGATTGATTTACATTGTACCTCGCATTGGATTTACTTATTGGTGTTGGATTTCATGCGATTTCTGGTTTTGAGGACCGTGGAATTATTTAAGAAAAGATGCACTATTTTGAAAACCCGGTACCTCGTGATATGATATTTTGGTGCGTCCACCACGCGTTTTCTCGGTGCTGAGACGTGTGCTTGAAACCCGATTCGAGAAGATGGTTGATCCGTTTGCGGGTTCGTGGTGGGCTCGGTATGGTACCCCGGGGCGAGACCGGTTTCGCTGTGCAGTAGACGGTGAGCCCGGCGGAGGGATTACTACCTACCGGTGATTGGTTGGACCTGGCAGTTGTCCGGAGGATACTGACCAGAGTCGAGAGATGGATGCGGGATGATCCGTACTGCCGGGGCAGAGGGCCGATACCGCAGACGGACCCCGTGGGCCGATCCGGACTGACGGAGCCCGATATACGAGGATTTGCGTGTCGATGCTGGACACGAGTATTTTATGATATTTTGGGTGCCGATGTTGGGCACTCGTGATTTCTCAGAGATATACAGGATTTGAGGGCCGATGGGTGTGCCGGCGCCTGAGTGTATTTGGGATTTGGGTGCAGCCTGAGGCACCGATTATTGTTTTCTATGTTGACATATCAATGTAGATGTTATTTATCCCATGCTCAGTATTGATTACTATATACCTCATCCTGTAGCATTTACCTGATAGAGCACTTGTATTACTATTGCATCCACTATTGGCATGCATTGATATCATCTGCTGGCATTAGTAGAGCCACGCTATATGTGCATGCTCGCGATCACCTATATATGTTATCTCTATTCACGAGTTGGCAACTCACCCCCGTTGTGCCACAGTATTTGCAGGTTGCCCTAGGGAGTAGTCGCGGTTGGCTGTTTACCGCATCTTTTGGCACAGATACCCTTTCTGAGGCGAGTTAGCCTTTTGCTGATAGGTGGGTTTTTTGTATGGTATCTGTTATCCTTCAGTTGTATATTGATGTATCTAGTATTCTCCATCTACCTTTCTGTATTGACTTGGAGACAGTTGTGAGGACGATGTGTATGATTTTGTACTCTGGTGTCGAGCTCGCATGTGAGCCGACGTTATATTTTATGCAGTCTTACCCTTGGTGATATTGTCCTTGCTTTACTGTGTATTCTTCGCTACGGCGTCGTATATCATATTGTGATGCTTTATTCTTTTCACTTGTTAATTCTGCGACACCTTGCTTTTACCCGACTTGCGGGACAAATGTTTTTAAAGGAAATGTTGACAAAATTATAAAATTATAACTCCTGAACTAAAAGGGTTTTCAACTAAATTAATAAAAGTTTTTCGGACATGTATGACTGTTTTACGGAAATGTTTTAAACTACTCTATATTTATTGGTTTTGATTTCTGGGTTCGGCTTACTTAGCCGCGTTACGCCTGTAGACGTTGCGTGGTTAAGTGCCGGTCACGAGTCGAAATTCTCGGGTCGTGACAAAGTTGGTATCAGAGCGTAGGTTTTACCTTCGGAGTGTAGGATGACCCTGGTATGATGGAGTAGGTAGCTGCAGCAGGGTAGCGTAGCGTGTGTATGTTCCGCGGCATACTCACGACACGGTACTCCGCCTACGCGACCTTAGGACTTGTTGATTTAAATTCCTTCCTGAATACATGCATTCTTGCGATTCGATTTCCGTGTTCTTATCGAATCCTAATTTTCTTTCAGCCATTATGCCGCCTAAGACTACAAGGGCACAGAGAGCGGCCGCGAGGGCCGAGATTCGTGTTGACTCGTCCGAGATGAGGACTGATCCGGGCAGTGCACCCGTTGTGCCCGAGCAGACTGTTCCTGCCGTGACAGATCAGATCGCCACGCTAGGGGCTGGTATGCAGGAGATGCGCCAGACGGTGGGATCCAGCATGCAGGAGATGCGCCAGATGATAGGATCGCTAGTCGAGACGCTTCGAGCACAGCGACCAGAGGTAGCTCCACCTGTTCCAGCGACCACGATGGTACCTACCGCATAGCCAGTTGCCCCTGCAGCCACGGAGGTGATCACAGTATCGTTATCAGAATTCATGAGGCTGAAGCCTCCGGTCTTCACAGGCACCGATACAGCCGAGGACCCACAGTCTTTCATCGACAGGATGGTCCGGATATGCCGTTCCCTCAGATGCGCAGAAACGAGATGGGTTGAGTTCGCGAGCTTTCGCCTAGAAGGTCTTGCGCAGAAGTGGTGTGATTCAGTTGAGAAGGGCAGAGCAGCAGGTCTTCCTCCTATGACCTGGACGGAGTTCGTGACCATATTTCTAGCCCGTTTCCTTCCCCAGAGTGTTAGGGATGCCCGAGCACGCAGATTTGAGTCCTTGCGCCAGACGCCAGGGATGACAGTGGCAGAGTATGACGTGCTGTTTACAGAGCTAGCAGTCTATGCCCCATATTTAGTGGCTACCGAGGAGTTGCGAGTCAGGAGATTTGTTCGAGGCTTGCTTACACCACTGTTCCTCGCGATCAGCGCGCAGCACTACGAGACCTATGCAGCAGTTGTAGACGCAGCCCTAGTAGTCGAGGAGCACCTTGCTGAGACTTCGGTAGTTCCAGAGCCGAAGAGAGTTCGTACCAGTATTTCCGCACGGAGGCAGTCATTCAGACGCCGCGACAGGTATCGTCCAGGTATGGGGAGTGGCAGAGATTCGGGACGGAGCCAGATGTTTAGTTCCTATCCACGAGAGGGTCAGCAGTCGCCGCGGGGTTGCTTCAGATGTGGCAGCTTACTTCACCTCGTTAGAGATTGTCCCGAGACACACCGGAGGGAGGCGGCAGCACCGCATGTTACTTTACCACCTTCACCACCCCAGAGGGCGTTGCCCGTTGTACCTACCGTTGCTCCGCGCCAGACTCACGCACAGAGAGGTCGTGGGCATGGAGGAGTTGCTCAGAGAGGGCGAGATGACCGAGGCAGAGGGCAGTCAGTCGCAGGTGGTGGACAGGCGCGGGTTTTTGCTTTGACACATCAGGACGCGCAGGCGTCCAATGCAGTGGTTTGAGGTATCCTTCCTGTATGTTCAGTTGATGCACACGTGTTGTTCGATCCCGGATCCACACACTCGTACGTATCCACACACTTCATGCCGAGTCTGGGTAGTGAGTCCGGCTTGCTTGATCAGCCGCTTGTGGTGACCACTCCTGTGGGAGAGTCGTTTGTTGCTAGGCACGTGTTCCGATCCTGTACCGTCTGTATTGGCGAGAGAGAGTTGCCTGTCGACTTGATCCTTCTGCAGATGTTGGACTTCGACGTTCTTTTGGGCATGGATTGGTTAGCCACGTGCTATGCTTCTGTGGACTGCCGTGAGAAGACAGTTAGATTCTGCTTTCCCGGCGAGTCGGTTTTTGTTGTGTTGGGGGACCGTGGTGCCGCCCCTCATAGTGTGATCTCTTCTTTTCGCGCTGGACGGCTTTTGAGGAAGGGATGTCAGGGATTTCTCGCATATGTTTGCGATGCTCGTGCTACAGAGGTTCCATTAGACCAGGTTCCGGTTGTTAGCAAGTTTCCTGATGTGTTCCCTGCCGAGCTTCCAGGGTTACCGCCCGAGCGCGACATTTCTTTCTGTATTGATTTGGTTCCTGGCTCGGGACCTATTTCCATACCGCCTTATCGGATGGCCCCGGCGGAACTTAGAGAATTGAAGGGTCAGTTGCAAGGTTTGCTGGACAAGGGACTTATTCGACCCAGTGTTTCTCCTTGGGGTGCTCCAGTCCTGTTCGTCAAGAAGAAGGACGGCAGTTTACGTCTATGTATCGACTACCGCCAGCTGAACAGGGTGACAGTGCGGAACAGGTATCCTTTGCCGCGTATCGACGATTTGTTCGACCAGCTTCGGGGGGCAGGTACTTTTCGAGGATCGATTTACGATCGGGCTATCATCAGCTGCGGGTTCGACAGGAGGACATTCCCAGGATAGCTTTTCGTACGCGCTACGGCCATTATGAGTTTTTGGTGATGTCGTTCGGACTCACCAATGCGCCAGCAGCCTTCATGGACTTGATGAACCGTATTTTCCGGCCATATTTGGATCTGTTCATCATAGTCTTCATTAACGATATCTTGGTGTATTCCCGGAGTAGTGAGGAGCACGAGCAGCACCTGCGGACTACATTGAAGACCTTGAGGGAGCACCAGCTTTATGCGAAATTTTCGAAGTGTGCTTTCTGGCTAGACAGCGTAGACTTCTTGGGGCACGTGATTTCACGAGACGGTATATGTGTAGACCCGAGGAAGATTGAGGCCGTTCAGCGTTGGCCCAGACCCACATCGGTGACGGAGATTCGCAGCTTTTTGGGGTTGGCCGGTTACTACAGACGTTTTGTGCAGGACTTCTCCCGTATTGCTACACCGTTGACCGGGTTGACCCGGAAGGGAGTTCCTTTCGATTGGACGGAGGAGTGCGAGCACAGTTTTCAGCAGTTACGGACTCGGCTGACGACGGCACCGGTGTTATCTTTACCTTCCGGATCGGGCGGATTTGTGGTCTATTGTGATGCCTCTCGAGTGGGGCTAGGGTGCGTTTTGATGCAGCACGACAGGGTGATCGCGTATGCTTCGTGACAATTGAAGAAACATGAACAAAACTACCCCACTCACGACTTGGAGATGACTGCAGTGGTTTTTGCACTTAAGATCTGGCGACATTACCTTTACGGTGAGTCGTGCCAGATATTCACGGATCACAAGAGTCTGAAATACATATTCCAACAGCGAGATCTGAACCTTCGACAGCGCCGATGGATGGAGTTAGTGAAGGATTACGATTGCGAGATCTTATATCACCCGGGCAAGGCAAATGTGGTGGCGGATGCTTTGAGTAGGAGGCCCGGGGGTAGTCTATCTTGTTTGAGCGCAGTACAGGAACAGTCATCAGCAGATTGGCAGATATTATGCGACAGCCGGATATAGTTCGAGTTCACGCCGATTGGAGGACAGATAGCGCATGTCCGTGCACGCCCACAGTTGATCGATCGTATACATGAGGCACAGCTCAGTGATGACCGATGTTCAGAGATCATGGCACAGATTGGACAGGGCAGATTTTCCGAGTTCGTGATCGATGATCAGGGGTTACTACGATTTGGAGTCAGACTGTGCGTACCTGATGCTAAGGGACTGAGGCGCGAGATTCTTGAGGAGGCACCTCGATCGGTATATAGTGTCCATCCTGGTTCCACCAAGATGTATCATGATATGAGAGGTGTTTACTGGTGGGACGGAATGAAGAAGGACATCGCAGATTTTGTGTCGAGATGCCTGACTTGTCAGCAAGTCAAGGCTGAACACCAGAGGCCCGTGGGAGAGCTACAGCCGTTACCCATTCCGGAGTGGAAATGGGAACAGATTTCGATGGATTTCGTTGTGGGACTACCCAGGACTAGTCGAGGGTATGACTCCATCTGGGTGATCGTGGATCGCTTGACGAAGGCGGCTCACTTCCTACCAGTGAAGACGACTTTCGGATTTACTCAGTATGCCCAGATCTACATTGACGAGATAGTGCGACTACACGGAGTCCCGACATGTATTGTGTCTGACAGAGGCACCCAATTTACCAGTAGACTATGGCAGAGGCTTCAGGAGGCTTTGGGCACTCACTTGAGTTTCAGCACGGCTTTTCATCCGCAGACCGACGGACAGTCAGAGCGGACCATTCAGACTCTCGAGGACATGCTCAGAGCTTGTGTATTGGATTTCGGAGGTAGCTGGGATCATCATTTGCCCTTAGTAGAGTTCTCCTACAATAACAGCTACCAAGAGACCATTCAGATGGCACCATTTGAGGCTCTTTATGGGAGGAGATGCAGGTCGCCCGCCTGTTGGACAGAGCTCAGTGAGAGCAGTATCTTAGGGCCACAGATTGTTGAGGAGACGACCGCGAAGATCCAGTTGATTCGCGATAGGATGAGAGCAGCGCAGAGTAGGCAGAGATCTTATGCGGACCGTCGGCGGCGCAGGCTTGAGTTTTCTGTTGGTGATCATGTTTTCTTGAGGGTCTCCCCAATGAAAGGTGTGATGAGGTTTGGGAAGAAGGGGAAGCTCAGTCCCAGGTATGTGGGCCCCTTCGAGATCCTCGAGCGTGTTGGTGCAGTAGCCTACCGTTTAGCCCTTCCGCCCAGCTTTCCAGATGTGCATCCCGTATTTCATGTCTCGATGCTCCGCAGGTATCTTCATGATCCTTCGCATGCGATTCAGCACCCGACGATCCAGCTTGAGCGCGACCTTTCCTATGCAGAACAGCCGGTGATGATCTTAGATCGACAAGTGAAGAAATTGAGATCGAAGGACATCCCATCAGTTAATGTACTTTGGCGTGGCCAGAACCGTGAGGAGGTCACTTGGGAGACCGAAAGCAAGATGATGAAGACGTATCCCCATCTTTTTGAAGGTACGTGTAGTAAGATTTTTGAAATTCGGGGACGAATTTCTTTAAGGGGGAGAGATTGTAACACCTTAGGATGTGTTAGTGGCAATTTATATTTAAATAATGGGTTTTTAATAAAAAGTTTACCAAATTGTGTTTTAAATATTTTTCCAAATTTAATAAATATTTTTCTAAAATTTTCCTAGGCTTGCACACACATGTGCATGTAAACTAGGGTTTTTTTTTAAAATGAGTTATTACCATGATTATTAACCATGGTGGGTTAATCATGGGATTAAGTCTTTTGGGTTTAAATTAAGTTAATTAGTTAATCAATAGTTGCTTTTATTTGAATTTTCTTAGAGTGTTGACTTGTGAGAGAGAGAGAGAGTGCATCATCGCTTTAAGCCATGCTTGCAATCATGAGGAGAGAGAGAGAGGAGAGTTGACATTTGAGTGTTGGTTGTTTTCCTCTCATTTCTTTGCTTTTCTCTCAAGTCACACACACCCACACACTCACACAACACACCCACTTACCTCTCAGCTCCAGAACCAGCAGCACAGCAGCAAGCACTCAGCAGCAACTGAAGCAACAACACCAACTGAAGCCAGAAGCAGTAGCAGCAGCAGCAGAGAGCAGTAGCAGCAGCAACAGTGAGCAGCAAGCACAGCAGCAACAACCACAGCCTCTTCCTTGCACCTCTTCTTCTTCCTCCAGCTCCCTAGAGTTAAGTATGAGGTATATTTCCTAAACTTATTCCCTAGTTTGCTTGGTTAGTGTAGTTTTGCATCGGTTAGTGGTTTTTAGTGCGTTTTAGTGCGATATGAGGTGTTTAGTGGGAACTTTGTGCTAATGTGGTGTGAATTGGTTTCAGTAGGTTGTTAGAGGGTTGTTGAGACCATATTAACCTAGTTTAACCCCGATTGCACTAAAATACCACCAGTTTCCCTAATTGATGCAAATTCATCGTATTTGATGCAAATTTGTCGTTTTTAAGCAAAACTGAGTTTTCTGGAACTGCTTTTGACCCGATGGGTTCAGGATGAAATTGAGGATACTGTAGTATAGTAGTGAGGTGCTGATACCCTAGATAGAACCCGACCCCTTAATTCCTTCTTTTGGCCGCCAATTATTTCATTCTGGCCGCAATTTGCGGCCAGATGGGTAGGGTTTGGGTTGGGGTTTGGTCCATTGGGTGTCTGCTGCTATGTGGAGTTTTGTGGTATATATATTTTTAGAAATTTAGTTCTGTATAGAAATCTGGGACCAAATACCTATTTTACCGTTTTTTTAAACCTTCGCGACACGCATGATACGTGAGTAGGATTGGGGTTTTGCGTATCGCGACGCGTCGGGGTAGTTTCAGGCGCGTGATCACACGTTTTAGCGTATCGCGTACACGCGCGATTGGTTTGCGACACAGGTATCTAGTTGGACCGTAATGTCGCGTTTCTGTGAAATTGAGCTTATGTGTGATATCTGTTATGTGATTCTAGGTTCGCAGGCCAGTGAGACGGACGCTGCGAAGAAGGGCAAGCAAGTTGTTGGATACACTTAGCGCGAGACACGGTGAGTAGATTTCACATCTATGGGGATATCGCCCGCATGGCGTTATGCGTCAGGGCTGATAGGACTTTATTATTATATGTTGCATGTACCCCATAGACTGTCATCGCATATTGCATTCCCTGCTACATATATATATATATATATATATATATATGCTTAGAACTGATAGAACACCGCACTATTACTAACGGTTTATGTTGCTCGGGCACTATTTGCATGCTACACACACACCGTTAGTAATTGCTATGCCACACTCACTGTAGAGCTGCCATGATTACATTGCTGTAGTTCATCTTACATATGATTGGTTATGATTTTCTAGAAATTGGGAGCCGCATGACATCTTTAAGAACGGAAACTATTTTAAAAAGCGGTTTTCCCCTTATACACATACCATGGATTGATTTACATTGTACCTCGCATTGGATTTACTTATTGGTGTTGGATTTCATGCGATTTCTGGTTTTGAGGACCGTGGAATTATTTAAGAAAAGATGCACTATTTTGAAAACCCGGTACCTCGTGATATGATATTTTGGTGCGTCCACCACGCGTTTTCTCGGTGCTAAGACGTGTGCTTGAAACCCGATTCGAGGAGATGGATGATCCGTTTGCGGGTTCGTGGTGGGCCCAGTATGGTACCCCGGGGCGAGAACGGTTTCGCTGTGCAGTAGACGGTGAGCCCGGCGGAGGGACTACTACCTACCGGTGATTGGTTGGACCTGGCAGTTATCCGGAGGATACTGACCAGAGTCGAGAGATGGATGCGCGATGATCCGTACTGCCGGGGCCGAGGGCCGATACCGCAGACGGACCCCGTGGGCCGATCCGGACAGACGGAGCCCGATATACGAGGATTTGCGTGTCGATGCTGGACACGAGTATTTTATGATATTTTGGGTGCCGATGTTGGGCACTCGTGATTTCTCAGAGATATACAGGATTTGAGGGCCGATGGGTGTGCCGGCGCCTGAGTGTATTTAGGATTTGGGTGCAGCCTGAGGCACCGATTATTGTTTTCCATGTTGACATATCCATGTAGATGTTATTTATCCCATGCTCAGTATTGATTACTATATACCTCATCCTGTAGCATTTACATGATAGAGTACTTGTATTACTATTGCATCCACTGTTGGCATGCATTGATATCATCTGCTGGCATTAGTAGAGCCACGCTATATGTGCATGCTCGCGATCACCTATATATGTTATCTCTATTCACGAGTTGGCAACTCACCCCGTTGTGCCACAGTATTTGTAGGTTGCCCTAGGGAGTAGTCGCGGCTGGCTGTTTACCGCATCTTTTGGCACAGATACCCTTTCTGAGGCGAGTTAGCCTTTTGCTGATAGGTGGGTTTTTTGTATGGTATCTGTTATCCTTCAGTTGTATATTGATGTATCTAGTATTCTCCATCTACCTTTCTGTATTGACTTAGAGACAGTTGTGAGGACGATGTGTATGATTTTGTACTCTGGTGTCGAGCTCGCATGTGAGCCGACGTTATATTTTATGCAGTCTTACCCTTGGTGATATTGTCCTTGCTTTACTGTGTATTCTTCGCTACGGCGTCGTATATCATATTGTGATGCTTTATTCTTTTCACTTGTTAATTCTGCGACACCTTGCTTTTACCCGACTTGCGGGACAAATGTTTTTAAAGGAAATGTTGACAAAATTATAAAATTATAACTCCTGAACTAAAAGGGATTTCTACTAAATTAATAAAAGTTTTTTGGACATGTATGACTGTTTTACGGAAATGTTTTAAACCACTCTATATTTTTTGGTTTTGATTTCTGGGTTCGGCTTACTTAGCCGCGTTACGCCTGTAGACGTTGCGTGGTTAAGTGCCGGTCACGAGTCGAAATTCTCAGGTCGTGACACATCTCATGTACAATAATGGCTTCTAGGGCATACATACAACTAACAGGTGATTACAAAACTAGTGTTCATTTTCTTTCTTCACTATTTTATACTTTTATGCTTCATTTATTATTTCCTTCATACTTTTGGCTTTCAGACAAGAGCATTTCAAGGTATCCTCTACTATCCCGAGTTTCAAGACGTGTGTAAGTGCGTATAGTAGGGTATCAACGTTCAAATGTTTGGCTTCCAGAATTGGAACTATTTTTCAGACTTATTTTTATTCTCAAATTAGTGACTTCTTTCATCTTACTAACCCTTTGGACAACGGCTCATAACTACTTATTACTAGTTCAGTTTAAGAAAACATCTAACTTTCTTGGTTTTCTTAAATTTTTCTAATCTTTTCGATGTAATTTTTCACTTTCTAATCTTTTATTATAAATTTTTTAAATATTAAATATATATATATATATATATATATATTTATATATGTTTTGTGCTTATGCAAAGTATGATACAAAGTGATGCGTAAATAAGCACAAACCTCCCCCAAATCTGTTTACAACAGTGTCCTCAGTGTTGCCATCTGTTAAATCTCAGAAACCTATAGACTTGGGAGGAAATTTATTAACGGGGGCAATAATATATGAACATGAAAATCTCCCCCAAAATTATTCTTTTATTACTCACCTTCATTCTAAAGATGATACAGTATTTTTCAATACATGGAGGTGAGACGGAGGAATTTTAGTCAAGATAAAGTGGCTCCTGTAAAACTAGGAGCTCCTCCATGGGGTCAGTGGAAAAATACGGTTTTAATCTATGTCCATTCACTTTGAAAATTGTACCATTTTCAACATTTTCCATCTCAACTGCCCCGTGCGGGTATACATACCGCACAACAAATGGTTCTTTCCACCGAGATCGTAGCTTACCCGCATGAAGATGGAGACGTGAATCGTAAAGAAGGACTTGTTGACCTGTTGTAAAAGTTTTTCTCAAAATGTTTTTATCGTGAAATATTTTAGTCCGATTCTTTACTATCACAGCATTATCGTAAGCTTCATCACGGAGTTCGCTTAGCTCGTTTAATTGCAGCTTCCGAAAGTTGCAGGCTTGATTTAAGTCAAAGTTCAATTCTTTAATGGCCTACATTGCTTTATGCTCAATCTCAACCGGAAGGTGGCAAGCCTTTCCAAACACTAGACTATAAGGAGACATACCGAGATCGGTCTTATATGCAGTACGGAATGCCCAAAGAGCATCCGTCAATTTGGTTGACCAGTCTTTCCGATTTTTATAAACAGTTTTCTCCAAAATTAGTTTGATCTGCCTGTTGGAAATCACAGCATGCCCGCTCGTTTGGGGATGATAGGGTGTGGAAAGTTTGTGGTTGATTGCATATTTCCGCATCAAAGCCGCGAAAGATCGATTACAGAAATGCGTCCCGTTATCGCTAATGATAGCACGTAGGTTTCCAAATCACGAAAAGATATTTTCTTTTAAGAACGTAATGACAACCTTTTTGTCATTAGTGTGACATAGAATAGCTTCAACCCACTTTGAGACGTAATCAATTGCAAACAAGATGTACAAATTCCCAAAAGAGTTAGGAAAAGAACCCATAAAATCAATACCCCATACGTCGAAAATTTCAACCACCAAGATCGGTTGAAGTGGCATCTCATTTCTCCGAGAAATCCTACCCATGTGTTGACACTGTGGACAGATTTTGTAATGATCAAATGCATCTTTGAATAATGTCGGCCAGTAAAACCGCATTGCAAAACCTTCTACGCCGTCTTTCGTGGACCAAAATGACCTCCACATTCCTGATCATGACAGAAAAATAGAACGCTTTTGAATTCTTCATTGGGGACACATCTGCAAATGATCTGGTCAGGACAATACTTAAACAAATAGGGTTCATCCCAGTAAAAGTGTTTTACTAGGAATAGAAATCGATGTTTGTCCTGTGTAGAACATTCGCTGGGAATAAGTCCCGTTGCAAGATAATTCACAATATCCCCGAACCAAGGTCCACCGGCTACGTTCAAGAGTTGTTCGTCCGGAAAAGAATCATTAATTGGTAAGGTCACGGTTGGTGAGGAAGAAGAGATACACGAAAGATGGTCGGTTACTACGTTTTCACATCCTTTCTTATCTTGTATAACAAGATCAAATTCTTGTAATAGAAGGATCCAACGTATTAACCTACCTTTAGCATCCTTCTTAGATAAAAGATGTTTCAAGGCGGAGTGATCAGTGTACACAACAATTGGTGAGCCAATCAAATAAGGCCTGAATTTTTCTAATGAAAATACAACTGCCAAGAGTTCTTTTTCGGTAGTTGTATAATTAATTTGAGCATCATTCAGGGTCTTACTTGCTTAATAAATCACATGTGGCATCTTCTCAATGTGCTGTCCTAAGACTGCACCAACGACAAAATCTGATGCATCACACATAAGGTCAAAAGGGTGGTTCCAATCTGGAGATGATAGAACGGGGGCTGTAGTGAAAGAATTCTTAAGTGAGTTAAATGCAGCCTCACAATCCGAGTCAAAGTGAAAAGTTGTGTCCTTGGCCAAGAGAAGAGTTAAGGGTCTAGCAATTTTGCAAAATTCCTTAATGAATCTCCTGTAAAAGCCTGCATAGCCAAGGAATGATCGTACATCTTTGACGCATTTGGGATGAGAAAGGTTATAAATGACATCTATTTTAGCTCTGTCAACCTCAATTCCTTTTCGTGAAATGACATGTCCAAGCACGATACCTTCTTGGACCATGAAATGGCATTTTTCTCAATTCAAAGTTAAGTTCTTATCTTTACAACGAGTAAGAACTGCGTCAAGATGAGTTAGGCAATCATCAAAAGAATTTCTGAATATCGAGAAATCATCTATGAAAATCTCCAGAAAATTCTCGACCATGTCCGAGAATATCCCCATCATACACCGCTGAAATGTAGCGGGAGCATTGCATAACCCAAAGGGCATACGTCTGTAAGCAAAAGTACCGAAAGGACAAGTAAATGTGGTTTTGTCTTGATCCTTTTCGTTAATAGGGACCTGGATATAGCCAGAGTATCCGTCCATAAAACAATAATATACATGTCCAGCTAATCGTTCTAACATCTGGTCAATGAAAGGTAGAGGGAAGTGGTCTTTCCTCGTTGCGGCATTGAGTTTTCTGTAATCAATACTTACATGCCACCCAGTTTGAGTGCGTGTCTGGATCAACTCATTAGCCTCATTTGATATGACCGTGATGCCAGATTTCTTAAGGAATACATGAATAGGACATATCCATTGGCTATTAGAGATTGGGTAAATGATACCATTGTCAAAGCATTTGACGATTTCTTTCTTTACCGCCTCCTTCATGATGGGATTCAACCGTCTCTGTGGTTCTCGGGTTGGCTTGGCTTCATCCATCAAATGTATATGATGTTCCACAATCAAGGGACTAATCCCTTTGATGTCCGCCATCGTCCAACCAAAAGCCTTCCTATTAGATCTCAAGATCATCAAAAGAGCGTTCTTTTACTCTAGGGCTAGAGAAGCAGATATGATCACAGGTAAAGACTCATTCTCACCTAAATATGCATATTTAAAATGAGAAGGTAATAATTTGAGATCTAATGTCGGTGGAGAAACAATAGAAGGTGGGGTAAGCGAATGACATTCAGATTCTCGAAGAAGCTCATAGCTTGCAAAGGATACAGACTCAAAAAGTGATGAGTCAAAAGGTTCAGACTCAGGAGTGGACTCGTCAAAAGTGTCCTCACTATACTGTGCAAGATCAAGCAATGATGTGCTAATGTCATCGAGATCATCAAAGCAAAGTTAATCAACCTCGTAGCTTTCGGGAGATATCTCGTGGACAGAACAGATATCAAGAATATGAGCAGAGGGTTCAAATGGCTGACTTCCAATCTTATAAATGTTCAGCTCAATTGACATCTTCCTGAAGGATAGGGTCATAGAGTCGTTTGTACAATTAATGACAGCATTGGAAGTGGCAAGGAAGGGTCGACCAAGAATCACCGGAATTTGGTTCCGTGGGTTCGCTACAGATTGTGTATCAAGAACAATGAACTTCACAGGGAATACAAATTTCCCGACTTTTATCAACACTTCCTCAAGTTGACCCCTAGGTTTGGTGATTGATCGGTCTACCATCTGGAGAGTACAATAAGCTGGTTTTAACTTTCCAATCCCTAAGTGCTCATAAACAGAATATGGAAGCAGGTTAACACTTGCGTCAAGGTCAAGTAAAGCACGGTTAATGTTTTTACCCTCAATAGAAATCGAGATTATAGGACAGCCAGGGTCCTTACGTTTCTTTGGTAATTGTGGGGTAAAAGCTGTGCTAACATTATTTGTCATGAAGACCTTTTTGGGCACTTGAGTCTTCCTCCTCCCAGTGCACAAGTCCTTAAGAATTTTCTCATAAGACCGAACTTGTTGTATAGCATCTAGGAGAGAGATGTTGATGTTAACCTGTTTAAACAGTTCCATAATCTTCTCCATATGCGAACTTGTTTTGTTTCCCCTTAACCGATTCGGATAAGGATCTTTAGCAATAAGAGCTGGGTCGGACATTGGAGAAGGCAATGTGGGTCGAACAGATCCCAGAATTAAAGTAGTGATCGAGTGTGATGAACTAGAAGAAGTGGGCTGAGGGTTCGAGCCTTGAGGAAAACGGAGAATAGGCTCGCGAGAAGGTGGTGTAAGGTCAGAAGTGGAAGTGGATGTGGAAATGGAAGTGGAAGTGAAAGTGGAAGCCGGGGTGTCATTGACTATTTCATTATGAAAATCAATCTGTTCACCGACTTGATTATTCAGCATTCTTCCAGATCTCAACGTTGTGATGGCACTCACATTGTAATGTTGTGAATGCCCAGGATTCGGTAGGGGTTGAGATGGAAGTTTCCCTTTCTCTCTAGCACTCATTTCGGCATTTATTCATGCAATTTGTGGTTCTATCGATTTAATACTCTCACCGTGGGAGGCGGAGTCCTTCTTTATATCATCGAAAGAAGACTTTATATCAGCCGAAACTTGCATGAAATTGTTTAGAAGCAAATTCATGGTTTGTTCAAATGAAGAAGAGTTATTGATACCGGTCAATTGCAAAGAATTATTATATGGTGCAGAAGTGTTGACCGAATTTTAAAAATTTTGTGATTGAAAGGGGTGCTGACTCAGTTATAGTGGTTGTTGTTGTTGTGGAGGGACCATTTAGAAATTATTTTTATTTGGAACCGTGTTTTGAGTTTGGTGTTGGTTCCAAGCAAAGTTAGGGTGATTCCTCCAACCCTGATTATATGTGGAAGAATAAGGATCGTTTCTAGGTCTTTACTGGAAAGCGGCATTAGTGTGCTCTTGATCTTGAAACGGAGAGTTCAAAGGACATTCTTCCGTCAAATGTGATGGATCAGAACATCATCCACAAGCAGTTTTAGGGAGTGTCATCTGGTTTAGGGAGGTTAATAAAAATTTGTGTTCCATAGCTTCAAGTTTCTTTTGCATAGCTGCCATTTCAGCTTTGAATCCTATGGAAACATCCAGTTGATGGATACACCCCTAGAAGATGATTAACTAACACTCTCCTATTGCAAAGTTTTTTCAGCGAAATCTTCTAAAAATTTCCAGGCTTCACCATCATCTTTAGACATGAAGTTGCCTTGACATATGGATTCAAGCATCTGTTTTGTTGTAGGATTAATGCCCTCATATATGATTCTGCACAGATCCCATCGTTGGATTCCGTGATGAGGACGTTGAACTAACAAATCCTTGAAGCATTCAAAACACTTCCAAAATTGTTCATTGGGAAGCTGGGTAAATTGATTTATTTCTCTATGGATATGGGCGGTCTTATAATTGGGATAAAATTTCTTAAGGAATGCTATGACGCATTCATCCCAGTTTGAAATAGAATGTGCAGCTGTGTTATAAAGCAACTTCTCGGCGAAATCGCACAAAGTGAACGGGAGAAGACGTAGACGCATAGCATCCACAGAAAGTTGTGAAGTATCCATCATAGCACATACATTTTCAAATTTGGTAATAAAAACGTATGCATCTTCAGACTCGAGCCCGTGAAATTTAGGTAAAAGATTGATGTATTGTGGTTTGATTTCAAAGTTATCACCGTTGGCTGGTGGAATGGAAAGACAGGTAGGAAGAGGACCTCGAATAGGGTAGCATCTCTCTTGAAGAGAAATGCGGGGTGGGTTCTGCGCACCTGCGGGTGGTGGCAGAGTGGTGTTAAAGTTTGATGGAAATCCGTCCATCGCGATGGATGTGGTAGTGGGTGAAGAAAAAATAGATGTAGAATTACCGACTTCGGAGTCGATAGAAGGAACGCGGACAAGACGGGCACTAGAATCCCGTGTCCATCCGAGCATGCACTAAACGGTTTAGCACAAGTGGCAGCGTTTGTTAAAATTAAGAGAAAAGTTGGTTTGGTGTTTGTTTTGAAAAAGACGGATTTTGAAAAATCACACAAAAATGCACAAGCAACCCTAGATCTAATGGTCACCTAGGTCAAGTCTCTAGACCGTTCCTAGACTTCCAGAAGAAAAATCACAGGATAAATCCTCTACTGCCTCTTTATCTCTCATGTGGCCAGGTAAGTGCCAGGTAAGTGGGAGGGTCTCCGCTATGTAAGTAGCGGGCCTAATTAAGTAACCACTTGCCTTAGACACACTTGCCTTAGACACCACAAAAGAAATGCGGATAAGCAATAGATTACCCACGACCTTCTTCTATCCTAATTGAGTGCAACGGTTCATAGAGTCTTGTCTAGATATTTTTTAGTTAATGAAGGGTGATGCGGATGCTAGTTTTGTGATTTTTGGGGCTTAGGAAGGGTGATGAAATCTCTACCTAATCTGAATTTGGTCTTTTCCCCTTAATTTCCATGTTAAAATATGTACACAAACAACCAATATCAAAATACGCAACAAAATTTTTGTAGCGGCGCTGCGTATTTTTGCAAAGAATCCTACAGAAAATGGTTATTGGACAAGAGCAGAGAATAGATAAGAAAGTAAGAAATATACCTGAGAAAACTGGAGCTCCAATACGTCAAGAACGCCGCAGATCCACCGCCAAATGCTTGCTATGGCCGCGGTTCCGCAGTCAGTTTCGATGATCGTTGAACGAAAATTGCTACAGATGCTCCTTTCAGTCCTCTGGCCTTTTTGAATGCTCCAGAATCTTGATCTCACTGCTCCAATAATTCCAGATTCCGTTGCAAAATTCACAACTAATCGTTAAGCGCTTGATGCGATTTTGATTCAAAATTTTTGATGGAATAATAAAATTTCAACTTAAATAACAAGAACGAACAAAATAGCATGCAATCCCCAGCAACAGCGCCATTTGATTGATCTTATTTCGGATCGTGAATTTGTATGAAATGAAAAGTAATCACAATCAAAATATTTATAACCGCAATCAATAACGGTGTCGTTTGTAGTTTCGTTAATGAGAATGGATCGTCTACAGAGATTCATGTATTTGATCGGTCTTGCTTTAGATGAGTCGAAATGAAAATAGAAAAGAAAATTCAAGAAATAGATTCAAGACTTAATTGAGTTGTCATTTCAAGAAAATCAAGAAAATATATCAAGAATCAAGAAATCAAGAAAGTATCCAATATAAATTTGATTTATCAAGAATATGAAGAATAGCTTGTAGGAATCGATCGAATTAGTAGTTATGATGAATACTAGAAATGTCTAATCTTATCTATTGATGAACTATAGCTAGATCGATGACGATGAATGAAGATTAGGGATCTATTGAAGAAACTAGGGTTTCTCCTTCACTGTCCCTTGTCTTTTCATTGATCATCATTCAAATCTAGCTTCTAACAAAGAGGATCATCAATCATTTGATCCCTAATTTGCAACGAAATTATCAAGAATTGTGATCCCACTCCAAATTTGGTCGTTGATGATTCTTTTTCCTAAAGTTCATAATTCTCATAAGACTTAAGATTAGTAAAAGAATTTCATCATCATTTGATCTACCGATTCTCTCGAATTCTTTACAAGCGGAGATTTCACTCACACATTATGAAAATTAAAGAATCAGGAATGAGAAATTTCATAATCCAAGAATGTAAAGAAAACGAGAATTAACAATTTATCACCTTTATTAAATCTTCTTCAAATTACACCTCTCAATTTGATATTACAAGACTAGCTCTCGATCGCTCTTTTGAAAGGGGATTTGTCGTCGATTTTTGCGTGGTTCGATCGCCGTGAGTCATGGATCGGATGTGGATCTCTTGCTCTTGATGATGATCGGCGTTGCGATAAAGGATCTTCGATTGCTCGCTTGATTTTGCTCTCAATGGATCTTGATTTAATTGGATCTCAAATTATGTCACTCAACTTGAATTGAATTGTGGCTCAATTGTATAACAACTAACAACATTTTGAACAATCCAAAAATTAAGATCTAGATCCCCTTTTATAGCCCCCAAATTAAGCTTATTTCATAAGCTTGATTGTTATGCAGAGCCTTCTCGAAGAAGTTAGGTGGTTACGAGGTGCCTTGAGGAAGCTAGGAGGTTACAGAGAAGGTTCTGGAGAAGTCTCAACCGTCGAAGAGCCAACTCGGCCGCGGATCCGCAGCGGATCGGGTTGGATCGGCTGCGGTTCCGCAGCTGTTTGAAGAGATCTCTGCATGATTTCTCTGAGGTTGTTTAGTGTTAGCTTTAGGGTCTTCTTCTGATGTGTGGAATCTTATTATCCTTTCTGAATCTCTGCCAGATTTTATTTCTTTGACTTGGTGCGTTTTATCGGCAAATTTGCGATTCCAATTCTTTTACCTGAAAATTTTTCTGCACAAAATCTCAATGAAAAGTGTTGACATATACAATATCATGTGTGAAGTCATAAACACACAATTTCCTATAAAGAATGTTGAATATATATACAACACGTGGTATTTGATATTTTCCAGACAAACTGGTAATATGTGTTATATTTATATCAACTATCCTTAGATGATTAGAATAATAAGGAAATTGATGTGTTACAGATTGCAATATTTTTGACTGAATACAACTCCCTTGCCGAAAACTTCCAGTTAAGCCTTTTCTCACACGGCTGGAGTGGCTGCACATCGTTCGATCCACCCACGCAGGCTCGCCTTTACAAACAAGATGTCGGAGGGAAGGCGTATGCATTCAATCCCATGTAGACAGGCATCCACTCTGCGGAAGTACTCAATCCAAGTACGCACCAATGCCTCATCATGATAAGTGGCAAGAACAGATAAGGAAGCGTTGGCTTCAGCAGCGAATTCTTCGGACGCGACAGAAGTACTGGCGTGAAGATCTTTGATGAGAGCCGCCAGGGAATAAGCGCTTTGTTTTGCCATCCTCTTAGATACGCGTCGGGCATAAGGGCTTGGTAGCATGGAGATCCGAGACTCTAATCGGGTCAGGGCTGGCAAAGCTGTGAAGATATATGTGCGGTCAGTTGTATTTCCAAATATAGAGTAAACAAAACGATGCCAAAGATAAAACGTCACTTACCCACAGTCATGCAAGGTGGGTTTGAGAGATCCCTAGGTCCATGAAGAATCTCGACTTTGAATCTCGACTTCATCATCAGCTTCTAGAACTGTGGTTTAAAATGAAGGGCATATCAGCATCATTATAAAAATATAAAACAAAAAGGGCAAAAGAATACCAACCTTGGCCAGAAGAGAGCACTATGCTTTGTGGAGGTATCACTTGTGGCGCCGCCATGTCAATAAAACGCTGGAAGTTTTCCTCGGAGAAAAATCCATGATGGAAGCCACCAACTCCCGCAATTCTGAGGGAAAGAAAGGTTCAGATAACGGTGGGGTCATTAAACAAAATGTGTATGTATATAAGATTATCTTCAATGCTTTGCCCGCCGTAAACTGGAGGGATGGCAGCTTCGGCAGCCTCATCTACACCCTCAGGTGCATCACTGAGGATATATGTGAAATCTATATCCGGCATGGCAGTCTCCAATAGAGGGACAAAAGTCGACGCTGAAGGCCTCAAGCGGGGATAACAGTTTCAGCAATCTCTTCTACACCCTCCGGTGCGTCACTAGAGATATCCATGGGATCTATAGCCGGCAAGACCACCTTTGCTGGAGGAGTAGACGCTGAAGGGACAGAAGCCATCACCGGAAGCTCCACAGTAGGGATAGTAGCTTCAGTAATCTCCTCTACACCTTCCGGTGTGGTATGGGAGATATTCGTAGAATTCACAGCCATGGCTCGATCTGGGCTCAAACCCACTTCCGTTGCAGAAGTCCCTGCAAAGTTTTTGCAAAGATAAGGAGACGTGAAAGTAATACAAATTACTCGCCAAAAGAAAGACACGAAAAATACACATACCATTACGCCAGGGAGCCTGAAGTATGGCTTTTTCGAGACGTTGTTCTTTTCTGATCAAATGCGCTCTCCAGGTTTCAATTGCAACTAAATGACTGTCCGTCTTCAGTACAAGCTCGTCTTCAGAAACAACCGAGATGGGCTGTTTGAGAGCCTGTTCTTCTTCCATTGACAGAGGACACATGGGTACCTTAGGTAATAATTGGTCAACGTCATAGAATGCAATAGGGGGAAGGCTTTGTTCTAGGGGCGCACGTTTTCAGTCTCATCTCGTGAGCGCCTTAAAACCTCGGCCAATTGAGCAGCCTCCTCGACAGACGAACCGGGAAAAAGAAAATCATCGTCCGACTCCTGCATGGATATCGGCTCGTCCTGGATAAGGGGCTCAGATTCAAGAAAGACGTCGAGTAGGCCGGTTATTGACTTCTTTCGCCTTTTTGAGCCGGAGCTAAAACTAGCGTAGGAGCGCTTTCTCCCCATCGGTGCTTTGGCACGGCGCTGCCCAACCTCACCTTTAGTATCATCCTTTGGTGGCACCACTGCTAGTGCCATATCAGGAACTTCCACCTCGACTCTAGTACGCACCGGCATACCAGCAATGCGAGGGGCTGATTCTACATCAGCGCTTTAGGGATAAGCACCGAACTTCTATCCCTCAGAGGAGAGCGAACCACAGACCGCGGCCGCAATGAGGCGCTGGTGACCTGAGCTGGAGTGGGAGGTTTAAACTCGAAAAGCACCCGTCTCTTCTCTGCAATGACGGGGCCGACCCGATGGCGATACCAACCCTTGAAGGACCCCACAGGCCTCGGAAGATAGTTGGGCTCCGGGATCATGAAGAGGGAGCCAGTATTTAACCGCATGAAATGGTGAATGATATCGTGAGTAACCTCCAGGGAGTGGGCAAGCTCAACTAAAAATGCCTCGATAGGAACGCCCTGGTTGTAACCTAACTGCTGGGCAAAGCGATGCGGATTATACCGCATGAAGAGAGCAATGCCATTCTGGCGGAACACCAAATAACCCGGCCTGATTGAGTATAGATGCATAATCTCCTAAAGCTTTAGAGATGGTGCTCTATCTTTCGACAAATCAAACAATTGCTAAACGGGCCCTGCTGGAGCAGAGAGGACTCGATCGCTAAAAACCATTCCGTCTTCATTCGAGTATGGATTGAGCAGTATGCGGAGAGCCCCAAACTGGGTCGGATCGGGAGCGGAAGAATCAACCAACCTCATGATCCGCGGGAAGGTATACGAATCATAAAAATCTCGCCGCCGGTGTGCATCAAATGCTCCTAACACATGCATCTCGATCCACGATGTGAAGTAATGGAGGGAGAAATTCACGGTATCCGCACCCAGGCTCGAAGTACTTGCGGCAATGCTTAACCCATGATATAAATGCGATAATCCCGCAACACCAACAACTAATCGCGCCCCTTCAAATATGCGGGGATCAGGGTAGAAGACGGAGGCTCTCATGAAATGTCGATGCATCGGCATGGCAAACCAACTGAGCCAAAGACTGATAAAGCCGATAAAGAAAGTTTCTTCATCCATGCCAGGGGCCGCAATCGCATTGAAAGCTATGGATGACGAGTTTGGAATATAAAACTGCAGCAGGTCTTCCTCTTTGACCGGCAGTTTCTTCAGCCCGAATCCAAAAGGGTCT
The DNA here is from genome assembly GCA_030015575.1 of Agapanthus africanus. NCBI lineage: Eukaryota > Viridiplantae > Streptophyta > Magnoliopsida > Asparagales > Amaryllidaceae > Agapanthus > Agapanthus africanus. The sequence goes on along the minus strand of CM057347.1, from coordinate 308,361,027 downwards.
TCAATTTTCGTGAATTTTGGAGCCTTCTTGGATAAGACATCCTCACGAAGAAAGCAAGCAATAAAAGCGTCAAAGGTGACACCTTTCCCTTTCGATGTCATGAACAGTTTTTCCAAAATACCCAGGGCCTTGATTAGACTCGGGTACTTATGACGAACAGCGTTCTCAGTCATCAGGCCATCAAGCATAGCAGGCACCGTAGCAAAGATGTACTCATCAGGAGGCAGTAACTCTTCATAATGCTCTCCCCTGATCGGCAACCCTGAAACTTCATGAAACTCCTCCAGTGAGATCAAGACTTCGCGATCCCCTAGCAAGAACTTGTATGTAAGAAGATTCTATTGGTTTAAGAAAGCCTTGACCCACCAGATGTGAGGGGTGTGAAAATAGAATAATGACGCATGCACTGCTTGGTACAACCTAACCTTCTATAGTCGTGCGCGTTGGGCGGAGAGAATGTATCGAGCCCAGGGAAGGTAGTGTTAGTTATATGTATGCCCTAGAGGCCATTACTGTACATAGGATGTATATTGTAGTGGATGCTGGGACATATATAGGTAGGACTTTCTTACTCGACATGATAGTACGCTATCTGATTGCTCTTTATCTTAACATGTATACTTTCTGTCTCTCTGTTACATGTTGATAAAGCCCTTAGGATGTGTACTCGACTTCCAGGACTATGATGTAGATCATACTAGTGGGGCCTGGGTAGTCAATGAGTACATCCTTCAATGTTTCTAGTCGTGAGAATATCGAGACGGGGCATCGATATTCCAGAGTAGACTTGCGTATATCTTCTCGACCCATGTGATGGGCGATGGATGATCCCATATCCATTGGTGTTTGACATCAGAGATGGTATGCGGGTGCTCAGTGGAGACTGGGTACACTGAACGGACTCGCCGAGAACTCCCAGATGGTATTATACCTTACGTCAGATGGCAGTTCTCTGGTGACACTGGTACAGCTTAGTCTGTTGACCCGAGATCGTCATAGAGTCTTGTGTGTCTCCCAATGTGCTTTGATTTCCACCCTACCACGGCTCTACTGAGTCGTGCAAATAGGTGGTTTTTGGGTACAGTCCCGATTCACATGGAGGCAATGAGCGATAGGAGAGGATTCGTCTCTCCCGGTATTGGGGGTTGATGTTGTGCTATGCTCGACTGGCCATAACTGGAAATCCCTGGCCAGGGTTGCTGTGATTTACTGGTAAGTGTTATCAGTAGTTTCACGCTTGTTATGGACCTTATATCGGCCTGACTTATCAAGCTACTGGGGTCTGACGTTTACCACCCCTAGGCGAGATATGCGACATATCAGACGAACAGACCGGACTGTACAGTAAGTGTTACTGGTTGGATTCACAGGAGTGTGAGCGGGCTTGCTCGTTGATCTTCTGATCGCTCAATACCCGGGTGGCCGTTATGTTTATGTAACACCTTAGGTCGTGTTTAGGGGTTAATTATATTTTAATAGATAGTTCTTGGTAAAAAGTTTACCAAATTAGGTTTCAGATATTTTATTCTAGTTAATGATATTTTATTAGGATTTTTCTAGGCGCACACACACTTGTGCATGTAAACTAGGGTTTAGATTTGGGGTTAAAACTATGATTAGCAACCATGCAGGGTTAACCTATTGTTTTAAGTGTTTTGTGATTTAATTGGGTTTTGTTTATTTTTGTGTTGTTCTTTTCTTTTATAAGAAATGATGTGGACCTTGTTGACTTGGAGAGAGAGGGAGAGTATGGGCAACATTGCTTGACCCATGCTCATTTAATGAGAAAGAGAGAGGGGGGTTGACTAGCGTATTCTCACTTCTTTTCCTCCTCTATCTCACTCCTCTCACTCTCAACACACACACACACACACTCAGCAGAGAGGGAGAGAAAGAGAGAGAAGCAGCAGCAGCAGAAGAGGCACCAGCAATAGCAGCAGCACCAGGAGCAGTAGCAGCTCCAGCAGCCTCTGTAGCAGCTCCAAACCTTCTCCTTCCTCTACTTCCTGCACTCTAAGATCCTTAAGTGAGGTATGATATGAGCCTAACTTCCTTGCTTGCTAAACAAGTGATTGTTAAGCTTTATTAGTGTTAAAAAGTGAGATTTTGTGCTTGAAATGGTGATTTGTGTGAACTTATGGTTTAGTGCTGTTAATAGTGGTTAACCTAGCCTAATTAGGTGTTATTAAGACCATGTAAACCTAGTTAGACCCCAGATTACACCAAAATATCATAGGGTTTCAAATTGTGCAAATTTAGTATTTTTAAGTGAACTTTTTGGATTTCTGTGATCTGCTATAGGCCCGGGTTGTTCAGGTTGAAATTGAGTTAACTGGAGCTTGTACACAAGGTATAGACCACACAACCAGAGCCCGAGACCCCCAACCCATAGCGAGGCCGCCAATTTATTCATTCTGGCCGCAATTTGTGGCCAGATAGGGGAATTTTTGGGTGATGTTTGGATGGGTAGGAGTCTGTTGTTATTTCTAGGCCAGTGGTATGTATAGTTCCGCAATTTGTTAGCCTGGGTAGAATCTCGGACGTTATATCGTATTTCTAGTACGTTTGGTTCGCGCGATACGTGCGATACGCGAGAGGGTTCCATGATTCAGCGTATCGCGGCGTATCGGGGTTAGTTTTAGACGCGTGCAAACGTTTAGCGTATCGTACACACGCACGTTTAGTTCGCGACGCGAGCGTATCGTTTGACGTCGATATCACGTTTTGCGAGATATTTGCTTATATATGGATTCTTGTGAAATTCCAGGTTCGCAGGCGGGTACGTCGGACGAAGTTAAGAAAGGGAAGCAGGTGGTCAGCTACGAGTAGTGCACGACCAGGTGAGTAGATTTAACATATACGGGGAAATCGCCCGTATGGCGTTAAGCGTCAGGGCGAGTTAGGATATTAGGTTGTAGATGTTCATATGGACTGTAGTACCATACCTTATTGTTGCATATAGAAATGATAGCATAGGACACTGCATTGTCACTAACGGTTCAAGTCGCACGAGCACGCTTGATATGCTACACTCACACCGTTAGTGATTGCCATGACACTCACATTATAGGATTGCTATAAATCATATATTATACTGATTCCACCCTATTGATGTTGTCATGAATTGCCGCATAACAGCATATGTTATATCCATATTCAGGCACATATGTATCACATACCCCTACTGGTACTACATGCACACTGTATATTCATACCAGTGCACACATATATTGATATGTTCATACCTGCACACATGCACACTGTATATTCATACCAGTGCACACATATATTGATATGTTCATACCTGCACATATGCACACTGTATATTCATACCAGTGCACACATATATTGATATGCTCATACCTGCACACATGCACACTGTATATTCATACAAGTGCACACATATATTGATATGCTCATACCTGCACACATGCACACTGTATATTCATACCAGTGCACACATATATTGATATGTTCATACCTGCACACATGCACACTGTATATTCATACAAGTGCACACATATATTGATATGTTCATACCTGCACATATGCACACTGTATATTTATACCAGTGCACACATATATTGATATGTTCATACCTGCGCACATGCACACTGTATATTCATACCAGTGCACACATATTGAGATGTTCATACCTGCGCACATGCACACTGTATATTCATACAAGTGCACACATATACTGATATCTTCATACTTGCTTAGATTACGCATTGAGATATGTTGTTTCCATGTAAATTCTGGATTTGGGGAACCGTGGATATTTCAAAGAGAATAGTTAATTATTTAAAAACCCGGTTTCCCTTGATATGATATTTCGGTGCGTCCACCATGTGTTTTCTCGGTACTAGAGTGATATATGTGAACCCGAATCGAGGAGTTGGATGAGGCCGATTACGGGTACATGGTGGACCCGGTATGGTACCCCGGGGCGAGAACGGTTTCGCTGTGTAGTAGACGGTGAGCCTGGCAGAGGGACTACTACCTACCGGTGATTGGTTGGACCTGGCGGTTATCCGGAGGATACCGACCAGAGTCTATGGATGGATACGGGACGACTCGTACTGCCGGGGCCGAGGGCCGATACCGCAGACAGAGCCCGTGGGCTGATCCGGACTGACGGATGCCCTATACAGGAGGATTTGCGTGTCGATGCTTGGCACGAGTATTTCTTGATATTTTGGGTGCCGATGTTGGGCACTCACGGTTATATGAGATTTACAGGATTGGAGGACCGAGGAGGATGACGACATCTGAGTAGTATTGGGTTTTGGGTACATTGATGGGTACCGATTATACTTTCTACGATGACATTCCGTGTAGATGTTATATTTCCCATGCTCAGTATGTAGTAATTGATATCTCATCCTGTACCTATTATACCTGATATAGTACACATTGCTATACCTGATCACTGTATACCCTGTTCATTCTATATAGGGTTGTTAGATTTCATTGCTATACATGAACATTGCATACTCTGTTCATTCTATATAGGGTTGCTAGATTTCATTGCTAGACATGATCATTGCATACCCTGTTCATTCTATATAGGGTTGTTAGATTTCATTGCTATACATGATCATTGCATACTCTGTTCATTCTATATAGGGTTGTTAGATTTCATTGCTATACATGATCATTGCATACTCTGTTCATTCTATATAGGGTTGCTAGATTTCATTGCTAGACATGATCATTGCATACCCTGTTCATTCTATATAGGGTTGTTAGATTTCATTGCTATACATGATCATTGCATACTCTGTTCATTCTATATAGGGTTGTTAGATTTCATTGCTATACCTAATCATTGCATACTCTGTTAATTCTATATACGGTTATTAGATTGCATTGCTATACCTGATCATTGCACACCCTGTTCATTCAATATAGGGTTGTTAGATTGCATTGCTATACCTGATCATTGCATACCCTGTTCATTCTATATATGGTTGTTAGATTGCATTGCTATACATGATCATCACATTTCTTGCTCATTACATGGAGATGTTATTAGATCGCACTTGTTGCATGCTTGAGCATCCAGTTCCTCATATAGATGTTATTTGTTGATATAGGTTAGAGTATAGTAGCACGTGCATACTCGCGATTACCTTTATATGTTACCTTCTATTCACGAGTTGGCAACTCACCCCCGTTGTGCCACAGTGTTTGCAGGTTGCCCTTCGGAGTAGTCGCGGCAGGCTGCATTCTTGCATCTTTTGACACAGATACCCCTACAGTTGGTGTGCTAGCTCTTTTGCTGATAGGTGGGTTTTGTGCGGTATCTGGTTATCTTTTAGTTATGTACATTGTTGTATCTAGTACTCTCCATCTACCACTTATGTATTGACTTAGAGACCAGTTGTGAGGACGATGTATATTATTTTGTATTCTGGTGTCGAGCTCGTTGTGAGCCGACTTTACTTATGCAGTTATTCTATCTGTGATGTTTCCCACTTGTCGCTCATTTTCTTCGCTACGGCGTCGTATATTGTTATCTTAGTAATTGGTTCTTTTAATTGCTTAAATCACTCTATACTATTACTGGTTTGATTTCTGGGTTTTCGGCTTACTTAGTCGCGTTACGCCTGTAGACGTTACGTGGTTAAGTGCCGGTCACGGGCCAAACTTTGGGTCGTGACAGTTTAGCAGACCGCTTGCGCCCTGTGGGTGTTTGATATGATCATCACCTGCTGCCGGCGTATTGACGAGTCTTTAGAGTCCTACACAGAGGTTTCCTGGCTCAAGCAAAACGAAATATGAGCGCATATGAGATATGTGTGGGACCGAGAATAATGCGTGTATGAGATACCGTATTCTATTCTCGCGATGAATGTATCGATTGGTTGTATGTGATATAACCTAATTATCGAATCGAGGATTGATTCGATAAGTCGATACATTGGATATTAGTCCGTCATATGCGATATGACCGGATCGTTAAATCAAGTGTTGATTTAATGATTTAATGTATAATTATATATTAGATATATTACTTTACATTGACTAGTATTGTTCACTTAAGATGGATTTTCTCACTTGATATGCACATTGTATATATATGATATAGTTTTGTGCACTAGTTTGTATCATGTTTGATGATACATGTAAACTTGGGTGAATGTATGCTTTAAACTATGTTTAGGTAAATGGTTAGGGTTTTGCTTAATTATTTATTTTATTTCATTTATTTTTGCAAGAAATAAAATGGTCTCTTTTTGTTTCTTTGCTAGAAGCTTCATGAAGCATGCTAGCATCTTTGAAAAAGTCTAGCCATTTTGGATTTTCCCTTGACCTAACCATTCACCTAAACCCTAGTTTATTCTCTATATTAGTTTACTTCACCCATGGTTACATATATGATAAGAATCACTTGATTTATTTTAAGAGATAATTCATTTTCTTTCTTCTTCATCTTCTTGTTCAAGTGAAGAAACCATTCTTGAAAAATATCAAGTGTTGAAATCAAGTGAGAAATCCAAATCCAAAGTGAACCCACTTCCTATTTCTTCATCCTCTACCACTTGCCATGTAGTATAGGGTGTTTTCTTCACAAGTTTCATGACTTGGTGAAGTTGGAGCTTGATCTTGAGTTGCCTCGACGTAGATCATCTTCGGCATCGAAGTCGACGACCTAGCCCGATCATTTCTCCGATGAAACCATCGCCAGAGTCCGGGATCCGATGATCGCAGTGGAGGGACGTCATCACGGAGCCAAGGAAGTGGAGGACCGGATCTACAAAGGTTGTATTTCCATTCACTTAGTAGTTAAGCTGTTAACTTGCTTGTAGTTTCGCCTATCCTCTAGTTAACGATCGTATTAGGGTTTCTCGGCACATAGAAAATTTTGAATTAGCCATGTTTGATCAGTTGTAGAATCTCATGGGTGTGCCTAGGAACCCTACAGTGGTATTAGAGCCTAGCTAGAGCTTTAGGCGAAGTGTAGAAGATATTATAAGTCCGATCGAAACATGAAACCCTAATCCGACCCCTTCTCTGTACATTTTTCAAAACTGTGCATTTTTCCGAATTAAAAATATGCAGAAAAATCAGTAGGGTTTTCTAAGAACTACTGTGCAAAACGAGCTTCTGAATCAATCAAAGCGCTGCGGAACCGCGGCACGAGCAGGGCTCGTGCGGCGGTTCCGAGGCCGTATGGTCACCTTTTTCATTACTTTTTGCACAGTAATTTCTTTCATTCATTGCTGAGTTTTCTGGGAATTTTTAATGTTTGCTCAAGAGTTGAGTTTTCTGGGTTGTATTGGGAGTTCGTAGATTCGATCGGATTATCAAACTTTGTCTATGTGTTTTTCCGGGTAATTTTAGAATATGTTAAAAAGTTCGACCGAATATAAATACCCACTTTTTCCCCTGCCGGGAAATTTCCAATTGTTGGATTTTTCCGTGGTTTAAGAACGTTCTAAGTAGTGCAAGTAACGCGATGGTCCCTCTAGAAGACAACAAACCTTAACTCGATTATGTGACCGTCTTGAACTGCCCTTTGAACCTTAGGGTTTGGGGGTAGTATGGCGTGCCACATGTGAGGCGTTGGCTTGACCCTTCTACGGCTGGACCGTTGGTACTGAGGCATGAAGTGAATGTTTTTAAACTTATTTCATGTGTTGAGCTGTTTCGGGAAAACTTGGGTGTTCGATTGTTCGATCGGACAGTTTAACATTTTCTATTTATCCGGAATGTCATACAATAATTGGAATTCACAAGTAGTTATGAGATAACTGAATGAATGTTATAAATCTAGCGGTTTAGTCTCACTTGATCGGTTGCCAAGGAATTTTGATATGATCAAAAGTCCGTCGCAATCACGTAGCGTACGCGGATACTCGCCGGGTAAACTTAATAGACAGCCACGCCCCATAGCCCCGACCAAGTGACTGTAGGAGAACCCCGTCGCCGAAAGCATCCGTTCGGGTACTCGCGGCAGCGGTGTTCCGCCTTGGTGCACTTCGTCGACGGCGTCGGGGGTGCGGCCGCCTACTAAAGTTTGCGACGAGCATTCGATCAGGATGTCGGGAATCTTGTTGAATTGCCCGACTTGATATTGAAAAGAGTTTTCGATAATGAGACTAAAATGCGGAGTTTATAATTGTTAGGCATGCGATGTATAAGGAATTCATTTGATTAGGCATGCGATATCTAAAGAGTTTGCGGATTCCAACTGTTGTAGTTTTACACTTTCTTTTTTGTGACCGTAAGTGTAATATGTGATATCGCCGGTTTCGTTGCTATATGTCAACGACAATTGGGATACGCATGTTTACTTACGTTGATGACATGTGATGTTATGTGTTGCTGGATATGTTATATTGGATCGTCGTGTTTGAATAGCCGGGGGTTTTTATGTTAGATGAGTGTTTTTCATTTTCATTCATGTAAAAACTTGTATGTAATATTCTTTTATTAGGGCACTTCCAGGTTGCGGATTATGTCACCATTTGTATATTATTTACTTTTCCGCATTAGGATAGACCCACGGAGGGGAGCACAAGTAACCGAGTTCTAGGGTCCAGTGGGAGACCATCTCGAGGAGTCGTGTCCGGGTCTCCTAACCCTAGAATTGGTAGGGTTGCTTGCCGCTCTCGTAGGGGTCTAGGAGTGTGGGATTGGCTATTCATCACGACCGTGGAATCCGTGTTTTATACTGGCTCGTATTAAAAACACGGACGTCATAGTATATCCAATATTTCATATAATATTTTCTGCTGCGTTATCTGTGATGTGATCATGTGATATGTTCAGATAGATATAGTATATAGTATATATGATATAGTATATAGACGTTGCTTATGTTTTACACCCGCGCTAGCCCTGCCCCGCTCTGCCGTTAGTTACCTAACCTAACAGTGCAGACGGGACATCGAGGCGAATGCGGATGGCATAAGCGTACGTTATATTTATCTGTGATGTTTAGGTGGACTTAAATGATGGGACATTCATTAATGAGATTAATGAAAGAAAATAAACCTAAAAGATGTTGTGGAATCGAATTTAAAAAATAAAAATAGGTAGCTACAGTTCTTGCTTTGCATCGCGGTGTTCCTTGTAGAACATCCTACACCTTATTCGATAAGGAAAGGACCGAGATCCCTTCACCGGGAGTGACTCCTTTAGAAATAACTGGCAGATGCTATAACCCTCGGTTTGTTTTTTGATTGCTTCTATAGTTTTCGCTTTGCACAGCGGTATATATGATATATCCTACACATTATACGATGAGGAAAGGGCCGACGATCCCTTCACCGGGAGTGACCCCTTTAGCAAAACTAGAAAAGCCTCAAAAACACTCCATTTAAAAACCATTTGATTCCGCAACGAGATCAAGTTCAAAGCGTTAAAGGTTTTATTAAAAACCATTCGCAACCCTCCGTCATTTTAGGAAGTAGAGTACTTAGTATTCGTGCTGTGTTTGTTGACCATAGTCAAGGCACAGTGTACGGTAGCTAAGTGATGTCTTCCTACACCGCATATGATGCGATTAGTTAGGACAGTCGCGTGACTTTGTTGACCTTAGTTAAGGGTCATGTTGGTGGATCTAATTAATCACGAAATGACGAGTAGAACTTGACTAGTACTTATGATTTGTTGACCATAGTTAAGGTCATAGGTGCTAGGGGTAAAAACCTTTATCGGGAGTTTCAAGTGTTGAAATTTGCAATGAGATTGCATACCTTCTATATGATAGTTGGATCCCGATACCCACTGCGACTAATTGTTACTCCTGGGAGAGTTTTGCACTTTGCAATTAGCCGATCAAGTAGGTGTCTAGAAAGGTGTCAACGGAGTTACGCCTCTGGGAAAACGAGGTTTACTGTAATTAGGTCCGTGCGAAAGCACGGGGAACCTTCCTCAAAGTACCGACACTGGCCTGGCTGAAAGATTGGCGAACTTGTAGAGTGTAATTAATCCCGGCTAGTCTTTCCTTTTAAGGTTTGAAGGAAGATTTGATAAAAACAGTGGGAGCCATCCTGATTAGATAAAAATAATAACCAATCTATTCTTGCAAGAGCGCACGCAGAGCATTTTCTTCTCTCATTCTCCAGGTAGCGACCATATCACGCCTTAATCAAGATAATAATATGGATGTATTGACCGAACCCACTTGTCATACTGAGCTGGGGAACGTTGATCCCGCTTCAACTTATAATTGTTATAAGACAGAGCAGGAAATAGAGGAATACCTGAATTCCTATGCCGCCCAAATGAAGAAAATGCATATGATGCATCTCCTTCGGGTGTGTTCATTACAAAGAACTGTTTCTCTGTATCCTCTATGTCCTGGGTATTTGATACCGGATCAGGATCCCAGATATGTAATCTGTTACATAGGGCTACGGAAAGGTAGAGAACTGAGAACGGGTGATAAGTTTCATGAGACAGAAAAGGGTGTAAGTGTTGCAGCCAAGTCTGTTGGTCACTGTCACCCTGTATCCCAAATACATTGATTCTGAACGAATGTTATTAGATACCGAACCTGATATACAAAACTATATCAGTCTCTTTATTAGTAAAGAAATGATAAAATTTTGTATTGTTGGATAATGTTTTGAACATTTCCTATATCAAAAGTTGATCGGTTCAGGCACGTTATCTAAAAGCATTGATGTTCTAAATCAGACTACGGTTCTTAGTATACAGAACACACACAAGAGGAAGAGTTCAGAAATGAACGAATCCTTCTTGAGGCATTGTAGACTGTCATATCAATGCGACCCGACTGGCTGAAGTTACATTTAGATGCATATTTAAATCAGTTTGAATTTACATATTGTGAAACTTGCCAGTCATGTCACAAAGATAAAATAACCATAGCTCTGTTCGCTGGAAATAGAGAAAGAGTTAGTGAACTCTTGGGATGATACATGTTGATGTATGAAGGTCCCCTGTCTACACATGCAAAGACCGGTTCTTTGTATTTCATTACATTCTCTGATAATCTCTCAAGATTCAGACATATGTTCCTGTTGAAACACAAGTCCGAACCTTTTGAGATATTCACAGAATATTAGTTAGAAATAGAGAACCAAAAACCGGGTATAAGTATTATGTCCTATAATAAGATCAGGGAGGAGAATACTTGTGCACGGGATTCCTGGACTATTCTAAAGGAGAATGAGATTCTCTCTCAGTGTTACTCCTCTGTATACACCACAGCACAACGGTGTATCGGGACGGAGCAATCGCACCCTATATGATATGGTGCGCTCTATGATGAGTACTGCTGAGTTACCTATTTCCTTTTTGGGAGTTATGCACTTGAGAAGCTGCATACCTATTGAATAGGGTTCAAATTAAATCAGTTGTTGGAGATAATGCCCTCAGAGTCAATTATTGGATCACAGGCACGTGATTGCGATGATTGAGGGAGGACCTATCCCGGTAAGACAGTCTCACTCGAGATGATAGTATGCTATCTGGTTTACCTTTATCATCGTGTACTGCTTTAGGTGACCTGACAGGTCGCTATTGCACGTTGATAGAGCCCCTAGGATTCTTGCTTGGCTGCCAGTAGTATGAGGGCGATCATATAAGTGAGAGCTGGAGTCTATAAGCACATCCTTAAAAGGTCCCTAGTCGTGGGAGTTTCGAGACAGGGCATCGATTCTCCAGAGTAGACTAGTGTATACAGTCGAGACCCCGACGAGGGGCGGTGGCCGGTCTCACAAGCCACTGGTGTCAGTTGGTTCACCTAAGATGTATACAGGTGCTCATTGGGTTATGAGTACACCGGACAGGACTTGCCGGGAACATGCTAGTTGGTCTTATACCTGACGTCAGATAGCAGTTCCCAGGTGACATGTGTACAGGTTAGTTCATCGACCTGGGGATCGTCATTTGTCTCGTGTGAGTTCCCACTGTGCTTTGATTACTACCCTACCACGGCTCAAAGGAGTCGTGCAAACAGGTTTTAGTTGGGTACAGTCCCGAGCCACATGGAGGCAGTGAGCGGATCTTCGGGGGTTCGTCTCTCCCGGTATTGGGGGTGAGGTCGCGCTGTGTCTAGGAGAGCCATTACACGAAGTCCTTGGCCAAGGCAGGAGATTTACTGGTAGGTATTCCAGTAGTATCTCAGGGTGTTCTGGGCTACACTCCGACACGACTTGTACCGCTTTTGGGGGTCTGACTTTTTACCAACCCCCTAGGCCCGCCATGCGATGCTCGTAGACGAACGGACCGGACTGTACGGATATTGTCACTGACAGGCTCAGTAGGGTGTCAGGATGAGTTCGCTCATCGACGTCCCTTTTAGTCAATAGCTGGTGGCCCGTTACGTATTGGCTTATACCTCTGACGTGCTAGTGGTTAAATCCACAGCCATAGTATTGACGAGTCTTTAGAGTCCACCACACATTCAGTTACTCAGCTTTCGGGCGAAACGCTGTAGAGGCCGTATGGAGATATGGCAGGGTCCGATCAGATACGTGCGGTATTGCACGGGTCAGGATCGGACGGTTTGTACTAGTGGCCGTATGGATATATGGCAGGGTTCGATCTGATACGTGCGGTATTGCACAGATCAGGATCGGACGAACATTACTAGCCGGCTTTGGTTTAAGCCGGATACTAGTTTAGTACAGTGTAGATTTTGTCTATTTGCATTTGTATCCGGACGGAATACAGATGCGGGTGTGTATGCACAGTATTGGGGGTTTTCCTGTAATTTATTACGGGACCAGTTTTCTGGAGTTGCCAGTTTGCATTCCGTTCCGGCCGGTTTTCCTTTGTTCTTTCCCGGCCGGACTTTTCCGATGGAGGGGGTTATTTGCAATTGTGCAAATAACATTTGTGGAAGGGGTTTCTTGCAATTGTATTCTTTATGATATGTTAAGCATCTTTCTTCCATCACTTGCATTAATTAAGTTAAGGGAGGGTATGGGTTTGATGTGGATTGGTTATGGTTGATGTTTGTTTATGGTCACCCTTTTCTCTTCTCCTACCATCACCTCCCTTCATGCTACAAATCCCTTCCCTCCACCATTCTCATTTTGACAAGGGGCCGGCCACAATTTTGAGAGGAGGGAAAAATGAGAGAGGTTCATTTTCATTTGGTGTGGGAAAATTAATCATCCATCTCATTTTTCATTGCTACCAAAAAAATCCCCAAGTTCATATCTTGTTGATTCCTCCATCAAGGCAACATAACCCCAAAGAGACAAGCATCATCTACACTATATTATACAGCACTTCTTGGGCATGTCGACTTGCCAGCTTCATGCCCGAGTAGCCTCGGCATTGAGGTGGGAGCCCGTAAAAGATACAGACGATGTGGTGCCCTTCCGGCAAGGAGGCGACGACCGGAGTTTCCGCGGGAGATCGGGACGATGACGAGAAGACCGGAGGACTCGGATCACTTGGTATATCTCTTCCCTATCTTGTTAGTTAGCTAGGACAAGTTTAATGGTCCGATCCGGAGTTTAGTGCGCGGTGGTGCCGGTTTGCAAAGTTCGCAAAATTAAAGTTTATCACCGTTTCCGCATTTGGCCGTCGGATTGACGACCGGGGCGCCGCCGTGCACTTACAATGGTATCAGGGCCTCGCCATTAACTTCGTCTAGCTTTGTTTGATGTGTTTTGCATTTCCGATCGACAAAAATTCCAAAATCTACTTTTTTGTTAGCATCAGTTTCTGTTGAAATTTTTTGGTCTCGAAAAATTTTTCAGGTTGTAAAACATTGATGTACTGGAAATTCTAAGACTACTGGGAAAATTCGACACAGTCAGTCGACGACTTAAGCGCGGAACCGCGGCCAAATCCCCACTTGGGCCGCGGTTCCGCGGCACATTAGTGTCCTCACTGTGTCCAATTTCTCCAGTGGGCTTCTGGGATAATTTTAGGGGTTTTGGAATATTAATTTTGGGCCCAGATTTTCTGTGAGTGCTACAGTATTACTTGGGGGCCCACTTGTTAATTTTTGATCGATCGGATATATTTTAAACACATTATTTCACAGTATTTACATTATATCTGCGACCGTGAATGTCACTCGATCGGTAAATCCGGTCTAACTGCTATAGCCCGGTTAGACGGATTTGCGAACGTGACTTTCACGTTGATGTTCTGTGTTTTGCTGTGATGTTGCGGATCGGTCGTGGGGGATAGCCTGGATGCAATTCTAGTACAGTTTCTGTTGTATCATGTACATTTGATATTGCGGGGCGAGCGTCCGACATGTGGACTGCCGTCACTGCCTGTTCGTATTATTCTTTTGGGGCACGACCAGGTTGCGGTCGATGTACCTTCTGTATGTATATTTTACTTTCTGTACTAGGATTACCCCGCGGAAGGGTGCACGGATAGCCGGGTTCTAGAGGGCAACGGGCCCGCATCTCATGGCATTGAGACGGAGGGGGCTTCACTCTAGGATTGGCGGGCTATTCGCCGCACTCATAGGGGGTACAGGTTGACCCAGGTGGGGTGCCCAAGTTACCGGATTCCGTGAAGTGCTGGGTGGTCCATTCACGGCGCTGAAGGGGGCTGCCTCGCTTCAGGTTTTGGCGGGTAACTTGCCGCGCCCGTAAGGGTCTAGGATTTCATTGCATAGGCTATCCACACGACCAGGGGAACGTCGGGTTTCAGTAGTGGCTCTGTGAAACCTGGGGATCCCAGATATCTGTATTGTTCTGTGATGCTGTACATTTCTGTGATGTTGCATTTTATTCACGCCTTGAGCGAATATAATATATTGGTATATATATTAGTAGATGTTGTATATGTTTTTCATCCGCGCTAGTCCAGTCCCCGCTCTGCCGTTAGTTAGCTAACCTAACGGGTGATGACGGGACCCAGTGGCGAATGCGGATGGCATATACGTACGTCAGTATATTTTCGTTCTTTGTGGTGTGATCAATTGATGGGACTGCGTTGATTCGGATCAATGCAAGTTAAAACAAACCTATTCTGATGTTGTTGGAACACTTTTCAAAAAGCTGTTATTGCAAGGACGTTCACTTTTGTTTTGCATCGTGGTATTCATTTGGAATATCCTGCTCCTCAGTCGACGAGGCAAGGGCCGAGATCCCTTCACCGGGAGTGACCCCTTGGACAGAAGTTTGCGTCAGGGCATTAACTTCACTATAGCCGATTACTTTTGCTTTGCATCGTGGTATTCACTTGGAATATCCTGCACCCCATTCTACGGGGAAAGAGCCGAGATCCCATCACCGGGAGTGACCTCTTTAATAAAGGTTTTCGTCACTATATTTTCTAAAAAGCTATCCGTTCCTTCAACGATATCAAGTTCTTTACGTTAAAGGTTTTCGCCAGAAACCATTCGTAGCCCTCCGTCATTTCAGACGGGTAGCACGTAGTATTCATGCTATGTTTGTTGGCCTTCGTCAAGGCATAGTGTATGGTAGATGCTTGTTGCCTTTCTGCAGCATAGATAGATGCGTTGGTTTGGGACAGTCGTATAGCCTTGTTGGCGTTCGTCAAGGGCTTGTGCGGGTGGGTTCAAATCAACCTGGAGAATGATGGGTAGAACTTGACATGTGACTTATGATTTGTTGGCCTTCGTCAAGGTCATAAGAGCATGGGGCAGAAATCCACATCGGGAGTTTCAAAAGAACTGAAACTTGCCAGATATGCGCATACCTTCTGGAGTGTGATAGCGTGAGCGGATTCCGTCACGTTATCATGCGATGATAGTTGGATCCCGATTCCCACTGATGAGTTAGTTTACTGCTCGGGTGACCCCGACTGATTCTTCTTTCAGGTTTGGAGGAGAATTTGAGGTACAGTGGGAGGTTTCCTGATTGGATAAATTGGTAACCATTCTGATCTAGGTTAGAGTGCACGCTGAGTGTTTCTTTTCTCTCTCTCTTTGGCAGCGACCATTGACCCGACCCTAAGACTATGACTCAGTGACCAAGTTGACCGAACCTTCTTAACACTGGCTTTTGGATTGTCAGAGTTGCAGACCTCATTGCCACTCCTACTTTTACCCTTTTCTCCAGGACACCCCGTATTACTGCGAACGTCCACTTCCATTGGACAAAGCCATCGTATGGTTAGATACGAACTCGAAGGAATTCGAGGATGGTTTCCGGTTTTGGAGAAAACGGATAGGATTATTCAGTTGTCTTTTCCCTTTTACCTTCTCTCAAGTTGTGAGTACTCCTTGGTTTAGGAGATAGTACACCTATTATGCAAATTGGATAGTCTTCTTCCAAACCTTAGGCTGGTGCCGACCGGTAGGGAATGAAGAAAACCAATTAGCCTAAACGGTGTACAGAAGGTATTAAGATTAAGACAAAATAAAGGGATTAGTAAGAGGGCAAAGTAAATTGCGACTGCTGATTCACGACCAAACCAAGTATTCCTTCGCCAATCCTAAATCACCTTTGTATTTCTCCAGGACACTCCGTATCACTACGAAGATCCACAGTTTATTTGGATACTCCATCGTATGGTTATATACGAACTCGAAAGGAACTTGTTCCAGTTCGGGGATGGATTCTGGTTCAGGAGAAATAGGAATAAGGTCTATTCGGTTGTCTTTTATCTTCACCTTCTCTCGCATTGCGAGTGCTCCTAGGACTAGGACAGTACACCCATTATGCTTATTGGATAGTCTTCTTCCAAACCATAGGCTGGTGCCGAACGGTAGGGAAGGAAGAAAACCATTTGGGCTAAAGGGGTGTACAGAAGGTTACGACTGAAGACATATAAAGGGATTTGGAGAGGTGGAAAAGAAACACACGGTTACAGTTGTGAATCTGGATAATGGAAGAGGCATTACTAGGAATACCAGGATACCCCATCGAAACATTTCAATGTTTCAGTTTCACTGTGTACTGTTAAAAGAAAACTGATTTCCCGATTAGACACTTGCTCCAGGGTATGTATTTACCAGGTATGATTCTCACATCTGTATGGTTTTACAGATGATGAGTGGGAGTAAGTTATTGGGAATTAGGTGATCATCCTCATTATATCAGGATTCGTTGTAATCGGTGATATTTGAGGAAATCGCCTGGGTTGTTTGCCGGACGGCAAATATTTGGTTTTGAATATCCGTTGTTATGTACCAATTTCAAATCGATATATCTGTACGTCTATTTTCATAGAGTGAGATATACTTTTTGAGATTATGTCAGTGACATTTACCTATATCAGTGGATGGTTAGGTAAGGAGCATTAAACAACGGTGTAATTCTTCTTAACCATAAGTACAGTTTTCCACCTACAACACACAGTGAATGAGTTATCAGACTCAAGGGACTTATACAGAGTATTGTATGTTGTCCAGCGTCCATCAGGACAGAGGGGTTGGTCCTCGTACTATATTCGGTTTACTTATGACTTCTCTAGTTTTTAGACAAGTGTTTCGTGGAAACACATGGTCCGAATTTTGAGAAGTTGTTGGTATTTGAATAAAGTAGAGAACCAGGTATTGCAAGTATCAGGATTCTTCAAAGTGATCGAAGATGTAGATACTTGTGTATGGTGTTCAGTTGATAGTAATGATAAAGAGAACTTGCTTCTCTTTCAGGTTATTCATAATTGGAAGCATTCCTAAGTTGAGTAACGCTGATCGGCCTCCTTCCATTTTGTTGACATGCACTGGAGACAGCTGCATGATTTGAATCTGGTTCAATTAAATCAGTGCCTCTGGTTCTATATTGGATATAGAACAGTTCGTATCTTAACGTTGTTAAGGTACGGGGAGTTGTCCGGCTTATGATTAAAACCAGACTCTGGACAACTCAAGGCACGTTTCTGTAATGGCTGTTTGTGGGTTGACCCAGGCTATGACGAGGGTTGACTTTCTACCATCTGGGAGATCAATAGTAATATTGTTCTAGACTCGCCACAGTTTTAATAAAAATGGATTTTTCAGAAAACAGTAGTGGGAGTATGGTAGAACTGGAAGTGATTCCAGAACCGCAAACGATTACTGAAGATTTGATAAGGAACCTAAAGATTCAATCTGGTTTGACATTCCATTGGCCACTCCGCAGATAAGGTGGGTAACTTCAGGCACCCGAGAGGTACTCCGGTAGCCTCAAGGACGGTGACAAGGAAGTTCTTGTTTACCCACACTTGCCATTGCTGTTGTTCCAGGCTGCGAGACCCGGTGGGAGGATGAGTATAGCGTCGTTCTAAACTAGCTTTAGAAGTGCACGTCTATATGACTCTGCCAGAGGGTTGTCATAGTCAGTGGGAGCAGCGGAAGCATTGGTGGACATCAGGCTTATGTCTATTTATAGACTAAAGCAGATGTAGCGGAGATAGATCATCTATTTCTGATGTGACAGTCATAGGTTTGACTTCATCAGAATAGGAGATGGATCTGTTGAGTAGGTAGTAGGGTGTGATATCCGGGTTATGGATGACATACACAAAGTAGGAAGTGATATTCCTATACTACGATCGGTTATTCTTTGGTCATCACACAGTGGTTTCTCCACAACGGACTTGGTCATTATATCAGACATACTGGTTACTCGATCTATGGTTTTAGATCTAGATTTGGGTGGTTTCCCAATAAGGGTACTTTGACAGCATTCTAAGAGTATTTAGAATGGACGACTCCTGGCACGGTAGTGTACCTACAGGTGATGGAGTCACCCTCTCTATAGGTGTCTTATAGACTAAAGTAGAGAGGGATGTGCACGATTGGCAGATCACTTGCTTAGGCAATTGAGTCAATCATGAGACGTCAAGTACCACACCAGATGTTGTTCTTGCACTAGATGCAATAAGTTGATATTGATCCAATCCTGGAGGAACAGTAGGAAGCAGTTTTAGAACATAAGTGAATGTTCTAGGGATATGATAACGACAGCCTCATTCGGGGGACAGTTATCATTCTAGGCTTCCAAGGTGACATGGACGACAAGGAGGTTGTCAGAGTTATAGTTTTCCTTCTGACGAGGGGCAGTATTTTGGACAGGTGATCCAAGGCAATACTGAGGGTGGCATGGCGCAGGATACTGATTAAGTTCAGTTGACGATACAGTCTAAGAAGTTTGGATTTGGAGTTCATTTATGAGCTAGGTCCCATCAGGCATCCAGACATTCTAAGACAGGTATTGCTCATTTCGGGAGATGGCTTTCTCCGCGAACTTGAGATATAGAGAGACATAGAAAGAAACATCTAGGCGGATCCACTCACTGAGGCTATTCCTCGAACGCAAGAGTTTCGCAAACAGGCATTATGAGACTGACTAGTAGAGGAGTTGGGTGTTCGGTATCACACGGGCTGTGAGTATGCGATATCGCAATAATTAGCCTTGAGTGCTAGTGGGAGATAATGCCCTCAGAGTCAATTATTGGATCACAGGCACGTGATTGC
The DNA here is from genome assembly GCA_030015575.1 of Agapanthus africanus. Taxonomy (NCBI): domain Eukaryota; kingdom Viridiplantae; phylum Streptophyta; class Magnoliopsida; order Asparagales; family Amaryllidaceae; genus Agapanthus; species Agapanthus africanus. Next base: position 308,341,691 of record CM057347.1, on the reverse strand, counting down.
GATGATTGAGGGAGGACCTATCCCGGTAAGACAGTCTCACTCGAGATGATAGTATGCTATCTGGTTTACCTTTATCATCGTGTACTGCTTTAGGTGACCTGACAGGTCGCTATTGCACGTTGATAGAGCCCCTAGGATTCTTGCTTGGCTGCCAGTAGTATGAGGGCGATCATATAAGTGAGAGCTGGAGTCTATAAGCACATCCTTAAAAGGTCCCTAGTCGTGGGAGTTTCGAGACAGGGCATCGATTCTCCAGAGTAGACTAGTGTATACAGTCGAGACCCCGACGAGGGGCGGTGGCCAGTCTCACAAGCCACTGGTGTCAGTTGGTTCACCTCAGATGTATACAGGTGCTTATTGGGTTATGAGTACACCGGACAGGACTCGCCGGGAACATGCTAGTTGGTCTTATACCTGACGTCAGATAGCAGTTCCCAGGTGACATGTGTACAGGTTAGTTCATCGACCTGGGGATCGTCATTTGTCTCGTGTGAGTTCCCACTGTGCTTTGATTACTACCCTACCACGGCTCAAAGGAGTCGTGCAAACAGGTTTTAGTTGGGTACAGTCCCGAGCCACATGGAGGCAGTGAGCGGATCTTCGGGGGTTCGTCTCTCCCGGTATTGGGGGTGAGGTCGCGCTGTGTCTAGGAGAGCCATTACACGAAGTCCTTGGCCAAGGCAGGAGATTTACTGGTAGGTATTCCAGTAGTATCTCAGGGTGTTCTGGGCTACACTCCGACACGACTTGTACCGCTTTTGGGGGTCTGACTTTTTACCAACCCCCTAGGCCCGCCATGCGATGCTCGTAGACGAACGGACCGGACTGTACGGATATTGCCACTGACAGGCTCAGTAGGGTGTCAGGATGAGTTCGCTCATCGACGTCCCTTTTAGTCAATAGCTGGTGGCCCGTTACGTATTGGCTTATACCTCTGACGTGCTAGTGGTTAAATCCACAGCCATAGTATTGACGATTCTTTAGAGTCCACCACACATTCAGTTACTCAGCTTTCGGGCGAAACGCTGTAGAGGCCGTATGGAGATATGGCAGGGTCCGATCAGATACGTGCGGTATTGCACGGGTCAGGATCGGACGGTTTGTACTAGTGGCCGTATGGATATATGGCAGGGTTCGATCTGATACGTGCGGTATTGCACGGATCAGGATCGGACGAACATTACTTGCCGGCTTTGGTTTAAGCCGGATACTAGTTTAGTACAGTGTAGATTTTGTCTCTTTGCATTTGTATCCGGACGGAATACAGATGCGGGTGTGTATGCACAGTATTGGGGGTTTTCCTGTAATTTATTACGGGACCAGTTTTCTGGAGTTGCCAGTTTGCATTCCGTTCCGGCCGGTTTTCCTTTGTTCTTTCCCGGCCGGACTTTTCCGATGGAGGGGGTTATTTGCAATTGTGCAAATAACATTTGTGGAAGGGGTTTCTTGCAATTGTATTCTTTATGATATGTTAAGCATCTTTCTTCCATCACTTGCATTAATTAAGTTAAGGGAGGGTATGGGTTTGATGTGGATTGGTTATGGTTGATGTTTGTTTATGGTCACCCTTTTCTCTTCTCCTACCATCACCTCCCTTCATGCTACAAATCCCTTCCCTCCACCATTCTCATTTTGACAAGGGGCCGGCCACAATTTTGAGAGGAGGGAAAAATGAGAGAGGTTCATTTTCATTTGGTGTGGGAAAATTAATCATCCATCTCATTTTTCATTGCTACCAAAAAAATCCCCAAGTTCATATCTTGTTGATTCCTCCATCAAGGCAACATAACCCCAAAGAGACAAGCATCATCTACACTACATTATACAGCACTTCTTGGGCATGTCGACTTGCCAGCTTCATGCCCGAGTTGCCTCGGCATTGAGGTGGGAGCCCGTAAAAGATACAGACGATGTGGTGCCCTTCGGCAAGGAGGCGACGACCGGAGTTTCCGCGGGAGATCGGGACGATGACGAGAAGACCGGAGGACTCGGATCACTCGGTATATCTCTTCCCTATCTTGTTAGTTAGCTAGGACAAGTTTAATGGTCCGATCCGGAGTTTAGTGCGTGGTGGTGCCGGTTTGCAAAGTTCGCAAAATTAAAGTTTATCACCGTTTCCGCATTTGGCCGTCGGATTGACGACCGGGGCGCCGCCGTGCACTTACATCAGTTGCCTACCACTTCATATGTGATATGGAAAGGGAAGAGCCCATATCTTAAGTTAGTTAAGATTTAAAGTTGTCCGGCCTATGTCTGAAAAGCAAAATCCGGAAAAGCTCGAGGCAAGGTCTGTTCTGTAGAACTGGAAAGGTTCCAGCTATACAAACTGCAGCTGATGATTTGGTAGAACCAAAGGATTCAATTGTTTCCAACGAACCTCAGCCTCTCCTCCGATCTAGTAGGGTTTCTCACCCACCTGAGAGTTACTACGGTTTCTCTATGACAGTGGAAGCGAGGATTGCATCATGAAATGATGACCCAACTAGTTTCGAGCTGGCCATCAGGAGTAGGACTCTGTAAGAATGGCTGGATGCTTAGCGATCTGAGATGGAATCCTTATACACCAACAAAGTATGGACTTTAGTTGCTTTATCTGAAGGGTTAAATCCCCATCAGGAGCAAGTATATCTTGAGAAGATTACTTGGTGTAGATGGAAAAGTTGAGACTTTCAAAGCTAGACTTGTTAAAGGTTTTCGTCATCGACCAAGCGTGGATAATGATGAAACCTTTTCCAGTTGCTATGCTTAAGTCCATCCGGATCCTACTTGCCACGGCTACATACCATGACTACGATATCTGGCGGTTGGGTGTCATGACTGCTCTTCTAAATGATATTTTAGAAGAGAGAGTCTATAAGTACACAGTCAGAGGGCTTCGTAGACAGTGGGAGCAGCGGAAACGTGTACAAGATGCTTTATGGGATAAAGCAGGCATCGCGGAGTTGGAACATCTGTTTTGATGTAGTAGTCAAATAGTTTGACTTCATCAAAATGGTAGATGAACCTTGTATATACAAAAAGGTAGTAGGGAGTACGGTGGTGATCCTCGTAGAGTACGTGGATGACATACTCTTGATAAGAAAGGAGTTTCCTATGCTACGCTCGGTCAATCTCCGCTTATCACAATGATTCTCCATATAGGATCAATGTGATACCTCCTAAATCCTAGGTTTTGGATCTATGAGATAGATCTAATTGGATGTTAGGATACTCACTAGTTGCAGTGAGATGGTATCAATCGATCCTGGGGAGAATCACTGGAAGTGTTCCAGGGTGATAAGGACGACTGAATGTCAGTCACAGGCATTGTCTTTACCCTTGGTAAAGGGACGGTATGTTGGAAGAGTTCCAAGCTAGATACCGTGGCTTACTAGACGATAAAGGCTGGATACATCGCTACTTAAGATGCTACCAAAGAGGCAGTCTGGGTGTATATTAGTTCATGAGATGAACTTCGTTCCTTCCATTGGTGACAATGGAAGTGTGGCTTTGGCCCAGGAATCCTGATCCCATCAGTGTCCCAGACATATTCTGAGGCTGCATCACCTGATCATGGAGATAGTTGATCTCCAGGGTGATCTAGGTTAGGAGAGTAAACTCAGAGGACAACACGGCGGATCCACTCACGAAGGACTTTTCCCAGAGAGAGACTTTTATGGGATGGTTGAGTATGAGATACTACAACCACTGCTATCAGATGGCCCTAGTGCAAGTGGGAGATTGTTAGTTATATATATGCCCTAGAGGCCATTACTGTACATAGGATGTATATTTTAGTGGATGCTGGGACATATATAGGTAGGACTTTCTTGCTCGACATGAAAGTACGCTATCTGGTTGCTCTTTATCTTAACATGTATACTTTCTGTCTCTCTGTTACATGTTGATAAAGACCTTAGGATGTGTACTCGACTTCCAGGACTATGATGTAGATCATACTAGTGGGGCCTGGGTAGTCAATGAGTACATCCTTCAATGTTCCTAGTCGTGGGAATATCGAGACGGGGCATCGATATTCCAGAGTAGACTTGCGTATATCATCTCGACCCATGTGATGGGCGATGGATGATCCCATATCCATTGGTGTTTGACATCAGAGATGGTATGCGGGTGCTCAGTGGAGACGGGGTACACTGAACGGACTCGCCGAGAACTCCCAGATGGTATTATACCTTACGTCAGATGGCAGTTCTCTGGTGACACTGGTACAGCTTAGTCTGTTGACCCGAGATCGTCATAGAGTCTTGTGTGTCTTCCACTGTGCTTTGATTTCCACCCTACCACGGCTCTACTGAGCGAGCAAACAGGTGGTTTTTGGATACAGTCCCGATTCACATGGAGGCAATGAGCGATAGGAGGGGATTCGTCTCTCCCGGTATTGGGGGTTGATGTTGCGCTATGCTCGACTGGCCATAACTGGAAATCTCTGGCCAGGGTTGCTGTGATTTACTGGTAAGTGTTATCAGTAGTTTCACGCTTGTTATGGACCTTATATCGGCATGACTTATCAAGCTACTGGGGTCTGACGTTTACCACCCCTAGGCGAGATATACGATATATCAGACGAACAGACCGGACTGTACGGTAAGTGTTACTGGTTGGATTCACAGGAGTGTGAGCGGGCTTGCTCGTTGATCTTTTGATCGCTCAATACCCGGGTGGCCGTTACGTTTAGCAGACCGCTTGCGGCCTGTGGGTGTTTGATATGATCATCACCTGCTGCCGGCGTATTGACGAGTCTTCAGAGTCCTATACAGAGGTTTCCTGGCTCAAGCAAAACGAAATAGGAGCGCATATGAGATATGTGCGGGACCGAGAATAATGCGTGTATGAGATACAGTATTCTATTCTCGCGATGAATGTATCGATTGGTTGTATGCGATATAACCTAGTTATCGAATCGAGGATTGATTCGATAAGTCGATACATTGGATATTAGTCCGTCATATGCGATATGACCGGATCGTTAAATCAAGTGTTGATTTAATGATTTAATGTATAATTATATATTAGATATATTACTTTACATTGACTAGTATTGTTCACTTAAGATGGATTTTCTCATTTGATGTGCACATTGTATATATATGATATAGTTTTGTGCACTAGTTTGTATCATGTTTGATGATACATGTAAACTTGGGTGAATGTATGCTTTAAACTATGTTTAGGTAAATGGTTAGGGTTTTGCTTAATTATTTATTTTATTTCATTTATTTTTGCAAGAAATAAAATGGTGGCTTTTTGTTTCTTTGCTAGAAACTTCATGAAGCATGCTAGCATCTTTGAAAAAGTCTAGCCATTTTGGATTTTCCCTTGACCTAACCATTCACCTAAACCCTAGTTTATTCTCTACATTAGTTTACTTCACCCATGGTTACATATATGATAAGAATCACTTGATTTATTTTAAGAGATAATTCATTTTCTTTCTTCTTCATCTTCTTGTTCAAGTGAAGAAACCATTCTTGAAAAATATCAAGTGTTGAAATCAAGTGAGAAATCCAAATCTAAAGTGAACCCGCTTTCTATTTCTTCATCGTCTACCACTTGCCATGTAGTATAGGGTGTTTTCTTCACAAGTTTCATGACTTGGTGAAGTTGGAGCTTGATCTTGAGTTGCCTCGACGTAGATCATCTTCGGCATCGAAGTCGACGACCTAGCCCGATCATTTCTCCAATGAAACCATCGTCAGAGTCCGGGATCCGATGATCGCAGCGGAGGGACGTCATCACGAAGCCAAGGAAGTAGAGGACCGGATCTACAAAGGTTGTATTTCCATTCACTTAGTAGTTAAGTTTTTAACTTGCTTGTAGTTTCGCCTATCCTCTAGTTAACGATCGTATTAGGGTTTCTCGGTACATAGAAAATTTTGAATTAGCCATGTTTGATCAGTTGTAGAAGCTCATGGGTGTGCCTAGGAACCCTATAGGTAGCCCACTGGGTGGCGGGGGGTAAAGCCTACCTTATAAACCTACCCCATGGTCGAGCTTCACCTTGGCATATTCGGTGCCCCAGAATATCAATGGACACCAGGGGTTAGTTGGGTATCCCGGTCGTTGACGGCTCGAGTCGGCCTGTGGGAGTCCAATTAGTCGCCTCCACCACATAAGCAGTCCGTGGGCGTTCCAACAATAATATTGGTCGGATGGGTTCTGTTGGCACATCACAGGTAAAGCTACGGCGGCCCCTGATAATATGACCGTACCAAACCCCCCATAAGAAAATACTCGTATGGTCCTTGTCATGTGCCCTAATCATCACCATAACCTTCCCGTCCGATGGTGATTACGGAAAAGCGGCTTCTGAGCGAGTGTAAGAGAAGTAAAGAAGTAAGGACATCGTTCCTGAAATAAGAGGGGAAAGGAAAAACCCATTTTCAAAAAAAAATAATAATAAAAAATAATAAAATAATATAAAAAAACAAGATGTTAGTTTCACGGGACCAATAGCTGCAAAATCAATGGACCCCACAAAATTAATATAGCTGGTCACCAATGATAAGACAAGATAATCATTGCGAGAATCAAAAAGGATTCTCATTAAATAGTCACTTGAGTTTAAACAACTCTTGGCATCCTCAAAGAAAAATGAGTTCCGTTAAAATACCCAAAAAATTCAAATTTGTGAAAATAAGGGTAAAACCCTATAATGAAAATATGCTCAAGAACACCAGGGAATAAATTTCCTAAAAGGCCCTTTTAATCTTTTAGAGCTAAGCTCTTTGATGGGGAATAAAATTCCTTTTAAGAAATGGAATTAAATTCCAGAAACCCCCATGATGGGAAACGAAGAAATGGAATTAAAAGTCCAAAGATCCTCAAAGATCAGAGGAGAAACACCCGATCTTCGAAGACATTGGAGTTTACTACACAAAAAATTATGTTTTTTTGGATCTCTAAGAGATCGGTTCCAGAAGAGAGCAAAGCTCTTACGGTGGATTTAAAATCCAGAAAAAAATTAGAGAAAATGGGTTTCTTGTTCCTAAGAGATAAATGTTGTTCAAGATCTTTACCCAAAAAAGATTTTTTTTTATCAGAGTTTAACTCTGAAATTTCAACGGGCAGAGAACTGAGCTCTGAAAAGAGAATTAAATTCTCAAGAGAAAGGCTAAGGAAGAAGACGAAGAAACAGTGGCCATCTCAAGAGCCAAGCCTTCGTATTTATAAGACATGATGGGAACAGTTCATCTCCCCGTTTCCCCAGGCAATCCAACGGCTGTAAAAGTGGACAGCATTGCACTCACGTGCAAGCCACGTGAAAGCAACGCTGTGGGGGCATTTGTTCCCTCATAAAAGAAGAAGAAGAAGATGAGAGAAAGATAGGGGAAACTCCCCACTATTCGAGCATCACGTGTTAAACATATGAGCGCCTATATGCAAGGCATATAGACGCTGCCATTAAAACTATAAGAAAGCTAAACAAGTCTCACGTGCCAACACGTGAGCGCCTATAAATAGGCGCAGCAATTAAACTACAAGTAGGCTAAACAAGCCTCATGTGCCAACACGTGAGGGCCTATAAATAGGCCCTGCAATTAAACTACAACTAGGCTAAACCAGCCTCACGTGCCAACACGTGAGCGCCTAAGTGCTGCAATTAAACTGCAGAGCTCACGTGTTAACACGTGAGGACACCTCCTTGCGTAGAATTAAATTGTACTTGATAACTTAATAAACCATTGGATCAAGAATCCAACGGTGATTAAATATAAAATTAAATTCTATTGGAGAGAATATTTTCTGTTAAACAGAGAGTTAGTGGATCAAAAATCCAAAATATTTCCTATATCTTCCTAAACAGAGAAAGATTATACTCCGTTAAACTGAGCACCCTTGGATTAAAAATCCAATGGTGATTAAAATGTCACCGCTCGATAGAATTTTATTCTATATATGGGAGAATATCCCCAATCTTATTAAAAACAAGAACAATATCTTCAATAAAAACAGAAGTCCTTGGACCAAAGATCCAACGGTGGGTAAAAATTCTCAAATCAATTCTGAAACCAATTAAATCAATGGGGATCTCTCAATGAGAGATTTACAGAGAATTAAACAAACTTCTCTCCAGTATATAAAGAACCAGAGACTTCAAGTCTCAAGAGGAGGAGAAGGAAACATACACACACAGAGGGAAAATAGAAGTAGAGATAGAAAAATAAAGAATTGGATTCTCAGCGAAGATTTGTTGCGTCAGAACATATTAGGTAAAAAGAAGAAAAAACACAGAGATTGTTCCATTCCTTCTTTACCTCTCTAAGGGTTTAACCCTTCATGCAAGAACTTAGTTCTTTCTCTGTTTGAGATGGGCAGAAGCAGATCTCACTATAAGTTGAGAATTTAATTTTCATTGGGAGATTCTGTCATGAAGATTCAAAGCCTAGGGGAAAGAACTGAGTCCAAAGAATTTAATTCTTACAAAAACATATGGCAATTTAATTCCTCTGAAAACTAGGGTTTAACCCTATATAAAGAATTTGATTCCAACACGAACAAGAGGAAAACTTGATCCCTCAGACGATGACAATAATTTGAGACCCTCCAAACCCAAAGCCTAATGACTAGAAATGTCGTTAATAAGAGATCAAAATCTCCAATAACACAGAATAACAGCCTTGTGATTCGTTAGTGTTTAACACTATAACGAGACCTCACGTGTTTTCCACGTGAGTGTTTCTAATGAACAAAAAGAAGCGGCTGAGACTGCCTCATGTGTTTGCCTCGCGAGTGCTTAAAAGAGGAGTAAGGAGAACTTCCTAAGGCAGTCACTTGTTTTTCACGCAACCCCCAATCAAGTGCTTAGCACTTCTGTAAAAGGGAGAGGTAATAAAACCAAAGGGCAGCGCCCATATTTGGGGCGCCTCACGTGTTTCACACGTGAGCGCCACGAGAACCAAGTGCTTAGCACTTATACAAAAAGGGAATTGAAACCCAAAGGGCAGCTCCTAGTGCCTCACGTGCTCCTCATGTGGGTGCCATACAAAGTCTTGTTAGTTATATGTATGCCCTAGAGGCCATTACTATACATAGGATGTATATTATAGTGGATGCTTGGACATATATAGGGAGGACTTTCTTGCTCGACATGATAGTATGCTATCTGGTTGCTCTTTACCTTAACGTGTACTCAGATTGTCTCTCTATTACATGTTGGTAAAGCCCTTAGGATGTGTACTTGACTATCTGGACTATGATGCAGATCATACAAGTGGGGACATGGTAGTCCATAAGTACATCCTTCAAAGTCCCTAGTCGTGGGTGTATCGAGACGGGGCATCGATATACCAGAGTAGACTAGCGTATACCTTCTCGACCCATACAGATGGGCGATGGATGATCCCATATCCATTGGTGTTTGACATCGGAGATGATATACGGGTGCTCAGTAGAGACTGGGTACACTGGACGGACTCGACGAGAACTCCCAGATGGTATTAAACCTTACGTCAGATGGCAGTTCTCTGGTGACACTGGTACAGAGTAGTCTGTTGACCCGAGATCGTCATAGAGTCTTGTGTGGTTCCTACTGTGCTTTGATTTCCATCTTACCACGTCCAAGAGGGCATGCAAAACGGTGGTTTTTGGGTACAGTCCCGAATCACATGGAGGCAATGAGCGATAGGAGGGGATTCGTCTCTCCCGGTATAGGGAGTTGATGTTGCGCTGTGTTCGATTGGCTATAACCGGAAATCCCTGGCCAGGGTTGCTGAGATTTACTGGTAAGTGTTACCAGTAGTTTCTCGAATTGTTATAGACCTCATATCGATACGACTTATCGAGCTATTGGGGTCTGACGTTTACCACCCCTAGGCGAGATATGCGACATATCAGACGATCAGACCAGACTGTACGGTAGTGTTACTGGTTGGATTCGCTGGAGTGTGAGCGGGCTTACTCGTCGATCTTCTAATCGCTCAATACCCGGGTGGCCGTTACGTTTAGCAGACCGCTTGCGGCTTGTGGGTGTTTGATATGATCATCACCTGCTGGCGGCGTATTGACGAGTCTTTAGAGTCCTACACAGAGGTTTCCTGGCTCAAGCAAAACGAAATAGGAGCGCATATGAGATATGTGCGGGACCGAGAATAATGCGTGTATGTGATACCGTATTTCATTCTCGCGATGAATGTGTCGAATGGTTGTATGCGATATAACCTAGTTATCGAATCAAGGATTGATTCGATAAATCGATACATTGGATATTAGTCGGTTATATGCGATATGACCGGATTGTTAAATCAAGTGTTGATTTAATGATTTAATGTATAATTATATATTTGATATATTACTTTGCATTAACTAGTATTGGTTCACTTAAGATGGATTTTCTCACTCGGATGTGCGCATTGTATATGTGATATACTTTTGTGCACTTGATTGTGTCATGTTTGATGATACATGTTAACTTGGATTTGTGTGAAGATTAAACCATGGTTGTGAGAGTGGTTAGGGTTTTGTTTATTCTCTTATTATCTATTTATTTATTTATATATTCATTTTGGAAATTTTTAAGGATGGTGGCTTGTTTTGTTTTTATGTTGAAGCTTCTTGAAGCTTTGATCAAGTCAACCATTCTTATCTCATCCTTAACCCTAACCATTCCCACTAACCCTAGTTTAATCTCTACACTTGACCATGGTTTACATTATGATAAGTTTTCATTTTCTTTTCATTTTTAATTAACTTATCATAACACTTTCTTCTTCTTCTTCATCTTCTTCAATGAAGAAAGCTTCACTTCATCAATGGTGGATTGATGAAAAGTGTGAGAAATCCAATTCTAAAGTGAACCCACTTCCTATTTCTTCATCCTCTACCTCTTGCCAAGTAGTAGAGTGTGTTTCCTTCACAAGTTTTCTTGACTTGGTGAAGTTGGAGCTTGATCTAGCGATGCCTCGACGTAGATCTTCTTTGGCACGTCGTCGATGACCTAGCCCGCTTCTTCTCCGATGAAGCCGACGCTAGAGCCCGGGATTGCATGAGGACTGCGGAGAGGACTTCATCATGGAGCTATGAAGGTGGAGGACCGGATCTACAAAGGTTGTATTTCCGTATTCTTGTAGTTAAGTGTTAACTAGTTTCTTATTCGCCTAGAAACCTAGCCAACGATCCGTAGTTTAGGGTTTCTCGGCACCGTAAATTTTGAAATTGGCATGGTTGATGCCTTGTGAGACCTCATTAGGGTGTCTAGGAACCCTACAGTGGTATCAGAGCTTAGCTAGAGCCTTAGGAGAAGTCTAGACGCAATTTGAAGTCCGAACGAACCCGAAACTCAATTCCAAACATGCTCTCTGTCCTTTTTCTAAAATCTGGGATTTTTCAACATTAAAAATATGCAGAAAAATCAGCAGGGATATCTAAGAGTTACGGTGAATTTTGATGACCTAATTCCATCATTACGCCGTGGATCCGCGGCACGAGCATGGCTGGTGCGGCGGATCCGCGGCCGTTTTGTCGTATTGTTCATCGAAATTTGCACCATAATCAATAATAGTCAGTGCTGGTTTTCCTGGGAATATTTTAATATTTATTCCAGAGTTTTATTTTCTGGGTTGATTTGGCGATTCGGTGTTTCGATCGGAGTATCAAATTTTGTCTGTGTGGCTTTCCGGATAATTTATGGATATGTTAAAAAGTTCGACCGGATATAAATACCCAACTTTTCCCCTTTCGGGAAATTTCCAAGTGTTGGATTCTTCCGTGGTTTAACGACGTTCTAAGTAGTGCAAGTAACGCGATGGTCCCTCTAGAAGACAACAAACCTTAACTCGATTATGTGACCGTCTTGAACTGCCCTTTGAACCTTAGGGTTTGGGGCAGTACGGCGTGCCACATGTGAGGCGTTGGCTTGACCCTTCTACGGCTGGACCGTTGGTACTGAGGCACGAACTGAATGTTGTTAGACTTATTTCATGTGTTGAGCTGTATCGGGAAAACTTGGGTGTTTGACTGTTCGATCGAAAAGTTTAACATTTTCTAATTATCGGGAATGCGATACAATAATTGGAATTCACAAGAAGTTATGAGATAACTGAATGAATGTTGTAAATCTAGCAATTTAGTCTCACTTGATCGGTTGCCACGGAGTTTTGATGTGATCAAAAGTCCGTCGCAATCACGTAGCGTACGCGGATACTCGCCGGATAAACTTAATAGACAGCCTCACTCCATAGCCCCGACTAAGTGACTGTAGGAGAACCCCGTCGCCGAAAGCATCCGTTCGGGTGCTCGCGGCAGCGGTGTTCCGCCTTGGTGCACTTCGTCGACGGCGTCGGGGGTGCGGCCGTCTACTGAAGTTTGCGACGAGCATTCGATCAGGATGTCGGGAATCTTGTTGAATTTCCCGACTTGATATTGAAAAGGGTTTTCGATAATGAGACTAAAATGCGGGGTTTATAATTGTTAGGCATGCGATGTCTAAGTAATTCATTTGGTCAGGCATGCGATGTCTGAGGTGGTTGCGGATTCCAACTGTTGTAGTTTTACACTTTTTTTTCTGTGACCGTAAGTGTAATATGTGATATCGTCGGTTTCGTTGCTATTTGTCATCGACAATTGGGATGCGCATATTTACTTACGTTGATGACATGTGATGTTATGTGTTGCTGGATATGTTATATTGGATCGTCGTGTTTGAATAGCCAGGGGTTTTTTATGTGAGATGAGTGTTTTTCATTTTCATTTATGTAAAAACTTGTATGTAATATTCTTTTATTGGGGCACTTCCAGGTTGCGGAAGATGTCACCCTTTGTATATTATTTACTTTTCCGCACTAGGATAGACCCAAGGAGGATGGCACAAGTAACCGGGTTCTGGAGTCCAGTGGGAGACCAACTCGAGGAGTCGGGTCCGGGTCTCCTAACTCCAGAATTGGTAGGGTTGCTTGCCGCTCTCGTAGGGGTCTATGGGTGTGGGTTTGGCTATTCATCACGACCGTGGAATCCGTGTTTTATACTGGCTCGTATTGAAAACACGGACGTCCTAGTATATCCAATATTTCATATGTTTCTTCTACTGCGATATCTGTGATGTGATCATGTGATGTTCTGTGATAGATACAGTATATAGTATATATGATATATTATATAGACGTTACTTATGTTTTACACCCGCGCTAGCCCTGCCCTGCTCTGCCGTTAGTTACCTAACCTAACGGTGCACGAGGGGACATCGAGGCGAATGCGGATGGCATAAGTGTACGTCGTATTTATCTGTGATGTTTAGGTATATAAATGATGGGACTTCATTAATGTGATTAATGAAATAAAAAGAAACCTAAGATGTTGTAGAATCGAATTTCAAAAATAAAACAGGTAGCTACAGTTCTTGCTTTGCACAGAGGTATATATGATATATCCTGCACCTTATTCGATAAGGAAAGGACCGAGATCCCTTCACCGGGAGTGACTCCTTTAGCAATAACTGGCAGATGCTACACACTCGGTTTGTCTTTTGATTGCTTTTAAGTGTTTTTGCTTTGCACAGTGATATATATGATATATCCCGCACCTCATTCGACGAGGAAAGGACCGACGATCCCTTCACCGGGAGTGACTCCTTTAGCAAAACTAGAAAAGCCTCAAAAACCACTCCATTTTCAAAATCATTTGATTCTACAACGATATCAAGTTCATTACGCAATAGGTTTTCAGAAAAACCTGTCGTAGCCTTCCATCATTTCAGATAAATGGTAGTTAGTATTCGTGCTACGTTTGTTGGCCTGCGTCAAGGCGTAGTGTGCGGTAGCTAACTAGTATTTATCTGCTTATGCATATGATGCAGATTGGATTAGGGTAGTCGTGCGACTTTGTTGGCCTGCGTCAAGGGTCGTGCGGGTGGGTTTAATTCAATCAGGAAATGACGGGTTGAACTTGACTAGCGCACTATGGTTTGTTGGCCTGTGTCAAGGTCATAGGACGCTAGGGGCAAAATTATCGGGAATTTCAAGTGTTGAAATTTGCAATGAGATTGCATACCTTCTATGAGATAGTTGGATCCCGATACCCGCTGCGAGTAAGAGTTACTCCTGGGAGAGTTTTATACATTACAATTAGCCGATCAAGTAGGTGTCTAGAAAGGTGTCAACGGGGTTACGCCTCTGGGAAAACGAGGTTTACATTAATTAGGTTCGTGCGAAAGCACGGGGGACCTCCCTCAAAGTACCGACACTGGCCTGGCTGAATGATTGGCGAACTTGTAGTGTGTAATTAATCCCGGCTAGTCTTTCCTTTTAGGGTTTGAAGGAAGATTTGATAAAAAGCAGTGGGAGCCATCCTGATTAGATAAAATAATAACCAATCTATTCTTGCAAGAGCGCACGCTGAGTGTTTTCTTCTCTCTCTCTCCAGGTAGCGACCATATCACGCCTTAATCAAGATAATAATACGGATTATTGACCGAACCCGCTTGTTATACTGAGCTGGGGAACGTTGGTCCCGCTCCAACTTATAATTGTTATAAGACAGAGCAGGAAATTGGGGATTACCAGAATTCCCGTGCCGCCCAAACGAAGAGAGTGCATGCTGATGCATCATCTTCGGGTTTGTTCATTATACAGAACTGTTTCTCAGTATCCTTTACGTCCTGGGTATATGATACCGGATCAGGATCCCAGATATGTAATCTGTTACATAGGGCTACAGATAGGTAGAGAACTGAGAACGGGTGATAAGTTTCATGAGGCAGAAAACAGGGCAAGAGTTGCAGCCAAGTCTGTTGGTCACTGTCACCCTGTATTACAATACATTGATTCTGAACGAATGTTATTAGATACCGAACCTGATATACAAAATCATATCTGTCTCTTTATTAGTAAAGAAACGGTAAAATTTTGTATTGTTGGATAATGTTTTGAACATTTCCTATATCAAAAGTTGATCGGTTCAGGCACGTTATCTAAAAGCGTTGATGTTCTAAATCAAACTACAGTTCTTAGTATACGGAACACACACAAGAGGAAGAGTTCAGAAATGAACGAATTCTTCTTGAGGTATTGTAGACTAGGTCATATCAATGCGACCCGACAAGCTAAGTTCCACATAGATGCATATTTAAATCTGTTTGAATTTACATCTTATGAAACTTGCCAGTCATGTCATAAAGATAAGATGACCATAGCTCCGTTTACTGAAAACAGAGAAAGAGTTAGTAAACTCTAGGGATGATACATGTTGATGTATGTCAGATCCCCTGTCTACATATGCCAGGACTGGTTCTTTGTACTTCGTTACATTCTCTGATAAATCTCTCAAGATCCAGACATATGTTCCTGTTGAAACACAAGTCCGAACCTTTTGAGATATTCACAGAATATAAGTTAGAAGTAGAGAACCAAAATACGGGTATAAGTATTATGTCCTTTGATGTGATCAGGGAGGAGAATACTTGAGCACGGAATTCCTGAACTATTCTAAAGGAGAATGAGATTCTCTCTCAGCATTACTCCTCTGTATACACCATAGCACGATGGTATATCGGGGTGGAGCAATTACACCCTATGTGATAAGGTGTGCTCTATGATGAGTAATACTGAGTTACCTTTTTCCTTTTGGGAGTTATGCACTTATGAAGTTGCATACCTATTGAATAGGGTTCCAATCAAATCAGTTGCCTACCATTTCATATGTAATATGGAAAGGGAAGAGCCCATATCTTAATTTAGTTAAGATTTGGGGTTGTCCGGCCTATGTCTAAAAGCAAAATCCGGACAAACTCGAGGCAAGGTTAGTTATGTAGAACTGGAAAGGTTCCAGCTATGCAAACTACAGAAGATGTTTTGATAGAACCAAAGGATTCAATAGTTACCAACGAACCTCGGCCTCTCCGCCGATCTAGTAGGGTTCCTCACCCACCTGAGAGATACTTCGGTTCCTCTATGACAGTGGGAGCGAGGATTGCATCATGAGATGATGACCCAACTAGCTTCGAGCAGGCCATCGAGAGTAAGACTCTGTAAGAATGGCTGGATGTTTAGCAATCTGAGATGGAATCCTTATACACCAACAAAGTATGGACTTTGGTTGCTATATCTGAAGGGTTAAATCCCCATCAGAAGCAAGTATATCTTGAGAAGATTACTTGGCGTACATCGAAAAGTTGAGACTTTCAAAGCTAGACTTGTTAAAAGTTTGCATCATTGACCAGCTGTGGATAATGATAAAACCTTTTCAAGTATCTATGCTTAAGTCCATCCAGATCCTACTTACCACGGCTACATACCATGACTACGATATCTGGTGGTTGGGTGTCATGACTGCTTTTCTAAATGATATTTTAGAAGAGTGCGTCTATAAGTACACAGCCAGAGGGCTTCGTAAACAGTGGGAGCAGCGGAAACGTGTGCAAGATGCTTTATAGGATTAAAGCAGGCATCGCGGAGTTGGAACATCTGTTTTGATGAAGTAGTCAAAGAAGTTGACATCATCAAAATGGTAGATGAACCTTGTATATACAAAAAGGTAGTAGGGAGTATGGTGGTAATCCTCGTAGAGTACGTGGATGACATACTCTTGATAGGGAAGGAGTTTCCTATGCTACGCTCGATCAATCTCCGCTTATCACAATGATTCTCCATATAGGATCAAAGTGATACCTACTAAATCCTGGGTTTTGGATCTATGAGATAGATCTAAATGGATGTTAGGATTCTCACTAGTTGTAGTGAGATGGTATCAATCGATCCTGGGGAAAATCACTGGAAGGGTTCCAGAGTGATAAAGACGACTGAATGTCAGTCACAGGCATTGTCTTCACCCTCAGTAAAGGGACGGTATGTTGGAAGAGTTCCAAGCTAGATACCGTGACACACTAGACGGTAAAGGCTGGATACATCGCTACTCAAGATGCTACCAAAGAGGCTGTTTGGGTGTATATTGGTTCATGAGATGAACTACGTTCCTACCATTGTGAGACAATGGAGTTGTGGCTTATGCCAAGGAACGTCCATCCCATCAGTGATCCAGACATATTCTAAGGCAGTATCACTTGATCATGGAGATGGTTGATCTCCAGGGTGATCGAGGTTTGGAGAGTAGACTCAGAGGACAACACAGCGGATCCACTCACAAAGGCCTGTTCCTAGAGAGAGATTTTTATGGGATGGTTGAGTATGAGATACTACAACCACTGCTATCAGATGGCCCTAGTGCAAGTGGGAGATTGTTAGTTATATGTATGCCCTAGAGGCCATTACTATACATAGGATGTATATTGTAGTGGATGCTTGGACATATATAGGGAGGACTTTCTTGCTCGACATGATAGTATGCTATCTGGTTGCTCTTTACCTTAACGTGTACTCAGATTGTCTCTCTATTACATGTTGGTAAAGCCCTTAGGATGTGTACTTGACTATCTGGACTATGATGCAGATCATACAAGTGGGGATATGGTAGTCCATAAGTACATCCTTCAAAGTCCCTAGTCGTGGGTGTATCGAGACGGGGCATCGATATACCAGAGTAGACTAGCGTATACCTTCTCGACCCATACAGATGGGCCATGGATGATCCCATATCCATTGGTGTTTGACATCGGAGATGATATACGGGTGCTCAGTAGAGACTGGGTACACTGGACGTACTCGACGAGAACTCCCAGATGGTATTATACCTTACGTCAGATGGCAGTTCTCTGGTGACACTGGTACAGAGTAGTCTGATGACCCGAGATCGTCATAGAGTCTTGTGTGGTTCCCACTGTGCTTTGATTTCCATCTTACCACGTCCAAGAGGGCGTGTAAAACGGTGGTTTTTGGGTACAGTCCCGAATCACATGGAGGCAATGAGCGATAGGAGGGGATTCGTCTCTCCCGGTATAGGGAGTTGATGTTGCGCTGTGTTCGATTGGCTATAACCGGAAATCCCTGGCCAGGGTTGCTGAGATTTACTGGTAAGTGTTACCAGTAGTTTCTCGAATTGTTATAGACCTCATATCGACACGACTTATCGAGCTATTGGGGTCTGACGTTTACCACCCCTAGGCGAGATATGCGACATATCAGACGATCAGACCGGACTGTACGGTAGTGTTACTGGTTGGATTCACTGGAGTGTGAGCAGGCTTGCTCGTCGATCTTCTGATCGCTCAATACCCGGGTGGCCGTTACGTTTAGCAGACCGCTTGCGGCTTGTTGGTGTTTGATATGATCATCACCTGCTGCCGGCGTATTGACGAGTATTTAGAGTCCTACACAGAGGTTTCCTGGCTCAAGCAAAACGAAATAGGAGCGCATATGAGATATGTGCGGGATCGAGAATAATGCGTGTATGTGATACCGTATTTCATTCTCGCGATGAATGTTTCAAATGGTTTTATGCGATATAACCTAGTTATCGAATCAAGGATTGATTCGATAAATCGATACATTGGATATTAGTCGGTTATATGCGATATGACCGGATTGTTAAATCAAGTGTTGATTTAATGATTTAATGTATAATTATATATTTGATATATTACTTTGCATTAACTAGTATTGGTTCACTTAAGATGGATTTTCTCACTCGGATGTGCGCATTGTATATGTGATATACTTTTGTGCACTTGATTGTGTCATGTTTGATGATACATGTTAACTTGGATTTGTGTGAAGATTAAACCATGGTTGTGAGAGTGGTTAGGGTTTTGTTTATTCTCTTATTATCTATTTATTTATTTATATATTCATTTTGGAAAGTTTTAAGGATGGTGGCTTGTTTTGTTTTTATGTTGAAGCTTCTTGAAGCTTTGATCAAGTCAACCATTCTTATCTCATCCTTAACCCTAACCATTCCCACTAACCCTAGTTTAATCTCTACACTTGACCATGGTTTACATTATGATAAGTTTTCATTTTCTTTTCATTTTTAATTAACTTATCATAACACTTTCTTCTTCTTCTTCATCTTCTTCAATGAAGAAAGCTTCACTTCATCAATGGTGGATTGATGAAAAGTGTGAGAAATCCAATTCTAAAGTGAACCCACTTCCTATTTCTTCATCCTCTACCTCTTGCCAAGTAGTAGAGTGTGTTTCCTTCACAAGTTTTCTTGACTTGGTGAAGTTGGAGCTTGATCTAGCGATGCCTCGACGTAGATCATCTTTAGCACGTCGTCGATGACCTAGCCCGCTTCTTCTCCGATGAAGCCGACGCTAGAGCCCGGGATTGCATGAGGACAGCGGAGAGGACTTCATCATGGAGCTATGAAGGTGGAGGACCGGATCTACAAAGGTTGTATTTCCGTATTCTTGTAGTTAAGTGTTAACTAGTTTCTTATTCGCCTAGAAATCTAGCCAACGATCCGTAGTTTAGGGTTTCTCGGCACCGTAAATTTTGAAATTGGCATGGTTGATGCCTTGTGAGACCTCATTAGGGTGTCTAGGAACCCTACAAGTGTTACCTGTATGTATGCCCTAAAAGTCATTGTTGTACATGATTGTATATTATAATGGATGCTTGGACATATATAGGGAGGACTTTCTTGCTCGACATGATAGTATGCTATATGGTTGCTCTTTATCTTAACATGTAGACTTGTATTGTGATACTGTCTTTCTCTCACATGTTGATAAAGCCCTTAGGATGTGTACTTGACTCCCAGGACTATGATGGAGATCATACCAGTGGGGCCAGAGTAGTCCATAAGTTCATCTTTTAATTGTTCCTAGTCGAGAGTGTATCGAGACGGGGCATCGATATTCCAGAGTAGACTAGCATATACGCTTCTTGACCCATATGATGGGTGATGGATGATCCCATATCCATTGGTGTTTGATATCAAAAATGGTATACGGGTGCTCAGTGGAGACTGGATACACTGAACAGGACTCGCCGAGAACTCCTAGATGGTATCAAAAATTTGTGAGATTTCTGTATTTTTAAGATGAGGTATCATAAATGAAATCATTATAAACAGTGCCTAGCATCGGCACAAAACATAAATCCCAATATCTCGATATCTCTGTATCACAATCTCTGTACCTCAATATCTCAAAATCTCAATGTCTCAATCATAAAAATCCAGGGCGCCGTCAGTCCAGATCGGCCCCTACCATCCATCTCAAAACCACGACGGTATCCTCCGGATATCCGACTCGTCGGGTAATATCACCGGCTGGTAGTGCTCCCATGCCAGACTCATCGCCATCTCCTGCGATCTTCTTGCCCCGGGGTACCGCACCGGGTCCACCATGCACCCGAAACGGTTCATCCGCCTCCTCGAATCGGGTCTCGAAATCCATCAACAAAACTCATGGTGGACTACTCATACATCATGGGAAAACAACATTTTTATTTAAAAAGAGAGTAAACAGTTTATATGTGTTTTGCGGTTTTCCTCCAAATCCAGAAAATCTCATGGAAACCGAATCCAATCATCAATAGCATGTAAAATCATGAATATAAGCATGAGTATCCATGAATGCGGCATATAATGAACAACAGTATGCATGATGTAACAAGTAATAGCTACAATGTCAATCTGGCATATAAGGAAAGTGCACTAATATCATGTCACTACTAGCTAACAAGCTAAATCATGCAATAATATTCTCTAAGTGTACGTGACATGGCAATTACCGATGAAGATGTGTGTGCACTGGAAAATAAGTGTATGTGGAACATACGCATCATCGGTAATGGTGCTGGTGTCCTAACAGCAGGATATCAATAATAGAATATGAATCACAACAGTATGCGATGCGGAGCAACAATAGAAATGTGCAGAAGCTGAATACTAAACACAATGATAGCTAAACTGCATCTAATATCATAAGAGTCATATAACTACACCACTATAAGGCTGAGCAAAAGCTAACAGTAGGTAAGGGAAACCGCCTAACCTCTGAGTCGATACATAAATATTTATATATATATATATATATAGTCGGTGATCCCGCCTCGATAATATCACATCCGATACCATATACCATATCTATATAATCAGTTAATCACAAATCAAGAGTGCGGATCAAACATCAGAATATAGCTCGTACGTAATCCGTCGTACGGCAGCCCCAAAATCTGGGTACGGGTCAATATCACATTCGTCATATCATTCATTTGGTATTCTCTATATCAAATACTATCATCTGGGTACTGACCTATGTCTAGTACAATGCTAACATCATCACTATAGTCGTGATCTGACTACTGATCGACAGTCTCGTATAAATCGATATCGTCATCACATATCGTCACAAGGAGTGTACATCGCCCAAGGCGGCCTATCATAAATATTTGTCATATCATATCATATCTTATCACGTATCATAATCACTTGTCGATCGGTAATATATATCACTATTCCTATGACATCATTATCCCGAAATCCGCTAAAGCATCACGACGTATCTCAAATACAAATTTTACCATATCACCGATATCATAATCTCGGATCATATATCATCGACTCATCTCAATCCCATGTATCATCCTCAAATCCGTATGTGAACACATAGTCCCATACCCATGTGAACACATAACTATATAGAATCCCATAACCATATATGAAATAAGGATGTATGCAAGTATGTATGTGTGTATATGTATGTGTAGTGCACCCACTACCTAGGGTTCGTAACCTTTCACCAATCCAACACACTAATGTCCATCCTAAACATCATTCTAATCCCAAACAACATATATTAATTATTAGTGTGTATACGCATCCGCATACATCACTACGAACTGCGGGGGCGCTATACGCCATCCACCCGACTTCTCCCCGTAGATATAAATCTACTCACCTTGTTATATGTGCCGGTGCCGATGTCTCCATTTGCATCTCCAACGCCTCGTCGCCACGTGGGGTACCTACAAGGATATCACAAGCTAAAACACATGAAACCATGTCGGAAACCAAATAATGCACGCTATGCCCATAGGTCAAAACCTGTTGCCTTGCATGCAAACACAGCCAACAACCTGCTGCCGTTGGCGTTCAAACGCCACCCGACAGTCGCGAATCATCGAATACCAAAAACCATGCTAAAACAAGTCATAAATCATACGCCAACTCATGAAAATCAACCCAGGTTCTACCCTGTTTGGAATCAGACAAAATTGGACATTCCAGGGGTCAAGTTTACAGGTAAAAGAGCTGTGCACGCAAAACGAGGCAGTTCCACCCTGGTCTGGCCGCAAATTGCGGCCAGAGGGAATTAAATGGCGGCCTGGAAATGGAGGTTGGGGCTAGGGTTTTGGGTTTGGTTCCTATTTGCCTGCATGTCTCACTGCCAAGTCAATTTTATTTTAGGGTTCCCGGGGTGAAAGCAGATCTCAGAAAGGTCAATAAGTCGAAATTGCTAAAATACGCCAAGTCGAATAACTCTTAGTAACTAACTAGAAATTTAGGGTTATCTCGGTTAAACTGGTCTCAAACACACCTAATAAGGTTACCCTAATCATCAAAACCATCTTTTGGCCAAATCTCACTCAAATTTACCTAAACTAGCACTAAATCACAAATATAACAGTAAACTTCAGCTAGATAACCAGAACTTAGCAAGAAAGGAGTTGGGTTGCAAGATTATACCTCAAGAAGGTCCTAGGATGAAGGAGAATGGAAGAAGGATGTGAAGAGGAGGGAGTTGCTGCTACTGGCTTGCTGCTACAGCTGCTGGGGTTGCTCTGCAGCTGATACTGTTATGAGGCTGTTTCAGTTGTTGTGGTGGTTATTTAGTGGCTGATGTTGTTGCGTGGGCTGAGGTTGTTATTGCTTTAGGGTTGTGTTGCTGTTCCAGCATCAGCTACAAGCTGATGGGGTTCATGTTATGGTGTTGTTGCAGCAGCTGCTGCTTTGGCTGAGGCTATTTTGTGGTTGGGGTTGTGGAGTTAAGGAGGAAGGAGGAAATGATATGGTAGGGGTTCAGAATAGAGGCAGCAACAGCTGTTGTAGGTTAAAAGGATGTTGTTGTGGCTGTGTCAGCAGCAGATGCAGGGGGGGCTGTTGATTTGAATGAGGTTGATGCAGCTGATGTTGATGAAAATATGTGCTGAAGTTGTGCTGATGTAGCTGCTGTTCTGATGGCTGAAAGTGTGCTGATGATGTTTGATATGGGGCTGATAGTGTATATATGGGGGTTGAAGTGTGGGTGTAGGTGTCGGGCTAAAGTGTTAGGGGGCTGTTTTGTGGCTTAAGTCAGCTATTGGGGGCTGAAAAGTCATGATGGGAGTGTGCAGGTCAGCTATGGGGCTGAAGTGTGCTGAGGGTGGCTGATGTTTACATCAGCTGTTGTTGCAGCTCATGATGGTGCTGTTGTAATGGTTTCTGGGGTGAAACTGCTGCTTGAAATCTGTTGTTTTCTTTTGTTGTGGTTGTGTTGCTAATGATGGTGCTACTGCGGATGCAGCTGATGTATTTGTGGCTGAGGTTTGGTGGCTGAAGTGTTGGGCTGATTTGTGTGTGTAGGTGTGAGAGAGTGATGTGAGAGAAGATGTGATCAATGAGAGGGAGTGATATGAGTGAGAGGGGGTGTGAAGAGCACAAAGGGTAATGAAGAAGGAGATGGATCATGGCACACCCTAGCCACCTCTCTCTCTCTCTCTCTCTCTCTTATTACTTGCTAGCACACACAAGCCATCATGGCTCACTCTCTCTCCCTACACAAGTCAACCTAACCCTAATCACCCTTAACAAAGCTAAACCCTTAAGTAACCCAAATTAACCTAAATAAATGGTTCAATTCACCATGGTCATTTAAGCATGGTCCGACCCTAGACTTAACATGGGTCCAAAACATGAAACGAGTATGACAGGTGTAGAAAATGATATGTGCACATTTTGCACAAAAGCCAAAAATCCAATTAGCGATTTTTAATCGCGATTAACACTAAAATATCATAACTTAACCATAAAAACTCATAAATGGCATATTTCCACAAAATACCCTATTTTAGAATTTCCAAAATTTCCTCCGGAATTTTCATCATTTATCGGTATTTAATTATACCGACTATTAAAATATTCATTAAAATTAATATTAAATTAGGAAAATTCCCAAAAATATTATTTTATCTTACTGAAATGTTACAGTCTTCCCCCTTAAAGAAATTCGGTCCCCGAATTTAAATTTAAATCCCCAAATTCTAAAACATTTCAATAAAATGTCCAAGTCAACGGGGCTCCGAAATCATCAATCCATAGAACGCATCGTAGCGCAATACATGCGCATGCGTAACGAGCAGATAACTCGAAATCAAAACTCCGTCAAGCATCCCGCAATCATCGGAGTTAAGGTGAAACACGAATGCCAAATCCAAGCAAAACCGATATGCTATAAATTGGAACTATGCATGTAAATACCAAATCCGTGCATGTAAATATCTGAAGGAAATGCATGCCAAATTCTTTAAAGTCGATGTGCAATGCGCATAGCGCTGCACAGTGGCGGACGTCTCTATAAGAAAATAGTCATATATGTATATATCTTTTGTTTAATATGCCCGTTCCGCTGTTTTTGAAAACAATTTAGAAGGGTTCCCTGTTTTTAAACGTTTCGTGTCGTATCGGACACGTATATAAATAATGAGACTATAGCTCGCTTTTGGAAATCCCTTTGAAATCTATCAATACATGCAAAATATATCCAGGCACTGTCATCTGACCAGTCCTGCTCAGTACGAAAACAAATAGAAAATATCATAAAACGTACTGCTCCATAGAAATCAATCCCAACAAGGCATATGAAAACCCTGTGCGTCCGGTGCGCACGGAAATCAAAATCCACAAATGTGCCAAGCAGGTGCACAAAAACAACATCAAGGTGCAACGGTTGTGCACACAACATCGGTCATAGGCAACGTGCGTGCCTGACCGCAAAATCAGGTGCATCTGACATGCACGAAAATCCCGATTTAGCGCATCTGGTGTGCACCAAATCGCATCTTATAACCTGCGCTCAACATGCGCTAAAATCCAAATCCGGTGCGTCTATAATGCACAAAATCATGAAATCCAATATCCAGCGTCGAACACGCGCAAAATCCAATCGGGTGCATAAAGTGCACAAAACAAATACCGAGCATCACCCTCGAAATCGAAATCCAGTGCATCCAAGTGCACAAAATACGAATCATTGCACTGCAAGCATATGCGAACTATTCCGAGTGCAAAAACCAAATCTTATACCTATATACACACGAAATCAACTCAAATGTCTAAAACCCATAAAATCACAAACATGTGGGACCAAGATACGAAAACGATACCAAGTGCAACAACTGTGCAAAAATCGTAAATACTCAATCATCAAAATCAAATCATGCGAATAAATTGCCCAACAATACTGAAGACAAGTATGGCGGAATAGTTCCGCCCAAGCGCATCCTCCACGAATCTCTGGCCAACTGTCATGATTACTCATAGTATAACTCGTCGACGATCCTGAACTCTGGCCTGCTGGTGTGCGCAACATGACCACTCCTGGGTCCAGGTCTTCTCTGTGGATTTCTAATCTCATGAACCATCGGCTCACCGGCCCTGTCAGATGTGCTAACGGGGACGATTCCGTTCTGGCACTTCTCTGGTCATTTCTCGGTCAATCCTCACGACCACTCATAAGCCGCATGTCACTGGCGTCGGCATCTGGCTCTCTGAATGCATGTGACACATCTGATCCTGGGTGCAAGTATCATTGCAGCAGTGTCCTGGAAGGATCCTGCTCAATGTCTCTTCCAAATCTCGCATCTGCCAACTGTCCGGAAGTCATCCTCCTTTACTATATCTGCTCCTCGTTCCGGAGCGACAGCATACTCATCGCAACTCCTTCTGGAATGTGTATCCAGGTAAAATGCCTCGGCATGCGTATCGCATCTCTGGTGTCGGCGGAGTGAAACGTCATCTCGTCCAGATCTTGCACGAACCTCTTACTCCACTTTTCTCTAATGTCGACTACTTCGGACTTTTCTCGTCGTGGCTGCATGGACTGAGCTCCAACGGCTATCCTCATATCTGGAGTCTCCCAAGAAGTGCATCTCACCACCTAGCATCCGAATTAAGTCGAGCCATCCGATCGATTTGTCCAAACCTCATAATCCCTTAAGAGCTCATCATCTTGGGTACAGTATAATAGTATCGAGTACATACCACAGCATCGGTGGTCCAGCCGTAGAAGGGCAAACCCAAGCCTCACTAATGGCGCCGCAGAACTGCCGCAAACCCTAAGGTTCAAGGGCTTTCATACGGTCATTAAGTCGAGTTAGGGTTTCATTCTTCTAGAGGGACCACAGAATTGCCTGCATGTCCTTCCGAGTACTTTAAACTTGGAATAATAGGTTTCTGACATTCGATCGTCTCTGTCGACTCTCAACGTCTCCGCGTGAAGTCGTCTCTAGCTGGAATCAATATATCTGATGACCTCGCATCGGGGTAGCGAACGATCCACATGTCCTAGTCATTCGTCCTTGGTGACGAGCGAACTTCTATCATCTCTTAGTATAATCTCGTACTGCGATAGCTCCAACATCTGGGGCAATATCTCGTCGATCGTAGCAATAACTGGCTCACTAGTCTGTACGCTGAACCGCGCCTCAATCATCATAAATGAGCAAGACGTCAACGATCATCAACGTCTGGCTGGCCTGTGTCAGTGGCTCAATCCTCTGATGCCAATCTGCATGTCCGAGTAATCTCATACAGCGATCCATCCACGCTCGTGGTGCCAAAACACAATCAAAAGACACATCTCTACAATCGTGTGTTGCCAGAATCACGCCCTGGTCAGTCCTCGTTCGTAACGAGCTCGTGCTGACCGCAACTCTAGCCATAGCTCTCCCTGCCCGTAATCGTAGCAGCAAAACCATAACTGGTACCGATAAGGCTAGATCAGGAATGAATATGATACTGAACAAAGAAATGTATATCCTAAGGCTTCTTAAGTGGAGTGGCGTGTCGTAAGTATGCCGCGGAACATACCAACGGTACGTCACTCTACTTTAGTTACCTATTCCATCAACCAAGGGTCATACTACGCTCCGAAGGTAAAACCTAACGCTTTGATACCAACTTTGTCACGTCCCGAAAGTACGGAACATGACCGGCACTTAGGCTACGAACGTCTTAAGGCGTACGTGCTCTAAGTAAGCCGAGCCCAGAAATCCAAACCAAGAAAAGTAGTGGAGAGAAGGAAAACCATATCAAATCAACCAGTATGCAACAATATACAACGCCTAAAGGCGAGGATCACAACAGAGGAGGAAACTCAAACAGCATGAAACCCAGAGAAATATAACGTGCGACTCTAAGGTCGAAAGAATAAACAACACTGGTCTCTACTCAAATAAGTACATGTTTGGTTGATGGAACTTCTAGATACAACTGAATATAATATACAATGTATAATGATGGGTATGATACAAATAACCCACATACTAGCAAGTCACCTGAGGAAGATGTGCCCGCAAGCCGTAATGAAACCCGTACGGTAACCCCTGCAAGAAACTGGGGCACAACGGGGGTGAGTTGCCAACTCGTGAGTAGAAAAAGATCTACGAACAAAAAATCGCATATATGACGCAATCCTAGGTCATACGATCATAATATATAATCCTCAAATATATAAATAACAATCTATAACCATGGCTAGTGCAAATATCTAACCCAAGTGTAATCCCATGTGCCTGTGTCAGTGCATCAGATGGCAATATATCATATGGATAATGTATGAATGCATGTACTGAAGAAAACTGCTTTCATAAATTTGTGAGATTTCTGTATTTTTAAGATGAGGTATCATAAATGAAATCAGTATAAACAGTGCTTAGCATCGGCACAAAACATAAATCCCAATATCTCGATATCTCTGTATCACAATCTCCGTACCTCAATATCTCAAAATCTCAATGTCTCAATCATAAAAATCTAGGGCGCCGTCAGTCTAGATCGGCCCCTACCATCCATCTCAAGACCACGACGGTATCCTCCGGATATCCGACGCGTCGGGTAATATCACCGGTTGGTAGTGCTCCCATGCCAGGCTTAACGCCATCTCCTGCGATCTTCTTGCCCTGGGGTACTTCACCGGGTCCACCATGTACCCGAAACGGTTCATCCGCCTCCTCGAATCGGGTCTCGAAATCCATCAACAAAACTCATGGTAGACGACTCATACATCATGGGAAAACCGGATTTTTATTTAAAAAGAGAGTAAACAGTTTATATATGTTTTGCGGTTTTCCTCCAAATCCAGAAAATCTCATGGAAACCGAATCCAATCATCAATAGCATGTAAAATCATGAATATAAGCATGAGTATCCATGAATATGGCATATAATGAACAACAGTATGCATGATGTGACAAGTAATAGCTACAATGTCAAGCTGGCATATAAGGAAAGTGCACTAATATCATGTCAGTACTAGCTAACAAGCTAAATCAGGCAATAATATTCTCTAAGTGTACGTGACATGGCAATTACCGATGAAGATGTGTATGCACTGGCAAATAAGTGTATGTGGAACATACGCATCATCGGTAATGGTGCTGGTCTCCTCACAGCAGGATATCAATAATAGAATATGAATCACAATAGTATGCGATGCGGAGCAGCAATAGAAATGTGCAGAAGCTGAATACTAAACACAATGATAGCTAAACTGCATCTAATATCATAAGAGTCATATAGCTACACCACTATAAGGCTGAGCTAAAGCTAACAGTAGGTAAGGGAAACCGCCTAACCTCTGAGTCGATACACACACACACACTCACACATGCGCGCGCGCGCGCGCACACACACACACACACACATATATATATATAGTCGGTGATCCCGCCTCGATAATATCACATCCGATACTATATCTCTATAATTAGTTAATCCCAAATCAAGAGTGCGGATCAAACATCAGAATATAGCTCGTACGTAATCCGTCGTACGGCATCCCCAAAATCTGGGTACGGGTCAATATCACATTCGTCATATCATTAATTTGGTATTCTCTATATCAAATACTATCATCTGGGTACTGACCTATGTCTAGTACAATGCTAACATCATCACTATAGTCGTGATCTGACTACTGATCGACAGTCTCGTATAAATCGATATCGTCATCACATATCGTCACAAGGAGTGTACATCGCCCAAGGCGGCCTATCATAAATATTTGTCATATCATATCTTATCTTATCACGTATCATAATCACTTGTCGATCAGTAATATATATCACTATTCCTATGACATCATTATCCCGAAATCCGCTAAAGCATCACGACGTATCTCAAATACAAATTTTACCATATCACCGATATCATAATCTCGGATCATATATCATCGACTCATCTCAATCCCATGTATCATCCTCAAATCCGTATGTGAACACATAGTCCCATACCCATGTGAACACATAACTATATAGAATCCCATAACCATATATGAAATAAGGATGTATGCAAGTATGTATGTGTGTATATGTATGTGTAGTGCACCCATTACCTAGGGTTCGTAACCTTTCACCAATCCAACACACTAATGTCCATCCTAAACATCATTATAATCCCAAACAACATATATTAATTATTAGTGTGTATACGCATCCGCATACATCACTACGAACTGCGGGGGCGCTATACGCCATCCACCCGACTTCTCCCCGTAGATATAAATCTACTCACCTTGTTATATGTGCCGGTGCCGATGTCGCCATTTGCATCTCCAACGCCTCGTTGCCACGTGGGGTACCTACAAGGATATCACACGCTAAAACACATGAAACCATGTCGGAAACCAAATAATGCACGCTATGCCCATAGGTCAAAACCTGTAGCCTTGCATGCAAACACAGCCAACAACCTGCTGCCGTTGGCGTTCAAACGCCACCCGACAGTCACGAATCATCGAATACCAAAAACCATGCTAAAACAAGTCGTAAATCATACGCCAACTCATGAAAATCAACCCAGGTTCTACCCTGTTTGGAATCAGACAAAATTGGACATTCCAGGGGTCAAGTTTACAGGTAAAAGAGCTGTGCATGCAAAACGAGGCAGTTCCACCCTGGTCTGGCCGCAAATTGCGGCCAGAGGGAATTAAATGGCGGCCTGGAAATGGAGGTTGGGGCTAGGGTTTTGGGTGTTGGTTCCTATCTGCCTGCATGTCTCACTGCCAAGTCAATTTTATTTTAGGGTTCCCGGGATGAAAGCAGATCTCAGAAAGGTCAATAAGTCGACAAAATTGCTAAAATACGCCAAGTCGAATAACTCTTGGTAACTAACTAGAAATTTAGGGTTATCTCGGTTAAACTGGTCTCAAACACACCTAATAAGGTTACCCTAATCATCAAAACCATCTTTAGGCCAAATCTCACTCAAATTTACCTAAACTAGCACTAAATCATAAATATAACAGTAAACTTCAGCTAGATAACCAGAACTTGGCAAGAAAGGAGTTGGGTTGCAAGATTATACCTCAAGAGGGTCCTAGGATGAAGGAGAATGGAAGAAGGATGTGAAGAGGAGGGAGTTGCTGCTACTGGCTTGCTGCTACAGCTGCTGGGGTTGCTCTGCAGCTGATACTTGTTATGAGGCTGTTTCAGTTGTTGTGGTGGTTATTTAGTGGCTGATGTTGTTGTGTGGACTGAGGTTGTTATTGCTTTGGGGTTGTGTTGCTGTTCCAGCATCAGCTACAAGCTGATGGGGTTCATGTTATGGTGTTGTTGCAGCAACTGCTGCTGTGGCTGAGGCTATTTTGTGGTTGGGGTTGTGGAGTTAAGGAGGAAGGAGGAAATGACATGGTAGGGGTTCAGAATAGAGGCAACAACAGCTGTTGTAGGTTAAAAGGATGTTGTTGTGGCTGTGTCAGCAGCAGATGCAGGGGGGGCTGTTGATTTGAATGAGGTTGATGCAGCTGATGTTGATGAAAATATGTGCTGATGTAGCTGCTGTTCTGATGGCTGAAAGTGTGCTGATGATGTTTGATATGGGGCTGATGGTGTGTATATGGGGGCTGAAGTGTGGGTGTAGGTGTTGGGCTAAAGTGTTAGGGGGTTGTTTTGTGGCTGAAGTCAGCTATTGGGGGCTGAAAAGTCATGATGGGAGTGTGCAGGTCAGCTATGGGGCTGAAGTGTGCTGAGGGTAGGCTGGTGTTTACATCAGCTGCTGTTGCAGCTCATGATGGTGCTGTTATAATGGTTTCTGGGCTGAAACTGCTGCTTGAAATCTGTTGTTTTCTTTTGTAGTGGTTGTGTTGCTAATGATGGTGCTACTGCTGATGCAGCTGATGTATTTGTGGCTGAGGTTTGGTGGCTGAAGTGTTGGGCTGATTTTTGTGTGTAGGTGTGAGAGAGTGATGTGAGAGAAGATGTGATCAATGAGAGGGAGTGATATGAGTGAGAGGGGGTGTGAAGAGCACAAAGGGTAATGAAGAAGGAGATGGATCATGGCACACCCTAGCCACCTTTCTCTCTCTCTCTTATTACTTGCTAGCACACACAAGCTATCATGGCTCACTCTCTCTCCCTACACAAGTCAACCTAACCCTAATCACCTTTAACATAGCTAAACCCTTAAGTAACCCCAATTAACCTAAACAAATGGTTCAATTCACCATGGTCATCTAAGCATGGTCCAACCCCAGACTTAACATGGGTCCAAAACATGAAACAAGTATGACAGGTGTAGAAAATGATATGTGCACATTTTGCACAAAAGCCAAAAATCTCATTAGCGATTTTTAATCGCGATTAACACTAAAATATCATAACTTAACCATAAAAACTCATAAATGGCATATTTCCACAAAATACCCTATTTTAGAATTTCCAAAATTTCCTCCGGAATTTTCACCATTTATCGGTATTTAATTATACCAACTATTAAAATATTCATTAAAATTAATATTAAATTTGGAAAATTCCCAAAAATATTATTTTAGTTTACTGAAATGTTACAAAGGTAAGCCATCCAAAGTAGTAAGTGATAATAGCATTTTCGAAACCTTTAAAATCTCAACCCAAATTCTTTAAATATCCAACTTTATTTCCTTTAAAAATTTGGCAGCACCTCCTTTGTAAAAACCAGCCCAAAAAATGAGTACAACAAAAATATAAGTAAAGCATCCCTAAACGGGAGCAAATACACGTCCAAAGGCAGAAAACAACCACCACAACAGATATACGACGCCGTAGCAAAGAAATAAAAGACGATATAAATAAAAATGCATAAAGACCTCCAAGTCACAAAATAATATATAATATCGTCCTCACATCAAGTCTCTAAGTCATACAAGATAAAGGTAGATGGAGAGTACAGGATACAACGAATATACAATGAACATAAACAGATAACCACAAAACCCACCTAAAGCAAAACTGCACACTATGAGCCAAAACGGTATTCGCAGCAAAAGATGATACGATAGATGAAAATAGCCCTGCCTCTGACTACTGTGAGGAACAACCTGCAAAACATTATGGCAGAACGGGGGTGAGTTGCCAACTCATGAATAGTAAATAACATCTGCAGGTAATCGCAAGTATGCACGTACAGCGCGAATCTAACATATGCAAGCTAATAGCAATAAATGGTCATATGTATGCAATAGTCATGAAAGGTACACTAGCTGGTACAACTAATACATTAAGCAATAATATGACAATCTGTATGCAACAATCATGTAAGGTACTCTATCAGGTACTCCTAATACATGAAGCAATGATATGACAATGTACATATGCAACAGTCATGAAAGGTACTCTAGCAGGTACGACTAATACATGAAGAAATGCATATAAAATAAAAGTATGTAAATGCAACAGTCATGGAAGGTACTCTATCAGGTACTACTAATACATGAAGCAGTGCATAAAAAATAAATGCGGTGGATAAAACATATTATTCCCACGAAATCCTGACCTCGTGGTAGGACCAAAGTCCATCAATACAATCCAAATCCCAATTTCCTCAAATCAGCCCCCAAATTGGCACTCATATCATGTAAGTCTCATAAATCCTGAATGTACAATATCAAGTAAATCTCATATATCCTGAATCCAATATCAAGTGAATCATATATATATCATGTATCTAATATTCAAGTAAATTTCATATATCATGTATCCAATATCAAGTAAATCTCATATATCCTGTATCAGGTACACTATTAGGTACTACTAATATATGAAGCAATAAATATCAAATAAATGCAGAGTATGGAATAAAACATGCCATCTTCACATCGGGCATATAGGCCCCTCTGTAACGCCTTGAAAGGTCGTTTTGGTGTTTTCCCGAAAATCGGTGAAAATTTGGTATTTTTCCGTAAATCGTCTTTTTTGTTATTTTGCAGTTTAGGCCTAATTATACCTAATTTGGATAGGTAATTGCTAGTTTTTAGTAGCTAATGAGTTACTTATAAATTTCTGGTCATTTAAAATTTCCCCCTAATTTTTCAAATTTTAATATTATTTTAAGCCGGTAAAAAAATACATTAAATTAGCGATAAATACAAATTTAATTGGGCTAATTTTAATCTTTAAAATCATGTTGATTAAAATCTAGTTGTAATATAAATTTTTAGTATTTTATTTCAAGTTTTAATGGGTTTTTATTATGGAAAACAAAAATATATTTATTTTGAACTAAAACTTGCAATTTTGGACTTGTGGGGGGTCTTTTTGCATAAATTTTTTTATGCACACTCTCACACACATCCCCACATCTCCCTTTGACGAGCCACCTGCTGGAACCCCCCCACCATTTTCATTTCAACTCATTTGGAAAGAGAGGAATAAGATTAAGAGTGTAGAATATAATATATTAATTAAGGTATGGTGTTTGACTTGGAGAAAAAAATAAATCGAGTACACCCACACACACTCCTCCCCATTTCCCTCACTGTCAAAAATCTGCAGCCCCCCCTCCATTATTTTTTTTCCTTCTCTTTTCTCTCATTTTCATCAAGAAAATTCCATCAAAATTCAACAAAATCAACAATTTCCTTCACAATTTCAAAGCAAAACCTTATTCCCTCTCTTCTCAAACCTAAATTGGTTCAAATCTTGGAGAAAGATGGCAACTTGGGAGGCTTTAGCAACATAGGGTTTGGGCTTGTGAGGTATAATTTCAATCTTTGGTTAATTTGTAGTTTAAAGTGTGCTAATTAGAACTTTGAAAATTGTTTTAGTGTTAATTTCTAATCTAGTTTTTTTTTTAGTTCATGGCTTGACTTTTATTAGGGTTTAGAAAACCATTAGTAAGTTAATTAAATTATATTTGCTATCTAGTTGTTTTGTTAACCTAAATCTAAGAGGTTACCTTGTTATTGGGTTTCAAATTAGTGCTAATCTAAGTTAATCTAGTGTGAAATTTTGATTGCTATTGCTAATTTTGAAAAATCAAGAAAAGGTTTGTGTATAGAAAGTGGGTTTTGATGCATGGTAAAGGGGTTAATTTAATTGTAGTGGCTTTCTAATGGTTTAATTTGGATGTTTGTGTGATAATGTGAGCACTTTATCACAAATCCGCGGTTTTTGCACGAATTTGGAAATCCTTATTGCTTGCTATTTTTTTTTATAAAAATTAAGTGGTGAATTATTTGTGATAACTTGATGATATTTTTTTTTGCATGTCCTACGACATTTAGGATGTGTGAGTGCGGAAATTTTGTGTGATCGGGTTTTAGTTTTGCCGGGCGTCCCAAAACGATGATTCTAGTTAGTTTTGCGATTTTCGTGTGTGTTCCGCGCACCTTGTGCATGTTGTGCCTAGCTTGTGAACGTGGATATTTTCATTTGGGATTTGCGTCGTTTCATGATATGTAACCTTATGTTTTGTATTGATGCAAATTCCAGGTTCGGTCGCGGAGACTTCGGACGCGGCACGAAAAGGGAAAGCGGTGATTGGACGTAGCTAGCTGAGAATTCCGGTGAGTAGATTTAACATCTACGGGGGACTATCGTTTGGATGGCGCAGGTCGCCCGATAGTTTAAGTAGTTAAAGATTTCTAGTAATATTAGAAACTACATCCATGCTTTATTTGACATACATATGCGAACCCATCCTATAGGACACCTGCACCATTGCCAGGGTTTTATTATGCAACACGAGCACTATTCATGCGTACACACATGCCCTGGTAATTGCTATGCCACCACACTAGATAACCTATAATTTGAAACCTTTTACTATAATTGATGCTTAAACCTGTGCTATTGCCTTTAAATTCTTAAAATGAAATCGTAGGATTGCTATTCATGTGCATGTACCTCATCATATTATTTGTTCATGCCTAGTCTAAAAATCATACATCGCAACTTGATTATTGATACCATATGCATTCATTAACATTGACATATGCACTTATGAGGATTTCTTGAGATTTTATGATATTTCTGGATTTCGGGGGGAAAGCCGCAAAATTTCTAAACTTATTACCTTTTTAAAATATGTAAATTATGGTTTTCTATTGATGTACGTGTCGTCCACCATGAGTTTGCTTTGGTTTTCGAGACCCGTTTTGAGGAGTTGGATGAACCGTCTCGGGTACATGGTGGGCCCGGTAAGGTACCCCGGGGCAAGAAGGTCGTGTTGCTGACGTTGAGCCTGGCAGGGGATGGACTACCTACCGGTGACTTTTTGGCACGGCGAATATCCAGAGGATACCGACCGTGGCCGCGAGATGATGAGATATTGACATTTGAGATGGGTCAGCCGGACGGCTGAGGCCAGAGATACTATGATATGGATACATGAGATTGAGATAGTTTTGAGGTGTCGATGCTGGACACGGATTCTTCTTGATTCTTTTAGTATTGTGCTGATATTTTAAAAGAAAAGAGATTCCTAAAAGAAAAAATATGACTTCTTGTACCTATATATTCAGATTACGAGTTGATTCATATTACATTCATACCTGCTAGTACCTTCATATTGCATTCATACCTGCTAGTACCTTCATGTTGCATACATACCTGCTAGTATATCCTGCCATACCTGTATTATAGATGCTAGGATGCTTGTGTGCATGCTTGCGATAGCCTATATAGATGTTATTTATTACTCACGAGTTGGCAACTCACCCCCGTTGTGCCACAGTCTTTTGCAGGTCCGCTCCGTCAGTACAGTAGCGGCGGGCGCACTTGCTACTTTTGCCTCTTTTGCCTGGACTCGAGGCTTTTGCTCGTAGGTGGGTTGTATTATTATTTTGTACCACCTTTTATATTCTTTGTATCTAGAGCACTCCATCTACTGTATCTACCAGTATTGTTGTATATTGACGTAGAGACGAGACTGTGAGATTTGTGGGCTTTTTATGCTGTATTTTGGGGTCGAGCTCACTTGAGTCGACATGCTGTTTTACTTGTGCTTCTTATGTTTATTTATGCACATTGCTGATTTACATTGCGTGGGATTTGTGACCGCCTTGTGGCGAAGAGCTAGCTCCCGCTTGGGGATGCCTTATTTGTTGTATTCATATATATTCTTGTTGTACCCATTTTGGGGGCCAGTATTTACAAAGGAGACTCTGCCGAAATTTTCGAGAAAATTGATATTGTTTTTAAAAAAAGGCTTGATATGACTTATTTGATAAACTCGCTTTCAATTGATTGGTTTTCCTTCACTCTTCTGCTTTTTGGTTTTGATTTCTGGGCTTTGGCTTACTTATTTTACGGACGTCTTGAGACGTTTCGTAACTTAAGTGCCAGTCACGTTCCGTACCCTGCGGGTCATGACAAAGTTGGTATCAGAGCGATAGGTTTTACCTTTTTGAGTGTAGGATGACCCTTGGTAGATGGAGTAAGTGACTTAAGCAGGGTAACGTAGCGTGCGTATGTCCGCGGCATACTTGCGATACGGTACTCCACCTAGGTGACTTTAGGATATACTTGCTTGAAATTCCTTCTTCAATTCCGTGTATTCTATGATTCTATTGCACTGTTCTTATCATCCTGTTCTTGTAACAGCCACTATGCCGTCGAAGGCTATGAGAGCGCAGAGGGATGCCGCCTGAGATGAGATCCGAGTAGGCTCGTCCGAGATGAGGACCGAGCAGGGTGGTATACATACGCCTTAGGGACAGACTGATCCGCCTTACCCAGGACGCTTGGACAGGCTAGAGTCTGGTATGGAGGAGCTACGACAGATGATGGGAGGTATACAGGAGTTACGACAGATGGTGGGATCCCTAGTAGCGGCCAGTCGTGCACCGAGATCGGAGGACGTACCTACCACATTACAGACTACCATGGTGCCTGCTACCCAGACAGTTGCTACTACTACCACTGTGGCTATCCCAGTATCGCTACAGGATTTCATGAGGCTGAGACCTCCAGTCTTCACAGGCACCGATGCAACAGAGGATCCGCAGACATTTCTTGACAGTTTAGCCAGATCTGCCGTTCGCTCAGATGTTCTGACGATCGATGGGTGGAGCTTGCGAGTTTCCGTCTAGAGGGCCTCGCGCAGACATGGTGGGAGTCAGTCTTGAGAGGTCGAGCTACTGGTCTACCGCCTATGACTTGGGCCGAGTTTACAGCAGTCTTTCTAGCCCGTTTCCTCCCAGAGCTCGTAGTTTTGATGCCTTGATCAAGACCCCAGGGATGACGGTGTCTGAGTATGACGTCCAGTTCACGCAGTTATCCCGATATGCTCCTTATTTGGTGGATACCGAAAAGAAGATAGTGAAGAGGTTAATGCAGGGACTTGACACCCAGCTATTTCTTGCTATTGGTGCCCAGCACTTCGACACTTATTCAGCTGCTATGGATACGGCTTTACGGATGGAGGCACTCATATCATAGACTTCGGCCGTTTCTGGGCCGAAGAGGATTCGCACCGATGTGCCATCGCAGAGGCAGCGCGCCATATTCTTTCCGAGAGATGGGCCTGGCAGAGGATTTGGACGGGGTCAGTTATATGGTTCATATCCACAGGGACAGCAGCCGTCGCCAGGATGTTATAGGTGCGGGAGTCTGCACCATCGTATCAGGGACTGTCCAGCGAGACGACAGGGAGCGGCGACAGTGCCACATGTTACCCTACCACCATCACCACCTCCTCCTCAGAGAGCCTTACTTCCTATCACTGGCGATGCTCCATGACAGTTCGATGCACCCAGAGGCCGTGGACGTGGCAGTCCGATCCAGAGAGGACGAGGAGGCCGAGACCGAGGCCGAGGACAGCCAGTTATTGGTGGGGGTCAGGCCCGAGTTTTTGCTTTGACGCCGCATGATGCGCAGGCATCCAACGCCGTTGTGACAGGTACCTTGCCAGTTTGCTCTTTCGACGCACGGGTATTATTCGACCCAGGTTCCACACATTCGTACGTATCTACACACTTTGCACCGATGTTAGGCCGTGAGTCGTCGTCGTTAGATCAGCCGCTTATTGTTATTACTCCGGTAGGCGAGTCGTTTGTCGCTCGTTTTGTGTTTCGATTGTGTTCCGTTCGTATCGGGGAGAGGGATTCGTCGGTTGATTTGATTCTCCTCGATATGTTGGACTTTGATGTGCTTCTGTGCATGGATTGGCTAGCCACTTGTTATGCTTCTGTGGACTGCCGTGAGAAGGCAGTCGGATTTATCTTTCCTGGAGAGCCAGTCCTTGTTATTCAGGGAGACCGCAGCGTCACCCTTCCCAGCTTGATTTTGTCTCTTCGCGCTGGTCAGCTCTTGCGGAAGGGATGTCAGGGATTCTTAGTGTATATTTGTGATACTCGAGCTGCAGAGGTTCCGTTGGACCGGGTCCCGGTTGTTTGCGAGTTCCCTGATGTTTCCCTAATGAGCTGCCTGGGCGACCGCCTGAGCGCGATATTGAGTTCTGCATCGATTTGATTCCCGGCTCGGGGCCTATTTCTATACCGCCTTATCGGATGGCCCCGGCAGAGCTTAGAGAGCTGAAGGATCAGTTGCAGGATTTGTTAGATAAAGGGCTTATTCGACCGAGTGTTTCTCCGTGGGGTGCTCCGGTCCTGTTCGTCAAGAAGAAGGACGGAAGTTTGCACTTATGTATCGACTACCGCCAGCTGAACAAGGTTATGTAAGTGCACGGCGGCGCCCCGGCCGTCAATCCGACGCAAAAATGCGGAAGCGAAAAACTTTAATTTTGCAAACTAGCAAACCGGCACCACCGCGCACTAAACACCCGGATCGGGCCATTAAACTAGTCCTAGCAAACTATAAGATGGGTTAGAGATATACCGACTGATCCGAGTCCTCCGGTCTTCTCGTCGTCGTCCCGATCTCCTGCGGAAACTCCGGTCGTCGCCTCCTCGCCGGAAGGGCACCACATCGCCTGCATCTTTTACGGGCTCCCACCTCTTGACCGAGGCAACTCGGGCGCGAAGTTGGCTAGCCGACGCGTCCAAGGTTTGCTGTAGACTAGTGTAGAAAACTTTGTCTCTTGAGGTTATAGAAGTTGCCATGATGGAGGTGAGAGAAAAATGCTTTGGAGGAAAATGGTGCTCACAATTTTTAGCAAGGAAATGAGATGAAGAAATTGCCACACACTCAAAAATGAAACTCTCTCTCTCTCTCAAATGTGGTCGGCCCCTTTATGAAATATGGTGGAGAACAAAATCAAGAAGAGAGGTGAGTGTAGGATAGCTCAAAGGTGACCACAACCAAAAGCAATGATAACAATATCATATCAACCTTTCATCTCATTTCTAATCACAAATAAAGCAAAGAATGGATGGAAAAAGAATCTCATCATGATGCCACATAATGCAAGAAAACCCCTCCACAAAATGTTATTTGCACACTTGCAAATAACCCCCCTCCAACGGAAAGTCCGGCCGCGAAAGAACAAAGGAAAACTGGCCGGAACGGAATGCAAACTGGCAACTTCAGAAAACTGATCCCGTAATAAATTACAGGAAAACCCCGCTACTGAAAATACATGCCTGCATTTGTATTCCCACTGAACACAAATGCAAAGAGACAAAATAAAACTACACTGTACTATACTAGGATCCAGCTTAAACCAAAGCCGGCTAGTAATATCCGTCCGATCCTGATCCGTGCAATACCGCACGTATCTGATCGAACCCTGCCATATATCCATACGGCCTCTAGTACTAACCGTCCGATCCTGATCCGTGCAATACCGCACGTATCTGATCGGACCCTGCCATATCTCCATACGGCCTCTACAGCGTTTCGCCCGAAACTTGAGTAACTGAAAGTGTGGTGGACTCTAAAGACTCGTCAATACTATGGCTGTGGATTTAACCACCAGCACGTCAGAGGTATAAGCCAATACGTGACGGGCTACCAGGTATTGACCAAAAGGGACGTCGATAAGCGAACTCATCCTGACACCCTACTGAGCCTGTCAGTGACAATATCCGTACAGTCCGGTCCGTTCGTCTATAAGTATCGCATGGCGGGCCTAGGGGGTTGGTAAAAGTCAGACCCCCAATAGCCGTACAAGTCGTGTCGGAGTGTAGCCCAGAACACCCTGAGATACTACTGGAATACCTACCAGCAAATCTCCTGCCTTGGCCAAGGACTTCGTGTAATGGCTCTCCTAGACACAGCGCGACCTCACCCCCAATACCGGGAGAGACGAACCCCTGAAGATCCGCTCACTGCCTCCATGTGGCTCGGGACTATACCCAACTAAAACCTGTTTGCACGTCTCCTTTGAGCGTGGTAGGGTAGTAATCAAAGTACAGTGGGAACTCACACGAGACAAATGACGATCCTCAGGTCGATGAACTAACCTGTACACATGTCACCAGGGAACTGCTATCTGACGTCAGGTATAAGACCAACTAGCATGTTCCCGGCGAGTCCTGTCCGGTGTACTCATAACCCAATGAGCACCTGTATACATCTTAGGTGAACCAACTGACACCAGTGGCTTGTGAGACCGGCCACCGCCCCTCGTTGGGGTCTCGACTGTATACACTAGTCTACTCTGGAGAATCGATGCCCTGTCTCGAAACTCCCAAGACTAGGGACCTTTTAAGGATGTGCTTATAGACTACCAGCTCCCACGTATATGATCGCCCTCATATTGCTGGCAGTCAAGCAAGAATCCTAGGGGCTCTATCATCGTGTAATAGCGACCTGTAAGGTCACCTGAAGCAGTATACGATGATAAAGGTAAACCAGATAGCATACTATCATCTCGAGTAAGACTGTCCTACTAGGACAGGTCCTCCCTCAATCATTGCAATCACGTGCCTGTGATCCAATAATTGACTCTGAGGGCACTATCTCCAACAATCTCCCACTTGCACTCAAGGCTAATTATTGCGATGTCGCATACTCACAGCCCGTGTGATACCGAACACCCAACTCCTCTACTAGTCAGTCTCACAAAGCTCGTTTGCGAAACTATTGCGTTCGAGGAATAGCCTCAGTGAGCGGATCCGCCTTGATGTTGCTTTCTATGTCTCTCTATATCTCAAGTTCGCGGAGAAAGCCATCTCCCGAAATGAGCAATACCTGTCTTAGAATGTGTCTGGATGTCTGATGGGACCTAGCTCATAAGTGAACTCCAAATCCAAACTTCTTAGACTGTATCGTCAACTGAACTTAATCAGTATCCTGCGCCATACCTTCCCTCAGTATCCACCTGGACCATCTGTCCAAAATACTGCCCCTCGTCAGAGGGAAAACTATAACTCTGACAGCCACTCTGCCATCCAGGTCACCTTGGAAGCCTGGAATGATAACTGTCTCCCGAAGGAGAATGCTGCTATCATATCCCTAGAACATCCACTTATGTTCTAAAACTGCTTCCGGTTGTTTCTCCAGGATTGGATTAATATCAACTTATTGCACCTACTTCAAGAACAACATCTGGTGTGGTACTTGACATCTCATGATTGACTCAATTGCCTAAGCAAGTGATCTGTCAATCATGCACATCCATCTCCCCTTTAGTCTGTAAGACACCTTTAGAGAGGGTGACTCCATCACCTGCAGGTACACTACCGTGCCAGGAGTCATCCATTCTAAATACTCTTAGAATGTTGTCTAAGTACCCAGATCGGGAAACCACCCAAATCTAGACCTAAAATCATAGATCTAGTAACCAGTATGTCAGATATAATGTCCAAATCCCATATGGAGAAAACACTGTGTCACGACCAAAGAATAACCGATCGTAGTATAGGAGTTTCCTTTCCTACTCTGTGTATGTCATCCAATACCAGGATATCACACCCTACTACCTTCTCAACAGATCCATCCCCTATTCTGGTGAAGTCAAACCTATGACTGTCACATCAGAAATAGATGATCTATCTCCGCTATATCTGCTTTAGTCCATAGACATAAGCCACCTGTCCACCAATGCTTCCGCTGCTCCCACTGATTACGACAACCCTCTGGCAGAGTCATATACACGTGCACTTCTAAAACCAGTTTAGAACGACGCTATACTCATCCTCCCACCGGGTCTCGCAGCCTGGAACAACAGCAATGGCAAGTGTGGGTAAACAAGAACTCCCCTGTCACCGTCCTTGAGGCTACCGGAGTACCTCTCGGGTGCCTGAAGTTACTCACCATATCTACGGAGTGGCAAATGGAATGTCAAACCAGATTGAATCTTTAGGTTCCTATCAAATCTTAAGTAATCGTTTGTGGTTCTGGAATCACTTCCAGTTCTACTATACTCCCACTACAGTTTTCTGAAAAATCCATTTTTAATAAAACTGTGGCGAGTCTAGAACAATATTACTATTGATCTTCCAGATGGTAGAACGTCAACCCTCGTCATAGCCTGGGTCAACCCACAAACAGCCATTACATAAACGTGTTAGTTATATGTATGCCCTAGAGGCCATTACTGTACATAGGATGTATATTGTAGTGGATTCTGGGACGTATATAGGGAGGACTTTCTTGCTCGACATGATAGTATGCTATCTGGTTGAACTTTACCTTAACGTGTATACTGATTGTCTCTCTGTTACATGTTGGTAAAGCCCTTAGGATCTGTACTTGACTACCTGGACTATGATGC
The DNA here is from genome assembly GCA_030015575.1 of Agapanthus africanus. Classification (NCBI taxonomy): domain Eukaryota; kingdom Viridiplantae; phylum Streptophyta; class Magnoliopsida; order Asparagales; family Amaryllidaceae; genus Agapanthus; species Agapanthus africanus. The sequence continues at coordinate 308,298,788 of CM057347.1, read as the reverse complement.
GGATCATACTAGTGGGGACATGGTAGTCCATAAGTACATCCTTCAAAGTCCCTAGTCGTGGGTGTATCGAGACGGGGCATCGATATACCAGAGTAGACTAGCGTATACCTTCTCGACCCATACAGATGGGCGATGGATGATCCCATATCCATTGGTGTTTGACATCGGAGATGATATACGGGTGCTCAGTAGAGACTGGGTACACTGGACGGACTCGCCGAGAATTCCCAGATGGTATTATACCTCACGTCAGATGGCAGTTCTCTGGTGACACTGGTACAGAGTAGTCTGTTGACCCGAGATCGTCATAGAGTCTTGTGTGGTTCCCACTGTGCTTTGATTTCTATCTTACCACGTCCAAGAGGGCGTGCAAAACGGTGGTTTTTCGGTACAGTCCCGAGTCACATGGAGGCAATGAGCGATAGGAGGGGATTCGTCTCTCCCGGTATAGGGAGTTGATGTTGCGCTGTGTTCGATTGGCTATAACAGGAAATCCCTGGCCAGGGTTGCTGAGATTTACTGGTAAGTGTTACCAGTAGTTTCTCGAATTGTTATAGACCTCATATCGACACGACTTATCGAGCTATTGGGGTCTGACGTTTACCACCCCTAGGCGAGATATGCGACATATCAGACGATCAGACCGGACTGTACGGTAGTGTTACTGGTTGGATTCACTGGAGTGTGAGCGGGCTTGCTCGTCGATCTTCAGATCGCTCAATACCCGGGTGGCCGTTACGTTTAGCAGACCGCTTGCGGCTTGTGGGTGCTTGATATGATCATCACCTGCTGCCGGCGTATTGACGAGTCTTTAGAGTCCTACACAGAGGTTTCCTAGTTCAAGCGAAACGAAATAGGAGCGCATATGAGATATGTGCGGGACCGAGAATAATGCGTGTATGTGATACCGTATTCCATTCTCGCGATAAATGTATCGATTGGTTGTATGCGATATAACCTAGTTATCGATTCAAGTATTGATTCGATAAACCGATACATAGGATACTAGTCGGTTATGTGCGACATGACCGGATCCTTAAATCAAGTGTTGATTTAATGATTTAATGCATAATTATATATTTGATATATTACTTTGCATTAACTAGTATCGGTTCACTTTAAATGGATTTTCTCGCTCGGTTGTGCGCATTGCATATGCGATATGATTTTGCGCACTTGATTGTATCATGTTTGATGATACATACTTTTTGGTTAAGTGTAAAGTATCAAACCTTGGTTAATGAAATGGTTAGGGTTTACTATTTCCTTATTCATTTATTCATTTATTTATTCTTTTTGGAAATTGATAAGCATTAAGAGAAAATGGTGGCTTGATTTTTTTTCTAGCAAAAGCTTCTTGAAGCTTTGACCAAAGTCACCCTTTTTGTCTCATGCTTAACCCTATCCACTTCACTAACCCTAGTTCACTCTCTACAACTAACCATGGTTCACTTATGATAAGAATGGATTATTCTTTTCATTTTAATTTATTCTTATCATAACTCTTTCATCTTCTTCTTCATCTTCTTCTTTGAAGAAGCTTGAGGTCATCAATGGTGATTGATGCAAATGAGTATGAAATCCAATTCTAAAGTCTACCCACTTCCTATTTCTTCATCCTCTACCTCTTGCCAAGTAGTAGAGTATGTTTTCTTTACAAGTTTCATGACTTGGTGAAGTGAGAGCTTGATCTTGCGATGCCTCGACGTAGATCATCTTCGGCATGGACATCGACGACCTAGCTCGCTTATTCTTCGACGAAGCCGACGCTAGAGCCCGGGAGTTCACTTGGACAGCGAAGGCACTTCGTTGCGGAGCGATGGAGGTGGACAAACGGATCTACAAAGGTTGTATTTCCGTATTCCCTTAGTTAATTGTTAACTAGTTAGCTTTTTCGCCTAGTTTTCTAGCAAACGATCCGTAGTCGGGTCTCTCGGCACCCATAAATTTTTATATTGGCATGTTCGATGCCTTGTGAGATCTCACTAGGATGCCTAGGAACCCTACAGTGGTATCAGAGACTAGCTAGAGCCTTAGGCGAAGTTTAGACGGAATTTGAAACCCGATCGAACCGAAACCCTACCCGGAATATGCTCTCTGGACTTTTTCCGAAAATGCGGATTTTTGTGTATTAAAAATGCCTAAAAAATTCAATAAATAATTATAAGAATTACTCTGCAAATTCAGGCGAATGATTCATTAAACGCAGCACGGATCCGCAGCCTTACAGGAGGCTGAGGCGGCGGATCCGCGGCCCGTTTGTCGTTTTGTGCATCACATTCTGCACAGTAATTCTTATATATTATTTCTGGTGTTTCTGGGAATTTTAATATTTTTTTTCCAGAGTTGAATTTTCTGGGTTGATTTGAGGATTCGGTGTTTCGATCGGAGTATCAGATTTTGTCTATGTGGCTTTCCGGATAAATATTAGAATATGTTAAAAAGTTCGACCGGATATAAATACCCAATTTTTCCCCTATCGGGAAATTTCCAAGTGTTGGATTTTTCCGTAGTTTAACGACGTTCTAAGTAGTGCAAGTAACGCGATGGACCCTCTAGAAGACAACAAACCTTAACTCGATTATGTGACCGTCTTGAACTGCCCTTTGAACCTTCGGGTTTGGGGCAGTACGGCGTGCCACATGTGAGGCGTTGGCTTGACCCTTTTACGGCTGGACCGTCGGTACTGAGGCACGAACTGAATGTTGTTAGACTTATTTCATGTGTTGAGCTGTATCGGGAAAACTTGGGTGTTTGACTGTTCGATCGAAAAGTTTAACATTTTCTGTTTATCTGGAATGGGATACAATAATTGGAATTCACAAAAGTTATGAGATAACTGAATGAATGTTATAAACACAGCAGTTTAGTCTCACTTGATCGGTTGCCACGGAGTTTTGATGTGATCAAAAGTCCGTCGCAATCACGTAGCGTACGCGGATACTCGCCGGGTAAACTTAATAGACAGCCTCACTCCATAGCCCCGACCAAGTGACTGTAGGAGGACACCGTCGCCGAAAGCATCCGTTCGGGTGCTCGCGGTAGCGGTGTTCCGCCTTAGTGCACTTCGTCGACGGTATAAGGGGTGCGGCCGCCTACTAATGTTTGCGACGAGCATTCGATCAGGATGTCGGGAATCTTGTTGAATTACCCGACTTGTTATTGAAAAGTGTTTTCGATTTTGAGACTAAAATGCGGGGTTTATAATTGTTAGGCATGCGATGTCTAAGTAATTCATTTGGTCAGGCATGTGATGTCTGAGGTGGTTGCGGATTCCAACTGTTGTAGTTTTACACTTTCTTTTCTGTGACCGTAAGTGTAATATGTGATATCGCCGGTTTCGTTGCTATATGTCAACGACAATTGGGATGCGCATATTTACTTACGTTGATGACATGTGATGTTATGTGTTGCTGGATATGTTATATTGGATCGTCGTGTTTGAATAGCCGGGGGTTTTTATGTGAGATGAGTGTTTTTCATTTTCATTCATGTAAAAACTTGTATGTAATATTCTTTTATTGGGGCGCTTCCAGGTTGCGGAAGTTGTCACCGTTTGTATATTATTTACTTTTCCGCACTAGGATAGACCCAAGGAGGAGGGCACAAGTAACCGGGTTCTGGAGTCCAGTGGGAGACCAACTCGAGGAGTCGAGTCCGGGTCTCCTAACTCCAGAATTGGTAGGGTTACTTGCCGCTCTCGTAGGGGTCTAGGGGTGTGGGTTTGGCTATTCATCACGACCGTGGAATCCGTGTTTTATACTGGCTCGTATTGAAAACACGGACGTCCTAGTATATCCAATATTTCATATGATTCTTCTGCTGCGATATCTGTGATGTGATCATGTGATGTTCTGTGATAGATACAGTATATAGTATATATGATATATTATATAGGCGTTACTTATGTTTTACACCCGTGCTAGCCCTGCCCCGCTCTGTCGTTAGTTACCTAACCTAACGGTGCACGAGGGGACATCGAGGCGAATGCGGATGGCATAAGTGTACGTCGTATTTATCTGTGATGTTTAGGTACTTAAATGATGGGACTTCATTAATGTGATTAATGAAATAAAAGAAACCTAATGATGTTGTAGAATCGAATTTCAAAATAAAACAAGTAGCTACAGTTCTTGCTTTGCACAGCGGTATATGTGATATATCCTGTACCTTATTCGATGAGGAAAGGACCGAGATCCCTTCACCGGGAGTGACTCCTTTAGCAATAACTGGCAGATGCTACACACTCGGTTTGTCTTTTGATTGCTTTTAAGTGTTTTTGCTTTGCACAGTGATAGATATGATATATCCTGCACCTCATTCGACGAGGAAAGGACCGACGATCCCTTCACCGGGAGTGACTCCTTTAGCAAAACTAGAAAAGCCTCAAAAGCACTCCATTTTAAAATCATTTGATTCTACAAAGACATCAAGTTCATTACGCAATAGGTTTTCAGAAAAACCTGTCGTAGCCCTCCGTCATTTCAGATAAGTCCTATTTAGTATTCGTGCTACGTTTTTTGACCTCCGTCAAGGCGTAGTGTGCGGTAGCTAACTAGTATTTATCTGTTTATGCATATGATGCAGATTGAGTTAGGGTAGTCGTGCGGCCTTATTGACCTCCGTCAAGGGTCGTGCGGGTGGGTTTAATTCGATCAAGAAATGACGGGTTGAACTTGACTAGTAGCCTATGGTTTGTTGACCTCCGTCAAGGTCATAGGGTGCTAGGGGCAAAATATTATCGGGAATTTCAAGTGTTGAAATTTGCAATGAGATTGCATACCTTCTATGAGATAGTTGGATCCCGATACCCGCTGCGAGTAAGAGTTACTCCTGGGAGAGTTTTATACATTACAATTAGCCGATCAAGTAGGTGTCTAGAAAGGTGTCAACGGGGTTACGCCTCTGGGAAAACGAGGTTTACATTAATTAGGTTCGTGCGAAAGCACGGGGGACCTCCCTCAAAGTACCGACACTGGCCTGGCTGAAAGATTGGCGAACTTGTAGTGTGTAATTAATCCCGGCTAGTCTTTCCTTTTAGGGTTTGAAGGAAGATTTGATAAAAAGCAGTGGGAACCATCCTGATTAGATAAAATAATAACCAATCTATTCTTGCAAGAGCGCACGCTGAGTGTTTTCTTCTCTCTCTCTCCTGGTAGCGACCATATCACGCCTTAATCAAGATAGTAATACGGAATATTGACCGAACCCGCTTGTTATACTGAGCTAGGGAACGTTGGTCCCGCTCCAACTTATAATTGTTATAAGACAGAGCAGGAAATTGGGGATTACCAGAATTCCCGTGCCGCCCAAACGAAGAGAGTGCATGCTGATGCATCATCTTCGGGTGTGTTCATTACAGAGAACTGTTTCTCAGTATCCTTTACGTCCTGGGTATGTGATACCAGATCAGGATCCCAGATATGTAATCTGTTACATAGGGCTGCAGAAAGGTAGAGAACTGAGAACGGGTGATAAGTTTCATGAGGCAGAAAACGGGGCAAGTGTTGCAGCCAAGTCTGTTGGTCACTGTCACCCTGTATTACCAATACATTGATTCTGAACGAATGTTATTAGATACCGAACCTGATATACAAAATCATATCAGTCTCTTTATTAGTAAAGAAATGATAAAATTCTGTATTGTTGGATAATGTTTTGAACATTTCCTTTATCAAAAGTTGATCGGTTCAGGCACGTTATCTAAAAGCATTAATGTTCTAAATCAAACCACAGTTCTTTGTATACAGAACACACACAAGAGGAAGAGTTCAGAACTGAACGAATCCTTCTTGAGGCATTGTAGACTAGGTCATATCAATGCGACCCAACTGGCTGAAGTTACATTTAGATGCATATTTAAATTAGTTTGAATTTACATCTTGTGAAACTCGCCAGTCATGTCACAAAGATAAGATGACCACAGCTCTGTTTATTGAAAACAGAGAAAGAGTTATTAAACTCTTGGGATGATTCATGCTGATGTATGTAAGTCCCCTGTCTACACATGCCAGGAATGGTTCTTTATACTTCATTACGTTCTCTGATGATCTTTCGAGTTTCAGACCTATGTTCCTGTTGAAACACAAGTCTGAACCTTTTGAGATATTCACAGAATATAAGTTAGAAGTAAAGAACCAAAATACGGGTATAAGTATTATGTCCTTTGATGAGATCAAGGAGGAGAATACTTGAGCACGGAATTCCTGGACTATTCTAAAGGAGAATGAGATTCTCTCTCGGCATTACTCCTCCGGATACACCATAGCACGATGGTATATCGGGGTGGATCAATCACACCCTATATGATATGGTGTGCTCTATGATGAGTATTACTGAGTTACCTATTTCCTTTTTGGGTGTAATGCACTTGAGAAGCTGCATACCTATTGAATAGGGTTCGAATCAAATCAGTTGCCTACCACTTCATATTTGATATGGAAAGGGAAGAGCCCATATCTTAAGTTGGTTAAGATTTGGGGTTGTCCAGCCTATGTCTGAAAGACAAATTCCGGATAAGCTCGAGGCAAGATCTGTTATGTAGAACTGGAAAGGTTCCAGCTATACAAACTGCAGCTGATGATTTGAAAGAACCAAAGGATTCAATAGATACCAACGAACCTCAGCCTCTCCGCCGATCTAGTAGGGTTCCTCACCCACCTGAGAGATACTTCGGTTTCTCTATGACAGTGGGAGCGAGGATTGCATCATGAGATGATGACCCAACTAGTTTCGAGCTGGCCATCAGGAGTAAGACTCTATAAGAATGGCTGGATGCTTAGTGATCTGAGATGGAATCCTTATACACCAACAAAGTATGGACTTTGGTTGCTATATCTGAAGGGTTAAATCCCCATCAGGAGCAAGTATATCTTGAGAAGATTACTTGGTGTAGATGGAAAAGTTGAGACTTTCAAAGCTAGACTTGTTAAAGCTTTTCGTCATCGACCAGGAGTGGATTATGATGAAACCTTTTCAAGTGACTATGCTTAAGTCCATCCAGATCCTACTTGTCACGGCTACATACCATGACTGCGATATCTGGTGGTTGGGTGTCATGACTGCTTTTCTAAATGATGTTTTAGAAGAGTGCGTCTATAAGTACACAGCCAGAGGGCTTCGTAGACAGTGGGAGCAGCGGAAACGTGTGCAAGATGCTTTATAGGATTAAAGCAGGCATCGCGGAGTTGGAACATCTGTTTTGATGGATTAGTCAAAGAGTTTGACATCATCAAAATGGTAGATGAACCTTGTATAAACAAAAAGGTAGTAGGGAGTATGGTGGTGATCCTCGTAGAGTACGTGGATGACATACTCTTGATAGGGAAGGAGTTTCCTATGCTACGCTCGATCAATCTCCGCTTATCACAATGATTCTCCATATAGGATCATGATGATACCTGCTAAATCCTGAGTTTTGGATCTATGAGATAGATCTAAATGGATGTTAGGATACTTACTAGCTGCAGTGAGATGGTATCAGTTGATCCTGGGGAGAATCACTGGAAGGGTTCCAGGGTGATAAAGACGACTGAATGTCAGTCGCAGGAATTGTCTTTACCCTCAGTAAAGGGACGGTATGTTGGAAGAGTTCCAAGCTAGATACCGTGACATACTAGACGATAAAGGCACGATACATCGCTACTTAAGATGCTACCAAAGAGGCTGTTTGGGTGTATATTGGTTCATAAGATGAACTACGTTCCTACCATTGTGTGACAATGGAGTTGTGGCTTATGCCAAGGAACGCCCGTCCCATCAGTGATCCAGACATATTCTAAGGCAGTATCACTTGATCATGGAGATGGTTGATCTCCAGGGTGATCGAGGTTTGGAGAGTAGACTCAGAGGACAACACAGCGGATCCACTCACAAAGGCCTGTTCCCAGAGAGAGACTTTTATGGGATGGTTGAGTATGAGATACTACAACCACTGCTATCAGATGGCCCTAGTGCAAGTGGGAGATTGTTAGTTATATGTATGCCCTAGAGGCCATTACTGTACATAGGATGTATATTGTAGTGGATGCTGGGACGTATATAGGGAGGACTTTCTTGCTCGACATGATAGTATGCTATCTGGTTGAACTTTACCTTAACGTGTATACTGATTGTCTCTCTGTTACATGTTGGTAAAGCCCTTAGGATCTGTACTTGACTACCTGGACTATGATGCGGATCATACTAGTGGGGACATGGTAGTCCATAAGTACATCCTTCAAAGTCCCTAGTCGTGGGTGTATCGAGACGGGGCATCGATATACCAGAGTAGACTAGCGTATACCTTCTCGACCCATACAGATGGGCGATGGATGATCCCATATCCATTGGTGTTTGACATCGGAGATGATATACGGGTGCTCAGTAGAGATTGGGTACACTGTACGGACTCGCCGAGAACTCCCAGATGGTATTATACCTCACGTCAGATGGCAGTTCTCTGGTGACACTGGTACAGAGTAGTCTGTTGACCCGAGATCGTCATAGAGTCTTGTGTGGTTCCCACTGTGCTTTGATTTCTATCTTACCACATCCAAGAGGGCATGCAAAACGGTGCTTTTGGGTACAGTCCCGAGTCACATGGAGGCAATGAGCGATAGGAGGGGATTCATCTCTCCCGGTATAGGGAGTTGATGTTGCGCTGTGTTCGATTGGCTATAACAGGAAATCCCTGGCCAGGGTTGCTGAGATTTACTGGTAAGTGTTACCAGTAGTTTCTCGAATTGTTATAGACCTCATATCGACACGACTTATCGAGCTATTGGGGTCTGACGTTTACCACCCCTAGGCGAGATATGCGACATATCAGACGATCAGACCGGACTGTACGGTAGTGTTACTGGTTGGATTCACTGGAGTGTGAGCGGGCTTGCTCGTCGATCTTCAGATCGCTCAATACCCGGGTGGCCGTTACGTTTAGCAGACCGCTTGCGGCTTGTGGGTGCTTGATATGATCATCACCTACTGTCGGCGTATTGACGAGTCTTTAGAGTCCTACACAGAGGTCTCCTGGTTCAAGCGAAACAAAATAGGAGCGCATATGAGATATGTGCGGGACCGAGAATAATGCGTGTATGTGATACCGTATTCCATTCTCGCGATAAATGTATCGATTGGTTGTATGCGATATAACCTAGTTATCGATTCAAGTATTGATTCGATAAACCGATACATAGGATACTAGTCGGTTATGTGCGACAAGACCGGATCCTTAAATCAAGTGTTGATTTAATGATTTAATGCATAATTATATATTTGATATATTACTTTGCATTAACTAGTATCGGTTCACTTTAAATGGATTTTCTCGCTCGGTTGTGCGCATTGCATATGCGATATGATTTTGCGCACTTGATTGTATCATGTTTGATGATACATACTTTTTGGTTAAGTGTAAAGTATCAAACCTTGGTTAATGAAATGGTTAGGGTTTACTATTTCCTTATTCATTTATTCATTTATTTATTCTTTTTGGAAATTGATAAGCATTAAGAGAAAATGGTGGCTTAATTTGTTTTCTAGCAAAAGCTTCTTGAAGCTTTGACCAAAGTCACCCTTTTTGTCTCATGCTTAACCCTATCCACTTCACTAACCCTAGTTCACTCTCTACAACTAACCATGGTTCACTTATGATAAGAATGGATTATTCTTTTCATTTTAATTTATTCTTATCATAACTCTTTCATCTTCTTCTTCATCTTCTTCTTTGAAGAAGGTTGAGGTCATCAATGGTGATTGATGCAAATGAGTAAGAAATCCAATTCTAAAGTCTACCCACTTCCTATTTCTTCATCCTCTACCTCTTGCCAAGTAGTAGAGTGTGTTTTCTTCACAAGTTTCATGACTTGGTGAAGTGAGAGCTTGATCTTGCGATGCCTCGACGTAGATCATCTTCGGCATGGACATCGACGACCTAGCTCGCTTATTCTTCGACGAAGCCGACGCTAGAGCCCGGGAGTTCACTTGGACAGCGAAGGCACTTCGTTGCGGAGCTATGGAGGAGGACAAACGGATCTACAAAGGTTGTATTTCCGTATTCCCTTAGTTAATTGTTAACTTGTTAGCTTTTTCGCCTAGTTTTCTAGCAAACGATCCGTAGTCGGGTCTCTCGGCACCCATAAATTTTTATATTGGCATGTTCGATGACTTGTGAGACCTCACTAGGGTGCCTAGGAACCCTACAAAACGTGCCTTGAGCTGTCCAGTGTCTGGTTTTAATCATAAGCCGGACAACTCCCCGTACCTTAACATCGTTAAGATACGAACTGTTCTATATCCAATATAGGACCAGTGGCACTGATTTAATTGAACCAGATTCAAATCATGCAACTGTCCCCAGTGCATGTCAACTAAATGGAAGGAGGCCGATCAGCATTACTCAACTTAGGAATGCTTCCAATTATGAGTAACCTGAAGGAGAAGCAAGTTCTCATAATCACTACTATCAACTGAATACCATACACAAGTATCTACATCTTCGATCACTTTGAAGAATCCCGATACTTGCAATACCTGGTTCTCTACTTTATTCAAATACCTATAACTTCTCAAAATTCGGACCCTGTGTTTCTACGAAACACCTGTCTAAAAACTAGAGAAGTCATAAGTAAACCGAATATAGTACGAGGACCAACCCCTCTGTCCTGATGGACCCTGGACAACATACAATACTCTGTATAAGTCCCTTGAGTCTAATAACTCATTCTCTGTGTGTCGTAGGTTGAAAACTGTACTTATGGTTAAGAATAATTACACCGCTGTTTAATGCTCCTTACCAAACCATCCACTGATATCGGTAAATGTCATCGACATAATTTCAAAAAGTTATATCTCACTCTATGAAAATAGACGTACAGATATATCAATTTGAAATTGGTGCATAACAGCGGATATCCAAAACCAAATATTTGCCGTCCGGCAAACAACCCAGGTGACTTCCTCAAATATCACCGATTACAACGAATCTCGATATAATGAGGATGATCACCCAATTCCCAATAACTTACTCCCACTCATCATCTGTAAAACCATACAGATGTGAGGATCATACATGGTAAATACATACCCTGGAGTAAGTGTCTAATTGGGAAATCAGTTTTCCATTAACAGTACACAGTGAAACTGAAACATTGAAATGTTTCGACGGGGTATCTCGGTATTCCTAGTAATGCATCTTCCAGATTCACGACTGTAACCGTATAATTCATTGCCACCTCTCCAGATCCCTTTATATGTCTTTAGTCATTACCTTCTGCACACCCCTTTAGGCCAAGTGGTTTTCTTCCTTCCCTACCGTTCGGCACCAGCCTATGGTTTGGAAGAAGACTATCCAATAAGCATAATGGGTGTATTGTCCTAATCCTAGGAGCACTCGCAATGCGAGAGAAGGTGAAGATAAAAGACAACCGAATAAACCTTATTCCTATTTCTCCTGAACCAGAATCCATCCCCGAACTGGAACAAGTTCCTTTCGAGTTCGTATATAACCATACGATGGATTATCCAATAAACTGTGGATCTTCGTAGTGATACGGAGTGTCCTGGAGAAATACAAAGGTGATTTGGGAGTGGTAATGAAATACCTGGTTTGGTCATGAAAATCAGTTGCAATTTACTTTGCCCTCTTACTAATCCCTTGCTTTGTCTTAACTTAATACCTTCTGCACACCATTGTTATGCTAATTGGTTTTCTTCATTCCCCACCGTTCGGCACCAGCCTAAGGTTTGGAAGAAGACTATCCAATTTGCGTAATAGGTGTACTATCTCCTAAACCAAGGAGTACTCGCAACCGGAGAGAAGGTAAAAGGAAAAGACAACTGAATAGTCCTATCCGTTTTCTCCAGAACCGGAAACCATCCTCGAATCTGGAACAAGTTCCTTCGAGTTTGTATATAACCATACGATGGTTTTGTCCAATGGAAGTGGACGTTCGTAGTAATACGGGGTGTCCTGGAGAAAAGGGTAAAAGTAGGAGTGGCAATGAGGTCTGCAACTCTGACAATCCAAAAGCCAGTGTTTAAGAAGGTTCGGTCAACTTGGTCACTGAGTCATAGTCTAGGGTCGGGTCAATGGTTGCTGCCAAAGAGAGAGAGAAAAGAAACACTCAGCATGCACTCTAACCTAGATCAGAATGGTTACCAATTTATCTAATCTGGAAACCTCCCACTGTAACGTCAAATTCTCCTTCAAACCTAAAAGAAGAATTAGTCGGGAATACCTGAGGAGTAAACCAACTCATCAGTGGGAATCGGGTTCCAACTATCATCGCATGATAATGTGACGGAATCCGCTCACGTTATCACACTCCAGAAGGTATGCGCATATCTGGCAAGTTTCAGTTCTTTTGAAACTCCCGATGTGATTTTTACCTCATGCTCTTATGACCTTGACTTTGGCCAACAAATCATAAGTAACATGTCAAGTTCTACCCGTCATTCTCCAGGTTAATTTGAATCCACCCGTACCTACCCTTGACTTTGGCCAACAAGACAGTACGACTGTTCCAAACCAACGCATCTATCTATGCTGCATATGAATACCGAACAGCTACCAAACACTGTGCCTTGACTTTGGCCAACAAACACAGCTTGAATACTATTGACTACCCATATGAAACGACGGAGGGCTACGAATGGTTTCTGGCGAAAACCTTTAACGTAATGAACTTGATATCGTTGAAGGAACGGATAGAATTTTAGAATATAGTGACGAAAACCTTTGCTAAAGAGGTCACTCCCGATGAAGGGATCTCGGCTCTTTCCCCGTAGAATGAGGTGCAGGATATTCCAACTGAATACCACGGTGCAAAGCAAAAGTAATCGGCTATAGTGAATTTAATTCCCTGACGCAAACTTTTGTCCAAGGGGTCACTCCCGGTGAAGGGATCTCGGCCCTTGCCTCGTCGACTGAGGAGCAGGATATTCCAACTGAATACCACGGTGCAAAACAAAAGTGAACGTCCTTGCAATAACAGCTTTTTGAAAAGTGTTCCAACAACATCAGATTAGGTTTGTTTTTAACTTGCATTGATCCGAATCAACACAGTCCCATCAATGATCACACCACAAAGAACGAAAATATACTGATGTATGTATATGCCATCCGCATTCGCCACTGGGTCCCGTCATTACCCGTTAGGTTAGCTAACTAACGACAGAGCGGGGACTGGACTAGCGCGGATGCAAAACATATACAACATCTACTAATATATACCAATATATTATATTTCGCTAAGGGCGTGATAAAATGAAACATCACAGAAATGTACAGCATCACAAAAAAATACAGATATCTGGGATCCCCGGGTTTCACTGAGCCACTACTGAAACCCGACGTTCCCCTGGTCGTGTGGATAGCCTGTGCAATGAAATCCTAGACCCCTACGGGCGCAGCAAGTTATCCGCCAAAACCTGAAGCGAGGCAGCCCCTTTCAGCAACGTGAATGGACCACCAAGCACTTCACGGAATCCGGTAACTCGGGCACCCCTCCTGGGTCAACCTCTACCCCCTACGAGTGCGGCGAATAGCCCGCCAATCCTGGAGTGAAGCCCCCTCCGTCCCAATGCCATGAGATGCGGGCTTGTTGCCTTCTAGAACCCGGCTATTCGTGCACCCCTCCGCGGGGTAATCCTAGTGCAGAAAGTAAAATATACATACAACGGGTACATCGACCGCAACCTGGTCGTGCCCCAAAATAATAATACAATCAGGCAGTGACGGCAGTCCACATGTCGGACGCTCGCCCCGCAATATCAAATGTACATAATACAACAAAAACTGTACTAGCATTGCAGCCAGGCTATCCCCACAACCGATCCGCAACATCACAGCAATACAAAGAATATCAACGTGAAGGCCACGTTCGCAAATCCGTCTAACCGGGCTATAGCAGCTAGACAGCATTTACCGATCGAGTGACATTCACGGTCGCAGATATAAAGTAAATACTGTGAAATAATGTGTTTAAAATGTCCGATCGATCAAAAATTACCAAGTGGGCCCCCAAGTACTACTGTAGCACATCAAGAAATTCTGGGCCCAAAAATAATATTCCAGAAACCCTATTTTCCACTCAGGAGTATTCTGTAGAATTTTGGGGGGCTGAACAGTTCAAGTCGCGGTGGAACCGCGGCCCAAGCATGGGTTTGGCCGCGGTTCCGCGGTGGTTTAGACTGTTCACGAGCCTAAATTTTTACAGAACTCTTATAATTCCATGCACATCATTCTGAGACAACCTGAAAAAATTTTGGACTCCAAAAAATTTCGACAGAAACTGATGTGAAGAAAAATACGGTTTTTGGAAAATTGTTCGATCGGAAATGTAAAACACATTAGACAAAGCTAGACTATGTTAATGGCGAGGCTCTGATACCACTGTAAGTGCACGGCGGCGCCCCGGCCGTTAATCCGACGCCAAAATGCGGAAGCGAAAAACTTTAATTTTGCAAACTAGCAAACCGGCACCACCGCGCACTAAACACCCGGATCGGGCCATTAAACTAGTCCTAGCAAACTATAAGACGGGTTAGAGATATACCGACTGATCCGAGTCCTCCGGTCTTCTCGTCGTCGTCCCGATCTCCTGCGGAAACTCCGGTCGTCGCCTCCTCACCGGAAGGGCACCACATCGCCTACATCTTTTACGGGCTCTCACCTCTTGACCGAGGCAACTCGGATGCGAAGTTGGCTAGCCGACGTGTCCAAGGTTTGCTGTAGACTAGTGTAGAAAACTTTGTCTCTTGAGCTTATAGAAGTTGCCATGATGGAGATGAGAGAAAAATGCTTTGGAGGAAAATGGTGCTCACAATTTTTAGCAAGGAAATGAGATGAAGAAATTGCCACACACTCAAAAATGAAACTCTCTCTCTCTCTCTCTCAAATGTGGCCGGCCCCTTTATGAAATATGGTGGAGAACAAAATCAAGAAGAGAGGTGAGTGTAGGATAGCTCAAAGGTGACCACAACCAAAAGCAATGATAACAATATCATATCAACCTTTCATCTCATTTCTAATCACAAATAAAGCAAAGAATGGATGGAAAAAGAATCTCATCATGATGCCACATAATGCAAGAAAACCCCTCCACAAAATGTTATTTGCACACTTGCAAATAACCCCCTCCAAAGGAAAGTCCGGCCGCGAAAGAACAAAGGAAAACCGGCCGGAACGGAATGCAAACTGGCAACTTCAGAAAACTGATCCCGTAATAAATTACAGGAAAACCCCGCTACTGCAAATATATGCCTGCATTTGTATTCCCACTGAACACAAATGCAAAGAGACAAAATAAAACTACACTGTACTATACTAGGATCCAGCTTAAACCAAAGCCGGCTAGTAATATCCGTCCGATCCTGATCCGTGTAATACCGCACGTATCTGATCGAACCCTGCCATATATCCATACGGCCTCTACAGCGTTTCGCCCGAAACTTTAGTAACTGTGTGTGGTGGACTCTAAAGACTCATCAATACTATAGCTGTGGATTTAACCACCAGCACGTCAGAGGTATAAGCCAATACGTGACGGGCTACCAGGTATTGACCAAAAGGGACGTCGATAAGCGAACTCATCCTGACACCCTACTGAGCCTGTCAGTGACAATATCCGTACAGTCCGGTCCGTTCGTCTATGAGTATCGCATGGCGGGCCTAGGGGGTTGGTAAAAGTCAGACCCCCAATAGCGGTACAAGTCGTGTCGGAGTGTAGCCCAGAACACCCTGAGATACTACTGGAATACCTACCAGCAAATCTCCTGCCTTGGCCAAGGACTTCGTGTAATGGCTCTCCTAGACACAGCGCGACCTCACCCCCAATACCGGGAAAGACGAACCCCTGAAGATCCGCTCACTACCTCCATGTGGCTCGGGACTATACCCAACTAAAACCTGTTTGCACGTCTCCTTTGAGCGTGGTAGGGTAGTAATCAAAGTACAATGGGAACTCACACGAGACAAATGACGATCCTCAGGTCGATGAACTAACCTGTACACATGTCACCAGGGAACTTCTATCTGACGTCAGGTATAAGACCAACTAGCATGTTCCTGGCGAGTCCTGTCCGGTGTACTCATAACCCGATGAGCACCTGTATACATCTTAGGTGAACCAACTGACACCAGCGGCTTGTGAGACCGGCCACCGCCCCTCGTCGGGGTCTCGACTGTATACACTAGTCTACTCTGGAGAATCGATGCCCTGTCTCGAAACTCCCACGACTAGGGACCTTTTAAGGATGTGCTTATAGCCTACCAGCTCCCACGTATATGATCGCCCTCATACTGCTGGCAGTCAAGCAAGAATCCTAGGGGCTCTATCAACGTGTAATAGCGACCTGTAAGGTCACCTGAAGCAGTACACGATGATAAAGGTAAACCAGATAGCATACTATCATCTCGAGTAAGACTGTCCTACTGGGACAGGTCCTCCCTCAATCATTGCAATCACGTGCCTGTGATCCACTAATTGACTCTGAAGGCACTATCTCCAACAGGTTACCGTGCAGAATAGATATCCGTTGCCACGCATTGATGATTTGTTCGACCAGCTTCACGGTGCGGGGTATTTTTCGAGGATCGACTTGCGATCAGGGTACCATCAGCTGCGAGTTCGACAGGAGGATATTCTGAAGACAGCTTTCCGTACGCGCTATGGCCACTATGAGTTTCTGGTGATGTCGTTCGGACTCACCAACGCCCCAGCTGCATTCATGGATTTGATGAACCGTACATTCAGGCCGTATCTTGACTTGTTCATCATCGTGTTTATCGACGATATCTTGGTGTACTCCCGGAGCAGAGAGGAGCACGAGCAGAACTTGCGGATTACGTTGCAGACTTTGAGGGAGCACCAGCTTTTCGCAAAATTTTCCAAGTGTGCATTCTGGTTGGACAGCGTCGGATTCTTGGGTCACGTGATTACGAGAGATGGCATATGTGTGGACCCGAAAAAGATTGAGGCCGTTCAGCAGTGGCCCAGACCGACATCAGTTACGGAGATCCGCAGTTTCCTAGGCCTGGCTGGCTACTACAGGCGATTCGTTCAGGATTTCTTCCGTATTGCTGCACCTTTGACCGGATTGACCCGGAAGGGAGTTCCTTTCGTTTGGACGGAGGAGTACGAGCACAGTTTTCAGCAGCTATGGACTTGTTTGACTACGGCGCCGGTATTATCTTTGCCTTCAGGATCAGGCGGATTCGTGGTTTATTGTGACGCTTCACGAGTGGGGCTAGGGTGCGTATTGATGCAGCAGGACAGGGTGATCGCATATGCTTCACGGCAGTTGAAGAAACATGAACAGAACTACCCCACTCACGATTTGGAGATGGCTGCAGTGGTCTTTGCACTTAAGATCTGGCGACATTACCTATACGGCGAGTCGTGTCAGATATTCACTGATCACAAGAGCTTAAAGTATATATTTCAGCAGCGAGACCTGAATCTCAGACAGTGCCGTTGGATGAAACTAGTAAAGGACCACGATTGCGAGATTTTGTATCACCCGGGCAAGGCTAATGTAGTGGCGGATGCTTTGAGCAGGAGGCCCGGGGGTAGTCTATCTTGTTTGCGCGCAGTACAGAGGCAGTCGTCGGCAGATTGGCAGATTTTATGCGACAGCCGGGTTGAGTTCGAGTTCATTCCGACAGGTGGACAGCTTGCGCATGTTCGTGCACGTCCGCAGTTACTTGACCGTATTCGAGAGGCACAGCCCAGCGATGACCGTCTTTCAGAGATCATGGAGCAGATTAGGCAGGGCAGAGATTCCGAGTTCGTGATCGATGATCAGGGAGTACTGCGATTTGGGACTCGACTTTGCGTACCAGATTCTGAG
The DNA here is from genome assembly GCA_030015575.1 of Agapanthus africanus. Lineage (NCBI taxonomy): Eukaryota > Viridiplantae > Streptophyta > Magnoliopsida > Asparagales > Amaryllidaceae > Agapanthus > Agapanthus africanus. The sequence goes on along the minus strand of CM057347.1, from coordinate 308,280,956 downwards.
GGACTGCGGCGTGAGATTCTTGAGTAGGCACATAGATCGACATAGAGCGTTCATCCGGGTTCCACCAAGATGTACCACGATTTGCGAGATGTTTACTGGTGGGACGGGATGAAGAGGGACGTCACAGACTTCGTATCGAGATGCCTGACTTGTCAGCAAGTCAAGGCCGAGCACTAGAGGCCAGCAGGAGAGTTGCAGCCTTTGCCCATTCCGGAGTGGAAATAGGAGCAGATTTCTATGGACTTCATTGTGGGTCTACCCAGGACCAGTCGAGGGTACGACTCCATTTGGGTGATCGTGGATCGATTGATGAAAGCGGCTCACTTCCTGCAAGTGAAGACCACTTTCGGTTTTCCTCAGTATGCCCAGATATACATCGACGAGATTGTACGACTGCATGGAGTCCCGACGTGTATCGTGTCCGACCGAGGCACCCAGTTTACCAGCCGACTATGGTAGCGACTTCAGGAGGCATTGGGCACCAATTTGAGTTTCAGCACAGCATTTCATCCACAGACCGACGGCCAGTCAGAGCGGACCATTCAGACTCTTGAGGACATGCTCCGAGCGTGCGTTTTAGACTTCAGAGGTAGCTGGGATCATCATTTACCCTTAGTGGAGTTCTCCTACAACAACAGCTTCCAGGATACTATTCAGATGGCACCTTTCGAGGCATTGTATGGGAGGAGATGCAGATCGCCCATCTGTTGGACAGAGCTCAGCGAGAGCAGAATTTTGGGGCCGCAGCTTGTTGAGGAGACGACAGCGAAGATACAGTTGATCCGAGACCGGATGAGAGCGGCTCAGAGTAGGCAGAAATCGTATGCGGATAGGCGCCGTCGCAGGCTAGAGTTCGCTGATGGCGATCATGTTTTTCTGAGGGTCTCTCCGATGAGGGGCGTGATGCGATTTGGGTGAAAAGGAAAGCTTAGTCCCAGATTTGTGGGTCCCTTCGAGATCCTCAAGCGTGTCGGCGCAGTTACGTATCGTTTGGCTCTTCCACCCAGCTTTCCTGATGTTCACCCCGTCTTCCATGTTTCGATGCTCCGCAAGTACCTTCACGACCCTTCGCATGCGATTCAGCACCCGACAGTCTAGCTAGAGCGCGGCCTTTCTTTTGCAGAGCAGCCGGTGGTCATCCTGGATCGACAGGTGAAGAAATTGAGATCGAAAGTTATACCGACCGTCAAGGTCCTTTGGCGTGGCCCGAGCAGCGAGGAGGTCACCCGGAAGACCGAGGAAGAGATGAGGAAGAAATATCCCCATCTCTTTGAAGGTACTCATAGCTAGATTTTTAAATTCGGGGACCGAATTTCTTTAACGGGGGAAGATTGTAACGCCTTGAAAAGTCGTTTTGTTGTTTTCCCGAAAATCGGTGAAAATTTGGAATTTTTCCGTAAATCGTCTTTTTTGTTATTTTGCAGTTTAGGCCTAATTATACCTAATTTGGATAGGTAATTGCTAGTTTTTAGTAGCTAATGAGTTACTTATAAATTTCTGGTCATTTAAAATTTTTCCCTAATTTTTCAATTTTTATTATTATTTTAAGCCGGTAAAAAAATACATTAAATTAACGATAAATACAAATTTAATTGGGCTAATTTTAATCTTTAAAATCATGTTAATTAAAATCTAGTTGTAATATAAATTTTTAGTATTTTATTTCAAGTTTTAATGGGTTTTTATTATGGAAAACAAAAATATATTTATTTTGAACTAAAACTTGCAATTTTGGACTGGTGGGGGGTCTTTTTGGATAAATTTTTTTATGCACTCTCTCACACACATCCCCACATCTTCCTTGGCGGAGCCACCTGCTGGAACCCCCCCACCATTTTCATTTCAACTCATTTGGAAAGAGAGGAATAAGATTAAGAGTGTAGATTATAATATATTAATTAAGGTATGGTGTTTGACTTGGAGAAAAAAATAAATCTAGTACACCCACACACACTCCTCCCTATTTCCCTCACTGTCAAAAATCTGCAGCCCCCCGTCCATTATTTTTTTTCCTTCTCTTTTCTCTCATTTTCATCAAGAAAATTCCATCAAAATTCAACAAAATCAACAATTTCCTTCACAATTTCAAGGCAAAACCTTATTCCCTCTCTTCTCAAACCTAAATTGGTTCAAATCTTGGAGAAAGATGGCAACTTGGGAGGCTTTAGCAACATAGGGTTTGGGCTTGTGAGGTATAATTTCAATCTTTGGTTAATTTGTAGTTTAAAGTGTGCTAATTAGAACTTTGAAAATTGTTTTAGTGTTAATTTCTAATCTAGTTTTTTTTTTAGTTCATGGCTCGACTTTTATTAGGGTTTAGAAAACCATTGTAAGTTAATTAAATTATATTTGCTATCTAGTTGTTTTGTTAACCCAAATCTAAGAGGTTAGCTTGTTATTGGGTTTCAAATTAGTGCTAATCTAAGTTAATCTAGTGTGAAATTTTGATTGCTATTGCTAATTTTGAAAAATCAAGAAAAGGTTTGTGTATGGAAAGTGGGTTTTGATGCATGGTAAAGGGGTTAATTTAATTGTAGTGGCTTTCTAATGGTTTAATTTGGATGTTTGTGTGATAATGTGAGCACTTTATCACAAATCCGCGATTTTTGCACGAATTTGGAAATCCTTAGTGCTTGCTATTTTTTTAATAAAAATTAAGTGGTGAATTATTTGTGATAACTTGATGATATTTTTTTGCATATCCTACGACATTTAGGATGTGTGAGTGCGGAAATTTTGAGTGATCGGGTTTTAGTTTTGTCGGGCGTCCCAAAACGACGATTCTAGTTAGCTTTGCGATTTTCGTGTGTGTTCCGCGCACCTTGTGCATGTTGTGCCTAGCTTGTGAACGTGGATATTTTCGTTTGGGATTTGCGTCGTTTCATGATATGTAACCTTATGTTTTATATTGATGCAAATTCTAGGTTCGGTCGCGGAGACTTCGGACGCGGCACGAAAAGGGAAAGCGGTGATTGGACGTAGCTAGCTGAGCATTCCGGTGAGTAGATTTAATATCTACGAGGGACTATCGTTTGGATGGCGCAGGTCGCCCGATAGTTTAAGTAGTTAAAGATTTCTAGTAATATTAGTAACTACATCCATGCTTTATTTGACATACATATGCGAACTCATCTTATAGGACACCTGCACCATTGCCAGGGTTTTATTATGCAGCACGAGCACTATTCATGCGTACACACACGCCCTGGTAATTTCCATGCCACCACACTAGATAACCTATAATTTGAAACCTTTTACTATAATTGATGGTTAACCTGTGCTATTGCCTTTAAATCCTTAAAATGAAATCGTAGGATTGCTATTCATGTGCATGTACCTCATCATATTATTTGTTCATGCCTGGTCTATAAATCATACATCGCAACTTGATTATTGATACCATATGCATTCATTATCATCGATATATGCACTTATGAGGATTTCTTGAGATTTTATGATATTTCTGGATTTCGGGGGGAAAGCCGCAAAATTTCTAAACTTATTACCTTTTTAAAATATGTAAATTGCGGTTTTCTAGTGATGTAAGTGTCGTCCACCATGAGTTTGCTGTGGTTTACGAGACCCGTTTCGAGGAGTTGGATGAACCGTCTCGGGTACATGGTGGGCCCGGTAAGGTACCCCGGGGCAAGAAGGTCGTGTTGCTGACGTTGAGCCTGGCAGGGGATGGACTACCTACCGATGACTTTTTGGCACGGCGGATATCCAGAGGATACCGACCGTGGCCGCGAGATGATGAGATATTGACATTTGAGATGGGTCAGCCGGACGGCTGAGGCCAGACATACTATGATATGGATACATGAGATTGAAACAGTTTTGAGGTGTCGATGCTGGACACGGATTCTTCTTGATTCTTTTGGTATTGTGCTGATATTTTAAAAGAAAAGAGATTCCTAAAAGAAAAAATATGACTTCTTGTACCTATATATTCAGATTACGAGTTGATTGATATTGCATTCATACCTGCTAGTACCTTCATATTGCATTCATACCTGCTAGTATCTTCATGTTGCATACATACCTGCTAGTATATCCTGCCATACCTGTATTATAGATGCTAGGATGCTTGTGTGCATGCTTGCGATAGCCTATATAGATGTTATTTATTACTCACGAGTTGGCAACTCACCCCCATTGTGCCACAGTCTTTTGCAGGTCCGCTCCGTCAGTACAGTAGCGGCGGGCGCACTTGCTGCTTTTGCCTCTTTTGCCTGGACTCGAGGCTTTTGCTCGTAGGTGGGTTGTATTATTATTTTATACCACCTTGTATATTCTTTGTATCTAGAGCATTCCATCTACTGTATCTACCAGTATTGTTGTATATTGACCTAGAGACGAGACTGTGAGATTTGTGGGCTTTTTATGCTGTATTTTGGGGTCGAGCTCACTTGAGGCGACATGCTGTTTTACTTGTGCTTCTTATGTTTATTTATGCATATTGCTGATTTACATTGCGTGGGATTTGTGACCGTCTTGTGGCGAAGTGATAGCTCCCGCTTGGGGATGCCTTATTGTAACGTCTTCAAAATAATAAAATATGATTTTTGGGAAATTTTATAATTTAATATTATTTTAATGAATATTTTAATATTCTGGTATAATTAAATACAGATAAATGGGGAAAAATTATGGAAAATTCTAAAATAAGGTATTTTAAGGAATTGCCTCGTTTTCTGTGCATGCCCCCATTTCCTCTAGTTTTGACCCTGAGTATGTCTAGTTTTGACTGATTCCATCTAGGGTGAAATCTGGGTTGATTTTCCTATGTTGGTGTATAATTTGAGACTTGTTTTAGCATGGATTTTGGTATTTGGTGATTCATTCCTGTCGGGTGGCGTTTGGACGTCAACGACAAGTGGATTTTGATTGTGTTTACATGCGAGTCGATAGGTTTTTACCTATGCGGGTAGCGTGTGCTATTTTGGTTTCCGATGTGATTTTCATGTGCTTTAGCATTGTGATATACTTGTAGGTACCCCGCGTGATGTTGAGGCAAAGGAGGTGAAGATAGCGACATCGGCTTTGGCACACGAGAAGCAAGGTGAGTAGATTTATATCTACGGGGAGAAGTCGGGTGGATGGCGTATAGCACCCCCGCAGTCCGTGGTGATGTATACGAATACGTATACACACGAATATTTATTATGTGTTGTTTAGGGTTATTGATGGTAATAATGATATTTTGATGATAAGAATATATTGGTTTAGTATAGTGCGAACCTTAGAGTAGTGGTTGCAGTCACACATACATTTACACACATACTTGCATTCATTCTTTCATTTATTAGAGTGCATATGATGGTGCGTATATCTACACATGGGTATGGGACTATGTGTTTATATACGGGATTTGAGGATGATACGTGGTTTGAGATGATACTTGATGTGAGGCCGTGAGATCGGCGATGTGACATAGCTTGTCTTCGAGGTGCGATATGATAGTTTTAGCGGGCCTTTGGACATGTGCTTTACCCGCATTCATATTTTTATAGATGGTATCGATTTGTACTAGACTTAGAGTAGTACCCCAGATTATGCGATCTGATGATAGTGATACCTGATATGTGATGAGGTACTGTGATATTGACCCCTACCCAGCTATTGGGATGCCGTACTACGATCTACCGTACGAGCCGATATTGATGATAGATCCGCACTCATGACTCGAGGATATCTTACGATATGTTATTGAGGCGGGATCACCGACTATCATATCTATATATATTGACTCAGATTAGGTGGTTTCTTACCCCTCCTATCTAGATTACTTAGTAGACATTAGACTGGACCGAGTCATACCTATTTCAAACTAACGAATCGGGGATATTTTAAAGATAGGCAGAAGGGTCATACGGATATTTTCAAATGATGTATCTTTTCTTAAAACACCGTAGCCCTTGTTTTTCCAAAAGCCCTGATTCGTCTTATTTCAAATGGCACCCCTGCATGACTTGTACAGATTGGTGTAGATTCTTTACTTTTGCGTTGATTATTCGTTTCCGCATATTCATGCTATTTGCATTGCATCGCTTGTACTGTGGTTATATTTCAGTCATGCTGCTAGGACACCAGCACCATTATCGATGATGCATATGTTCCATGTACACTTGTTGCCGGCTCACACACTCATCATCGATAATTGCCATGTCACTACACTGTAGTACTATTGCATTCAGTATATGATCCTTGCATGACATGATGATATGCATACCTTCCTTTACATGTCGCATACTTCATGCTTTTGATTATACGCATTGAGATATGTTGTTTCTATGATATTTCTGGATTTGGGAACCGAGAGTGTTTCAAAAGAGAATATGTCATTGCTTTAAAAACCCGGTTACCCTTGATATGATATTTCAGTGCGTCCACCATGTGTTTTCTCGGTGCTGAGAGCGACATGTGAAACCCGAATCGAGGAGTGGATGAGCCGATTGCGGGTACATGGTGGACCCGGTATGGTTCCCCTCGGCAAGATGATCGATGAGCTTTGCCGATTGAGCCTGGAGGCGGGCGAGTACCTACCGGTGATTGGTTGGACCTGGCGGTTATCCGGAGGATACTGACCAGAGTCGATGGATAGATTTGGGCGTCCTGCCGGGGCCGAGGGCCGATACCGCAGACAGAGCCCGCGGGCCGATCCGGACTGACGGAGCCCGATATATGAGGATTTACGTGCCGATGCTGGGCACAGTTTTCATGATGTTTTTGAGTGCCGATGCTGGGCACTCCGGTTCCATGATTTTGATGTGTCGCGAGGGACACGGGTGGGTTATATCCTCATATTTCCATGCACAGGTTTCATGATATTTACTTGCATGATGGTTATTGTCATTGGGTGACGAGTGGACGGGATCCACGTGTTTGCAGATTTGATTACATTGATCATACCTCATATTCATGACATGCTATTACCTGAGGCACTAGCACGAGCACTTGGTATTACACTCATGTATAGAGATTACATTGCCAGTTTAGCATGCTTCAGCTTTATTCATATTGAGGTTTATTTATTATCTGATCGTATTGACCTAGGATAGGTCATGCATTCGATCTCTGCTTGTAGATATTTTCTATTCACGAGTTGGCAACTCACCCCCGTTGTGCCCCAGTTCTTGCAGGTTTTTGCCGTACAGATTCCATAGCGGCATTTCTGGCACACTGCTTCCTATGGGTGACTTGCTTGGTTAGGTGGGTTCTTTGTATCAGAACCGCCATTGTTCATGTATTTTTATTGTATCTAGAATTGTCCATCAACCAAAACTTGTATATTGTTTCAGACTTAGAAAACAGTGTTTTATTTCGACCTTAGAGTCGCGCTAGTAGTATTACGGTTTTCTGGCTGTTTGAGTTTCTTTTTTTTTGGGTTTTGATCCTCGCCCTTTGGCGTTGTATATTATTATTGCTTGCGTGGTTGTGACCGTCGATGGACGAAGAGCTAGCTCCCGCTTGGGGATGCCTTTTATCATTTCATATATATTATTCTTGTTGTACCCCGTTCGGGGCCAGTTTTTACGAAGGAAACTCTGCCGAAATTTTCAGGAAAGGTTACACATTTTAAAAAAATGCATATTCGGCTTAGTTATTTAAAAACTTTGATTTCCAAACATGATTTCCTTACTTTTCAAAAACAGTTTTCCTTATTTACTCTTAAAATGGTTTTAGATTGCTGGGCTTTTGGCTTACTTGGATCAGATGGGGTCCTATAGACTTCATATGGTTCAAGGGCCAGTCACGTGCTCTTTCGGGTCGTGACAAAGTTGGTATCAGAGCGCTAGGTTGACCTTGGTTCGAGTCTAAGTTTGACTATGTGGAGCCTAGGGCGTTATCTATATAAGGAACTTAGGCTTGACCTTACGGAACTTAGACTTGGTCGAGGGGGTATTAGACCTGAACTTTCGTCGTGTAGGATGACCCTTGGTTGATGGAATAGGTGACTAAAGTAGAGTGACGTACCGTGGGTATGTTCCGCGGCATACTTATGACACGCCACTCCGCTTAAGAAACCTTAGGTTGTACATTTCCTTGCATTGTGTCATATTCCTTCCTATGATCTATCTTCATCGATACTGGTTATGGTTTTGCTGCCGCGATTGCACGGGCAGAGTGAGCTACGGCTCAAGTTGTCAGCATGAGCTCGTCGGGGACGAGGGCTGACCGGGGCGTGATTCCAGAGACATAGGTTGCATTGAGGCTTCGTATTTTGTGTTTCCGCACTATGGGCGTTTGACAGATCGCTGCTGTGAGATTTCTAGGATGTACCGGATGGTACCAGAGGATTGAGCCACTGATAGAGGCCAGCCAGGATGTGATGACCGTTGATGTATCACTTATTCATGATGGTTGAGGCGCTGCTTAGCGTACCGACGAATGAGCCAGTTGTTGCTGCGAGTGATGAGATATCGCCCAGATGATTGGAGCTACTGCAGCATGAGCATATTCTTAGAGATATGGTAGTAAGTCGCTAGTCACCGAGGATGAATGACTAGGACATGTGGATCGTTCGCTTACCCCGATGCGAGGTCATCAGATAGATTGATTACAGCTAGAGGCGACTTCACGCAGATTCGTTGAGAGTCGATTGAGACGATCGAAGGTCAGGAACCCATTTTCCAAGTTTAAAGTATACGGAAAGACATGCAGGTGATTCTATGGACCCTCTAGAAGAATGAAACCCTAACTCGACTTAATGACCGTGTGAAAGCCTTTGAACCTTCGGGTTTGCGGCAGTTCCTCGGCGCCATTAGTGAGGCTTGGGTTTGCCCTTCTACGGTTGGACCACCGACGCTGTGGCATGTACTCGATACTATTAAACTGTACCCGAGATGTTGAGCTCTTGGGGGATTGTGAGGTTCTGACGAGTCGATCGGATGAGTCGACATCATTCGGATATCATGTGATGGGACACTGCTTGGGAGACTCCAGATACGAGCATAGCCGTCGGAGCGCAGTCTGTGTAGCCATGATGAGATGAGTCCGAATCAGTCGATAGTGGAGCAAGGTGGAGTAAAGAGTTTGCACGAGATTTCGACGAGATGACGTTCCACTCCGCTGACATCAGAGATGCGATATGCACGCTGAGGACGTGTTCGGCTAGATATCTTCTACTGAGTGATGAAGATACTGAGTTTGTGATTTCGAGTCCATGTTAGAGACTTCGGGTGGACCGTAGCCGAGGACATTGCAGTATGCAGATAAAGACGCGACGTCGAATGGTCGATGATACAGACAAGCGGGACAAGAAGTTCGTGCGAGAGGCAGACGAGCTGTTACTACACCCCGTTAAGATTAAAGGCCGGACATGCATACAGAGGCGCAGAGATGCGACCAGCTTCCGAGGAGATGTTGTACTAAGGACGCAGAGGTCCAGAGAGCGAGAAAAGATTACGCCAGAGTACCAGCCTCCTTACAGTTTGGCTTAGGCAAGATCAGAAGAGACCTTGAGTAGGATTCCTTCCAGTACACTGCTGCAATAAGAGTTGCACCCAGGATCGGATGTGTGATATGCATTCAGAGGACCCGAGGTCGGCGCCAGAGATGTGCTGCTTTACGAGCGGTCGTGAGGATTGACCGAGAGATGACCAGGGAAGTGCAAGAACGGAATCGTTCCTGTCAGCACACCTGACCGGGCCGATGAGCCGATGGATTGCGAGTTGGTAATCTACAGGAAAGATCAGGAACCAGAGGCAGAGGACGCCAGCCGCGAGCAAGAGGCAAGTAGATATCTTGCGCCGCTAGCATCGGATGTACCGGTACCTTCTCGACCCTGAAGGAGGGTATACCGACGACGGTAATTATGATTTGTGATTTTGTGATTTGATTATCACGTATCCGTTGCTTTGGATTTCGGTATTTTGGGCGATCTATTCGCATGATTTAGTCTTGATGACTGAGTTTCATGATATTTGATTTTGTGCACCATGGTTGCACCTACTGGGTATTTATACCTTGTACATAGTTATTACTCTTGAGCTGTTGATTGCGATTTCATGCCTATTTTATGCTGGTGATTTGATTTACGCTTCCAGCAGAGTTTCATGTAATTTTAGTGTTTTGATTTTGCACTCGGTATAGCTTATATGTGCTTGTAGTGCATCGATATGTGTTTTGTGCCCGCAGCTGCACACGTTTATGATTTTCTTCATATCTGGATACACTTGGTGTTGCTGTTTACGTATTTGAGTTATTTCTTGGTATTTGTGCATGGGATGCACCAGTTCTATACTTCGTGCATTTGTCGCATCAGTTTTATGTTTCTTGCGTTTATCGCATCAGATTTATATTTCGTGCCTTTGTTGCACCGGATTTATATTTTGTGCATTACGATTGCACCTGACTTCGATTTGATGCCTTTCGGTATGTCGATTTTGATTGTGATATTGATGTGGATTCTTGCACTCCGTGCTTTTGACTGGACTTACGCATATTCGACGTTGCTATTGGATTTTGTGATTCCGTGCATATTGAGTGCGCAGGGTCTAGATTTTCATTCGTGCACGATGGATGCACCGATTTGGATTTCCGCGCATGTTGGGCGCATGTTTTGAGATACGATTGTGGTGCACACCCGATGCACTAAATCGAGATTTCTTCGTGCATGTCAGATGCACCGGGTTTTTGGCTGTCAGGCACACACGTTGCCTATGACAGATGCTTCGTGAACACCCGTTGCACCTAGATGCTGTTATGTGCATCTGTTTAGCACATATATGGATTTTGATTCCCGTGCGCACCAGATGCACAGGGTGGGTTATGTATATTTTTGAGATTTATTCCTTTTGGAACAGTACATTTTTATGATATTGGATATTATTTTCTTACTGAGCAGGACTAGTCAGTGGACAGTACCTGGATATTTTTTTTTTTGCATGCATCGATAGTTATCGAAGGGATTTCCAAAGAGCGAGCTATAGTCTCAGTATATACCTACGTGTCCGATATGACACGAAACGTTTTTAAAAAAACAAGGAAACCCTTCTGATTGTTTTCAAAACGGCGGAACGTGCTTATTAAACAAAGGATATATATATACATATATAGTTATTTTCTTATGAGAAACGTCCGCCACTGTGCAGTGTTACGCGCATCGCACAGCGACTTAAAAAGATTTGGCATACAGTTGCATCAGCTATTCACATGTATAGATTGGATGTCTGCATGTGTAGTTCTGATCCATATCATATCGGTTTTGTATTGGATTTGACATTGTGTCCTTACCATGACTCCGATGATTGCGGATGCTTGATGGAGTGTTGCTTTTGAGTTATCTGCTCAGTACTCATGCGCATGCATTGCGCTATGATGTTTTATGTATAGATGATTTCGGAGCCCCGATGACTTGGAATTTGTATTGAAATATTTTAGTTTTTGGGGGTTTAAATTTAAATTCGGGGACCGAATTTCTTTAAGGGGGGTAGATTGTAACGTCTTCAAAATAATAAAATATGATTTTTGGGAAATTTTATAATTTAATATTATTTTAATGAATATTTTAATATTCTGGTATAATTAAATACAGATAAATGGGGAAAAATTATGGAAAATTCTAAAATAAGGTATTTTAAGGAATTGCCTCGTTTTCTGTGCATGCCCCCATTTCCTCTAGTTTTGACCCTGAGTATGTCTAGTTTTGACTGATTCCATCTAGGGTGAAATCTGGGTTGATTTTCCTATGTTGGTGTATAATTTGGGACTTGTTTTAGCATGGATTTTGGTATTTGGTGATTCATTCCTGTCGGGTGGCGTTTGGACGTCAACGACAAGTGGATTTTGATTGTGTTTACATGCGAGTCGATAGGTTTTTACCTATGCGGGTAGCGTGTGCTATTTTGGTTTCCGATGTGATTTTCATGTGCTTTAGCATTGTGATATACTTGTAGGTACCCCGCGTGATGTTGAGGCAAAGGAGGTGAAGATAGCGACATCGGCTTTGGCACACGAGAAGCAAGGTGAGTAGATTTATATCTACGGGGAGAAGTCGGGTGGATGGCGTATAGCACCCCCGCAGTCCGTGGTGATGTATACGAATACGTATACACACGAATATTTATTATGTGTTGTTTAGGGTTATTGATGGTAATAATGATATTTTGATGATAAGAATATATTGGTTTAGTATAGTGCGAACCCTAGAGTAGTGGTTGCACTCACACATACATTTACACACATACTTGCATTCATTCTTTCATTTTTAGAGTGCATATGATGGTGCGTATATCTACACATGGGTATGGGACTATGTGTTTATATACGGGATTTGAGGATGATACGTGGTTTGAGATGATACTTGATGTGAGGCCGTGAGATCGGCGATGTGACATAGCTTGTCTTCGAGGTGCGATATGATAGTTTTAGCGGGCCTTTGGACATGTGCTTTACCCGCATTCATATTTTTATAGATGGTATCGATTTGTACTAGACTTAGAGTAGTACCCCAGATTATGCGATCTGATGATAGTGATACCTGATATGTGATGAGGTACTGTGATATTGACCCATGCCCAGCTATTGGGATGCCGTACTACGATCTACCGTACGAGCCGATATTGATGATAGATCCGCACTCATGACTCGAGGATATCTTACGATATGTTATTGAGGCGGGATCACCGACTATCATATCTATATATATTGACTCAGATTAGGTGGTTTCTTATCCCTCCTGTCTAGATTACTTAGTAGACATTAGACTGGACCGAGTCATACCTATTTCAAACTAACGAATCGGGGATATTTTAAAGATAGGCAGAAGGGTCATACGGATATTTTCAAATGATGTATCTTTTCTTAAAACACCGTAGCCCTTGTTTTTCCAAAAGCCCTGATTCGTCTTATTTCAAATGGCACCCCTGCATGACTTGTACAGATTGGTGTAGATTCTTTACTTTTGCGTTGATTATTCGTTTCCGCATATTCATGCTATTGGCATTGCATCGCTTGTACTGTGGTTATATTTCAGTCATGCTGCTAGGACACCAGCACCATTATCGATGATGCATATGTTCCACGTACACTTGTTGCCGGCTCACACACTCATCATCGATAATTGCCATGTCACTACACTGTAGTACTATTGCATTCAGTATATGATCCTTGCATGACATGATGATATGCATACCTTCCTTTACATGTCGCATACTTCATGCTTTTGATTATACGCATTGAGATATGTTGTTTCTATGATATTTCTGGATTTGGGAACCGAGAGTGTTTCAAAAGAGAATATGTCATTGCTTTAAAAACCCGGTTACCCTTGATATGATATTTCAGTGCGTCCACCATGTGTTTTCTCGGTGCTGAGAGCGACATTTGAAACCCGAATCGAGGAGTGGATGAGCCGATTGCGGGTACATGGTGGACCCGGTATGGTTCCCCTCGGCAAGATGATCGATGAGCTTTGCCGATTGAGCCTGGAGGCGGGCGAGTACCTACCGGTGATTGGTTGGACCTGGCGGTTATCCGGAGGATACTGACCAGAGTAGATGGATAGATTTGGGCGTCCTGCCGGGGCCGAGGGCCGATACCGCAGACAGAGCCCGCGGGCCGATCCGGACTGACGGAGCCCGATATATGAGGATTTACGTGCCGATGCTGGGCACAGTTTTCATGATGTTTTCGAGTGCCGATGCTGGGCACTCCGGTTCCATGATTTTGACGTGTCGCGAGGGACACGGGTGGGTTATATCCTCATATTTCCATGCACGGGTTTCATGATATTTACTTGCATGATGGTTATTGTCATTGGGTGACGAGTGGACGGGATCCACGTGTGTGCAGATTTGATTACATTGATCATACCTCATATTCATGACATGCTATTACCTGAGGCACTAGCACGAGCACTTGGCATTACACTCATGTATAGAGATTACATTGCCAGTTTAGCATGCTTCAGCTTTATTCATATTGAGGTTTATTTATTATCTGATCGTATTGACCTAGGATAGGTCATGCATTCGATCTCTGATTGTAGATATTTTCTATTCACGAGTTGGCAACTCACCCCCGTTGTGCCCCAGTTCTTGCAGGTTTTTGTCGTACAGATTCCATAGCGGCATTTCTGGCACACTGCTTCCTATGGGTGACTTGCTTGGTTAGGTGGGTTCTTTGTATCAGAACCGCCATTGTTCATGTATTTTTATTGTATCTAGAATTGTCCATCAACCAAAACTTGTATATTGTTTTAGACTTAGAAAACAGTGTTTTATTTCGACCTTAGAGTCGCGCTAGTAGTATTATGGTTTTCTGGCTGTTTGAGTTTCTTTTTTTTTGGGTTTTGATCCTCGCCCTTTGGCGTTGTATATTATTATTGCTTGCGTGGTTGTGACCGTCGATGGACGAAGAGCTAGCTCCCGCTTGGGGATGCCTTTTATCATTTCATATATATTATTCTTGTTGTACCCCGTTCGGGGCCAGTTTTTACGAAGGAAACTCTGCCGAAATTTTCAGGAAAGGTTACACATTTTAAAAAAAATGCATATTCGGCTTAGTTATTTAAAAACTTTGATTTTCAAACATGATTTCCTTACTTTTCAAAAACAGTTTTCCTTACTTACTCTTAAAATGGTTTTAGATTGCTGGGCTTTTGGCTTACTTGGATCAGATGGGGTCCTATAGACTTCATATGGTTCAAGGGCCAGTCACGTGCTCTTTCGGGTCGTGACACTTATTTGTTGTATTCATATATATTCTTGTTGTACCCATTTTGGGGGCCAGTATTTACAAAGGAGACCCTGCCGAAATTTTCGGGAAAATTGATATTGTTTTAAAAAAAAGGCTTGATATGACTTATTTGATAAACTCTCTGTCAATTGATTGGTTTTCCTTCACTCTTCTGCTTTTTGGTTTTGATTTCTGGGCTTTGGCTTACTTATTTTACGGACGTCTTGAGACGTTTCGTAACTTAAGTGCCAGTCACGTTCCGTACCCTGCGGGTCGTGACACCCTCACATCGACCATATAGGCCCCACTCGTATCGAGCACATAGGCCCCTCACATCGACCATATAGGCCCCTCACATTGACCATATAGGCCCCACTCGTATCGACCATATAGGCCCCTCACATCGACCATATAGGCCCCACTCGTATATAATGAATAAGTATATTTGCATATATATTATCATGATGATATATGATGTAGGTGTGTGTGTACACACACACACACACACGATGGGTATACATATATATATCAGCGTCCCATACCACTGATATATATAAGCAGGAGTAAAACAATCCAGAAAACATCATATGAAAACCATATCTCAATGCGAAATCCATGAATATAATATATGCAACATGAAACAGTAATATGAGCATATAAGGAAAAATCGCTATTTAACTGCAACAAGTTATAAAATATATCATGCGGATCCTAAATTCTCCAAGTTTATATAACATCAAATAAAGGTAAACATGTAGCTATAGCCCGATATATGTATAAAGATGAAGGTATAGCAAGGTATATGTATCTACCTATCAGTAATGATGTACTATACCCTCCAGGTATAAGTGAAGTATGTATGCAAGGTATACATGTAGCTATGTCATTATGTGTGAAATATACCTATCACTAATGGTACAATACCATATAGGTATACAGGTAACTAGCATGTAACCATATCAAGGCATGTGTGTAAGCATATAGGTATACTGGTATACTATATGTCATATGCAACAAGGAATATGAATCAATGTCTCAATGTACCTAACCAAACAATATCATATATGTATGTGTGTTGTGCGTATCATGGCAATTATTGACGGTGTGAGTGGCATACAATCAGTGCTCGTGCAACATGAGCCATCAATAATAGTGCAGTGTCCTAAGGGTACAAGTCCAAGCACAACAAGTAACTAAGCAATAAGGTGTATGCGCAACTCTATATATGCAATAGAATATGCGACAATATCATAACATCTCTAGCCCAGACGCATAACGCCATGCCGGCGATTCCCCTGTAGATGTTAAATCTACTCACCAACGCTCCTTGCTAAGTAAAGCCTACCGCCTGTTTTCCCTTCTTCGCAGCGTCCGAAGTCCCCGCCTGCGAACCTAAAACATAACCCAATAAAGCAAGTATATATTAGCAATAGACCCAAAACACGTACAAACTACGTTTGACCGACGCGACAACACAAAACTTACTCTCAAGTGTTCGTATTGTGGCTAACGTGCATAGCGACACAACGAAACCAACTCAGAGCAACAGCAACACAGGACACGAACCATATCGGATAACGTAACGCATGAAACGAAACACAAGAAAACGAGCAAGTGATCCAAGATTTTGCTATACTAACAATCTGTAAAAGTTACAAGTACCATGAGACCATATACAACCCCAGAGACCCTTACACCAAAACTCACCACCTCAGTCTCCACTCTGGCCGCAAATTGCGGCCAGAACCATTAAATCTGCGGCCGTCCAAGAAGGGAATGAGCTCATATTTTGAGGGTAGCTTCTAGGTCACTACACTAGGTCACTGTGATGGGAACTTTTGCAACAAATACCTGGTTTGATAGCAGATCATCCGAGAACCCAAAACAATACTAAAAATACGATATTTTCCCGAAATGAAACTATATGCGTTCTAAACTGAAACTAAAAAGCTACGCAACACAATAAAAGACTTAACTAACAGAAAGAGATCATTACCTAACCAAAAGAACTCAAAGATCCTAGCTTCTTAAGCTCTAAGGCATCCAAGAGGCAAATCAAGCCAAAAGATGTGATTTTTGTGATTTTTGATGAAGATTTGAGATGGATTTGTGAAGGAAAAGCAAGTGTTCAGTTGAGGGTGAGAGGAATGAGAAAATAATGTGAAGAGATGAAGTGTAAGAGAAATAGAGAAGAAAAGATGAAGAGAAAGAGAGAGTTGAGTGCAAGAGTGAGTGCACCATTCATTTAATGCATGCTTAAGTTCACCATGCCACCTCTCACAAAACAAAAGATCCAAAAGAAATATCTCACCCAAAATATCTAGGATTAGGGTTAAGGCAAAGAAAGGGATTAGATTAAAGAAAAGGATTAGGATATGTGTTAAGCCGTCATGGTTGGTAGGAACAAGATTACACAAACACACCCTCACATAAACATGCACACGTGTGTGCAAGACATAACAAATAATAATAAATTATTAATTAAATGTTATAAAATGTGAGGAACCCAAATTGGTAAACTTTTTGCAGTAAACCCGCATTACCGTCTAAACTAACACTAACCGAAATCTACACCGTTACAATCTCCCCCTTATAAAAATTCTTCCCTGAATTTAAAATTCTCACTAAGCGTACCTTCAAAGAGATGAGTGCAAAACTCATAATTATCGCTCACAGCCTTCCAAGTGATCTCCTCACTATATGGCTATGCCCAAGAAAAACCCTCCACAGATGGCAAGACTCTTGACCGAAGTTTCTCCACCTGCCGAACCACTAACACAATTGGCTGCCGGCGAACGAAAAGATCGCGTCCAAGCTAAATGCTCGGGTGCTGAATCATGTGAGAAAGGTCATGAAGGTATTTGCAAAGTATCGATGCAAGGAAGACAGGTGAATACTCAATAATCTGGGCCGAAGTGCCAAGTTAAAGGCAATGAAACTAACTCGCATTTAAGGATCTCAAAAGGACTTACAATCCTGGGATAAGCTTCCCAAAACTCAACACATCATTCATCGGAAAAATCCGTAGGAATACATGATCTCCCACCGCGAACTCAAGTCTGCGACCACCACGGTCGGCATAAGACCTCTGTTTGCACTGGGTTAGTCTCATCCTGACCTGAAACAACTGGATCATCTCCGAAGTCTCTAGACTAGATAGGGTCTAAAATCCTACTCTCGTAGAGTCAGAAAAACAGAATGGCGATCGACACGACCTACCAAACAAAACCTAAAGATTGCCAATTGAAATGTCTCCTGATAACAGCTATCGAAGAAGAACCCTAACAATAGCAAGTGACGATCCCAATTGCCAACAACAACTTAGTACGTACGCACAAGCATATCCTCCAGAGTCTGTATAGTCAGCTCTTCCAAACCTTCGTCCTGCGGATGGAAAAAGCGGAGCTAAAGCTCAACTAGTACCCAAGGCTTCCTGAAGCTTCTGCCAAAGACGGAAAGTGAACAGGGTGCCTCTACTGGATATAACGCATGAAGGAACTCCATGCAAACGTACAAACTTAACGAAGAACAACTGAGCAAACTGAGTATAACCGGACAACAAACACCCAAATGGAGTCACACCCTGTCTAGACCCGGGTAGACACCACAACGAAATTCATGGAGATCTGCTCCCATTCCCACTCCAGAACGGTTAAAGGTTGCAACTCTCCAGTCGGTCCCCAAATGCTCAACCTTAGCTCGCAACAAGACAGACACCTCGAAAAGAAATCCGAAACATCATTCTTCATCCCTGCCCACCCGTAACTATCTCACAAGTCACGTCACATATTGGTGGAACTTGAATGAACACAGAAAGCTGACTGATATGCCAGCTCTAGGATTTCTCGTTTCTACCCAACAGTATCAGGTATACACAAACGCGTCCCTAAACGTAGCACACCCTGGTCACAAATCAAGGACTCCGAATCATTACCCAGCCGAGTATGCTCAAGAATTTTTAACAAACGAGCATCGGCGGCAGTGCCTCGCGAAAACGATTAAAGAAAAATGGACGGGCGCGGACATGAGCAAGCTGTCCCCTCAGTAGAGGCGAACTTAAGCTGTACTCAACGATCGCACAAGAATTGTAAATCTGCAGAAGACTGTCTCAGAACTGCGCACAGCTGGAACAAGCTAACCCCGGGCCTACGACTCCAGTATCAGCTACCAAAATCGCCTTGCCATGGGAAACGAGGATCTCACAAACACAATCCTTCATAAGCTCCATCCAACGGCGCTGTCTCAACAATCAAAACCCGTTGCAGGAAGGTATACCTTAAGCTCTGGTGGTCCGTGAAAATCTGACACGACTCCCCGCACAAGTAGTGTCCTCAGATCTTCAACGCACGACTACCGCGGCCATCTCCAGATCATGAGTGGGATATCCTGCTCGTACTTCTTCCAACTGTCGGGAAGCAAAACGATAACTCTATAGCGCCACATCAACGCAAAATAGAGCCCCACTCTCGAAACATCACAGTTAAACAACAAAGTCGCCCGAACCAGAAAGCAAAGAAAGAACTGGTGTGGTTGTCAACCGAGTCTTCAACAGCTGAAAACTCCGCACACATGCCACAGTCCAAAGAAAAGAACCTCTTTTCCGGTCAGTTCAGTCAACGGTGCATCGATACACTAGCAATCCTGCACGAAATGGCGGTAAAAACCTGCTAAGCCCAAAAATCTGCGGACCTCCGTCTTGTACACAAGTCTGGGCCAAAGCTGTATGGCCTCGATCTTCCTCGAGACTATACGAAAATCGTCTCCCGTAACTACAAGACCTAGGAGTCAACACAATCAAGCCTGGAGGAACACTCCGAGAATTTAGCAAATCGCTGGGGCTCTCCCAATGTCTGCAAAGCAAATCCTCAAGTGCTGCTCACGTTCCTCACGACACATTGGAAAAAGACCAGAATGTCATCACTAACACAACAATAAACTGGTCGAGGAACGGCCTGAAGAAATCCGGTTCATCACATCCACGAATGCTGCTAGGGCATTGGTGAGTCCAACGACACCACCTAAACTCATACAGCCCATAGCACGCACAAAAACAGTATTCGGAATGTCATCACTCCGAACCCGCAACCAATGATGACTTGATCCCAAACAAACTTAGAAAAAGTCTCGCACTCTGGAGCTGATCGAAGAAATCGTCAATGCGAGGTAAAGGATACCAATCCGCACCGTAACCCGGTTCAATTGACGATCCATCAACACACAACCTCAAACTGTCGTCCTTCTCCTTGATGAACAGAATAAGATCTCCCCAAAGCGAAACACTCAGACGCACAAGCCCCATATCTAACAACTCTGCAGTTGATCCTTAAGCTCCCTAAGCTCCGCCGGTTCATCTGGAACGACGTCGGAAAACTCTTGCACGATAGGAACCCAGTCCAACAAACCCACTGTAACTCCGGTATCATGAATGAAAGCCTAGAATCCTTGACATCCTCTTCTCAAAAGCCGACTAGCGAAAAAGGCTGAATTCAAGATGTGAGAGGCGGCACCACTGTCCCCCTACACAACGAGGACTGACCTACCGGGAAAACAAATCCTGACTGTTTTCTTGCGGCAGTCCACAGACGCCTAGCACGTAGTTAACCAGTCCGTGTCCAGGAGAATATCAAATCCAACATCTCTAGAAGAATCAAAACGACGGACGAATCCCTATCTCCTATCTGATTGGCACACGACCGAAACACGTGTCGCGCAACAAAAGAATCACTGACAGAAATTAACACAACAATGGCTAATCTAGCTAACCGACTCTCCTCGTCCCAAGCCTCTGCTACTCGCACGACGGTCACGAAATCTATCTCGACGACTAAGCCTCTGTCTCTGGGCCGATACACCTGTACGAGTCCTCCACTGTTCCGGAACTCCTAAAGTCTCTAGAAGACGTGCCTCGTCAACTAGGGCTGCATCCACTGGTGCTGTGTAGGTGACGAAGTGTTGTGTGTTGACCGTAAGGAACAACTGGGTAACAGGGGTGGCAACCTCCTGTCGCTGCGCTCTACTGGCCTCAACCAAAGACCTCATCATCTGGCGCAATTCCTGCATCTCAGCCTAAAGCCCAGCGATACGATCTGTCGAAGGCGGATCCATCTGCTCCAGTGCAACGAACGTGCCATCCTGGTCAGTCCTCGTCCACCCGAGTCAACTCTGACCTCGGCCCTCGCTGCACCTCTTTGAGTTCCCATAGTCATCGGCGGCAAAGGCCATAAATGGAAATATAATTCGATATGAGCACGGAAATCGAATCGCAAGGATATGTATCATCAAGAAAGGAATTTCAAGCTATTAGTACTTAGGTCACTTTAGGCGGAGTACAGTGTCGTAAGTATGCCGCGGACATATACACACTACGTTACTTTTCTTAAGCTACCTACTCCATCATACCAAGATCATCCTACACTCCGAAAGGTAAAACCTAGCGCTCTGATACCAACTTTGTCACCACCCGAAATTGGCACGTGACGGCCCATAAACTACGCAACGTCTACAAGCGTAACGCAATTTAAGTAAGCCGAAAACCCAACAATCTAAACCATCAAAAGTAGTAACTGATAATAGCATTTTCGAAACCTTTGAAATCTCAACCCAAATTCTTTAAATATCCAACTTTATTTCTTTTAAAAATTTGGAAGACTTCCTGTAGGGTTCCTAGGCACACTCAAGAAGTTCCACAACTGATCAACCATGGCAAAATCAAAATTTTCCGGTGCCGAGAAACCCTAAACTAGATCGTTAACTAGAGATTAGGCGAAAAGCAAGCAAGCAAACAACTTTACTCTAAAGTGAAAGAGACTACAACCTTTGTAGATCCGGTCCTCCACTTCCTTAGCTCCGTGATGATGTCCCTCCGCTGCGATCATCGGATCCCGGACTCTAGCGATGGTTTCGTCAAAGAAATGATTGGGCTAGGTCATCGACTTCGATGTCGAAGATGATCTACGTCGAGGCAACTCAAGATCAAGCTCCAACTTCACCAAGTCATGAAACTTGTGAAGAAAACACCCTATACTACATGGCAATTGGTAGAGGATGAAGAAATAGGAAGTGGGTTCACTTTGAATTTGGGTTTCTCACTTGGATTCATCACTTGAATCTTTTCTAGAAAACTTTTCTTTTCTTCACTTGAAGAAGAAGATCAAGAAGAAGAAAAATGAATAATCATTTAAAATAAAAATTCAAGTGAATACTTATCATGTTGCAACCATGGGTGAAGTTTACTCATGTAGAGACTAAACTAGGGTTAGGTGAATGGTTAGATTAAGGAAAGAAACAAAGTGGTCAAAGCTTCATGAAGCTTCAAAGTAAAAACAAAAGAAGCCACCATTTTCTTTCTTGCCCTTAAAAATAAATGCATAAAGAAAATAAATAAAACATTTAAAACCCTAACCATTAACCTAAACATAGTTTAAAAGCAAACACGCCCAAGTTTGCATGTATTATCAAACATGATACAATCAAGTGCACAAAAATATATCATATATACAATGTGCACAAACTAGTGAGAAAATAATCTTAAGTGAACTAATACTAGTTAATGTAAAGTAATATATAAAATATATATAATTATACATTAAATCATTAAATCAACACTTGATTTAACGATCCGGTCATATCGCATATAACCGACTAATATCAATGTATCGACTTATCGAATCAACACTTGATTCGATAACTAGGTTATATCGCATACAACCAATCGATACAATCATCGCGAGAATAGAATACGGTATCACATACTCATATCATTCTCGGACCCGCACATATCACATATGCGCTCCTATCTCGTTTTTCTTGAGCCAGGAAACCTCTGTGTAGGACTCTAAAGACTCGTCAATACGCCGGCAGCAGGTGATGATCATATCAAACACCCACAAGCCGCAAGCGGTCTGCTAAACGTAACGGCCACCCGGGTTTTGAGCGATCAGAAGATCAACGAGCAAGCCCGCTCACACTCCTATGAATCCAACCAGTAACACTTACCGTACAGTCCGGTCTGTTCGTCTGATATGTCGCATATCTCGCCTAGGGGTGGTAAACGTTAGACCCCAGTAGCTCGATAAGTCGCGTCGATATGAGGTCTATAACAGTTCGAGAAACTACTGGTAACACTTACCAGTAAATCTCAGCAACTCTGGCCAGGGATTTCCGGTTATAGCCAATCGAACACAGCGCAACATCAACTCCCTATATCGGGAGAGACGAATCCCCTCGTATCGCTCATTGCCTCCATGTGATTCGGGACTATACCCAAAAACCACCGTTTTGCATGCCCTCTTGGACGTGGTAAGGTAGAAATCAAAGCACAGTGGGAATCACACAAGACTCTATGACGATCTCGGGTCTACAGACTAACCTGTACCAGTGTCACCAGAGAACTGCCGTCTAACGTAAGGTATAATACCATCTGGGAGTTCTCGGCGAGTCCGTCCAGTGTACCCAGTCTCCACTGAGAACCCGTATATCATTTCTGATGTCAAACACCAATGGATATGGGATCATCCATCGCCCATCTGTATGGGTCGAGAAGGTATACGCTAGTCTACTCTGGTATATCGATGCCCCGTCTCGATACACCCACGACCAGGGACCTTGAAGGATGTACTTATGGACTACCATGTCCCCACTAGTATGATCTGCATCATAGTCCAGGTAGTCAAGTACACATCCTAAGGGCTTTACCAACATGTAACAGAGAGACAATCAGTGTACACGTTAAGGTAAAGAGCAACCAAACAGCATACTATCATGTCGAGCAAGAAAGTCCTCCCTATATATGTCCAAGCATCCACTACAATATACATCCTATGTATAGTAATGGCCTCTAGGGCATACATATAACTAACAATCTCCCACTTGCACTAGGGCCATCTGTAGCAGTGGTTGCAGTATCTCATACTCAACCATCCCATAAAAGTCTCTCTCTGGGAAAAGGCCTTTGTGAGTGTATCCGCCGTGTTGTCCTCTGAATCTACTCTCCTAACCTTGATCTCCTTGGAGATCAACCATCTCCATGATCAGGTGATGCTGCCTTAGAATACGTCTAGGTCACTGATGGGACCGGGGTTCCCGGGCCAAAGCCACACTTCCATTGTCACACAATGGTAGGAACCTAGTTCATCTCATGAACCAATATACACCCAAACAGCCTCTTTGGTAGCATCTTAAGTAGCGATGTATCCTGCCTTTATCGTCTAGTAAGCCACGGTATTTAGCTTGGAACTCTTCCAACATACCGTCCCTCTACTGAGGGTAAAGACAATGCCTGTGACTGACACTCAGTCGTCCTTATCACCCTGGAACCTTTCCAGTGATTCTCCCCAGGATCGATTGATACCATCTCACTACAACTAGTGAGAATCCTAACATCCATTTACTTCTATCTCATAGATCAAAATTCAGGATTTAGGAGGTATCACTTTGATCCTATATGGAGAATTCTTGTGATAAGCGGAGATTGACCGAGCGTAGCATAGGAAACTCCTTCCCCATCAAGAGTATGTCATCCACGTACTCTACGAGGATCACCACCATACTCCCTACTACCTTTTTGTATATACAAGGTTCATCTACCATTTTGATGATGTCAAACTCTTTAACTATCTCATCAAAACAGATGTTCCAACTCCGCGATGCCTGCTTTAATCTTATAAAGCATCTTGTACACGTTTCCGCTGCTCCCACTGTCTACGAAGCCCTCTGGCTGTGTACTTACAGACGCTCTCTTCTAAAACATCATTTTAGAAAAGCAGTCATGACACCCAACCGCCAGATATCGTAGTCATGGTATGTAGCCGTGGAAAGTAGGATCTGGATGGACTTAAGCATAGCCACTGAAAAAGGTTTCATCATTATCCATGCCTGGTCGATGATGAAAACCTTTAACATGTCTAGCTTTGAAAGTCTCAACTTTTCCATCTACACCAAGTAATCTTCTCAAGATATACTTGCTCCTGATGGGGATTTAACCCTTCAGATAAAGCAACCAAAGTCCATACTTTGTTGGTGTATAAGGATTCCATCTCAGATCGCTAAGCATCCAGCCATTCTTACAGAGTCCCTACTCTCGATGGCCTGCTCGAAACTAGTTGGGTCATCATCTCATGATGCAATCCTCTCTCCCACTGTCATAGAGAAACTGAAGTATCTCTCAGGTGGGTGAGGAACCCTACTAGATCGGCGGAGAGGCTGAGGTTCGTTGGTATCTACTGAATCCTTTGGTTCTACCAAAACATCTGCTGTATTTTGTATAGCTGGAACCTTTCCAGTTCTACATAACAGACCTGGCCTCGAGCTTGTCCGGATTTTGGTTTTAGACATAGGCTGGACAACCCCAAATCTTAACCATCGTAAGATATGGGCTCTTCCCTTTCCATATCACTTATGAAGTGTTCGGCAACAGATTTGATTTCAACCCTATTCAATAGGTATGCAACTTCTCAAGTGCATAACTCCCAAAAGGAAATAGGAAACTCAATAGTACTCATCACAGAGCACACCATATCAAATAGGGTGTGATTGCTCCGCCCCGATACACCAACGTGCTGTGGTGTATATGGAGGAGTAATGCTGAGATAGAATCTCATTCTCTTTTAGAATATTCCAGGATTTCCATGCTCAAGTATTCTCCTCCCTGATCACATCAAAGGACATAATACTTATACCCGTATTGGTTCTCTACTTCTAACTTATATTCTGTGAATATCTCAAAAGGTTCGGACTTGTGTTTCAACAGGAACATATGACTGAATCTTGAAAGATCATCAGAGAATGTAATGAAGTACAAAGAACCGGTCCTGGCATATGTAGACGGGGGACCTTACATACATCAACATGTATCAATCCCAGGAGTTTACTAACTCTTTCTCTGTTTCCAATAAACGGAGCTGTGGTCATCGTATCTTTGTGACATGACCGGCAAGTTTCACAAGATGTAAATTTAAACAAATTTAAATATGCATCTTAATGTAACTTCAGCTAGTCGTGTCGTATTGATATGACCTAGTCTACAATGCCTCAAGAAGGATTCGTTCATTTCTGAACTCTTCCTCTTGTGTGTGTTCTGTATACTAAGAACTGTAGTTTGATTTAGAACGTCAATGCTTTTAGATAACGTGCCTGAACCGATCAACTTTTGATATAGGAAATGTTCAAAACATTTTCCATCAATACAAAATTATATCCTTTCTTTACTAATAAAGAGACTGATATGATTTTGCATATTAGGTTCGGTATCTAATAGCATTTGTAATACAGGGTGACAGTGACCAACAGACTTGGCTGCAACACTTGCACCGTTTTCTGTCTCATGAAACTTATCGCCCGTTCTCAGTTCTCTACCTTTCTGTAGCCCATGTAATGGATTACATTTGCGGGATCCTGATCTGGTATCTAATACCTGGGACGTAGAGGATACTGAGAAACAGTTCTCTGTAATGAACACACCCGAAGATGATGCATCAGCATGCACTTTCTTCGTTTGGGCGTCACGGGAAATCTGGTATTCCCCTATTTCCTGCTCGGTCTTATAACAATTATAAGTTGGAGCAGGACCAACGTTCCCCAGCTCAGTATAACAGGCGGGTTCGGTCAATACATCCGTATTATTATCTTGATTAAGGCGTGAAATGGTCGCTACCTGGAGAGAGAGAGAAGAAAACACTCTGCGTGCGCTCTTGCAAGAATAGATTGGTTATTATTTTATCTAATCAGGATGGCTCCCACTGTTTTTATCAAATCTTCCTTCAAACCCTAAAAGGAAAGACTAGCCGGGATTAATTACACGCTACAAGTTCGCCAATCTTTCAGCCAGGCCAGTGTCGGTACTTTGAGGGAGGTTCCCCGTGCTTTCGCACAGACCTAATTACAGTAAACCTCGTTTTCCCAGAGGCGTAACCCCGTTGACACCTTTCTAGACACCTACTTGATCGGCTAATTGTAATGTGTAAAACTCTCCCAGGAGTAACTCTTACTCGCAGCGGGTATCGGGATCCAACTATCTCATAGAAGGTATGCAATCTCATTGCAAATTTCAACACTTGAAATTCCCGATAGTATTTTGCCCCAAGTCTCCTATGTCCTTGACAAAGGCCAACAAATCATAGGCTGCTAGTCAAGTTCAACCCGTCATTTCTTGATTGAAATAAACCCACGGCCCTTGACAAAGGCCAACAAGGTCGCACGACTACCCTAGTCCAATCTGCATCATATACATAAGCAGATAAGTACTAGTCAGCTACCGCACACTACGCCTTGACAAAGGCCAACAAACGCAGCACGAATACTAACTACTACTTATCTGAAATGACGGAGGGCTACGACAGGTTTTTCTGAAAACCTATTGCGTAATGAACTTGATATCGTTGTAGAATCAAATGATTTTAAAATGGAGTGTTTTGAGGTTTTTCTAGTTTTGCTAAAGGGGTCACTCCCGGTGAAGGGATCGTCGGCCCTTTCCTCCTCGAATGAGGTGCGGGATATATCATATATATCACTGTGCAAAGCAGAAACTATAGAAGCAATCAAAAGACAAACCGAGTGTGTAGCATCTGCCAGTTATTGCTAAAGGTGTCACTCCTGGTGAAGGGATCGTCGGCCCTTTCCTCATCGAATAAGGTGCAGGATATATCATATATACCGCTGTGCAAAGCAAGAACTGTAGCTACCTGTTTTATTTTTGAAATTCGATTCCACAACATCGTTAGGTTTCTTTTCTTCCATTAATCACATTAATGAAGTCCCATCATTTAAGTCCACCTAAACATCACAGATAAATACGACGTACACTTATGCCATCCGTGTTCGCCTCGATGTCCCCTCGTGCACCGTTAGGTTAGGTGACTAACGGCAGAGCGGGGCAGGGCTAGCGCGGGTGTAAAACATAAGTAACGCCTATATAATATATCATATATACTATATACAGTATCTATCACAGAACATATCATAAGATCACATCACAGATAACGCAGCAGAAAAAAATATCATATGAAATATCGGATATACTAGGACGTCCGTGTTTTCAATACGAGCCAGTATAAAACACGGATTCCACTGTCGCGATGAATAGACAAACCCACACCCCTAGACCCCTACGAGAGCGGCAAGCAACCCTACCAATTCTAGAGTTAGGAGACCCGGACTCGACTCCTCAAGTTGGTCTCCCACTGGACTCTAGAACCCGGTTACTTGTGCTCCCCTCCTTGGGTCTATCCTAGTGTGGAAAAGTAAATAATATACAAAAGGTGACATCTTCCGCAACCTGGAAGTGCCCCGATAAAAGAATATTACATACAAGTTTTTACATGAATGAAAATGAAAAACACTCATCTCACATAAAACCCCCCGGCTATTCAAACACGACGATCCAATATAACATATCCAGCAACACATAACATCACATGTCATCAACGTAAGTAAACATGCGTATCTCAATTGTCGTTGGCATATAGCAACGAAACCGGCTATATCACATATTACACTTACGGTCACAGAAAAGAAAGTGTAAAACTACAACAGTTGGAATCCACAACTTCTTTAGACATCGCATGTCTAATCAAATGAATTCCTTAGACATCGCATGCCTAACAATTATAAACCCCGCATTTTAGTCTCATTTATTGAAAACTCTTTTCAATATCAAGTCGGCCAATTCAACAAGATTCCCGACATCCTGATCGAATGCTCGTCGCAAACTTTAGTAGACAGCAGCACCCCCGATGCCGTCGACGAAGTGCACGCCGCGAGCACCCGAACGGATGCTTTCGGCGACGGGGTTCTCCTTCAGTCACTTGGTCGGGGCTATGGGGTGTAGCTGTCTATTAAGTTTACCCGGTGAGTATTCGCGTACACTACGTGATTGCGACGGACTTTTGATCACATCAAAATTCCGTGGCAACCGATCAAGTAAGACTAAAGAGCTATGTTTATAACATTCAAATCAGTTATCTCATAACTCCTTGTGGATTCCAAATATTGTATCACATTTCGGATAAATAGAAAATGTTAAACTTTCCGATCGAACATCCAAACACCCAAATTTTCCCGAAACAGCTCAATACATGAAACAGGTTTTAAGAACATTCACTTCATGCCACGTTACCAACGGTCCAGCCGTAGAAGGGTCAAGCCAATGCCTCACATGTGGCACGCCGTACTGCCCCAAACCCTAAGGTTCAAAAGGGCAGTTCAAGATGGTCACATAATCGAGTTAAGGTTTGTTGTCTTCTAGAGGGACCATCGCGTTACTTGCACTACTTAGAACGTCTTTAAACTACGGAAAGATCCAACACTTAGAAATTTCCCGACAGGGGAAAAAGTGGCTATTTATATCCGGTCGAACTTTTTTAACATATTCTAAAATATCCGGAAAACACATAGACGAAGTTAAAGATTCCGATCGAATTGTCGAACTCCCAATACAACCCAAAAAACTCAACACTTGAGTATACATTAAAAATTTCCAGAAGATTCAGTAAACTAATAAGGAAGTTACTGTTCAAAAATAAAGTAACAATGTCACTCAACGGCCGCGGAACCGCCGCACGAGCCATGCTCGTGCCGCGTTTCCGCGGCGCTTTAATCAAATTAGCCAGTCGTTTTGCACAGTAACTCCTAAAAACGCCTGCTGATTTTTCTGCATATTTTTAATTTGGAAAAATCCACATTTTCAGAAAATGTACAGAGAAGGGTTTGAGTTAGGGTTTCGGGGTTCGATCGAATTTCTAACATCGTCTACACTTCGCCTAAAGCTCTAGCTAGGCTCTGATACCACTGTAGGGTTCTTAGGCACACTCAAGAGCTTCCACAACTGATCAACCATGGCAAAATCAAAAAATTTCGGTGCCGAGAAACCATAAACTAGATCGTTAACTAGAGATTAGGCGAAAAGCAAGCAAGCAAACAACTTTACTCTAAAGTGAAAGAGACTACAACCTTTGTAGATCTGGTCCTCCACTTCCTTAGCTCCGTGATGATGTCCCTCCGCTACGATCATCGGATCCTGGACTCTAGCGATGGTTTCGTCAAAGAAATGATTGGGCTAGGTCGTCGACTTCGATGTCGAAGATGATCTACGTCGAGGCAACTCAAGATCAAGCTCCAACTTCACCAAGTCATGAAACTTGTGAAGAAAACACCCTATACTATATGGCAAGTGGTAGAGGATGAAGAAATAAGAAGTGGGTTCACTTTGAATTTGGGTTTCTCACTTGGATTCATCACTTGAATCTTTTCTAGAAAACTTTTCTTTTCTTCACTTGAAGAAGAAGATCAAGAAGAAGAAAAATGAATAATCATTTAAAATAAAAATTCAAGTGAATACTTATCATGTTGCAACCATGGGTGAAGTTTACTCATGTAGAGACTAAACTAGGGTTAGGTGAATGGTTAGGTTAAGGAAAGAAACAAAGTGGTCAAAGCTTCATGAAGCTTCAAGGTAAAAACAAAAGAAGCCACCATTTTCTTTCTTTCCCTTAAAAATAAATGCATAAAGAAAATAAATAAAACATTTAAAACCCTAACCATTAACCTAAACATAGTTTAAAAGCAAACACACCCAAGTTTGCATGTATCATCAAACATGATACAATCAAGTGCACAAAAATATATCATATATACAATGTGCACAAACTAGTGAGAAAATAATCTTAAGTGAACCAATACTAGTTAATGTAAAGTAATATATAAAATATATATAATTATACATTAAATCATTAAATCAACACTTGATTTAACGATCCGGTCATATCGTATATAACCGACTAATATCAATGTATCGACTTATCGAATCAACACTTGATTCGATAACTAGGTTATATCGCATACAACCAATCGATACAATCATCGCGAGAATAGAATACGGTATCACATACTCGTATCATTCTCGGTCCCGCACATATCACATATGCGCTCCTATCTCGTTTTGCTTGAGCCAGGAAACCTCTGTGTCGGACTCTAAAGACTCCTCAATACGCCGGCAGCAGGTGATGATCATATCAAACACCCACAAGCCGCAAGCGGTCTGCTAAACGTAACGGCCACCCAGGTATTGAGCGATCAGAAGATCAACGAGCAAGCCCGTTCACACTCCTGTGAATCCAACCAGTAACACTTACCGTACAGTCCGGTCTGTTCGTCTGATATGTCGCATATCTCGCCTAGGGGTGGTAAACGTCAGACCCCAGTAGCTCGATAATTCGTGTCGATATGAGGTCTATAACAGTTCGAGAAACTACTGGTAACACTTACCAGTAAATCTCAGCAACCCTGGCCAGGGATTTCCGGTTATAGCCAATCGAACACAGCGCAACATCAACTCCCTATACCGGGAGAGACGAATCCCCTCCTATCACTCATTGCCTCCATGTGATTCAGGACTGTACCCAAAAACCAACGTTTTGCACGCCCTCTTGGACGTGGTAAGGTGGAAATCAAAGCATAGTGGGAATCACACAAGACTCTATGACGATCTCGGGTCTACAGACTAACCTGTACCAGTGTCACCAGAGAACTGCCATCTGACATAAGGTATAATACCATCTGGGAGTTCTCGGCGAGTCCGTCCAGTGTACCCAGTCTCCACTGAGCACCCGAATATCATCTCTGATGTCAAACACCAATGGATATGGGATCATCCATCGCCCATCTGTATGGGTCGAGAAGGTATACGCTAGTCTACTCTGGTATATCGTTGCCCCGTCTCGATACACCCACGACTAGGGACCTTGAAAGATGTACTTATGGACTACCATGTCCCCACTAGTATGATCTGCATCATAGTCCAGGTAATCAAGTACACATCCTAAGGGCTTTACCAACATGTAACAGAGAGACAATTAGTGTACACGTTAAGGTAAAGAGCAACCAGATAGCATACTATCATGTCGAGCAAGAAAGTCCTCCCTATATATGTCCAAGCATCCACTACAATATATATCCTATGTATAGTAATGGCCTCTAGGGCATACATATAACTAACACTTCCTTTATAAAAACTAGCCCCAAAAATGGGTATAACAAAAATATAAGTAAAGCATCCCCAAACGGGAGCAAATACACGCCCAAAGGCGGAAAACAACCACCACAACATATATACGACGCCATAGCAAAGAAATAAAAGACGATATAAATAAAACTGTATAAAGATCTCCAAGCCACAAAATAATATACAATATCGTCCTCACATCAAGTCTCTAAGTCATACAAGATAATGGTAGGTGGAGAGTACATGATATAACGAATATACAAGGAACATAAACGGATAACCACTTAACCCACCTAAAGCAAAACTGCACATTGTGAGCCGAAGCGGTATCCGCAGCAAAAGATGATACGATAGATGAAAATAGCCTTGCCTCTGACTACTATGAGGAACAACCTGCAAAACACTATGGCACAACGGTGGTGAGTTGCCAACTCGTGAATAGTAAATAACATATGCAGGTAATCGCAAGTATGCACGTACATCGTGAATTTAACATATGCAAGCTAATACCAATAAATGGTCATATGTATGCAATAGTCATGAAAGGTACACTAGCAGGTACAACTAATACATGAAGCAATAATATGACAATCTGTATGCAACAATCCTGTAAGGTACTCTATCAGGTACTCCTAATACATGAAGCAATGATATGACAATGTATATATGCAACAGTCATGAAAGGTACTCTAGCAGGTACAACTAATACATGAAGCAATGCATATAAAATAAAAGTATGTAAATGCAAGAGTCATGGAAGGTATTCTATCAGGTACTACTAATACATGGAGCAGTGTATAAACAATAAATGCGGAGTATGGGATAAAACATGTCATTTCCACGGAATCCTGACCTCGTGGTAGGACCAAAGTCCATCAAGACAATCCAAATCCCAATTTCCTCAAATCAGCCCCCAAATTGGCTCTCATATCATGTAAGTCTCATAAATCCTGAATGTACAATATCAAGTAAATCTCATATATCCTGAATCCAATATCAAGTGAATCTCATATATATCATGTATCCAATATCAAGTAAATCTCATATATCATGTATCCAATATCAAGTAAATCTCATATATCCTGTATCAGGTATACTATCAGGTACTACTAATATATGAAGCAATAAATATCAAATAAATGCGGAGTACGGAATAAAACATGCCATCTTCACATCGGGTACATAGGCCCCTCACATCGACCATATAGGCCCCTCACATCGACCATATAGGCCCCACTCGTATCGAGCACATAGGCCCCTCACATCGACTATATAGGCCCCACTCGTATTGAGCACATAGGCCCCTCACATCTACCATATAGGTCCCACTCGTATATAATGAATAAGTATATTTGCATATATCATCATGATGATATATGATGTAGGTGTGTGTGTGTGTGTGTCTATATATATATAAATATATATATATATATATATATATATATATATATATATATATATATATATATATCAGCGTCCCATACCACTGATACACACACACACATACACACACACACACACACCATGGGTATACATATATATATCAACGTCCCATACTACTGATATATATACGGAGGAGTAAAACAATCCAGAAAACATCATATGAATCTCAATATGAAATCCATGAATATAATATATGCAATATGAAACAGTAATATGAGCATATAAGGAAAAATCACTATTTAACTGCAACAAGTTATAAAATATATCATGCGGTTCCTAAATTCTCCAAGTCTATATAATATCAAATAAAGGTAAACATGTAGCTATAGCCCGATATATGTGTAAACATGAAGGTATAACAAGGTATATGTATCTACCTATCAGTAATGATGAACTATACCCTCCAGGTATAAGTGAAGTATGTATGCAAGGTA
Source organism: Agapanthus africanus (assembly GCA_030015575.1). NCBI lineage: Eukaryota > Viridiplantae > Streptophyta > Magnoliopsida > Asparagales > Amaryllidaceae > Agapanthus > Agapanthus africanus. The sequence continues at coordinate 308,247,404 of CM057347.1, read as the reverse complement.
TACATATAGCTATGTCAGTATGTGTGAAATATACCTATCACTAATAGTACAATACCATATAGGTATACAGGTAACTAGCATGTAAGCATGTCAAGGCATATGTGTAAGCATGTAGGTATACAGGTATGCGATATGTCATATGCAACAAGGAATATGAATCAATGTCTCAATGTCCCTAACCAAACAATATCATATATGTATGTGTATTGTGCGTATCATGGCAATTATTGTCGTAAGTCCACGTTGCTCACCCCGGTTCTTACGGGGAGGCGGAAACGGCGAAAAACGATTTTTGGCACAAAGGCAACATGGACTAAAAGAAGGATCTTTGCTAAACTACAAACTAGCAAACTACTTGAGGTACTATCTACTATGTCATAGAGATTATACCTCACGATACCAGTCCTTCGGATCTTCATTCCGCTGTCCTGCTCCTCCATCCACGCTCCGAGGGTCGATCCAGATCTTGATCACCTCCGCGGCCTTCTTGAGTCGAAGACGATCCACCCGAGAGTTGTACTCCGAGCTCCACCTCGAGCCGAGGCAACTAGGGCAACAAGATCGCTAGGCTTGATGTCCTAGGTTGTGTAGAAGTAGTAGATGGATGTGTTTTTCTATTTGGATCCTTTTTCTCTCAAAACATGAGATCAAAGGAAGAATCAAGAGGAGGAAAAAGAAGGAATAACCATGGAGCATTTTCTTTTCTTCTCACAAGAGAGAGAATGAGAAATGAATTATGAGCTAAAGAAAATGAACCATGGTTGCAATAATACACCACTATCATCATTACTAATCTTTTTAAGATTAAGTTGATGGCAAAAATTGACTTGATCATTTTCATAATCCAAAAATAATAAGAAATCCAAAGAATACTCTAGACCTCTTATGAAGGTCCAAGTCAACTTTGGTCAAACGGTCAACAAAGTCAAGTATGGTCAAATGGTCAAAGCAATTAGCCATCACACAATAATCACTAAAAAGATTAGTAAATAATAACCCCGGCTCATAATGGTTTTGACCGAACCAACTGCCAAAACCCTAATGAGTCCGCCTCAAAATGGTTTTGACCGAATCAACTGTCAAAACCCTAATGAGGCACCTCCTTCTTCTTCGCTCCTCAAAACTGTGCTTACACACCCGCATCCGCATTCCGTAGAATGCGAATGCATAGAAAACAAAACAAATCCATCCATGCATTACTAGGATCCGGCTTAAACCAAAGCCCACTAGTATTGCCTGCTCGAACAGCATATGCACACAAGTGCACGTAGCCTTGCCGTAAAACCATACGGCCTCTACACGTTTCGCTAAGTGCAGGGAAACTCTCTATGTGGGACTCTAAAGACTCGACACTACGCTGGCAGTGGGTTTAACCACAGACCGCAAGCGGCACTAGCTGTACGTAACGGTCCCCAGGTAGATGTCGATAAGAAGGCCGATGAGGTAAACCCATCCGAACTCCTACTGAGCTTGTATGTGACAATCTCCGTACAGTCCGGTTTGTTTGTCTAAGAGTATTGCATGGCGGGCCTAGGGGCGGTAAACGTCAGTCCCCTAATAGCGGTACAAGTCGTGTCGGAGTGTAGCCCAGAACACCCTGAGATAACACTGGAAACCTACCAGTATATCTCGCTTGCCCTGGCCAGGGACTTTGTGTAATGGCTCTCCTAGACACAGCGCGATATCAACCCCCAATACCGGGAGAGACGAATCCTGTCTAACCGTCACTGCCTCTAAGTGCTTCGGGACTGCACCCAACTGCTACCTGTTTGCACGACTCCTTTGAGCCGTGGTAGGGTAGCAATCTAAGAACAGTGGGAACACACTCGAGGCGAAGTGACAGTGTCAAGTCAACGGACTAAGCTGTACTCATGTCACCTGGGAACTGATAACTGACGATAGGTATAATACCGACCAACAGTTCCCGACGAGTCCTGTCCAGTATACTCGTAACCTAACGAGCACCCGTATACTATCTTCAGTACGACGTACTGATGGCTGTGGGACAGACCACCTCCCCTGCTGGGATAAGAAGCGCATACGCTAGTCTACTCCGGAGTATCGATGCCCTGTCTCGATAATCCTACGACTAAGGACCTGTATAAGGATGTGCTTATAGATTACCCAGCCCCCATAAGTGTGACTGCCATCACAACGCTGGTAATCAAGCAAAGATCCTAAGGGTTCCACTAATATGTATATAAGCGATATGCTAAAAGAAACACATGCACATATTGAAGTAGAGACAAACCAAAGAGCATACTACCATTTTGAGCAAGATTGTCTATACAACTGTGAATATCCCAAGCTTCCATTAAGTAATATACAAGCTAGTATGATACAGTAATGGCATCTAGGGCATATACACTAACAATTGATGGTGTGAGTTGCATACAATCAGTGCTCGTGCAATATGAGCCGTCAATAATAGCGCAGTGTCCTAAGGGTACAAGTCCAAGCACAATAAGTAACTAAGAAATAAGATGCATGCGCAACTCTATATATGCAATAGAATATGTGACAATATCATAACATCTCTAGCCCAGACGCATAACGCCATGCGGGCGATTCCCCTGTAGATGTTAAATCTACTCACCAACGCTCCTGGCTAAGTAAAGCCTACCACCTGTTTTCCCTTCTTCCCAGCGTCCGAAGTCCCCGCCTGCGAACCTAAAACATAACACAATAAAGCAAGCATATATTAGCAATAGATCCAAAACACGTACAAACTATGTTTGACCGACGCAATAACACAAAATTTACTCTCAAGTGTTCGTATTGTGGCTAATGTGCATAGCGACACAACGAAACCAACTCAGAGCAACAACAACACAGAACACGAACCGTATCGGATAACGTAACACGTGAAATGAAACACAAGAAAACAAGCAATTGGATCCCAGATTTTGCTATACCAACAATCTGTAAAGTTGCAAGTACCATGAGACCACATACAACCCTAGAGACCCTACACCAAAACTCACCACCTCAGTCCCCACTCTGGCAGCAAATTGTGGCCAGAACCATTAAATCTGCAGCCGTCCAAGAAGGGAATGGGCTCGTATTTTGAGGGTAGGTTCTAGGTCACTACACTAGGTCACTGTGATGGGAACTTTTGCAACAAATACCTAGTTTGATAGCAGTTCATCCGAGACCCCAAAACAACACTAAAAATACGATATTTACCCGAAACGAAACTATACGCGTTCCAAACTGAAACTAAAAAACTACGCAACAAAAAAAGACTTAACTAACAGAAAGAGATCAATACCTAACCAAAAGAACTCAATGATCCTAGCTTCCCAAGCTCCAAGGCATCTAAGAGGCAAATTAAGGCAAAAGATGTGATTTTTGTGAGTTTTGATGAAGATTTGAGATGGATTTGTGAAGGAAAAGCAAGTGTTCAGTTGAGGGTGAGAGGAATGAGAAAATAATGTGAAGAGATGAAGTGTGAGAGAAATAGAGAAGAAAAGATGAAGAGAAAGAGAGAGGTGAGTGCAAGAGTGAGTGCACCATTCATTTATTGCATGCTTAAGTTCACCATGCCGCCTCTCACAAAAAAAAAGATCCAAAAGAAATATCTCACCCAAAATATCTAGGATTAGGGTTAAGGCAAACTAAGGGATTAGATTAAAGTAAAGGATTAGTATAAGGGTTAAGTTGTCATGGTTGCTAAGAACAAGATTACACAAACACACCCTCACATAAACATGCACACGTGCGTGCAAGCCATAACAAATAATAATAAATTATTAATTAAATGTTATAAAATGTGAGGAACCCAAATTGGTAAACTTTTTACAGTAAACCCGCATTACCGTCTAAACTAACACTAACCGAAATCTAAGGCCTTACATATGTGATTTGGTTTTGAAATTTAAAAGAAAAAAGAAAAAGGAATGAAAAACGGTTAAAAAGGTGAATGATTGGAGAGAGAGAGAGAGTGTGTGTGAGAATAAGTGAGAGAGGGGGGAGGGGCTGCCGCCATATTCTTTTCACTCCATCATTTTCTTCTCTTTCTTCATCTTCCTCAGCCTCATCTCCCTCCACTTCTAACCCTAGATCCATCTCCAAATAATCCCCAAAATCCTATACTCCCTTCACAAATATTAATCCCCATCTCTTCCTCTATACATTGGACCAAGCAAAGTGGGATTTTGACAACATTGGGACTTCTAGGGTTTTGCTTGGGTGTAACCATGAAGTATATCTCTTTTCATGTAGGGTAGTTTTGTTTTCCTAGCATTTTGTTTAAGTTTAAAAGTCGTTTAGTGATGAATTCATGAACTTTGAAATTCTAGAGAAGGGTTTAGGGAAATTGATGATGTTTTGTGGCCGTCAATAAGACTTTTGAGGTGATTCTTGACCTGGACCATAGCTTAGAACCCTAAAATACGGATTTAGGAATTGATCCATGTTGGTTTTGTGAGGATATAGGGTGTGCAGGGAAATCTGGAGCAACCCGGGGACTTTCTGAGTTTAGCAAACAATACCAGGGACCCATTTTGGACCATAGGAGACCACCATGACCAAACGAAACCCAGAGGAGCCTTGGAGGCCGAGCTTGCCGGATTTTAGGGCATTGGAGCCGGCCACTTGGTGAGGGTAGGGGTCTAGGTTGGTTCAGTAGGTCATATACACCTTGTAATGCACCCTAGACTTGTTTGTGCACTTTGTTTTGGCCTGAGTCAAAATCTGGAAGCACTTTGGTGTGATTTTGGATATGTTTTCCGTATTTTGAAATGTTTAGTTTTAATATTTGGATTTGTATTTGGTTGTTGGATGGTTGTACATCAACAACAAGGGTTGTTTGGTTGGTTTTGTACGCGTAAGCTATAGGTTCTAACCTATGAGCAATGCGCGTGCCGTTTGGATTTCAGAACTTGATTTTTATAGCGTTGCGATATGTGTTATTATTGTAGGTACCTTCGCGTGGATTCTAAGGCAACGGAGCATGGCGTCATCGACTTCGGCAAGCGAAGACCAAGGTGAGTAGATCTATATCTACGGGGGAAGTCGGGTGGATGGTGTATAGCACCCCCGCACATTTTGATGGAAACCGATTCATATATAGATTATGGTTAATGAAACCTTTAATAGAAACTATAGATAGATTAAAAAGGTAGTTAGAGAACCATATTAAAAACTAAAGGATAGTTAGAAGAGTTTGATACGACTAATACATGATGATGGGATTTGACGATGACGTTTGACGATATTGCCGTTTAGGGTACTATAGGACTAGATAGCCGACGTAGATGTGTCATCCGAACCACCTATTTCCAAACTAAAGAATCATATGAATCTTTTAAACATGTACCGTGAGGGGATGCTATGGATTTTCAAATGATATCTTTTCCTTAAAAACACCGTAGCCCCTACTTTCAAAACTACGATTCGCTTCTTTTAAAAACTGATTGTATGGTTCGGGTGTGTATGTTAGATTAGATACTTATGCTTATAATAAAGGTAGAATGTATTTGTAAAATTGATTTGATGTGGGATATAAATGCGATGAAAGAATATATGACGTGATATGATGATTTGATGATATGTTGGTATACAGATGCGAGTCGATTGAGATGATTTATACCCTGCCGGTCCCCTGATATGAGATTGTTGCGGATGTGACCTGGGAAATAGGTATTTAGAGGTATTTTTTTATATATGTTGTGAATCACGAGCGATAGTCGTATGAGACGTTAGGTCCGTACCCTCCTCGTTTTATAGGTTGATAGGATCCCTGATAGCTTAATGCCGCCGTACGATGATTTTCCGTACGTGATGAGTTTGACTTGATGATTGATCCATACCCTTGACTAGAGTATGCCGTACGACAGATTATACCGTACGCGATGTTGTGAGGCTGGATGCCGATTGATAGATTCACCGACTCGGTCTTCTAGACACGTATACCTTATAGCTTTTAGCTGATGATTTACCTTATGCCGCATTCATGTTATTCACATTGCATTACTTATACCTGTGCTAGTACACCTGCACCATTATCGATTATGCGTATGTTACACGTACACAGATTTTCCGGCTCACACACTTCATCATCGATAATTTCCATGTCACTATACAGTAGGATTGCTGCATCCTGATATGACTCTTTGCATAAATTACTTGCATACATACATATTGTACATCCATGCTTGCATATATACCACTTGTACATCCATATTGGTGCATATACATATTGTACACCTATACTTGCGTACATACACATTTGTGCGTCCATACTTGCGTACATACACATATGCACCTTTATACGATATTGCATTTGATTTTGGAGATTTGGTAACCGCATGATATATTTTAAAAACTGGATTCATTTAAAAGAGCGGTTTTCCCTCGATATGTGCATATTACTGTTCCATGTTGCATGATATACGGATATGCTTACATTTCTATTATATGTTGCATACATCATGCCTTATGATTTTACGAATTGAGATATGCCGTTTTCATGAGATTTCTGGATTTGAGAACCGTGGCTATTTCAAAATAAAGCATGTACTATTTTAAAAACCCGGTTTCTCTTGATATGATATTTCAGTGTGTCTACCATGCGTTTTCTCGGTTCTGAGACGTATGACATGTGAAACCCGATACGAGGAGCTTGATGAGGCCGATTGTGGGTACATGGTGGACCCGGTATGGTACCCCGGGGCAAGAAAGGGATGCTATGCAGTAGACGGTGAGCCTGGCAGAGGGACTACTACCTACCGGTGATAGTATCTGGGCTCGGCGGATATCCGGAGGATACCGATCGAAGTTGAGAGATGATATGGTCTGATCCGGACTGACCGAGCCCGTGGGCCGATCCGGACTGATGGAGCCCGAGTTATATGAGGATTTACGTATCGATGATGGATACGGGTTTCATGATGTTTTTGGATGTCGATGTTGGACACCCAGGTTCCATGATTTTGATAAGTCGCGAGGGACACCGTTGATTTATATCCTCATACTTACTTGCATACATACATTGATTATATGGTTGGATGGGATCCACATGCATACATACCTTGATTATATTGTTGGACGATATCCACATACAGATAGGCCTTGAGTATATTATTGGCACATATGCAGATACGGTCACCCTAGATATCATAGTATTACCTTTATGATATAGTTGGCCTAGGAGTCGTTGTTTATTCGATTTCTACTTATTGATGTTTTCTACTCATGAGTTGGCAACTCACCCCTGTTGTGCCACAGTTATTGCAGGTTGACCGCTTGGATCAGTACCGGCATCGCTGGCACATACCTACTTTTGGGTGGTTTGCTTGGTAGGTGGGACATTTGTATCGTACCACTCTTGTATTTACTATTTCACATTATATCTAGTCAACTTCATCAATCAAAATTAGTAAATTGTATAAGTAATGAGACTTAGTGAGATTGTGGTTGCGAGACTTAGAGCGAGGGGTTTTCCTCTACTTGTGGTTTTGATGTCTTGCTTATTTCTTTATCTTTTTGTGGTGAACTTCGCCGTTGGGCATCGTATACTTACATACTGTCTTGCGTGGTTATGATCCGCCGTTTGGCGAAGAGCCAGCTCCCTCTTAGGGATGCCATTATTCTTGTTATGTATTTTTGGTTTTGGATCAAAATATACAAAGGAGGTGCTGCCCAAATTTTTAAAAGACGAAACACATTTTCAAACTAGTAAATTTCACTTGCATTTTCATGTTCCTTTTCTATGCATTAAGAAAACTTGATTTCATTATACTTTCATTTCAAAACTTCACCTCCATTATTTTCTTAAAAAGGTTTAGATTTCTGGGTTTCAGCTTACTTGAATTATGTTACGCCTTTAGACGTTACGTGATTTAAGTGCTGGTCACGAGCAAATATTTTGGGTCGTGGCATCGAGAGCATGCGCCGGGAAGGTCACCTCTCAGTCGACAGGGCTAAGTACGCCGCCGACTCGCTCACCAAGCCGTTTACCGAGGGACTGCTTGCCGTCCACGTCTCTTCGCGCAACAAGCCCCCGAAGGTCTCTCTATTTGACGGGAAAACCGACCCGAAAGACCATTTGGATGCTTTCACCGTGGGGATGAGCTTCCAGGACAATTCCGACGCTGCCTAGTGCAGGGCCTTCCCAGCCACCCTCATTCGCTCTGGTCGGGACTGGTTCCGAGGACTCGAGCCTCGCTCAATCTCGACCTTTGACGAGCTGGCTACTCAGTTCCTCGACCACTTCGTCGGGAACCGTCGGCAGAAGCACACGGTCGACTACCTCTTCACAATTAAGAGCGGGGACAAGGAGACGTTCAAAGCTTACGTCATCCGCTTCTATAACGCCCTCCTCGAGGTCCCCGAGCACCGGGACGAGACCGTCATCACGTCGCTCAGATCTGGTCTTAGGAACAAGGAGCGGTTGGGCTCATTTCTATTGGCGCAGCCTAAGGCCATGGCCGAGGTCAAGGCGTGGACCGAGCGAGAGATCCAGCTCGAGTCCGAGGTGAACGCGAACCTCCCTCGAGCAGAACGGTCCGACCAGAAGAAGAGGGCTCGGGAAGAGAAGCCAGAGCGTTAGCAGCCCTATCACCCGAAATTCCAAGAGTACACCCCGCTCAACGTCCCCCTCACAGTGTTACTAGAGGAGGCCCAGGGCGAGGGGTTCTTTAAGATCCCTCTGATCCCGCGTCAGGCCTCAAAGCAAAATCGGGGCCCCTACTGCGCCTTCCACCGGACGCTGGGCCATGCCACGGAGGATTGTAAGCAACTCCGGGACTACATAGAGGAGCTCATCCGATCGGGGCACCTCGCCGCCTACTTGAGGGATAAGCGGCAGGGCGACCATGAGCAGGAGAAGCGTCCCCCTCCCGCCGACCTGACCATTGGCGAGATCATGCTCGTTTCGGCAGATGACCAGTCTGGAGCCTAGGGAGCCCTATACCCGGTGCCGAGCAAGGATACCAACAAGCCTCCGGGGAGCTCGGGCCACGCTAATAAGGTTATCTATTAGCATGTACTTTTTTTAGGGCAATGTAAACTCTTCCTAGTGTCTATTGTAAATTTAATAAAGATCAATGGAACATTGCGAAAAAGAAGGAAAGGTCTCATTCATTCAAGAAGGTATTATGGGCTCCTCAGCCATACATAAAGAAAGAAAAAGAAAATTACAACAGCGGGGGAAGGGGGTGCAGAGAGCATTGCTCATGGTACTCAGTAAAGATCTCCGCCAGCCGAGGCCTCACGAGATCCAACCTCATCCCTCGATTCACCCCGCGCGCGTTGACTTCGAGCCTCAGTTCATAGCACTCACAGACGAGCGCCTCTGAGCGAGCCAGCCGACTCACGGAGATCAGGCCGAAGCGCCTCAGTGACCGCAGCTTGCCCACGGCCTCATCGTAGAGCTGCTCGGACAAGGGGTTGTAAAGCCCCGGCGACACCCTCCAGATGGAGTACATCAGCAGCTGCAGCAGGGGGGAGCGCCGGGGGAGCTGCCGGCCGAAGCTGTCTTCGATGTTCCCGTAGACCAACTGCACCGTGTCCTCGGTGCAGTTCTGGTCATAGAGGTATACGTCTTCGAAGTGGATGATATCGGGGATGGTAAAGGGGAAGTCTTCCATTCTCGACGATCTGTTTACAAAGAAAAGAAGGACCAGCGCTCCCTCAACTTTATATAGCCCACTGCGCCCCAACAGGACTCAACAGTCGTCCATTTTCGCCCAAAAATCCGCTGCCACGCGGCAATCATTGTGCCTTCTCTGGCGGCATCGAAACGACGCGACTTTGACGCTTCGCCTCCCCACACATTCAATGCGCATGCTGTGCGCACGTCGCCGCGACCGTCCCTGTTCCCCATACCTGCAACTAGATGGTCGGGCGAAACCTCATGAAGAATCGGCCAAGCATCTACCATGCTCGGCTATCCCTGGCCGCTAGCTTCCCTACACGTGACGCCAGGGATCAAAGTCCTCGCCAAGAGGCAACCGCGCAGATTCACTGCCCGGCTATCCTTAGCAGGCCTCGTACGGCCCCTCCAACTCTAAGGATCAAAGTCCTCCTTAGAGGCAGCCGAGCAGCTACCCCGCCCGGCTATCCCCGGCCAGTGGCTTCCCCACTCACAACGCCAGGGATCAAAGCCCTCGCCAAGAGGCAACTGCACAGCTTCATTGCCCGGTTATCCGTAGCAGGCCTCCTACGGCCCCTCCAATGCTATGGATCAAAGTCCTCCATAGAGGCAGCCGAGCGGCTACCCTGCTCGGCTATCCCTGGTCGGTAGCTTCCCTAATCGCAACGCCAGGTATCAAAGCCCTCGCCAAGAGGCAACCGCGTGGCTTCACCGCCCGGTTATCCTTAGCAGGCCTCCTATGGCCCCTCCAACGCTAAGGATCCAAGTCCTCCTTAGAGGCAGCTCAGCAGCTACCCTGCTCGGCTATCCCGGCTGGTAGCTTCCTGCCACAACCATCAGGGATCAAAAGCCCTCCCAGAGGCAGTCGAGCCCGACCCTCGCTCGGCTATCCTTCAGGACAAAAGCCCTCGCCGAGAGGCACCGGGCAGTAAACCTGCCCGGCCAAGGGTCCTTGGTAGGCTTCTTACACCCCCTCCCCCGCTAAGGACCAAAGTACTCCCAGAGGCAGTCGAGCCCGACCCTTGCTCGGCTATCCACGGCTGGTAGCTTCCTACCACAACCGACAGGGATCAAAGTCCTCGCCAAGAGGCACTGGGCAGTAACCCTGCTCGGTCCCCGTCCTGAAGGATCAAAGCCCTCGCAAGAGGCAACCGAGCGGCTACCCCGCTCGGTCATCCAAGGCTGGTAGTTGCCTACCCATGACACCAAATTTCAAAGCCCTCGCCAAGAGGCAACCGCGCAGCTTCACTGCCCGGTTATCCTTAGTAGGCTTCTTACAGCCCCTCCAACGCTAAAGATCAAAGTCCTCCTTAGAGGCAGCCGAGCGGCTTCCCTTCCCGGCTATCCCTGGCCGGTAGCTTCCCTACTCGAAATGCCACAGATCAAAGCCCTCGCCAAGAGACAACCGCGCAGCTTCACTGCCCGGTTATCCTTAGCAGGCCTACTACGACCCCTCAAACGCTAAGGATCAAAAGTCCTCCCAGCGGCAGTCGAGCCCGACCCTCGCTCGGCCATCCCCAGCTGGTGGTGCTAGCAATGCCAGAAATTAAATGCCCTCGCCAAGGGGCAACCGAGCAGCTTCCCGGCTCGGTCATACCCAGCAGGCGCCCCCTGCCCAACAGACGCTGTGGGCTTGTAGCCCCCATAACGAGGCCTCTGAGCCCATTCATGCTCGGCGCAAATACGGCGGACATCCCTCTGCCCATCACATGCAGAGGATCCGAGGCCCCGACAAGGGGCATCAGGTCTATCCAAGTCTGAGCGATCCCCTCTCGACTTCGGGGCCATGGAGATGCCTCCTTCTCAGCAGCGCTTGGTACGCTTGGCAAGTGATCGAAATCAACTCGACGAATGATCGCTAGACAGATAGCCTATCTGACATGGAAGCCCAACAGTGCAAGCAGAGATATTTTACGAGCATTCTTCACAAACATAAGATAAAGTGCAAATGGATGAAACCAAAATAGTTTTTATTACCAAAAGCGAAGTCTTTACAAAGGGTATTTTTGGCTCCCCAGCCTTACAGACTGCCCGGAGGCTTACAAAAATTCTAGAAGCGACAAAATAAAAGGAGGAGGAAGACGGGGGCTTTAGACCTCAAGGCCAGGCACGACCTCAGGGTCCTCGATATCTACCACGAGTCGGGCAGGGTCCTCAGCCAACTCCTCGTCAGGAATCTCTTCCCCCTGCTCATCGACGTCCGCGAGGGGGTATTCGGCTCGGAGCTCTTCATCGGCGAACTCCGGAATCCGAGCCTTGACGGCGTCGAGGGCCTCGTGCCAGATGCGGGTGGTGGCCACGGCTAAGTCATCGTAGTAGTCCTTCGACTTCTTGTGGCCCTCCACCGCCTCCACCGCCGAGAGCTCGGCCTGCTTCGCCACCTTGACCGCCTCCCCCAGCTCCTTCCGGAGGGTCCTCACCGTCTTTTTCATATTACCGGCGAGCACCTGAGCGTCCTCAAGCTTGACCTCGGCAGCCACAACGGCCTCGTGGTACCGGGAAACCTCCCGTTTCCCGGCCTCCACCTCGCCCTCCAGGGCGGCAACCCTCGCCATCACCGCCTCCAGCTCCCGCTTGGAGCTCTTTTCCAGCAAGGCAAGCTGGTCCGCAGCCTTCATCGCCGGGGCTATCACCTCGGCCTCCATGCGTAAGGCAAGGGAGACGTGCTGGAGAACCTGAAAAATAGGAAAGAGGTCAGGAAGACGAAGGAGGCACCGAATCTCACAAACAACCGAGCACTTACCTGCACGGACTCCTGGGCGATGGACACCATCTGGGCCCTGAAGGTCCTCCCGGGGACCCTACTCCCCGCCGATTTATCTATCTCGTGCAGCAGGCTATCCGCGATGGATAGCCCCAAGGGCACCATGAACTGGAGGCCCCCCTTCTCCACTATGATCGGCGAGGGCAGGCCCCGGGAAGACCTCCGGGAACCCCTCTTAAGTGGCTCCGATGGGGAGTCGATCTCCTCTTCCGAGACTGGGTCCTCCAGAATTTGAGCCCGCTTCCGGCCCGGCGCTCTACTAGGTCCCGGGGTAGGATCCGCCCCTGAACGCTTATGGGACGCGGCCATCGGAGGAGAAGGAGCCGGGACGGGCCTCGAACGAGAAGAGCTGGCGCCTCCAGCTTTCGTGACCTTCCTCGGCTGGCGCATGGAGGCTCGGAGCTCGTCCATATCCATGGGTCCTGCAAAAAACCAAATGCAAAGAAGTTAGCCACACATGCAATATACAAGCCAAAAAGCAAGCCTAACTTACCGACGAACTCAACGGGGCTGAGTTCGGCCCAACTCAGAACACTTTCAGACAGCAGCATGTCGAATCGGGGGATGGGCTCCCACGACACCACCCTCACCGCGGCGGGGTCATTGGACTGGTTCCTCGGCAAGCATTTTTCCCTCGACCACTTGGTGGGCACGAGCCAGTCCTCGCCCTCGGGCGGCACGACGAAGAAAAACTTCTTCTTCCAGTCATGAATGGAAGAAGGCAGGGCTACAACCCCTGTCCCGGCGGCGCCCCCTTGACGCTTTCTAAATGAGAGGTAGACCCACCTCGGGTCGCCCGCTCAGCCCCTAGGATGATTTTTTAAAACAAGGGAGGAATCACGGATGGAGAGGCTGAAGGGAACTGCCTGTAGCTTCAGGAGGATCAGGAACCCAATGAGAATCCTCCAAGAGTTCGGCACTAGATGTCCAGGGACTAACCCGAACATGTTCAGCGCTTCGACGACCTCGGAAGAGAAGGGCTGGCGCATTCCACCCCAAAAAGCTTCCAAATACAGGGCGATCTCCCTACCCCGTACTTGGTCTGTCCTCGCTCCCTCCTTGGCCAGACGAAGCGTATAACTTGAGGGGATGTGGAAGCGAGCCTGAGCATTGGCAAGCTCATCCTCATACCTCACCCAACACGACGCGCCTGGGGTAGCGTCTTCCGCCTCCTCCCTGGAGGCAGCCCTCGCCGCGCGATCCCAGGAAGAGGATCTGACCCCTGCTCCCCAGGAAGACTCAGGTTCAACTAAAGGATCCCTAGAACCTACTCCTACGACATCTACAGATCCTACGAAAGAAGACATCTAACCTGAAGGAGAGATCCTCGGGAAACAAAAGCAGAAGAAAGAAGACGAGCGCCGAGCAACCAAGACTTAGAGTGAGGAAATTTGAAGGAGTAGGGACCTTGAGGTGGGCCCAACCCCTATTTATCACTGCAATCACCCTCATCCAACGGCGCCCTTCTTCTCCCGCCAAAACACCTCCTCGCGTCCAACAGCCCCGATCGCTCCACTTGTCGTTCCCACACTGGGCCATATCCCATCAGACGCAGCAGGTCTGCACACGTCGCGTCGGCCAACCTACGCATGACACGCGGACCATCGCTTCAGTGACAGGGTGCACGATCCGGTATATCTTCCTTAAATGCAGAGATTTCGCCCTGATTCGCTGGCAGAAAAGACAGCTGACAGCCCGGGGACGCGTCCCGACGAAATCTTAAGAGGGAGCTCACCCCGGGAGGCCCGGCAGTCCACTATTGGTCCGACCCGCCAGCTGGTCGGGACAAGAGTGGGGGGCTAATGATGATGCTCTATATTGGCGATCTCCCAGATCAGGACATGTGGCAGATGACGTGTCCCAGGACTCAAAAGAAAGGGCCCATAGGGGCCGAGCAGACCAACCTTGTACCCGACATGCAAGCACAAGTTGGCTCTCCTCAGGACCCCCTACAAATTGGCCTCCTCGGCCTCTCAGCTCGTCCCGAGCTGCCACAGGACCAAGACTCCCCGACCCATCCGCTCGTTCCCGAGCTCCCCTGCCGAGGCCATCTTCATCGGTCTCTCCGACCGACCAACTTCATCACTCACAGGCGTAACCTCCGCTCCGCAAATCTCTCTATGCACAGATTCTCCGCCGGCAACATCCCACGTTCCAAGCCACCATGATCCCCATTAACGGGCGATCCGCTCTTTACGCGGGTGTGACGTCGGGAGCGTAACTGCCGGCGAGATTCTCGCGCCTGCTGCTACGTGCTGCCGCCACTATATAAACCCCCATCACAGAGAGGTCAAGTAAGCTTTTTCCACCCCACTTAGCCATTACTCTGCTCGGATCTCGTGCTAACTTGATCGTCGGAAGGTCGTTGGTGGTACCAAACCACCCCGGGACTTCCTTGCAGGTACTCGGTGCTAAACTCCTCAAACCAGTAATCTCCTCAAAACCAATTGAGACCCACACGCAACAGGAGATCACCTTCAAAATCCACCGGGAGATCGACGGAAGACAACATCTGATGGAGACCCGAAAAGGACCACCATCAGATACTGTTTTCATATGAACATGGGATGATGATGAAATCAATTGTATAACATGCTTAGTTCTTCTTTGATTTATACAACTTCTACATATTGCTGTGGTCCATGTATTTATTATAATCATTTTGAGTTGGTGAGCAATTAATTTTCTTTTTTCCAAAATATCTGTTTGGTTGAATATAATTGCAATATGATAACTATCATATTTTTTTGTTATTTTATTCCCCACCTCATTTAGTTGCAAAAAGCATTCAATTTGAGAAAAATCACAGCTACATATTTTTTAACTTAAGTTGTTTCAACTATATGTTGAAAGAATAACTGCGCCCAGTAACCAAACACATGTTTTTATATTTTCTTGTAGTTGAACGGTGTGGGGTTGTACATACATCTAACCTAACAACCTCTTAAATGATTTCGCATAAGAGTCCAGTAATAAAAATTAAGTTCTTATGTTTTATTTAAACAAGTAGAAGCAATCATACTTACCTCATACCAGTTTGTTATGACACAGTATAAAGTAATAGAAAAACAGATAAAGAGAGGAGCAAAATCAGATCAAACAAAACACATAAATTTAATGAGAAATATTGGTCAATCTAGCTAACATACACCCTTGGACTGGAAGCAATCTACTAATCTAAGAAATTTATAAGATTATAACGATGGTGGAGAAATTCTCAAGCCTAATAAAAATATACATCCTAAACCTCATACAGAAAAGCCAAAAGATGGCTTCATTATTTCTTAAAGAGAGATCACAAAAGTCCACACCAAAACCCTAAATTATACAAGAAATAAACACACACACACACTCAAATACACATTCACACACATACATATACATATATACAAACATACACATATATATACATATACACATACATATACATATAGATACACACATGCACGTGCACACAGATGTGTACACAAACGCACACAGAGACATACACTCATCTATATGTTGATATGTCATTTCGATCGATATAGACTAATTTTGGATACTACGTGTATATAGTACGTAAAAGCAACCTTAAAATACCACAAAGTGTGCCACGAACTTCAAAATAATTTTACAAAATCATTAAACATTTTTACACAAATTTTAAGGCAACTTGGCGCACATGAGAATGATCTCTGTCCTCGTACCCATCATGAATGGTAAATTGGACTAATTATAAGCATTATTTGATTTTAAATCATAAAAATCCAAAAATTAACTTTTGGGATTTGGAAAAATTAATTTATGGCGATTTGCAAGTGATTTGAAAAAGAATTTCGAAGTTCTTAGAAAATATCTTCATTGAAGATAAATTTTATAAAACAAAACATTTCAAACTCAAACGGATTTTCAAAAATTACAGTCGGTGGCACACATGCGGATGGTCATCATCTGTATACATGCACCGACAGCAAGATTTGATTTTACTTGATTTCGAAGGCATTAAAAAATGGTAACAAAGCTCCGACTGTGGCACACATGCGATTGCCCGCATGTGTGTCCTTGACAGTTTTCAAATTTTTTTCTCCAAAACTAGGCGTACAAAATTGCCAAAAAACGACCAATTTGACACACATGCGAACAAAGGTCGTTTGCATGCGTGCAATAAACTCGGGTTTTTCCAAATTTTGAAATTTATTATAAGATTCGATGGGAAGGTTATATAAGCGACCCATTTTCTTCAGAATTCTTCATCCCCAACCTTTCAGTGCTCTTTAAGGCAAAAAAAAAATTTCTCCCTTAATTTGCGATGTTTGGTGGCGGGGATCGCGGAAGCTCTAGGGTTTTTCATAGACGGCAACACAAGCGCAATCAGGCTCTTTCTACTCCTTTTCTCTTAATTCATCATCATGCTTCTTTTTAATTTCCTGCATTCATAAAAAAATTTCATAAAAATAACCATTTTCAGAAATCAAACATTTTTTAAACTAAAGGGGTAGGGATAGATTTTCCTCCGCCAAAAGGCTGATGAGTTCTCTCTTTTCCTCTTTTCTTCTTTCATGTTTTTATTCTTTAATTGATTACTACACACACGTCTCTGAAGGAAAGAAATTTTACTGTTGCAGGAGATTCATACCAAAAAAAGTTTGGGATTGACTTGGCGCCAATTCACGATATTGGGGAACCACAACAATCTTTCAGGCAAAGTGGCGATCAATCAAGGGTGGCTAGCGGCCCAAGTCAGAAATGTAGTGACGATCGTAAAAATCAACCGAAACCAAGGGGGTAGGCTTCAGGTACTTTAGCATCAAGACACGCCATCAGAGACACCTTGGACTCACAGTTCAGGACCGATCCACATTATATTTTTCAAGTAATCGCGTTCTAGTAAGGTCCTTCAAATACTTACGTCTTAAACAAGGTCCAAATTGTTTTGGTTCTGCCCTAACACCCATAGGCTGTAGGCTTTTGGTCTCGGCTATCCTACGAGTCGAGACCTCATTCCACGACGTCAGTTCTGTAAGGAATATGTATGCCCTAGAGGCAATTATTGTATATTATACTGGATTCTTGGACACACACACACACACACAAGACTTTCTGGCTCGACATCATAATATGCTATCTGGTTGCTCTTTATCTTAACATGTTAACTTGTTTAAGTTTACTGTCCTTTTGATACATGTTGATAAAGCCCTCAGGATGTTAGCTTGACTACCATGACTATGATGCAGATCATTCTGGTGGGGCATGAGTAGTCCACAAGAACATCCTTAATAGTTCCTAGTCGAGAGAGTATCGAGACAGGGCATCGATATTCCAGTATAGACTAGTGTACACGTTTCTTGACCCGGTATTGGGGCGATGGATGACCATATATCCATTGGTGTTTAACATCAAAGATTGTATACATGTGCTCATTTGAGACTGAGTACACTGAACGGACTCGCTGAGAACTCCTAGATGGTATTATACGTATCGTCAAATAGCAGTTCTCCAGTAACACTTGTACAGGTTAGTATGTAGACTCGAGATCGTCATAGTGTCTTGTGTGCTTTCCACTGTGCTTTAATTTCCACCCTACCATGGCTCTACTGAGTCGTGCCAACAGTTGGATTTTGGGTACAGTCCCGAGACACATGGAGGCAGTGAGCGATAGGAGGGGTTTCGTCTCTCCCGGTATTGGAAGTTGATGTTGCATAATGCACGATTGGCTATGACCGCATGTCTTTGGCCAGGGCTGATGAGATTTACTAATAAGTGTTATCAGTAGTTTCTTATTATAGGCCACACATCAGCATGACTTAACGAGTTATTGAGGTCTGATGATTCCACCCCCTCAGACTCGATATGCGACATATCAGACGAAGAGACCAGATTGTACAATAAATGTTACTTGTTGGCTCAACGGGAGTTTGAACAAGTTTGCTTGTTGATCTTCTATTCGTTCAATACCTGGGTAGACGTTACGTCCAGCTAATACCGCTGACGGCTTTTAGGTATCTGATATGATCATTACCTACTGCTAGTGTATTGACGAGTCTTAAGAGTCCCACAAAGAGGTTTCCAAGCTCATATGAAATGAAGTAGGGCACATATGTAGATATGTGCAGAAGCTTGATTAACTATGAGTATATGATGCTATATTTTAATCTAGCGTCTTTTGGTATTAGTCGAGTTATATGTGATATAACCGGATTATTAAATCAAGTCTTGATTTAATAAATTGACTAATTACTCATTAAAATTCCTATCTTTATATATATATATATATATATATATATATATATATATATATATGTTTGTATGTATGAATCATGGTTGATGATACATGGAACATGGCAATGCAAGAATCACATTGGAGATAAAATGAATATTTTGATAAATAAGGAAAATATCTAGTGTCACATCCTGAAAGTACGGAATATGACCGGCACTTAAACTACGAACGTCTCGAGGCGTACGTAATCTAAGTAAGCCGAAAACCCAGAAATCCAAACCAAGAAAAGTAGTAGAGTGAAGGAAAACCAATTTAAACAAGCAGCTTTAATAGCATAAGCCGAATTATGCGGTTTTTAAAAAAAACATCAATATTTCCCGAAAATTTCGGCAGAGTCTCCTTTGTAAATACTGGCTCCCAAACGGGATACAACAAGAATAGTATACGAAATCAAAAAAAGGCATCCCCAAGCGGGAGCTAGCTCTTCGTCAATCGACGGTCACAACCACACAAGCAATATAATATATAAAGCCAACGGCGAGGATCAAAAACTCAAACCACAAGAAAACCACAGAAATAAAACGCGCGACTCTAAGGTCGAAAGAATAACATCACTCGTCTCTACCTCTGAAATAAATACATGTTTGGTTGATGGAACTTCTAGATACAACAGAGTAATAATATACAAGTTATATAATGGGGGGTACGATACAAGTAAACCCACCTACTAGAAAATCACCCGAAGGAAACTATGCCCGCAAGCCATAATGAAACCTGTACGGCAAACCTGCAAGAAACTGGGGCACAACGGGGGTGAGTTGCCAACTCGTGAATAGAAAAACATCTACGCACAGAAATTGCATAAATAACGCAACCTAGGTCAAAGATCATAATATATCCTCAAATATATGAATAACATGCAGCCTATAACAATGGCTAGGGTAATATCTAACCCGAGTGTGATCTCATGTGCCCGTGTCAGTGCCTCAGGTAGCAATATATCATATGAATAAGGTATGAATGCATGAAAACAGAATACATGTAAATGAAGAAACTGTTTTCATAAATTAGTGAGATTTCCTTTGTATTTTTAAAATGAGGTATCATAAATGAAATCAGCATCAACAGTGTCTAGCATCGACACAAAACATAAATCTCAAAATCTCAAAACCTCAGGCTCCGGCTACCCGGACTGGCCTGTATCATCAAATCTCAGTACCTCAATATCTCGAAATCTAAATGTCTCAATCTCAATATCTAGGGCGCCGTCAGTCCAGGCCGGCCCCTACCATCCATCTCAAGACCATGACGGTATCCTCCGGATATCCGACATGTCGGGTAAAATCACCGGTAGGTAGTCTCCCCCTGCCAGGCTCATCGTCATCACCACGAGCTTCTTGCCCCGGGGTACCTTACCGGGTCCACCATGTACCCGAAACGGTTCATCCAACTCCTCGAATCGGGTCTCGAAATCCATCAGCAAACTCATGGTGGACGACTCATACATCATGGGAAAACCGCATTTTTATTTAAAAAGAGAGAAAGCAGTTTATATATGTTTTGCGGTTTTCCTCCAAATACAGAAAATATCATGGAAATCCAAATCATCAATAGCATGTAAAACCATGAATATAAGCATGAGAATGAATAACAGTATGCATGAAGCGACAAGTAATAACTACAATATCTAAGCCGGCATATAAGGTATGTACACTAATATTATGTCAAACTACTGGCTATCAAGCTAAGTTAATCAATAATATTTTCTAAGGTGTACGTGACATGGTAATTACCGATGAAGATGTGTGTGAGCCGGCAAGTAAGTGTATGTGGTACATACGCATCATCGGTAATGGTGCTGGTGTCCTAACAACATAATGTCAACAATGCAATATGAAATAACAATGTAAATATGCGATGCGGAGCGAGCAACCAAAATGAGCGGGAGCTAAATATTAAACAATGGTGCCATTTGAAATAACACGAATCGCAGGGTTTTGAAAATAGGGGCTACGGTGGTTTTTTTTAAGAAAGGATACGTCTTTTGAAATATCCGTAGATCCCTTGACCTGTCTTTTAAAATACCCACGATCCGCTAGTTTTGAAATATGTAGGAGTCTAATCTAATCTAACAACTACACTAAACTATACGGCTGAACTAACAAGCTGAACTACAGGTAAGGAAACCGCCTATCATCTGAGTCGATACATATACATACCTGTATATGTATAGTCGGTGATCCCGCCTCAATAATATCATATCCATAACCAGACATCCCAAGTCAAGAGTGCGGATCGATCATCAAAATATAGGTCGTACGTAAATCCGTCGTACGGCATCCCCAAATATGGGTATGGGTCAATATCACATTCATCATACTATTCACCTGGTATCCTCTTTATCAACTATCATGATCGGGGTACTGATCTACGTCTAGTACAATACTGATACCGCCTAAGTATGCATGGACGTGTGTGAAACACAACGTCAAGGACCCGCTACAACGTCAAGTCGTATCTCAAATACGAACCCTGCTATATCACCGATCTCACGGCCTCAAATCAAATCTCATCGACTCATCTTAAATCCCAAGTACTATCCTCATTATCCATGCATGTGTATATGAATGTACATATGCATAGTCCCATACCCACGCATATATACATATATACACATCCCAATCGGCGCACAAGAAAGTAATGTATGCAAGTCTGTGTGTGCGTATGTGGGTATAACAACTACTCTAGGGTTTCGCAACTAACCCAAAGCTAATCCATGAACACATAATCATAACATGAATGAACATTCTCGTATCATAGAACACCTATATAAACATATATATGAGCTACACTACGGACTGCGGGGGTGCTATATGCCATCCACCCGACTTCTCCCCGTAGATATAAATCTACTCACCTGGTCCTCGCTAGCCGGTGCCGACGTCGCCACGCGCTTGCTTGTCGTCTCGAAGTCCACATGGGTTACCTACATATCATAACGTACCGTATCGTATTAAAATCCGACTCATGACCCAAAACGACACGTGAATCCCACATAGGTCAAAACCTATGGTTTGCTATCTCAAATAAACACAAAAACCCTCGACATCGGTGTACACACGCCGATTGAGAAAAACAATAAACATACCAATCATTGCTTTATAAGTCGCTAAAAATATATGAAATAGGATGCAAATCATCAAAACCAATAAATTGATCAAATCGGTTCATTTCCAAAAAAAGCCTAGTAAAGGGGTCGTTAACCGTTTTACTACAAGTCTTGATGTTTAGCAAACTATTGGTCATAATACTCACTAATTGTCTTAATTAGGCCACATAAACATTTACTAGATTTTTAATCTTTCTAAATTACATTAAACCAAAATCTAGTTAGCAAAAGTTACCTTTTTAGTTCAAAACTTGGTGTTTTAACCAATCTAAATATTTTAACAATTTTAGTGGCTATAATATTCATTAAACATCTTAATTATGTCATACCAATATTAATTAGATTTTAAACTCACTCATTTCCACCAATTCTAAAAAACCTAGTTTGCAATATTTACACAATTATTACAATTTTAAATTAACAATTTGCAAACTAGCAATTAGATTAGTTTTGGCAAGCATTAACATGTTAATCTTCTCATTGCAACCTTAAGCAAGTAACAACCACTCTAATTGAATCTAAACCCTAACTTTTGAATTCAAAACCTTCTCTTGAAAATTCAAGTCTTGAAATTGAATCCAAATTAAACCCTTCCTTAACCTAGTTTGAAGTAATAACAAAAATTTAACAAAAGGTCAAGATTTATACCTCACCATTATCTTGAGATGTAACATGAATCTAGCCTCACAAACATGCTTCTTGCTCCAAGATCCATGCTAGCTTGGTAAAAGAAATAATGGGTAGGGCTTGAATTTGGAGTTTGTGGGATTTTTGAAGTATTTTTGATGCAAATATGATGGATTTTGGAGGGGAAATGAGTTGAGAATTTTTGGGGCTGTTGTTGGAAGGGGGAGGCCGGCCAAAAGAGGGAAGGGGGAGAGAGAGAGATGTGTGTTTCAAAGTCAACACAATTCCATACCATAATTATCTAATTCCATACATTAATTCTTTATTGTTTTTCTTTTAAGTTTTCATTTTATTCTCAAATTGGAGTGTGAAGTGGGGGGCAGCATAGGGTCAGCCCAGCTGAGTTGGGGATGTGTGTGTGTGTGTGTTTGGGAAATTTTTTCCAAGTAATGAAAGCCCAATTCAAGTCACAAGCCCATCTCACATCTATTTAACTTAATTTTCGCAAAATAAGCCTTTTTCTATCATAATTTCTAAACCGTTTTGGCAAACGATTTCGTTTCAAAAATCACATGATAAAATTTTATTTAATGTTTTATGATGCACAAAATTTATTTCAACTCATTCCAATTTGTAATTTTCCCTAATTAAATATATTAGTGACGGCTTAAAATAATATTAAAATAATTAATTTCGGAAAATTTTTCAAAAATTTTGAAATTTCACCAGTGGGTCAATAAACACCAAATACTAGTAATTACATAGCTAGAATATGTATATTTAATTTTATAATAAAGATATTTGTATATTGACTTTTTACAGAAAACCCCCTTATTTTACCGTTTTTTCGAAATTTCACCGAAACGATTTTCAAAATGTTAGAATCTTCCCCCCTTAAAGAAATTCGGTCCCTGAATTTAAATTAAAACTCCCCCCAAATACTAAAATATTTCAGCCAAAACCATCAAATCGCCGGGGCTCCGAAATCATAAATACATAAACGCATCATAACGCAATGCATGCGCATGAGTAATGAGTAGATAACTCGAAATCAAAACTTCGTCAAGCATCCCGCAATCATCGGAGTCAAGGTTAAGACACGAATGCCAAATCTCAAGCAAGACCGATATGCTATAAATCGGAACTATACATGTAAATATCAGGAGGAAATGCATGCCAAATCCTTTAAGTTGCTGTGCAACGCGTATAACACTGCACAGTGGCGGACGTCTATTATAAGAAAATAACTATATACATATATACCTTTGTTTGAAATGTACGTTCCGCCGCTTTGGAAACAATTTAGAAGGGTTTTCCTTGTTTTAAACGTTTCGCGTCATATCAGACACGTAGGTAAATACTGAGACTATAGCTCGCTTTTTGGAATTCCCTTCAATAGCTATCAATGCATCCAAAATACCTTCAGGTACTGTCCTCTGACTAGTCCTACTTAGTATGAAAACACATCGCAATTATCATAAAAAAAACGTACTGCTCTATAAGAAATCAATCCCAAAATACGCGTATGAATACTACGTGCGTCTGGTGCGCACGACAATCAAAATCCATATACGTGCCATACAAGTGCACAGAAACAAGATCTAAGTGCATCGGGTATGCACAAAGCATCTGTCGTAGGCAACGTGTGTGCCTGACAGCAAAATCAGGTGCATCTGACATGCACGAAAAAAATCTCGATTTAGTGCATCTGGTGTGCACCAAAATCGCATCTCAAGACATGCGCTCAACATGCGCGAAAACCCAAAACCAGGGGTATCCATCATGCACGAAATCATGAAATCCAATATCAAGCGCCGAACATGCGCAAAATCAAATCAGGTGCACAAGGTGCACAAAACAAATATCGAGTATCACAATCGAAATCGAAGTCCAGTGCATCTAAGTGCACAAAAGGCGTATCACTGCACTGCAAGCAAAAATAAACTATACAGAGTGCAGGAACCAAATCGTGTGCGTGCATACGCACAAAATCAACTCAAATGTCTAAAACCGTAAAATCACAAACATGTGAAACCAAAGCACGAAAACGATATCAAGTGCAACACTGTGCAAAGATCGTAAATCCTCAATCATCAAAATCAAATCCTGCGAATAAATCACCCAAAACATCGAAATCAATAATGGCGGAAAAGTACCGCTCAAGCGCATCCTCTAAGAATCTTGGCCAACTGTCGCGGTCGCTAGTGGGACATCTCGTCGATGGTCATGAACTCTGGCCTGCTGGTGTGCGTAACAATGACCACTCCTGGGTCAAGGTCTTCACTGTGAATTACCAATCTCTCGGTCCATCATCGCGACCACTCGTAAGACAGCATATCACTGGCATCGACCTCTGGCTCTCTGAATGTACGCGACACATCTGATCCTGGGTGCAAGTATCATTGCAGCAGTGTCCTGGAAGGAATCCTGCTCACGGTCTCTTCCATGTCTCGTCTCTGCCAACTGTCTGGAAGTCATCGTCCTTTCCTATATCTGCATCTTGCTATGGAATGACTGCATACTCATCACGACTCCTTCTGGAAGGTAAATCCAAGCACCATGCCTCGGCATGCGCATCGCATCTCTGATGTCGGCGGAGTGTAACGTCATCTCATCTAGATCTGGTACGAACCTCTTACTTCACTTTTCTCTAATGTCGTCTGCTTTGGACTCGTCTCGTCACGGCTGCATGGACTGAGCTCCAACGGCTATCCTCGTATCGGGGGTCTCCCAAGAAATGCATCTCACCACCTAGCATCCGAATTAAGTCGAGCCATCCGATCGAGTCGTCAAAACCTCATAATCCCCCAAGAGCTCAACATCTTGGGCACAGTTTAATAGTATCGAGTACATACCACAGCATCGGTGGTCCAGCCGTAGAAGGGCAAACCCAAGCCTCACTAATGGCACCGTAGAACTGCCGCAAACCCGAAGGTTCAAAGGCTTTCACACGGTCATTAAGTCGAGTTAGGGTTTCATTCTTCTAGAGGGACCATAGAATTGCCTGCATGTCTTTCCGACTACTTTAAACTTGGAATAATAGGTTTCTGACATTCGATCGTCTCTGTCGACTCCCAACGTCTCCGCGTGAAGTCGTCTCTAGCTGGAATCAATCTATCTGATGACCTCGCATGGGGGTAGGCGAACGATCCACATGTCCTAGTCATTCATCCTCGATGACTAGCGACCTTCTATCATCTCTTAGTACAACTCGTTCTGCACTAACTCCAGCATCTGGGGCAATATCTCGTTGTTCGCAGCAATAACTGGCTCGCTCATCTGCACGCTGAACAGTGCCTCGATCATCATGAATAAGCAACACACCAACGGTCATCAAAATCTGGCTGGCCTCTATCAATGGCTCAATCCTCTAGTGTCGATCAGCACATCCGAGTAACCTCATAAAGGCGATCCGCCAAACGCTCGTGGCGCGGAAACATAGTAAAAAGACACATCTCTGCAATCGTGTGTCGCCGGAATTTCGCCCTGGTCAGTCCTCGTTCGTGACGAGCTCGTGCTGACCGCAACTCTAGCTGTAGCTCTCCCTGCCCGTAATCGTGGCAGCAAAACCATAACTGGTACTGATGAGGCTAGATCGGAATGAATATAATACTGAGCAAAGAAATGTACATCCTAAGGCTTCTTAAGTGGAGTAACATATCGTAAATATGCCGCGGAACATACCTACGGTACGTCACTCTACTTTAGTCACCTATTCCATCAACCAAGGGTCATCCTACGCTCCGAAGGTAAAACCTAACGCTCTGATACCAACTTTGTCACGTCCTGACAGTACGGAATATGACCGGCACTTAAACTACGAACGTCTCGAGGCGTACGTAATCTAAGTAAGCCGAAAACCCAGAAACCCAAACCAAGAAAAGTAGTAGAGTGAAGGAAAACCAATTTAAACAAGTAGCTTTAATAGCATAAGCCGAATTATGCGGTTTTAAAAAAAAACATCAATATTTCCCGAAAATTTCGGCAGAGTCTCCTTTGTAAATACTGGCTCCCAAACGGGATACAACATGAATAGCATACGAAATCAAAAAAAAGCATCCCCAAGCGGGAGCTAGCTCTTCGTCAATCGACGGTCACAACCACACAAGCAATATAATATACAACGCCAACGGTGAGGATCAAAAACTCAAACCACAAGAAAACCACAGAAATAAAACGTGCGACTCTAAGGTCGAAAGAATAACATCACTGGTCTCTACCTCTGAAATAAATACATGTTTGGTTGATGGAACTTCTAGATACAACAGAGTAATAATATACAAGTTATATAATGGGGGGTACGATATAAGTAAACCCACCTACTAGCAAATCACCCGAAGGAAACTATGCCCGCAAGCCGTAATGAAACCTGTACGGTAAACCTGCAAGAAACTGGGGCACAACGGGGGTGAGTTGCCAACTCGTGAATAGAAAAACATCTACGCACAGAAATCTCATAAATAACGCAACCTAGGTCAAAGATCATAATATATCCTCAAATATACGAATAACATGCAGCCTATAACAATGGCTAGGGTAATATCTAACCCGAGTGTGATCTCATGTGCCCGAGTCAGTGCCTCAGGTAGCAATATATCATATGAATGAGGTATGAATGCATGAAAACAGAATACATGTAAATGAAGAAACTGTTTTCATAAATTAGTAAGATTTCATTTGTATTTTTAAAATGAGGTATCATAAATGAAATCAGCATCAACAGTGTCTAGCATCGACACAAAACATAAATCTCAATGTCTCAAAACCTCAGGCTCCGGCTACCCGGACTGGCCTGTATCATCAAATCTCAGTACCTCAATATCTCGAAATCTTAATGTCTCAATCTCAATATCTAGGGCGCCGTCAGTCCAGGCCGGCCCCTACCATCCATCTCAAGACCACGACGGTATCCTCCGGATATCCGACGCGTCGGGTAAAATCACCGGTAGGTAGTCTCCCCCTGCCAGGCTCATCGTTATCACCACGAGCTTCTTGCCCCGGGGTACCTTACCGGGTCCACCATGTACCCGAAACGGTTCATCCAACTCCTCGAATCGGGTCTCGAAATCCATCAGCAAACACATGGTGGACGACTCATACATCATGGGAAAACCGCATTTTTATTTAAAAAGAGAGAAAGCAGTTTATATATGTTTTGCGGTTTTCCTCCAAATCCAGAAAATATCATGGAAATCCGAATCATCAATAGCATGTAAAACCATGAATATAAGCATGAGAATGAATAACAGTATGTATGAAGCGACAAGTAATAACTACAATATCTAAGCCGGCATATAAGGTATGTACACTAATATTATATCAAACTACTGGCTATTAAGCTAAGTTAAGCAATAATATTTTCTAAGGTGTACGTGACATGGTAATTACCGATGAAGATGTGTGTGAGCCGGCAAGTAAGTGTATGTGGTACATACGCATCATCGGTAATAGTGCTGGTGTCCTAACAGCATAATGTCAACAATGCAATATGAAATAACAATGTAAATATGCGATGCGGAGCGAGCAACCAAAATGAGCGGGAGCTAAATATTAAACAATGGTGCCATTTGAAATAACACGAATCGCAGGGTTTTGAAAATAGGGGCTACGGTGGTTTTTTTTAAGAAAGGATACGTCTTTTGAAATATCCGTAGATCCCTTGACCTGTCTTTTAAAATACCCACGATCCGCTAGTTTTGAAATAGGTAGGAGTCTAATCTAATCTAATAACTACACTAAACTATACGGCTGAACTAACAAGCTGAACTACAGGTAAGGAAACCGCCTATCATCTGAGTCGATACGTATACAAACCTGTATATGTATAGTCGGTGATCCCGCCTCAATAATATCATATCCATAACCAGACATCCCAAGTCAAGAGTGCGGATCAATCATCAAAATATAGCTCGTACGTAAATCCGTCGTACGACATCCCCAAATCTGGGTATGGGTCAATATCACATTCATCATACTATTCACCTGGTATCCTCTTTATCAACTATCATGATCGGGGTACTGATCTACGTCTAGTACAATACTGATACCGCCTAAGTATGCATGGACGTGTGTGAAACACTATGTCAAGGACCCGCTACAACGTCATGTCATATCTCAAATACGAACCCTGCTATATCACCGATCTCACGGCCTCAAATCAAATCTCATCGACTCATCTTAAATCCCAAGTACTATCCTCATTATCCATGCATGCGTATATGAATGTACATATGCATAGTCCCATACCCACGCATATATACATATATACACATCCCAATCGGCGCACAAGAAAGTAATGTATGCAAGTCTGTGTGTGCGTATGTGGGTATAACAACTACTCTAGGGTTTCGCAAATAACCCAAAGCTAATCCATGAACACATAATCATAACATGAATGAACATTCTCGTATCATAGAACACCTATATAAACATATATATGAGCTACACTACGGACTGCGGGGGTGCTATACGCCATCCACCCGACTTCTCCCCGTAGATATAAATCTACTCACCTGGTCCTCGCTAGCCGGTGCCGACGTCGCCACGCGCTTGCTTGTCGTCTCGAAGTCCACATGGGTTACCTACATATCATAACGTACCGTGTCGTATTAAAATCCGACTCATGACCCAAAACGACACGTGAATCCCACATAGGTCAAAACCTATGGTTTGCTATCTCAAATAAACACAAAAACCCTCGACATCGGTGTACACACGCCGATTGAGAAAAACACTAAACGTACCAATCATTGCTTTATAAGTCACTAAAAATATATGAAATAGGATGCAAATCATCAAAACCAATAAATTGATCAAATTGGTTCATTTCCAAAAAAAGCCTAGTAAAGGGGTCGTTAACCGTTTTACTACAAGTCTTGATGTTTAGCAAACTATTGGTCACAATACTCACTAATTGTCTTAATTAGGCCACATAAACATTTACTAGATTTTTAATCTTGCTAAATTACATTAAACCAAAATCTAGTTAGCAAAAGTTACCTTTTTAGTTCAAAACATGGTGTTTTAACCAATCTAAATATTTTATCAATTTTAGTGGCTATAATATTCATTAAATATCTTAATTATGTCATACCAATGTTAATTAGATTTTAAACTCACTCATTTCCACCAATTCTAAAAAACCTAGTTTGCAATATTTACACAATTATTACAATTTTAAACTAACAATTTGCAAACTAGCAATTAGATTAGTTTTGGCAAGTATTAACATGTTAATCTTCTCATTGCAACCTTAAGCAAGTAACAACCACTCTAATTGAATCTAAACCCTAACTTTTGAATCCAAAACCTTCTCTTGAAAATTCAAGTCTTGAATTTGAATCCAAATTAAACCCTTCCTTAACTTAGTTTGAAGTAATAACAAAAATTTAACAAAAGGTCAAGATTTATACCTCACCATTATCTTGAGATGTAACATGAATCTAGCCTCACAAACATGCTTCTTGCTCCAAGATCCATGTTAGCTTAATAAAAGAAATAATGGGTAGGGCTTGAATTTGGAGTTTGTGGGATTTTTGAAGTATTTTTGATGCAAATATGATGGATTTTGGAGGGGAAATGAGTTGAGAATTTTTAGGGATGTTGTTGGAAGGGGGAGGCTGGCCAAAAGAGGGAAGGGGGAGAGAGAGAGATGTGTGTTTCAAAGTCAACACAATTCCATACCATAATTATCTAATTCCATACATTAATTCTTTATTGTTTTTCTTTTAAGTTTTCATTTTATTCTCAAATTGGAGTGTGAAGTAGGGGGCAGCATAGGGTCAGCCCAGCTGAGTTGGGGATGTGTGTGTGTGTGTTTGGGGAAATTTTTTCCAAGTAATGAAAGCCCAATTCAAGTCACAAGCCCATCTCACATCTATTTAACTTAATTTTCGCAAAATAAGCCTTTTTCTATCATAATTTCTAAAACGTTTTGGCAAACGATTTCATTTCAAAAACTACATGATAAAATTTTATTTAATGTTTTATGATGCACAAAATTTGTTTCAACTCATTCCAATTTGTAATTTTCCCTAATTAAATATATTAGTGACGGCTTAAAATAATATTAAAATAATTAATTTCGGAAAAATTTTCAAAAATTTTGAAATTTCACCAGTGGGTCAATAAACACCAAATACTAGCAATTACATAGCTAGAATATGTATATTTAATTTTATAATAAAGATATTTGTATATTGACTTTTTACAGAAAACCCCCTTATTTTACCGTTTTTTCGAAATTTCACCGAAACGATTTTCAAAATGTTACATCTAGAGATGAGTCATGGCTTCTACATGGTTCTAAAAATATCTAGCAACCATGACTCACTCTCTTGATTTGTTTTTATTTACCCATTCTTATATATTAAATATCCATCTTAATCTCCAAGGTTCATTTAACCTTTGGCCAAGTTCATCTTCTTCTTCATTCCTCTCTAGATATTTCTCTTTCTTGGAAAAAGAAAAGAAAAGGAAAGATTTTTAGTGAGAAAAAACCCACTTCATCAACCTATACTATATTAGCAATCTAGTGTAGGTTGTTATCTTCACTTCTTCTTTATACTAGTGAAGTAATTGTTTGAGTATAAGAAACTTCGTGGTGAATCATCGTAGACAACGAAGGCACTCAAGCAAGCTTATTCCAACTTCATGTGAATCCATAGAGGAGCTCAATGACTTCTACCAGAGCAATTGAAAAGAAGGATTGGTCTGCAAAGGTTGTAGTTCCTTTTCACTAAGAGTTAAATACCTCTTTTTCTTTACTTGTAACCCTAATCTTTAATTTGATTCGTGATTAGTATGCTTAGCTCTCTAGAAATTTTAAAATTGCTCATATATTTATCTTTAAGCCCTAGTAGAGGTGCTAAGGCAGACTTACATGACATCAGAGCCAGGTTAGAGACTTAGGAGTTGATTAGACGAAGTTAAAGTGTTCGGTCGACATTTTAATTACAAGTTTTGAGGGTTTCTGTTCATTTTTCCAAAATTTGATTTTTTCAGATATAAAAAAAGTCAAAAAATTCAGCAGGTTATTTGATGAAGGCTCAAAAAATATGAGTTCATAAAGCCAACAAGTGGCCGCGAAACCGCCTCCTAGACAGTGTCTTGGCCGCGGTTCTGCCGCATACTTGTGGAGTTATGACTCCAGATTTCCTGAGGTGCTTCATCTTCCTACAATAAGTTTTCTGGGAATTTCAAATGAGGCTCAAGAGGTTGAGATCTCTGTAAACTGTTGCTAATTAGAAAGTCGGTCGAAATGTTAACATTGTCTAATGTGTTGTTGTATGTTGATACAATGGTTAGAATCCTCATTGATTAGTTTTGAGAAAATTAGTTATCAATTAATAAATCTCACATTTTAGTCTTGATTTATTGATTGCCACGGAGTTTATATTTCGATCGAAACTCCGTCGTTATCTAATATTGTATATGAATACTCGCCGGGAAACACTTGTTGATAGCCACGCCCCTTCGCCTCGACCAAGTGACTATAGGAGAACCCCATAGCCAAGAGTATCCACTGGGGTGCTCACGGCAATAGTGTTCCACCCAAGTCTACTTAGTTGACGTTTTCGGGGGTGCGGCCATCAACTAATGTTCCCGACGAGACTTCGATTAATCTGCGAATCTTATTGAATTGCCAGCTTTATTTTTGAAAAGTGTTTTCAATTTGAGGCTTAAATGTAAGGTTTAAAACTTTAGGCATGAAATTCGGAATATGTGATAATCCGGGATTATGATGTCTATAGATGCGGATTCTAATTATTTTAGTTTTTCATTTCTTTTCTGCGACCGCAAATTTAATATGTGGCAGTATCCCTAATCTCGTTGCTATACGTCAACGACATAAGGATTACGCATATTTACTTACGTTGATGTCATGTGGTGATATTTTGTTGCTATATTGATATGTTATATAGGATCGTTATGATTGAATAGACGGGGGTTTTATGTGAGATGACAGTTTTACTTTTATCATTCATGTAAATAAATGTATGTAATATTCATTTATTGGGACACTTCCGGGTTGAGGTTGTTGTCTCCATTTGATGTATATTATTTATTTTTTTTGCATTAGGATAGACCCAAGGCGGGGAGCATAAGTAACCGGGTTCTAGAGTTCAGTGGGAGGCTATCTCGAGGAGACGAGACCGGTCTCCTAACTCTAGAATTGGAAGGGTTTCTTGCCTCTCTCGTAGGGGTCTAGGGGTGTGGGCTTGGCTATTCATCATGACCATGGAATCCGTGTTTTTCATTACTGGCTTAATCTAAAACACGGACCTCCTAGTATATTTTATATTTTCATATATCTACTTCTGCTATTTCTGGAATGTGATGTGATAATATAACTGCGTGAGACGAATGCTACTTATATATATGATATACCAGTAGACACTATATATGTTTTGCATGAACGCTAGTCCTGACCCTGCCGTGCAGAAAGTTAAGTAACCTTACGGTGAAGACATGGTTCCCTGTGGCGAATGCGGATGGCATATATATAGGGTTACTAGGAACTCTAACAAGGTTCTACAAAGCATCAACCATGCCCGATTAAAATTTTAGCCGTGCCTAACAACCCTAAAGAAGATCGTTGCTAGATAATTAGGGTTACAAATGCTAGTAGATAACAATTACTACTAAGTGAATACGAAATACAACCTTTTTAAATCGGTCCTTCACTTCATTAGCTCCTTGTTGAAGTCCCTTCGCTGCGATCGTGGTTCTCCCGGACTCTTGCATGGCTTCACGAGGCTAAAGGAGCGTCCTTGCTTGAAGTCTTCGAGGCCGAAGATGATCTACGTCGAGAGGATTCCAACTCAAGCTTCTACTTCACTAACTAGAGAATTAGTGAAGCAAACACCCTAAAATAAAGTGCTAGACTAGTAGAGGATGGAGAAATAGGAAGTGGGTTCACTTTAGAATTTATTTTCTGACAATGTTTCTCACTTTGGATCAAACCCTAGAGAGCTCTTTTGCTCAATGAAGAAGATGAAGAAAATAAAGAGAGAAAGATAATGATCAAGTGAGAAAGCTAACCATGGTGAGTGAGTATCATATACTAACTCATGTAGAGACATTACCATGGCTAATCCTAAATGGTTAGGTTAATAAAAATCTAAGGTAAAACAAAGTTAGTGGACTTTGTCAAAGCATCCACAAGCTTCTACAAGCTTCTACAAGCTTCATGCTTGTGACAAAATCTCCACTAATTTGTAATTACCTTATATAATTATTAACCACCATTTAAAATAGAATGGTGTATGTCTTGCACACCCATGTATGATGTATCATCAACCATGATACAAAAAGAAAACACATTTTAATATATATCACATATATATTAAAGTTGTGCACATGTGAGAAAAATCCTTAAGTGAACAAATGTTAGTTAATATAAATTAGTATATGTAATATACAATTATACACTAAATTATTAAATCAACACTTGACTTAATAATCCGGTCATATCTCATATAACCGACTAACATCCATTGTATCGACTTATCGAATCAACACTTGATTTGATAACCCGGCTATATCATATACAACCGACCGATACAAAGGGTCGCGAGAATAGAATACGGTATCACATACACGCATTATTCTCGGTCCCGCACATATCACATACGTGCTCCTATTTCGTTTTGCCTGAGCCAGTAAAACCTCTATGTAGGACTCTAAAGACTCGTCAATACGCCGACAGTAGGTGATGATCACATCAAGAACCCACAAGCCGTCAGCGGTACTAGCTGGACGTAACGGCCACCCGGGTATTGAGCGATCAGAATATCAGCAAGCAAGCCCGCTCCAACTTCTGTAAAAGCCTGCCGGTAACACTTCCCGTACAGTCCGGTCTCCTCGTCTGATATGTCGCATATCAAGTGTAGGGGTGATAAACCTCAGACCCCAATAACCGATAAGTCGTGCCGATGTGAGGCTCATAACTGGTCGAGAAACTACTGGTAACACTTACCAGTAAATCTCTAAATCAGCCCTGGCCAGGGACTTCCCTGTTATGGCCAATCGAGCACAGCGCAACATCAACCCCCAATACCGAGAAAGACGAAACCCCTCCTATCGCTCATTGCCTCTATGTGACTCGGGACTGTACCCAAAAACCACGGTTTTTCACGCCCTCATGGACGTGGTAAGGTGGAAATCAAAGCACAGTGGGAATCACATAAGACTTTATGGCGATCTCGGGTCTACAGACTAACCTGCACAAGTGTCACCAGAGAACTGCCATCTGACTTGAGGTATAATACCATCTGGGTGTTCTCGACGAGTCCGTCCCGTGTACACAGTCTCCACTGAGCACCCGTATACCATCTCTGATGTCAAACACCAATGGATATGGGATCATCCATCGCCCATCTCATGTGTCGAGAAGCGAACATGCTAGTCTACACTGGTATATCGATGCCCTGTCTCGATACACCGACGAATAGGAACAGTAAAGGATGTACTTATGGACTACACTGTCCCCACTAGTATGATCTGCATCATAGTCCAGGTAGTCAAGTACACATCCTATAGGCTTTACCAACATGTAACTATAAGACAGTATCAAGAGACAAGTATACATGTTAAGATAAGGAGCAACCAGATAGCATACTATCATATCGAGCAAGAAAGTCCTCTCTATATATGTCCAAGCATCCAATATAATATATATCATCTGTACAATACTGGCCTCTAGGGCATACATACAACTAACAATCTCCCACTTGCACTAAAGCCAGCTGCTGTAGTATCGCATACCTAGCATCTCGAAAAGTCTCTCAAACTGTATCTGGGAAATGGCCTTCGTGAGTGGATCCGCAGTGTTGTTCTTCGTGTCTACCCTCCTGACCTCGATCTCCCGGCGATCAACTATCTTCCGGGTCAGGTGATACCGCCTCAGAATATGCCTGGATCGCTGATGGGACCTGGGTTCCTTGGCCAAAGCCACCGCTCCATTGTTATCGCAATACAAAGGTATTGGATGCTCAATGGATGGAACCACTCCAAGTTCAGTAATGAACTTCTTGATCCAGACAGCCTCTTTGGCAGCATCGTTGGCAGCGATGTATTCAGCCTCCATCGTCGAGTCTGCCACGGTTTTCTGCTTGGAACTCTTCCAGCTAACCGCCCCTCCGTAAAGGGTAAAGACAAATCCCGAGTGCGACTTAGAGTCGTCCTTATCACTCTGGAAGCTCGAATCGGTAAAGGACTCCACTTGGAGTTCTCCGTTACCATACACCAAGAGCATCTCCTTAGTCCTTCGTAAGTACTTGAGAATGCTATTCACAGCTGTCCAGTGACTCTCTCCCAGATTAGCTTGATACCTACTCACTACACTTAGTGAGTATGCTACATCAGGTCTGGTACATAGCATCGCATACATGATAGATCCTACAGCCGAAGCATAGGGTATCCCTTGCATGCGAGCTCTCTCCAAATTAGTCTTGGGAGACATCTCTTTGGAGAGAGTGAGTCCAGAGATCGTGGGTAAGTTCCCACGCTTGGATTCTTCCACACTAAACCTCTTTAGTATGGTGTCAATGTACCTGGATTGGGACAATCCCAATATCCTTTTAGATCTATCTCTATAGATCATAATTCCCAATATGCAGGAGGCATCACCAAGATCTTTCATTGAGAATCTTTGTGATAAGAAGAGCTTGACCGATTGCAGCATAGGAATGTCATTTCCTATCAAGAGTATGTCGTCCACGTACAATACGAGGAAGACAACCTTACTCTCTGCCACCTTCTTGTAGATACAAGGTTCATCTACGTTTTTGACGAAATCAAACTCTTTGATAACGACGTCAAAGCAGATGTTCCAACTCCGCGATGCTTGCTTTAATCCATAAATGGATTTAAGCAGTTTGCACACCTTCCCGCTGCTCCCACTATCCACGAAGCCCTCTGGCTGAGTCATGTACACGCACTCTTCTAAATCACCGTTTAGAAAGGCGGTCTTAACATCCATTTGCCTGATTTCGTAGTCATGATATGCAGCGATGGCAAGCACGATCCGGATGGATTTAAGCATAGCCACTGGAGAAAAGGTTTCGTCATAGTCCACACCTGGTCTTTGACGAAAACCCTTTGCAACAAGTCTAGCTTTGAAAGTCTCCACTTTCCCATCTACACCAAGTTTTTTCTTGAAGATCCACTTGCTCCCAATGGGTTTTTCCCCTTCTGGTGCAACTTCCAAAGTCCATACTTTGTTGGTGTACATGGATTCCATCTCGGACCGCATTGCATCCAGCCATTTCACTGAGTCTCCACTCGTGATGGCCTGCTCGAAGCTGGTTGGGTCATCATCAGCCATGATGCAATCCTCACTTCCACCATCCATGAGAAAACCGTAGTATCTCTCAGGTGGGTGAGGAACCCTACTAGATCGGCGGAGTGGCTGGGGTTCATCGGGAACTACCGAATCCTCTGGTTCCACCAAATCTTCTGTTGTGGTTTGTACAGCTGGAACCTCTTCCAGTTCTACCTCAGAGCCACTAATCTCTTTTGCAAGAAATTCCTTTTCTAAAAAGGTGGCGTGTTGAGCAACAAACACCTTTTGTTCCTCACCGTGGTAGAAGATATACCCTCGCGAATGCTTGGGATATCCAACAAACTTACATAAAACAGACATTGCCTCGAGTTTGTCCGGTTTTTGTCTTTTGACATAGGCCGGGCAACCCCATATCTTAATAAAATTAAGATATGGTCTCTTCCCCTCCCATATCTCATATGGGGTGCTAGGCACAGATTTGGTAGGAACCCAATTCAGTAGGTATGCTGCTGTCTCCAGTGCATATCCCCAGAAGGAAATAGGTAACTCAGCTATACTCATCATAGAGCGCACCATATCTACTAGGGTGCGGTTCCTCCGTTCCGATACACCGTTGTGCTGTGGTGTATATGGAGGAGTTAGCTGAGAGAGAATCCCATTCTCTTTTAGGAAGTCCAGGAATTCATTGCTCAAGTATTCACCTCCTCGATCAGATCGAAGGATTTTAATACTTTTCCCGGTTTGGTTCTCGACTTCTTGTTTATATTCTCTAAATTTCTCAAAAGCTTCTGATTTGTGTTTCATCAGGAACACATATTCGAATCTAGAGAGATCGTCAGTGAATGTAATGAAGTACGAAGAACCATCCCTGGCAGGTATAGACATGGGACCGCATACATCACTATGTATCAGTCCTAAGAGTTCAGTAACTCTTTCTCCGTGTCCCGTAAACGGAGCTTTGTTCATCTTGCCTTTGAGACATGACTGGCAAGTGTCATAAGATGAAAATTCGAACGGTTTCAAATATCCATCCTTATGCAACTTAGCTAGTCATGTCTGTTAGTTATATGTATGCCCTAGAGGCCATTACTATACATAGGATGTATATTGTAGTGTATGCTTGGACATATATAGGGAGGACTTTCTTGCTCGACATGATAGTATGCTATCTGGTTGCTCTTTACCTTAACGTGTACACTGATTGTCTCTCTGTTACATGTTGGTAAAGCCCTTAGGATGTATACTTGACTTCCTGGACTATGATGTGGATCATATTAGTGGGGACATGGTAGTCCATAAGTACATCCTTCAAGGTCCCTAGTCGTGGGTGTATCGAGACGGGGCATCGATATACCAGAGTAGACTAGCGTATACCTTCTCGACCCATACAGATGGGCGATGGATGATCCCATATCCATTGGTGTTTAACATCAGAGATGATATACGGGTGCTCAGTGGAGACTGGGTACACTGGACGGACTCGCCGAGAACTCCTAGATGGTATTATACATCACGTCAGATGGCAGTTCTCTGGTGACAATGGTACAGGTTAGTCTGTAGACCCGAGATCGTCATAGAGTCTTGTGTGATTCCCACTGTGCTTTGATTTACACCTTACCACGTCCAAGAGGACGTGCAAAACGGTGGTTTTTGGGTACAGTCCCGAATCACATGGGGGCAATGAGCGATAGGAAGGGATTCATCTCTCCCGGTATAGGGAGTTGATGTTGCGCTGTGTTCGATTGGCTATAACCGGAAATCCCTGGCCAGGGTTGCTGAGATTTACTGGTAAGTGTTACCAGTAGTTTCTCGAACTGTTATAGACCTCATATCGACACGACTTATCGAGCTACCGGGGTCTGACGTTTACCATCCCTAGGCAAGATGTGCGACATATCAGACGATTAGACCGGACTGTACGGTAAGTGTTACTAGTTGGATTCACAGGAGTGTGAGCGGGCTTGCTGTTTGATCTTCTGATCGCTCAATACCCGGGTGGCCGTTACGTTTAGTAGACCGCTTGCGGCTTGTGGGTGTTTGATATGATCATCACCTGCTGCCGGCGTATTGATGAGTCTTTAGAGTCCTACACAGAGGTTTCCTGGCTCAAGCGAAACGAAATAGGAGCGCATATGAGATATGTGTGGGACCGAGAATAATACGAGTATGTGATACTGTATTCGATTCTCGCGATTTGTGACATTGATCGGTTATATGCGATATAGCCGGGTTATCGGATCAAGTGTTGATTTGATAAGTTGTTACTATTGATATTAGTCGGTTATATGCAGTATGACCGGATCATTAAATCAAGTGTTGATTTAATGATTTATTGTATAATTATATATTTGATATATTACTTTACATTAACTAGTATTGGTTCACTTAAGATTATTTTCTCACTTGATTTGCACAAGTTGTATATGTGATATATTTTTGTGCACTAGGTTGTATCATGTTTGATGATACATGCAAACTTGGGTGTGTGTATGCTTTAAACTATGATTAGGTTAATGGTTAGGGTTTGATTTACTCATTTATTTTCTTTATTCATTTTTGGCAAAAATAAAATGGTAGTGGCTTTCTTTGTTTTGTGCAAGAAGCTTCATGATTTTTCTAGCATCTTTGAATAAGTCTTACCATTTTGTTTTATTCCTAAACCCTAACCATTTAGCTTAACCCTAGTTTATTCTCTACATGAGTTTATCTAACCCATGGTTGCATTATGATAGAATCACTTGAATTTTCTTTTTGGGGATAATTCATTTTCTTTTCTTTTCTTCTTCTTCTTCATGAAGAGAATAAAGCTCTTTTGAAAATTCCAAGTGATGATTTCAAGTGAGAAATCCAAATCCAAAGTGAACCCACTTCCTATTTCTTCATCCTCTACCACTTGCCGTGTATTAGAGTGTGTTATCTTCATAAGTTTCATGACCAAGTGAAGATGGAGCTTGAGTTTGAGTCGCCTCGACGTAGATTATCTTCGACATCGAAGTCAACGACCTAGCCCGCCTATTTCTCCGATGAAACCGACGCTAGAGTCTGGGATTCCGATGATCGCAGTGGAGGGACGTCAACACGGAGCTAAAGAAATGGAGGACCGGATCTACAAAGGTTGTATTTCCATCACTTAACAGTAAAGTTGTTTACTAGCTTGTTGTTTCGCCTAATCTCTAGTTAACGATCTAGTATTAGGGTTTCTCGGCACATGTAAAATTTGATTTTGGCATGGTTAATGCCTTGTGGAACCTCTTGAGTGTGCCTAGGAACCCTACAGTGGTATCAGAGCCTAGCTAGAGCCTTAAGCGAAGAGTAGACGATGTTAGAAGTCCGATCGAACCCGAAACCCTAATCCATTAACCCTCTCTGTACATTTTTCAAATCTGTGGAATTTTGTGAATTAAAAATATCCAAAAAATTCAGCAGGGAATTATAGGAGTTACTGTGCAGCACGTGACCATAACTCGACCAAAGCGCCGCGGAACCGCGGCCCCACCCTGTCTTGCGCGGCGGTTCCGTGGCCATATTGGTGAGTTAGGCCACGTGGTTTGCACAGTAATTTATTTCTGGAATTGTTGTGTTTTCTGGGAATTTTTAAATTTTATTCAAGAGTTGAATTTTTTGGGTTGTATTGGGGACTCGGTGTTTCGATCGGGAAGTTTAACTTCGTCTATGGGTTTTTCCGGATAATTTTAGAAAATGTTGAAAAGTTCGACCGGATATATATACCCACTTTTTCCCTTGTCGAGAAATTTCCAAGTGTTGGATCTTTCCGTAGTTTAAGAACGTTCGAAGTAGTGCAAGTAACGCGATGGACCCTCTAGAAGACAACAAACCTTAACTCGATTATGTGACCGTCTTGAACTGCCCTTTGAACCTTAGGGTTTGGGGCAGTACGGCGTGCCACATGTGAGGCGTTGGCTTGACCCTTCTACGGCTGGACCGTTGGTACTGCAGCACGAAATGAATGTTCTTAAACTTATTTCATGTGTTGAGCTGTTCTGGGAAAACTTGGGTATTTGATTGTTCGATCGGAAAGTTTAACATTTTCTGTTTATCTGGAATGTGATACAATATTTGGAATTCACAAGTTGTTATGAGATAACTAATATGAATGTTATAAACATAGCAGTTTAGTCTCAAATGATCGGTTGCCACGGAATTTTGATGCGATCAAAATTCCGTTGCAATCACGTAGCGTACGCGGATGCTCGCCGGATAAACTTAATAGACAGCTATATCCTTTAGCCCCGACCAAGTGACTGTAGGAGAAACCCGTCGCCGAAAGCATCCGTTCGGGTGCTTGCGGCAGCGGTGTTCCGCCTTGGTGCACTTCGTCGACGGCATCGGGGGTGCGGCCGTCTACTAAAGTTTGCGACGAGCATTCGGTCAGGATGCCGGGAATCTTGTTGAATTTCCCGACTTCATATTGAAAAGAGTTTTCGATAAATGAGACTAAAATACGGGGTTTATAATTGTTAGGCATGCGATGTCTAGGGAATTCATTTGGTTAGGCATGCGATGTCTAAAGAGTTTGCGGATTCTAACTGTTGTAGTTTTACACTTTCTTTTCTTTGACCGTAAGTGTAATATGTGATATCGCCGGTTTCGTTGCTATATGTCAACGACAATTGGGATGGGCATATTTCCTTACGTTGATGACATGTGATGTTATGTGTTGCTGGATATGTTATATTGGATCGTCGTGTTTGAATAGCCGGGTGGTTTTTATGTGAGATGAGTGCTTTTCCATTTTCATTCATGTAAAAACTTGTATGTAATATTCTTTTATTGGGGCACTTCCAGGTTGTGGAAGTTGTCACCGTTGATGTATATTATTTACTTTTCCGCACTAGGATAGACCCAAGGAGGGGAGCACAAGTAACCGGGTTCTAGGGTCCAGAGGGAGACCAACTCGAGGAGTCGAGTCCGGGTCTCCTAACTCTAGAATTGGTAGGGTTGCTTGCCGCTCTCGTAGGAGTCTAGGGGTGTGGGTTTGGCTATTCATCGCGACCGTGAAATCCGTGTTTTATACTGGCTCGTACTAAAACACGGACGTCCTAGTATATCCAATATTTCATATATGTTTCTTGTGCTGCGATATCTGTGATGTGATCATGTGATGTTCTGTGATAGATACTATATATAGTATATATGATATATTATATAGACGTTACTTTTGTTTTACACCCGCGCTAGCCCTGCCCCGCTCTGCCGTTAGTTACCTAACCTAACAGTGCACGAGGGGACATCGAGGCGAATGCGGATGGCATAAGTGTCCGTCGTATTTATCTGTGATGTTTAGGTGTTTAAATGATGGGACTTCATTAATATGATTAATGAAAGAAAAGAAACCTAAAGATGTTGTGGAATCGAATTTTCAAAAACAGGTAGCTACAGTTCTTGCTTTGCATCGCGATGTTCCTTGTAGAACATCCTTCACCTTATTCGATGAGGAAAGGGCCGAGATCCCTTCACCGGGAGTGACCCCTTTAGCAATAACTGGCAGATGCTACACACTCGGTTTGTCTTTTGATTGCTTCTATAGTTTTTGCTTTGCACAGTGATATATATGATATATCCTGCACCTCATTCAACGTGGAAAGGGCCGACGATCCCTTCATCGGGAGTGATCTTTTTAGCAAAACTAGAAAAGCCTCAAAAATACTCCATTTTAAAATCATTTGATTGTACAACGATATCATGTTCATTACGCAATAGGTTTTCAGAAAAACCTGTCGTAGCCCTCCGTCATTTCAGATAAGTCCTACTTAGTATTCGTGCTACGTTTGTTGGCCTGCGTCAAGGCGTAGTGTGCGGTAGCTAACTAGTATTTATCTGTTTATGCATATGATGCAGATTGGATTAGGGTAGTCGTGCGTCTTTGTTGGCCTGCGTCATGGGTCGTGCGGGTGGGTTTAATTCAATCAAGAAATGACGGGTTGAACTTGACTAGCGGACTATGGTTTGTTGGCCTGCGTCAAGGTCATAGGACACTAGGGGTAAAATATTATCGGGAATTTCAAGTGTTGAAATTTGCAATGAGATGGCATACCTTCTATGAGATAGTTGGATCCCGATACCCACTGCGAGTAAGAGTTACTCCTGGGAGTGTTTTACACATTACAATTAGCCGATTAAGTAGGTGTCTAGAAAGGTGTTAACGAGGTTACGCCTCTGGAAAACGAGGTTTACATTAATTAGGTTCGTGCGAAAGCACGGGGGACCTCCCTCAAAGTACCGACACTGGCCTGGCTGAAAGATTGGCGAACTTGTAGCGTGTAATTAATCCCGGCTAGTCTTTCCCTTTAAGGCTTGAAGGAAGGTTTGATAAAAATAGTGGGAACCATCCTGATTAGATAAAATAATAACCAATCTATTCTTGCAAGAGCGCACGCTGAGTGTTTTCTTCTCTCTCTCTCCAGGTAGCGACCATATCACACCTTAATCAAGATAATAATACGGATATATTGACCGAACCCTCTTGTTATACTGAGTTGGGGAACGTTGGTCCCGCTCCAACTTATAATTGTTATAAGACAGAGCAGGAAATTGGGGATTACCAGAATTCCCGTGCCGCCCAAACGAAGAAAGTGCATACTGATGCATCATCTTTGGGTGTGTTCATTTTAGAGAACTGTTTCTCAGTATCCTTTACGTCCTGGGTATATGATGCCGGATCAGGATCCCGCATATGTAATCAGTTACATGGGCTAAAGATAGGTAAAGAACTGAGAACGGATGATAAGTTTCATGAGACAGAAAACGGTGCAAGTGTTGTAGCCAAGTCTGTTGGTCACTGTCACCCTGTATTACCAGTACATTGATTCTGAACGAATGTTATTAGATACCGAACCTGATATACAAAATCATATCAGTCTCTTTATTAGTAAAGAAATGATAAAATTTTGTATTAGTGGATGATGTTTTGAACATTTCCTATTTCAAAAGTTGATCAGTTCAGGCACGTTATCTAAAAGCATTAACGTTCTAAATCAAACTACAGTTCTTAGAATACAGAACACACACAAGAGGAAGAGTTCAGAAATGAACGGATCCTTCTTGAGGCATTGTAGACTAGGTCATATCAATGCGACCCGACTAGCACAAGTTACATATAGATGCATATTTAAATTAGTTTGAATTTACATCTTGTGAAACATGCCGGTCATGTCACAAAGATAAGATGACCATAGCTCTGTTTATTGGAAACAGAGAAAGAGTTA
The DNA here is from genome assembly GCA_030015575.1 of Agapanthus africanus. Classification (NCBI taxonomy): domain Eukaryota; kingdom Viridiplantae; phylum Streptophyta; class Magnoliopsida; order Asparagales; family Amaryllidaceae; genus Agapanthus; species Agapanthus africanus. The sequence continues at coordinate 308,203,534 of CM057347.1, read as the reverse complement.
GTAATCTTTTGGGATTGATACATGCTGATGTATAAAGGTCCCCTGACTACACATGCCAAGACCGGTTCTTTGTACTTCATTACATTCTCTGATGATCTCTCAGGAATCAGACATATGTTCCTGTTGAAACACATGTCCGAACCTTTTGAGATATTCACAGAATATAAGTTAGAAGTAGAGAACCAAAATACGGGTATAAGTATTAAGTCCTTTGATGTGATCAAGGAGGAGAAAACTTGTGCATGGAATTCTTGGACTATTCTAAAGGAGAATGAGATTCATTCTCAGCATTACTCCTCTGAATATACCACAGCACAAAGGCGTATCAGGGCGGAGCAATCGCACCCTATGTGATATGGTGTGCTCTATGATGAGTACTACTGAGTTTCCTATTTCCTTTTGGGGGTTATGCACTTGAGAAGCTGCATACCTATTGAATAAGGTTCGAATCAAATCAGTTGCCTACCACTTCATATGTAATATGGAAAGGGAAGAGCCCATATCTTAAGTTGGTTAAGATTTGGGGTTGTCCGGCCTATGTCTAAAAGCAAAATCCGGACAAGATCGAGGCAAGGTCTGTTATGTAGAACTGGAATGGTTCCAGCTATACAAACTGCAGCTGATGATTTGGTAGAACCAAAGGATTCAATAGATTCCGACAAACCTCAGCCTCTCCGCCGATCTAGCAGGGTTCCTCATCCGCCTGAGAGATACTTCGGTTTCTCGATGACAGTGGGAGAGAGGATTGCATCATGAGATGATGACCCAACTAGTTTCGTGCAGGCCATCAAGAGTGGGGACTCTATAAGAATGGCTGGATGCTTAGTAATCTGAGATGGAATCCTTATACACCAACAAAGTATGGACTTTGGTTGCTTTATCTGAAGGGTTAAATCCCCATCAGGAGCAAGTATATCTTGAGAAGATTACTTGGTGTACATGGAAAAGTTAAGACTTTTAAAGCTAGACTTGTTAAAGGTTTGCATCATTGACCAGGTATGGATCATGATGAAACCTTTTCTAAGGAGCTATGCTTAAGTCCATCCAGATCCTACTTGCCACGGCTACATACCATGACTACAATATCTGGCGGTTGGGTGTCATGACTGCTTTTCTAAATGATGTTTTAGAAAGAGAAAGTCTATAAGTACACAGTCAGAAGGCTTCGTAGATAGTGAGAGCAGCGGAAACGTGTGCAAGGTGTTTTATGTGATAAAGCAGGCATCGCGGAGTTGGAACATCTGTTTTGATGAGTTAGTCAAAGAGTTTGACATCATCAAAATGGTAGATGAACCTTGTATATTCAACAAGGTAGTAGGGAGTATGGTGGTGATCCTTATAGAGTACATGGATGACATACTCTTGATGGGGAAGGAGTTTCCTATGCTACGCTCGGTCAATCTCCGCTTATCACAAGAATTCTCCATATAGGATCAAGGTGATACCTCCTAAATCCTGGGAATTGGATCTAAAGGGATGTTAGGGTTCTCACTAGGTTTAGTGAGTTGGTATCAATCGATCCTGGGGAGAATCACTGGAAAGGTTCCAGGGTGATAAGGATGACTGAATGTCAGTCACAGGCATTGTCTTTACCCTTAGTGGAGGGACGGTATCTTGGAAGAGTTCCAAGCTAGATACCGTGGCATACTAGACGATAAAGGCAACATACATCGTTACCAAAGATACTACCAAAGAGAAAGTCTGGGTCTATAATAGTTCATGAGATGAACTTAGTTCCTCCCATTGTGTGACAATGGAGTTGTGGCTTAGGCTCAGGAACCCTGGTCCCATCAGTGACCTAGACATATTCTGAGGAAGCATCACCTGATCATGGAGATGGTTGATCTCCAAGGAGATCGAGGTTAGGAGAGTAGACTCAGAGGACAACACGGCGGATCCACTCACAAAGGCCTTTTCCCAGAGAGAGACTTTTATGGGATGGTAGAGTATGGGATACTACAACCACTGCTATCAGATGGCCCTAGTGCAAGTGGGAGATTGTTAGTTATATGTATGCCCTAGAGGCCATTACTATACATAGGATGTATATTGTAGTGGATGCTTGGACATATATAGGGAGGACTTTCTTGCTCGACATAATAGTATGCTATCTGGTTGCTATTTATCTTAACGTGTACACTGATTGTCTCTCTGTTACATGTTGGTAAAGTCCTTAGGATGTGTACTTGACTACCTGGACTATGATGCAGATCATACTACTGGGGACATGGTTGTCCATAAGTACATCCTTCAAGGTCCCTAGTCATGGGTGTACCGAGACGGGGCATCGATATACCAGAGTAGACTAGCGTATACCTTCTCGACCCATACAGATGGGCGATGGATGATCCCATATCCATTGGTGTTTAACATCAGAGATGATATACGGGTGCTCAGTGGAGACTGAGTACACTGGACGGACTCACCGAGAACTCGCAGATGGTATTATACCTCACGTCAGATGGCAGTTCTCTGGTGACACTGGTACAGGTTAGTCTGTAGACCCGAGATCATCATAGAGTCTTGTGTGATTCCTACTGTGCTTTGATTTCCACCTTACCACGTCCAAGAGGGCGTGCAAAACGGTGGTTTTTGGGTACAGTCCCGAATCACATGGAGGCAATGAGCGATAGGAGGGGATTCGTCTCTCCCGGTATAGGGAGTTGATGTTGCGCTGTGTTCGATTGGCTATAACCGGAAATCCCTGGCCAGGGTTGCTGAGATTTACTGGTAAGTGTTACCAGTAGTTTCTCGAACTGTTATAGACCTCATATCGACACGACTTATCGAGCTACCGGGGTCTGACGTTTACCATCCCTAGGCAAGATATGCGACATATCAGACGATCAGACCGGACTGTACGGTAAGTGTTATTAGTTGGATTCACAGGAGTGTGAGCGGGCTCGCTCGTTGATCTTCTGATCGCTCAATACATGGGTGGCCGTTACGTTTAGCAGACCGCTTGCGGCTTGTGGGTGTTTGATATGATCATCACCTGCTGCCGGCGTATTGACGAGTCTTTAGAGTCCTACACAGAGGTTTCCTGGCTCAAGCGAAACGAAATAGGAGCGCATATGAGATATGTGCGGGACCGAGAATAATACGAGTATGTGATACTGTATTCGATTCTCGTGATTTGTGACATTGATCGGTTATATGCGATATAGCCGGGTTATCGGATCAAGTGTTGATTCGATAAGTTGTTACTATTGATATTAGTCGGTTATATGCAGTATGACCGGATCATTAAATCAAGTGTTGATTTAATGATTTAATGTATAATTATATATTTGATATATTACTTTACATTAACTAGTATTGGTTCACTTAAGATTATTTTCTCACTTTATTTGCACAAGTTGTATATGTGATATATTTTTGTGCACTAGGTTGTATCATGTTTGATGATACATGCAAACTTGGGTGTGTGTATGCTTTAAACTATGATTAGGTTAATGGTTAGGGTTTGATTTACTCATTTATTTTCGTTATTCATTTTTGGCAAAAATAAAATGGTAGTGGCTTTCTTTGTTTTCTGCAAGAAGTTTCATGATTTTTCTAGCATCTTTGAATAAGTCTTACCATTTTATTTTATTCCTAAACCCTAACCATTTAGCTTAACCCTAGTTTATTCTCTACATGAGTTTATCTAACCCATGGTTGCATTATGATAGACGATTTTCTTTTTGGGGATAATTCATTTTCTTTTCTTCTTCTTCTTCTTCTTCTTCTTCTTCATGAAGAGAAGAAAGCTCTCTTGAAAATTCCAAGTGATGATTCCAAGTGAGAAATCCAAATCCAAAGTGATCTTACATCCTATTTCTTCATCCTCTATCACTTGTCATGTAATAGAGTGTGTTATCTTCATAAGTTTCATGACCAAGTGAAGATGGAGCTTGAGTTTGAGTCGCCTCGACGTAGATCATCTTCGACATCGAAGTCAACGACCTAGCCCGCCCATTTCTCCGATGAAACCGACGCTAGAGTCCGGGATTCCGATGATCGCAGCGGAGGGACGTCAACACGGAGCTAAAGAAGTGGAGGACCGGATCTACAAAGGTTGTATTTCCATTCACTTAGCAGTAAAGTTGTTTACTAGCTTGTTGTTTCGCCTAATCTCTAGTTAACGATCTAGTATTAGGGTTTCTCGGCACTTGTAAAATTTGATTTTGGCATGGTTGATGCCTTGTGGAACCTCTTGAGTGTGCCTAGGAACCCTACAGTGTCGCGTTGATGTGACCCAGTCTACAATGCCACAAGAAGGATTCGTTCAGTTCTGAACTCTTCCTCTTGTGTGTGTTTGTTATGCGCAGAACTGTTGATTGATTTAGAACATAAATGCCATTGCATAACGTGCCTGATCCAACCAACTTTTCGTTAAGGAAAATGTTCATAACATTATCCTGTAATACAAAATTATATCCCTGTTTACTCAATAAATAAACCGATATAATGTTGCATATCAGGTTCGGCATGTAATAGTATTCGTTCAGGATCAATGTATTACTAGTTGGCAATACAAGGTGATATTCCTCGACGGTTTTAGCTGCAACAATTGCACCATTTCCAACCCTTATGTCTTTATCACCTTCTCCAAGTTCTCTACCTTTCCTAAGCCAATGTAACTGATTACATATATGGGATCCTGACCCGGTATCTAATACCCAGGACGTAGAGCAAATGGAGAAACAGTTCTCTGTAACGAACACACCCGAAGAAAATGCATCAACATGTACTTTCTTCATTCGGGTGGCATGGGAATCCTGGTATTCCCCTATATCCTGTTCAGTCCTGTAACTCTTATAAGAAAGAACGGAACCAACGTTCCCTAGCACAGTATAATATGCGAGTTCGGTCAATACATCCATATTATTATCTTTATTAAAGCATGATATGGTCGCTACCTGGAGAGAGAGAGAAGAAAAACACTTTAGCGTAGGCTCTTGCAAGATCAGATCGGTTATTATTTTATCTAATCAGGATGGCTCCCACTGTTTTTATCAAATCTTCCTTCAAACCCTAAAAGGAAAGACTAGCCGGGATTAATTACACCCTACAATTTCGCCAATCTTTTAGCCAGGCCAGTGTCGGTACATTGAGGGAGGTTCCCCGTGCTTTCGCACGGACCTAATTAAAGTAAACCTCATTTTCCCAGAGGCGTAACCCCGTTGACACCTTTCTAGACACCTACTTGATCGGCTAATTGTCCTGTGTAAAACTCTCCCAGGAGTAACAATTACTCGCAGTGGATATCGGGATCCAACTATCTCATAGAAGGTATGCAATCTCATTGCAAATTTCAACACTTGAAATTCCCGATAATATTTTTTCCCCAAGCATCCCATGACCTTGACGGAGGTCAACAAACCACAGGGTGCAAGTCAAGTTCAACCCGTCATTTCTTGATTGAATCAAACCCACCCGCACGGCCCTTGACGTAGGTCAACAAGGTCGTACGACTACCCTAATCCAATCTGCATCATATGCATAAGCAGATAAATACTAGTTAGCTACCGCACACTACGCCTTGACGGAGGTCAACAAACGTAGCACGAATACTAAGTAAGACTTATCTAAAATGACGGAGGGCTATGACAGGTTTTTCTGAAAACCTATTGCGTAATGAACTTGATATCGTTGTAGAATCAAGTGAATTTTGAAATGGAGTGATTTTGAGGCTTTCATTAGTTTTGCTAAAGAGGTCACTCCCGGTGAAGGGATCTCGGCTCTTTCCTCATCGAATAAGGTGCAAGACATATCATATATATCACTATGCAAAGCAAAACTCCAAAATCAATCAAAAACAAACCGAGTGTTGAAGCATCTGCCAGTTTTGCTAAAGAGGTCACTCCCGGTGAAGGGATCTCGGCTCTTTCCTCATCGAATAAGGTGCAGGATATATCATATATATCGCTATGCAAAGCAAAAACTGTAGCTGCCCTTTTTGAAAATTTGATTCTATAACATCTTTTAGGTTTCTTTTCTTTCATTAATCACATTAATGAAGTCCCATCATTTAAGTCACCTAAACATCACAGATAAATACGACGTACACTTATGCCATCCGCATTCGCCTCGATGTCCTCTCGTGCACCGTTAGGTTAAGTAACTAACGGCAGAGCGGGGCAGGGCTAGCGCGGATGTAAAACATAAGTAACGTCTATATAATATATCATATATACTATATACAGTATCTATCACAACATATCAAATGATCACATCACAGATATTGCAGCAGAAGAAACATATGAAACATTGGATATACTAGGACGTCCGTGTTTTATTTTGAGCCTCTATAAAATACGGATTCCACGGTCTCGATGAATAGCCAAACCCACACCCCTAGACCCCTACGAGAGTGGCAAGCAACCCTACCAATTCTAGAGTTAGGAGACCCGGACTCGACTCCTCGAGTTGGTCTCCCACTGGACTCTAGAACCCGGTTACTTGTGCTCTCCTCTTTGGGTCTATCCTAGTACGGAAAAGTAAATAATATACAAATGGTGACATCAACCTCATCCCGGAAGTGCCCCAATAAAAGAATATTACAAACATTTAATTTTACATGAATGAAAATAAAAACTCTCATCTCACATAAAACCCCCGGCTATTCAGAACGCGACGATCCAATATAACATATCCAGTAACACATAACATCACATGTCATCAACGTAAGTAAATATACGTATCCCAATTGTCGTTGACATATAGCAACGAAACCGGCGATATCACACATTACCCTTACGGTCGCAGAAAAGAAAGTGTAAAACTACAACATTTGGAATCCACAATCTCTTTAGACATCGTAAATCTGAAATATCACATACTTCGCATTTCATGCCTAACTGTATGAATTCCACATATTGTATCACATTCCAGATAAATAGACAATGTTAAACTTTCTGATCGAATGATCAAACACCCAAGTTTTCCCAAATAGTTCTCAACACTTGAGGGGAGTTTAAAAACATCCATCACATACCACAGTACCAATGGTCCAGCCGTAGAAGGGTCAAGCCAACGCCTCACATGTGGCAACGCCGTAGTGCCCCAAACCCTAAGGTTCAAAAGGCAGTTCAAGACGGTCACATAATCGAGTTAAGATTTGTTGTCTTCTAGAGGGTCCATTGCGTAACTTGCACGATTTATACGTTCTTAAACAACGGAAAAATCCAACACTTGGAAATTTTCCGTGTCGGGAAAAAGTGAGTTATTGATATCCGTCTGAACTTTTTAATACTTTCTAAATATCCGGAAAACATAACGAAATTAAATTTTCCGATCGAATCAACGAATACAAAATAAACCCCAGAACACTCAACACTTGAGTCAAATTAAAAATACCCATAAAGATCCAATAACAGAAGTAAACATTACTGTACAAACACAAAAGCAAAATGTCACTGTACGGACGCGGATACGCGGCACAAGCAGGGTACTGCCGCGGATCCGCGGCGGTCCGTACGAGTTAGGTGCTCATTTTGCACAGTTATGCTTAGAAAACCCTGCTGAATTTTTTAGGTATTTTTAATTAAGAAAAATCACAGTTTTAAAAAAATGTACAGAGAGGGGGTTAACTTTGACATATCGGGGTTCGTTCGGAGTTTTAACTTCGTAAACACGTCGCCTAATGCTCTAGCTAGGCTCTGATACCACTGTAGGGTTACTAAGCACTCTAACAAGGTTCTACAAAGCATCAACCATGCCCGATTAAAATTTTAGCCGTGCCTAACAACCCTAAACAAGATCGTTGCTAGATAATTAGGGTTACACATGCTAGTAGATAACAATTACTACTAAGTGAATACGAAATACAACCTTTGTAGATCGGTCCTTCACTTCATTAGCTCCTTGTTGAAGTCTCTTCGCTGTGATCGTGGTTCTCCCGGACTCTTGCATGGCTTCACGAGGCCAAAGGAGCGTCCTTGCTTGAAGTCTTCGAGGCCGAAGATGATCTACGTCGAGGGGATGCCAACTCAAGCTTCTACTTCACTAACTAGAGAATTAGTGAAGCAAACACCCTAAACTAAAGTGCTAGTCTAGTAGAGGATGGAGAAATAGGAAGTGGGTTCACTTTAGAATTTATTTTCTTACAATGTTTCTCACTTTGGATCAAACCCTATACAGCTCTTTTCTCAATGAAGAAGATGAAGAAAATAAAGAGAGAAAGATAATGATCAAGTGAGAAAGCTAACCATGGTGAGTGAGTATCATATACTAACTCATATAGAGACATTACCATGGCTAATCCTAAATGGTTAGGTTAATAAAAATCTAAGATAAAACAAAGTTAGTGGACTTTGTCAAAGCATCCACAAGTTTCTACAAGCTTCATGCTTGTGACAAAATCTCCACTAATTTGTAATTACCTTATATAATTATTAACCACCATTTAAAATAGAATGGTGTATGTCTTGCACACCCATGTATGATGTATCATCAGCCATGATGCAAAAAGAAAACACATTTTAATATATATAACATATATATTAAAGTTGTGCACATGTGAGAAAAATCCTTAAGTGAAAAAATGTTAGTTAATGTAAATTAGTATATATAATATACAATTATACACTAAATTATTAAATCAACACTTGACTTAATAATCCGGTCATATCTCATATAACCGACTAACATCCATTGTATCGACTTATCGAATCAACACTTTGATTTGATAACCCGGTTATATCATATACAACCGACCGATACAAAGGGTCGTAAGAATAGAATACGGTATCACATACACGCATTATTCTCGGTCCCACACATATCACATACGTGCTCCTATTTCGTTTTTCCTGAGCCAGTAAAATCTCTATGTAGGACTCTAAAGACTCGTCAATACGCCGGCAGTAGGTAATGATCACATCAAGCACCCATAAGCCGTCAGCTGTACTAGCTGGACGTAACGGCCACCCGGGTATTGAGCGATCAGAAGATCAGCAAGCAAGCCCGCTCCAACTCCTGTAAAAGCCTGCCGGTAACACTTCCCATACAGTCCGGTCTCCTCGTTTGATATGTCGCATATCAAGTGTAGGGATGGTAAACGTCAGACCCCAATAACCAATAAGTCGTGCTGATGTGAGGCTCATAACGGGTCGAGAAACTACTGGTAACACTTACCAGTAAATCTCTAAATCAGCCCTGGCCAGGGACTTCCCTGTTATGGCCAATCGAGCACAGCGCAATATCAACCCCCAATACCGGGAGAGACGAAACCCCTCGTATCGCTCATTGCCCCCATGTGACTCGGGACTGTACCCAAAAACCACCATTTTGCACGCCCTCATGGACGTGGTAAGGTGGAAATCAAAACACAGTGGGAATCACACAAGACTCTATGGCAATCTCGGGTCTACAGACTAACCTGTACAAGTGTCACCAGAGAACTGCCATCTGACGTGAGGTATAATACCATCTGAGAGTTCTCGGCGAGTCAGTCCAGTGTACCCAGTCTCCACTGAGCACCCGTATACCATATCTGATGTCAAACACCAATGGATATGGCATCATCCATCGCCCATCTCATGGGTCGAGAAGCGTACACGCTAGTCTACACTGGTATATCGATGCCCTGTCTCGATACACCCATGACTAGGAACATTAAAGGATGTACTTATGGACTACACTGTCCCCACTAGTATGATCTGCATCATAGTCCAGGTAGTCAAGTACACATCCTAAGGGCTTTACCAACATGTAACTATAAGACAGTATCAAGAGAGAAGTATACATGTTAAGATAAAGAGCAACCAGATAGCATACTATCATATCGAGCAAGAAAGTCCTCTCTATATATGTCCAAGCATCCAATATAATATACATCATTTGTACAATACTGGCCTCTAGGGCATACATACAACTAACAATATATGTGTGTTTTATTTTCGTTTCTTCTATAATGAATAGGAGCTTAAATGATGGGACAACATTAATAATATTAATGTTAAGAAAAGAATTCTAAAGATGTTCTAGAATCAAATTTGAATAATACTCGGCATTCTTTTTTATGAAAAAAGAAAATATTTCAAATGCGGAGCTTAAGACACTCCTTTTCAGTTTACTCGGTTCTACAACGATATCAAGTTCAATACGTTAAAGGTTTTCATCAAAACCATTCGTAGCCCTCCGCAATTTTAGGAAGTAGAATACTTAGTATTCGTGCTACGTTTGTTGACTATAGTTAAGGCGTAGTGTATGGTAGCTAAGCGATATCTTCCTATAAACCATATGATGCGATCTATTAGGACATTCGTACGAGTTTGTTGAACATAATTAAGGGTCATACAAATGGGTCTAAATCAATCATGAAATTGTTAGTTATATGTATACCCTAGAGGCCATTACTGTACATACGATGTATGTTGTAGTGGATGCTTGGACACATACAGGGAGGACTTTCTTGCTTTACATGATAGTATGCTATCTGGTTGCTCTTTATCTTAACATGTATACTGATTGTCTCTATGTTACATGTTGATAAAGCCCTTAGGATGAGTACTTGACTACCAGGATTATGATGCAGATCATACTAGTGGGGACAGGGTAGTCGATAAGTACATCCTTCAAATGTTCCTAGTCGAGGGTGTATCGAGACAGGGTATCAATATACCAGAGTAGACTAGCGTATAGCTTCTCGACCCATATAGATAGGCGATGGATGATCCCATATCCATTGGTGTTTGACATCAGAGACAGTGTACGGGTGCTCAGTGGAGACTGGGTACACTGAACGGACTCACCGAGAACTTCCAGATGGTATTATACCTCACGTCAGATGGCAGTTTTTTGGTGACACTGGTACAGGTTAGTCTATAGACCCAAGACCGTCATAGAGTCTTGTGTAATTCCCACTGTGCTTTGATTTCCACCTTACCATGTTCAAGAGAACGTGCAAAATGGTGACTTTTGGGTACAGTCCCGAATCACATGGAGGCAATGAGCGATAGTAGGGGTTTCGTCTCTCCCGGTATTGGGGGTTGATGTTGCGCTGTGCTCGATTGGCTATAACAGGAAGTCCCTGGCTAGGACTGCTTAAGAGATATACTGGTAAGAGTTATCAGTAGTTTCTCAACTCGTTATGAGCCTCATATCGACACGACTTATCGAGTTACTAGGGTCTGACATTTACCACCCCTAGACAAGATATGCGACATATCAGATGAAGAGACCGGGCTATACGGTAGTGTTACTGATTGGATTTGCAAGAGTACGAGAAGGATTGCTTATTGATCTTCTGATTGCTCAATACCCGGGTGGACGTTACGTTTAGCAGAACGCTTGCGGCTTGTGGGTGTTTGTTATGATCATCACCTACTGCCGGCGTATTGACGAGTCTTTGGAGTCCTACACAGAGGTTTCTTGGTTCATACGAAACGGAGTTGGTGCACGTATGTGATATGTGCAGGACCGAGATTAATGTGTTAGTGATATGTATGCCCTAGAGGCCATTACTGTACATACAGATGTATATTGTAGTAGATGCTTGGGCATATATAGGGAGGGCATTCTTGCTCGACATGAAAGTATGCTATCTGGTAATTCTTTATCTTAACATGTACTTTGATTGTCTCTATGTTACAGGTTGATAATGCCCTTAGGAAGAGTACTTGACTACCAGGACTATGATGCAGATCATACTAGTGGGACAGCGTAGTCGCTAAGTACATCCTTCAAATGTTCTTATTCGTGGGAGTACCGAGACAGGGCATCGATACTCCATAGTAGACTAGCGTATGCGCTTCTTGACCCATATGATGGGCGATGGATGATCCCATATCCATTGGTGTTTGACATCAGAGAAGGTATACGGATGCTCAGTGGAGATTGGGTACACTGGACGGACTCGCCGAGAACTCCCAGATGGTATTATACCTCACGTCAGATGGCAGTTCTCTGGTGACACTGGTACAAGTTAGTCTGTAGACCCGAGATCGTCATAGAGTCTTGTATGATTCCCACTGTGCTTTGATTTCCATCATACCACGTCCATGAGGGCGTGCAAAATGGTGGCTTTTCGGTACAGTCCCGAATCACATGGAGGCAATGAGCGATAGGAGGGGTTTTGTCTCTCCCGGTATGGGGAGTTGATGTTGCGCTGTGTTCGATTGGCTATAACTGAAAATCCCTGGACATGGTTGCTGAGATTTACAGGTAAGTGTTATCAGTAGTTTCTCGAACTGTTATGGACCTCATATCGACACGACTTATTAAGCTACTGGGGTCTGACGTTTATTACCCCTAGGCGAGATATGCGACATATCAGACGAAGAGGCCGGACTGTACGGGAGTGTTACTGGTTGGATTCACAGGAGAATGTACAAGCTTCCTTGTTGATCTTCTGATCGCTCAATACCTGGGTGGCTGTTACGTTTAGCTGACCGCTTGCAGCTTGTGGGTGTTTGATATGATCATCACCTACTGCCGGCGTATTGACGATTCTTTAGAGTCCTACACAGAGGTTTCCTGGCTCAGGAAAAACGGAGTAGGAGCACATATGTAATATGTGCGGGACCGAGAATATTACAATATGATGTATCATATTCCATTCTTGCAATATATGATATCGGCCGGATATATGTGATAGAGCCGAGTCATCGGATCAACTGTTGATTCGATGAATAGATACAGATTATATTAGTCGGTTATACACGATATAGCCGGATTATCGGATCAAGTGTTGCTTCGATAATTTAATATATAATTATATATGTGATATATTAAGTTACATTAACTAATATAAGCTCACTTAAAGATTCTTTTTCTCACTTGGATAATACATTGATATATATGTGATATATGTTAATTGTATTATTTGATTTTGTTACAAAAATATATTATATATGTGATATATAATATTGTAACAAGTTAGGGTTACAAATGCAACATGATTTGTGGAGTTTAAACAAGTTAGGGTTTGATTTGGGTTAGCATTTGGGTTAGCTTTTGCATGAAGCTTCATGAAGCTTCCTTTTGTTTTTTGCTTAGATATTTTGTGTTGATATTTATTAACCCAACCCAAACCTTTTACCCTAGTTTACTCTCTACAAGGGTTAAGCCTTCCTGATTGAACCATGGTTTATTTGTAACAATAACAATAATTCATTATTCATCAAAAATGAAATTCTTCTTCTTCTTGCTCTTGAAAAAAAGTTTTCTAGCTTTTTGTGATGTGATGAAAAAAAGTGAGAAATTGAAAATAAAAGAGAGCTAAATTCCTACTTCATCATCCTCATATATTCTAGCTACTTAGATTAGGGTGTTTGCTTTGCTAATACTTGATTAGTAAAGCATGAGCTTGGTTTTGAGATTCTTCAAGGTAGATCATCTTAGTTGTTGAAGATTAGAAGCAAGCTTGCATCTTTCTCATCATGGAGCCTCACTAGAGTCCGGGTACATGATGATCGCGGCGAAGGGACCTCAACACGGAGCTTATGAAGCGAAGGAACGGACTACAAAGGTTGTAATCCCAAACTCTTAGAAGTAAAGTTGTTTATTTGCTTTGTTAACCCTATGTCTCTAGTTAAGATCTTGGTTAGGGTTTTTTTAACACCCCAAAAATTTTAAAGTAGCTTGATTGATGCTTGGCAAAACCTTGCTAAGGTGCTAAGCTAACCCTACAGTGGTATCAGAGCTAAGCTAGAGCATTAGGCGTTGTCTAGACAAAGTTTGAAGTCCGATCGAACTCCGAAACCCCGATAAATCCTACTTTCTGGAAATTGTTTCAAAAGTTGAAATTTTTCATATTAAAAATACTCAGAAAATCATGCAGGGAATTCTAAGAATTACTGTGAAGTACGAAACCACAACTCACTCAAGCGACCGCGGAATCACGGCCAACCCATGCGTTTGGCGGCGGTTCCGCGGCCAACTTTGGGAGTTGGGGGCTAATACTTCAGGGGTATATTTTTGGGTATTTTTCATGCTTCTGGGAATTTTTAGTTCTACTCAAGTGTTGAGCTTTCTGGGATATATTGGAAACTCATTGATTCGATCGGATAGTTTAACTTCGTTTAACTTTTTCCGGGTAATTTAGAACGTGTTAAAAGGTTCGAACGGATATCAATAACTCACTTTTTCCCCTGTCGGAAAACATTCAAGTGTTGGATTTTTTGCCGAGGTTAAAACTTTCAGAAAATCATGCAAGCGAATCTGTAGACCCTCTAGAAGAACGTAACCTTAACTCGATTATGTGACCGTCAAAACCGCTACTGAACCATATGGTTTGTGGTAGTTTAGCGTTGGTTTGACCCTTCTATGGCAGGTTCATAGCGGCTGTGACATGTTCTGGGATTTTTTGAACTCCGCTCAAGTGTTGAGCTATTTGGGAAATCTTGGGTGTTTGTTTATTCGATCGGAAAGTTTAACATTGTTTATTTATCTGGAATGTGATACAAAATTTGGAATCCACAAGTAGTTATGAGATAACTAATTTGAATGTTATAAATCTAGCAGTTTTTAGTCTCATTTGATCGGTTGCCATGGGATTTTGATATGATCAAAAGTCCGTCGCAATCACGTAGCGTACGCGGATACTCGCCGAGTAAACTTAATAGATAGCCATGCCCCATAGCCCAGACCAAGTGACTGTAGGAGAACCCCGTCGCCAAAAGCATCCGTTCGGGTGCTCGCGGCAGCGGTGTTCCGCCTTAGTGCACTCAGTCGAAGGCATCCGGGGGTGGGGCCGTCTACTAAAGTTTCCAATGAGCATTCGATCAGGATGTGGGGAATCTTGATGAATTGCCCGACTTTATATTGAAAAGAGTTTTCGATATTGAGACTAAAATGCGGGGTTTATAATTGTTAGGCATGCGATGTCTAAGGAATTCATTTGGTTAGGCATGAGATGTCTAAGGAGGTTGCGGATTCCAACTGTTGTAGTTTTAAATTTTCTTTTCTGCGACCGTAAGTGTAATATGTGGAGTATCGCCGGTTTCGTTGCTATACATCAACGACAATTGGGATACGCATATTTACTTACGTTGATGACCTGTGATGTTATGTGTTGCTGTGATATGTTATATTGGATCGTTGTGTTTTGAGTAGCCGGGGGTTTTATGTGAGATGAGGGTTTTTATTTTCATTCATGTAAAATTCATTGTATGTAATATTCTTTTATTAGGGCACTTCCGAGTTGAGGATGATGTCACCATTGTATATTATTTACTTTTCCGCATTAGGATAGACCCAAAGCGGGGAGCACAAGTAACCGGGTTCTACGGTCCAGTGGGAGATTATCTCGAGGAGTCGTGACCGGGTCTCCTAACTCTAGAACTGACAGGGTTACTTGCCGCTCTAGTAGGGGTCTAGAGATGTGGGTTTGGCTATTCATCACGACCGTGGAATCCGTGTTTTATACCGGCTTGATATAAAACACGGAAATCCTAGTATATCCAATATTTCATATATGTTCTTCTGCTGCAATGTTCTGTAATGAGATCATATTACTGCCCGAGACGAATGTTTATATTATATATATGTGATATATATTATATATTGTTGATTTCGTTTCATATCTGATGCTTGGGAAGCATAATAAAATGGGACTTTATTAATGAGATTAATGAAATAAAAGAAACCTAAAGATGTTGTAGAAAATTATTTAAAAACTGGTAGCTCTAGTTCTTGCTTTGCATAGCGGTATTCCTTGTAAAATATCCAGCAACTTATTCGATAAGGAAAGAGCCGAGATCCCTTCACCAGGAGTGACCTCTTTAGCGAAACTAGCAGATGCTATACACTCGGTTTGTCTTTTGATTGCTTCTATAGTTTTACTTTGCATAGTGATATTTGTGAAATATCCCGCACCTTATTCGATAAGGAAAGTGTCGACGATCCCTTCACCGGGAGTGACCTCTTTAGCAAAACTAGAAAAGGCCTCAAAAACATTCCATTTAAAATCTCTCGATTCTACAACGATATCAAGTTCATTACGCAAAGGGTTTTCTTAAAAACCTGTCGTAGCCCTCCGTCATTTCAGATATGTAGTTCATAGTATTCATGCTGCGTTTGTTGGCCTGCGTCACGGCGTAGTGTTCGGTTGCTATTTATGCTTATCTGTTAAAGCATATAATGCGATTGAGTTAGGGTAGTCATGCGACTTTGCTGTCCTACGTCAAGGGTCGTGCGGGTGGGTTTAATTCAATCGGGAAATGACGGGTTGAACTTGACTAGCGAACTATGGTTTGTTGGCTTGCATCAAGGTCATAGGACGCTAGGGGTAAAATATTATCGGGAATTTCAAGTGTTGAAATTTGCAATGAGATTGCATACCTTCTATGAGATAGTTGGATCCTGATACCCACTGCGAGTAAGAGTTACTCCTGGGACAGTTTTACACATTACAATTAGCCAATCAAGTAGGTGTCTAGAAAGGTGTCAACGGGGTTACGCCCCTGGGAAAAACGAGGTGTGTTCATTACCGAGAACCACTTCTCAGTATCCTTTACGTCCTAGGTATGAGATACCGGATCAGGATCCCGCAAATGTAATTTGTTACATGGGCTACAGATAGGTAGAGAACTGAGAACGGATGATAAGTTTCAAGAGTTGGAAATGATGCAAGTGTTGCAGCCAAGTCTGTTGGCAGTTATCACCCTATATTACCAGAATACATTGATTCTGAATGAATGTTATTAGATATCGAACGTGATATACGACATCATATCAGTCTCTTTATTAGTAGAGAAGGATATAATTTTGTATTGTTGGATAATATTTTGAACATTTCCTATATCAAGAGTTGATCAGTTCAGGCACGTTATCTAAAAGCATAGACATTCTAAATCAAACCACAGTTCTTAATGTACAGAACACACACAAGAGGAAGAGTTCAGAAATGAACGAATTCTTCTTGAGGTTTTGTAGACTAAGTCATATCAATGTGACCCAACTAGCTAAGTTACATTTAGATGCATATTTAAATTAATTTGAATTTACATCTTGTGAAACTTGCCAGTCATGTCACAAAGATAAAATGACCATAGCTCTGTTTATTGGAAATAGAGAAAGAGTTAGTGAACTTTTAGGATTGATACATGATGATGTATGAGGTCCCCTGTCTACACTTGCCAGGACTGGTTCTTTGTACTTCAGAAGTAGAGAACCAAAAACGGGTATAAGTATTATGTCTTTTGATGTGATCAAGGAGGAGAATACTTGAGCACGGAATTCCTGGACTATTCTAAAGGAGAATGAGATTCTCTCTCAGCATTACTCCTCCGTATACACCACACTACGTCGGTGTATCGGGGCGGAGCAGTTGCACCCTATGTGATATGGTGTGCTCTATGATGAGTACTACTGAGTTGCCTATTTTCTTTTGGGGTTATGCACTTGAGAAGTTGCATACCTATTGAATAGGGTTCCAACCAAATCAGATGCCTACCACTCCATATGTGATATGGTATGGGAAGAGCCCATCTCTTAAGGAAGTTAAGATTTGGGGTTGTTCGGCCTATGTTAAAAGCAAAATCTGGACAAGCTCGAGGCAAGGTCAGTTCTGTGCAAGTTTGTTGGATATCCCAAGCATTCGCAAGGGAATATCTTCTACGAAACTGAGGAACAAAAGATGTTTTCTTAGCATGCCACCTTTTGGAAAGGGAATTTCTTGTAAAGAAATTAGTGGTCATGAGGTAGAACTGGAAGGAGTTCCAGCTATACAAACTGCAGCTGATGATTTGGTTGAACCGGAGGATTCAATGATCTCCAACAAACCTCAGCCTCTCCGCCGATCTGGTAGGGTTCCTCATCCACCTGAGAGATACTTCGGTTTCTCTATGACAGTGGGAGTGAGGATTGCATCATGAGATAATGACCCAACAAGTTTCGAGCAGGCCATCAGGAGTGGGGACTCTGTGAGAATGGCTGGATGCTTAGAGATCTGAGATGGAATCCTTATACACCAACAAAGTATCGACTTTGGTTGCTTTATCTGAAGGGTTAAATCCCCATCAGGAGAAAGTATATCTTGAGAAGATTACTTGGTGTACATGGAAAAGTTGAGACTTTCAAAGCTATGCTTAAGTCCATCCAGATCCTACTTGCCACTGCTACATACTATGACTACGATATCTGGCGGTTGGGTGTCATGACTGCTTTTCTAAAATGATGATTTGGAAGAGAGCGTCTATAAGTACATAGCCAGACGGCTTCGTAGACAGTGGGAGCAGGGGAAACGTGTGCAAGATGTTTTATGTGATAAATCAGCCATCGCGGAGTTGGAACATCTGTTTTGATGTAGTAGTCAAAGAGTTTGACTTCATCAAAATGGTAGATGAACCAAGTATATACAAAAAGGTAGTAGGGAGTATGAAGGTGATCCTCGTATAGTACGTGGATGACGTACTCTTGATAGGGAAGGAGTTTCCTATGCTACGCTTGGTCAATCTCCTCTTATCATAATGATTCTCCATATAGGATCAAGATGATACCTCCTAAATCTTGGGTTATGGATCTATGAGATAGATCTAATTGGATGTTAGGATTCTCACTAGTTGTAGTGAGATGGTATCAATCGATCCTGGGGAGAATCACTGGAAAGGTTCCAGGGTGATAAGGACGACTGAATGTCAGTTGCAGGCATTGTCTTTACCCTCAGTGGAGGGACGGTATGTTGGAAGAGTTCCAAGCTAGATACCGTGACTTACTAGACGATTAAAGGCAAGATACATCGTTACCATGATGCTACCAAAGAGGCAGTCTGGATATATATATAATTTCATGAGATGAACTTCGTTCCTGCCATTGTGTGACAATGGAGTTGTGGCTAAGGCCTAGGAACCCCCGTCCCATCAGAGATCCAGACATATTCTTAGGCAGTATCACCTGATCATGGAGATGGTTGATCTCTAGGGAGATCGTGGTTAGGAGAGTAGACACAGAGGACAACAGCGCGGATTCACTCACAAAGGCCTATTTCCCAGCAGAGACTTTTATGGGATGCTTGAGTATGAGATACTTCAACCACAGCTGATTGTTGGGTATGCGATACCACAACAGATGGCCCTAGTGCAAGTGGGAGATTTTTAGTGATATGTATGCCCTAGAGGCCATTACTTTACATACAGATGTATATTGTAGTGGATTCTTGGGCATATATAGGGAGGACTTTCTTTCTCGACATGATAGTATGCTATCTGGTAACTCTTTATCTTAACATGTACTCTGATTGTCTCTATGTTACATGTTGATAAAGCCCTTAGGATGAGTACTTGACTACCAGGACTATGATGCAGATCATACTAGTGGGGACAGCGTAGTCGCTAAGTTCATCCTTCAAATGTTCCTAGTCGTGGGAGTACCGAGACAGGGCATCGATACTCCAGAGTAGACTAGCGTATGCGCTTCTTGACCCATATGATGGCCGATGGATGATCCCATATCCATTGGTGTTTGACATCAGAGATGGTATACGGGTGCTCAGTGGAGACCGGGTATACTGGACGGACTCGCCGAGAACTCCCAGATGGTATTATACCTCACGCCAGATGGCAGTTCTCTGGTGACATTGGTACAGGTTAGTCTGTAGACCCGAGATCGTCATAGTGTCTTGTGTGATTCCCACTGTGCTTTGATTTCCATCATACCACGTCCAAGAGGGCGTGCAAAACGGTGGCTTTTGGGTACAGTCCCGAATCACATGGAGGCAATGAGCGATAGGAGGGATTTCGTCTCTCCCGGTATGGGGAGTTGATGTTGCGCTGTATTCGATTGGCTATGACTGGAAATCCCTAGCCAGGGTTGCTTAGATTTACTGGTAAGTGTTATCAGTAGTTTTTCGAACTGTTATGGATCTCATATCGACACGACTTATCAAGCTACTAGGGTCTGACGTTTACCACCCCTAGGCGAGATATGCGACATATCAGACGAAGAGACCGGACTGTACGGGAGTGTTACTGGTTTGATTCACGGGAGAATGTACAGGCTTGGTTGTTGATCTTATGATCGCTCAATACCTGGGTGGATGTTACGTTTAGCTGACCGCTTGCAGCTTGTGGGTGTTTGATATGACCATCACCTACTGCCGGCGTATTGACGGTTCTTTAGAGTCCTACACAGAGGTTTCCTGGCTCAGGCAAAACGGAGTAGGAGCACATATGTGATATGTGCGGGACCGAGAATATTACGATATGAGGTATCATATTCCATTCTCGCGATATATGATATCGGCCGGGTATATGTGATATAGCCAGGTCATCGGATCAACTGTTGATTCGATGAATAGATACAGATTATATTAGTCGGTTATATACGATATAGCCGGATTATCGGATCTAGTGTTGATTCGATAATTTAATGTATAATTATATATGTGATATATTAAGTTACATTAACTAATATAAGCTCACTTAAAGATTCTTTTTCTCACTAGGATAATATATTGATATATATGTGATATATATTAATTGTATTATTTTATTTTGTTACAAAAATATATTATATATGTGATATATAATATTGTAACAAGTTAGGGTTACAAATGAAACATGATTTGTGGAGTTTAAACAAGTTAGGGTTTGATTTGGGTTAGCTTTTGTATGAAGCTTCATGAAGCTTCCTTTTGTTTTTTGCTTAGATATTTTGTGTTGATATTTATTAACCCAACCCAAACCCTTTACACTAGTTTACTCTCTACAAGGGTTAAGACTTCATGACTGACCCATGGTTGATTTGTAACAATAACAATAATTCATTATTCATCACAAATGAAATTCTTCTTCTTGCTCTTGAAAAAAAAAATTCTAGCTTTTTTTGATGTGATGAAAAAAAGTGAGAAATTGAAAATAAGATAGAGCTAAATTCCTACTTTATCATCCTCATCTATTCTAGCCACTTAGATTAGGGTGTTTGCTTTGATAATACTTGATTAGTGAAGCATGAGCTTGGGTTTGAGATTCTTCAAGGTAGATCATCTTAGTTGTTGAAAATTGTAAGCAAGCTTGCATCTTTCTCTTCATGGAGCCTCTCTAGAGTCCGGGTACATGATGATCGCGGCGAAGGGACCTCAACACGGAGCTTATGAAGCGAAGCAACGTACTACAAATGTTGTAATCCCAAACTCTTAGAAGTAAAGTTGTTTACTTTCTTTGTTAACCCAATGTCTCTAGTTAAGATCTTGGTTTTTTTGGGTTTGTTTAGCACCCCAAAAATTTTTAAGTAGCATGATTGATGCTTGCCAAAACCTTACTAGGGTGCTAAGCTAACCCTACATAATGCGTGTATGTGATACCGCAATCTATTCTCGCGATTAGTGACATCGCAGGTTATATGTGATATAGCCATGTTATCGGATCAAGTGTTGATTCGATAAGTTGTTACATTTGATATTAGTCGGTTATATGTAATATAGCCGGATTATTAAATCAAGTGTTGATTTAATAATTTAATGTAGAATTATATATTTGATATATTAAATTACATTAACTAATATTAGCCCACTTAAGTAATTATTTTTTTCACTTATGATACATTGATATATATGTGATATATGTTAAATGTATTGTTTTCTTTTTGTACACAAAATATATATGTGATATTTATTGTTGTGTCATACTAGGTTACACTTGCAACCTGTATGTATGAGGCTTACACCATGCTAGGGTTAAGTTAGGGTTTATATTTATTTCAAGCAAATTCAAAATTGTGGAGATATTTCTCATGGTTCAAAGCTTGTAGAAGCTTGTTGTCACGACCCGAAAGTACGGAACGTGACCGACACTTAGATTACGAAACGTCTAGAGGCGCAACGTAACCTAAGTAAGCCGAAGCCCAGAAATCTAAACCATGAAAAAGAAGAAGAAGCAGTAAAAGAAAACATGAAGGAACAAGTTTAAAAGATCAGCAAATTTTCTAAAAATTTCGGCAGAGTCTCCTCTATAAAAACTGGCCCCCAAACGGGTACAACAAGTATAATATACATAAACAATAAAAAGCATCCCCAACGGGAGCTAGCATCAACGCCAACAGGCGGAAACAACCACAACAAGCACAATAATATACAACGCCAAAGGGCGAGGCTCAAAACTCAAAGAAAACAAAACCACCATATCAGAATAATACATGCGCGACTCTAAAGTCGAAATAAAAAAAATACTGGTCCAATAAACTTATCAAGTAATACAAGTATGGTTGATGGAGTTTTCTAGATACAAATGAAATAATAAAATACAACGGCGGTTCGGATACAAATGAACCAACATACCGTGCAAATCACCCGAAATGAAAATGATATGCCAGCGACTGCCAAGGGAAACCTGTACATCGAACCTGTAATAAAATTTGGCACAACGGGGGTGAGTTGCCAACTCGTGAGTAGAAGACATCTACGAAAAGAAATCGAATGCATGACGCTATCCTAGGTCATAATAATATACTATCATATCCCAATCATCTAGTAATAGCAGGGTAAAACTACGTATAAATGCAGATACTTCGTGCTCGTGTCAGTGCCTCATATAATACTATGTCATATGAATGGATATGCATCATGAATATAAAATAATCAATCCTGAAATCCAGAAATATCTGTATAAGAAATCTTTAGCTGTTATCATAGTAAAATGTGTATAGGAATCTGAAATCTCAACAATGAAATCCATGGAAATCCGTGTCAAGCATCGACACAAACATGTAAATCTCAAGTCTCATAGTCTCAATACCTCGGGCTCCGTCAGTCCGGATCGGCCCATATCATCAAATCTCACGACAACGGTCGGTATCCTCCGGATATTCGCCGCGCCAGACATCACCGGTAGGTAGCCTTCCCCTGCCAGGCTCATCGTCTACAACTCGATCTTCTTGCCCCGGGGTACCATACCGGGCCCACCATGTACCCGAGACGGTTCATCCACTCCTCGAATCGGGTCTTGAAATCCATCAGAAAACATGAAATCTCATGGTGGACGACACATACATCACGAGAAAACCGCATCTTATGTTTTTAAAAAGAGAGGAGGAGGAGAGAGAGAAGTTTTTATATATTCTTGCGGTTTTCCCCAAAATCCAGAAATCTCATAGAAATCCAAATCTCAAAATCATGAGTAAGTAAATGATAAGTGTCGGCATATGCCCCATAAAACTGCATAATAACATGAGAATATGAATGCATGAATGTCTAAGTAATAAATGCCATGTCTATACTAGCATCTGAGAGTAATCACAATATTATATATCGATCTAGTTGCTAGCTGATTCTATCAATAAAAGATAATAAGATCTAAAGTGTACGTGACATAGCAATTACCGATGATGATGTGTGTGAGCCGGCAAATAAGTGTGCGTGGAATATGCGCATCATCGGTAATGGTGCTGGTGTCCTAACAGCCAAAGTTTTATGCTGATTATAGAAACATATATATGAACATGCATATTATGATTACGGTATGAAAGTAAAGACGGATGTGTGTTATCCACTCATTTGATATACAATTATCACTACCACTATATGACTCGAACCTAACCTAGTGTCCATCTAACCTCCTAAGGAACTAAAGCTAAGAAACTAGTCATTAAGAAACAAGAGTCTACCTAAGTCTGAATCAATATCTCTAATAGTCGGCGATCCAGTCTCAATAGCGTCACGTACGTAGTACGGCTTCCTCGAATCAAGAGTGCGGATCAATCATCATATCTATATCTCGTACGGTAAAATCTATCGTACGGCATCCCAATATCGGGGTACGGGTCAAGTATCTCCTAGGTGTCTCATCATTAGTATAATGTGATCATCAACACATCTCATGATCAAGGTGCTAAACTGTGATCGCATACATCAATCATATATCATTGCCATCATAATAAGCATCATTAGTTTATCCTCAGAATTATCATGTCATATGTATCATATTGTGATTAAGTCATACCGATATCATATCGTCCTCAAGTCACACCTCTATGATATCGACATCAGGTCGCACCTATATGGTGTCGTAATCAAGTCATACATATCCCATATCGTGATCAATCACAAGTTACAGTCCGGGTACTATTTTAGAGTCCCATGTACCTCAATATCATCACCACCCATTATAATTTAAGTATACATGTTCATTATCTCATTCTCTAATGATCCGCTAACACTTAATACGACTGTATAGCCAAGAATCACGGCATCAAGCCCAGTTACACTGTTTCATCATACCTCGGATATCATATTACATCAATGTATCCCATATACGTGTTGTATATATATATATATATACCTATACCTCATCCTATATATATATATACACATGCACGTATATACCATGTCGTGTTTCAGTGTGTGCGTGTGTGTGTTTCTACCTGAAACCTACGAACCTCTCCCAAGGTATTCATCTTCTGATATGTCTTCTTAAATCAGTCTAGTCCAGCCTAGGGTCATTACTAGGGCCCTACTCATTAAGAATCTAGGGTCACATCTGGTTTCCTAATGTCAATAAGTACTATTCCTATTCTACGTTGCGGGGGTGCTAAACGCCATCCACCCGACTTCCCCCCGTAGATATGCATCTACTCACCTGGTCCATGTCTGCCGAAGACGGTATCGCCATCCTCCTCTTCATCGTCCGCAGTCCACGTGAGGGGTACCTAAACGCAAACATATAAATAGTATCGTAAACTGGATCACATACGAAAGTCAAACGATACAAGGAACAAGCATAGGTTAAAACCAATGTCCCGTCCACGCAAAAGATCCAAATATCGCTCGATATCCCCGTACAAACTCCGATGGATAGAGATAAACATCAACAAATAACTCGTAGTTTTAAAACACATTACTTATATTATAAAACATGATTAAATCCATCGAAACCCTAAAATCCATCAAACCGTCCAATTTCGTAAAACCCAAAAATGCCAATTTACCGTTTTTCATCAAAACTTGACATTTAAATGAAACCAATGGTCATAAAACTCATTAAATAGCATAACTAGACTATACAAACCATTACTATATTTTTATTACACAAATTTGTATTAATTTGAAATTTCTAGTTTGCAACCTTTAACAATTTTCAACATTTTTCAAGCAAAATACCACAATTCCACCACAAAACGTGATTTTGCATGAATTAATGTATTAAACCACAATTCATGATGATAATGATTTAATCAAACCCTAAATTATATTTTTAATCTCATTTATTTAGGAATTTCTAAAATCTAGTTTACAAAATAGCAATTTTTATCACAATTTATCAATTATCAATAGAAACTAGCAATCAATTTAAGTTTCCATTCCACCAACAAGTTAATACCCTTATTAAGACCACAATCTAGTGTTACAAATATTAATTAAAATTTTATTTCACCAAAAATTATGTTTTACAGAAACCTAGTTAGCAAAATTCCTAATTTAAACAATTTTAAATAAAAAATTTACAATTCAACAAGAATGCAAGATTTTTCAATTCTAAAAGTGTTAAACTAACTATTATAACCCTAATTAATTAATAAAAATCATAACTTGAATTTACAAACCCTAACTTGAATTTTAAAAATTGAACATAGAATTAATTCATTAAATCTAAACATGCTTAAAAGAAACATCTAATAACAAATAAACAAAAGAAGGAAATTTATACCTCCAAAATATGAAATCCAAACAAGAAAATGAGCCTCCAAAATTCATGCTTTCCATCTCCAAATTCCATATAAAAATGAGCAAGGAATAAAGGGTAGGAAATAAATAGGATTTTGTGGATTTTTAATTGAATTTTTAAAGGATTTTTGATGAATTTTGGAGCAAAATAAAATAAGGAAAATGGGGGCTACCATGGGAGGTGAGGCCGGCCATTTTTTTGGAGGTGAGGGAGAGAAAGAAGAGGGTGAGAAAATGTGTAGAAGTCTCCTCCAAAATATCACTTCATTATGTCTTTTCATGCATTTATTTATTTTTCTTTTATTTCTTTACTATAGCAACTCAAGAAAACTCTAGAAAATAGGAAAAATTTGCAAATAAATTTTGCATGATACCCACTAAATTCTAACATGCCATGGTTCATTTTTACAAATTAAAACCATTCAAATTTGTAATTTACACTAATTTAGTGTAAAAATAAAGCTTATGTTAGAATTTAAAATAATTAATTTAGGAAAAAAATTTAATTAAACTAAAAATTTATAAGTGGCTAAATAAACACCATTTACTAGTAATTACATAATTAAAATAGGTATTTTTGAAATTATAATGAAAAACAATCACGGTTTAGTTTTATGAAAAATACATTTTACTTTACCGAAAATCACAAAATTCCCTTAAACAATTTTATTCATTTAATTATTTATTTAATTATTTTTAAAACGTTACACTTGTGGTCTTCATTGACTTAGTCCACTCCTTTGTCTTGCTTAAGATATTTTCTTAACACAACCCTTAACTCATAGCTATGGTTTATTCTCTATATGAGTTAGGCATGACACTAACTCACCCATGGTTCCAATTCTAATTTCACTCTCTCATTCATTTTCTTCATCACTTCTTCTTCTTCCTTAGGAGAAAAAACTTGCTAGTTTTTTCTATGTGATGAAACATTGTGAGAAAAATAAAACTAAAGAGAGCCCACATCCTACTTCATCATCCTCTACTACTTGCCATTTATTTTAGGGTGTTTACTTCACTAATCTCACCATTAGTGAAGAGATAGCATGAGCTAGTGTCTCCTCGACGTAGATCATCTTCGGCCTCGAAGATTTCGATGCAAGCTTGTTCATATCTTCATGGGAGCCTTTCTAGAGTCTGGGAGTTCGTGATCGTAGCGAAGGGACTACTACACGAAGCTATTGAAGTGAAGGACCGGTCTACAAAGGTTGTATTCCTTCTTCTCTTTAGTTTGTAAAGTGTTTACAATCTAGAAAACCCTAAGTCTCTAGTTCGATCCTCGTTCGGGTTCTTTTGCTCTTTAGAAAATTTTGAAATGGAATGTTCGATGCCCTAGTAAACACCGTGAGGGTGCTAAGGAACCCTACAGTGGTATCAGAGCCTAGCTAGAGCATTAGGCGTTGCGTAGGCGAAATTAAAAGTCCGATCGAACTCTGAAAACCCTAATTTTCCCACTTTCTGGAAATTTTTTAAAAAGTTGAAATTTTCCATGTTAAAAATATTCAGAAAAACATGCACGGAATTCTATGGACACACCTGAAGAATGAAACTCTAACACCTCTAAGTGACGGCGGATCCGCGGCTAAAACATGGTTTTGGCGGCGGATCCACGACGCTACTTAAGAGGCTTGGGTCAGGCCCTTCAGCTGTAGGTCCGTAGGTACTGTGGTATGTATCTGGTTAACTTTAACAAGTGCTCAAGTGTCGAGCTTTCTGGGAAATTTGGGAATTCGTTGATTCGATCGAAATATTTAACGTCGCCTAGCTTTCTGTGATTGTGATATAATATTTGGAATCCACTAGAATTAGTTATGTGATAACTAGTTTGAATTTTATAAATCTAGCGGTTTAGTCTCATATTGATCAGTTGCCACGGGATTTTGATGTTGATCAAAAGTCCATCGCAATTACGTAGCGTATGCGGATACTCACCAGGTAATCTTACTAGATAGCCACGTCCCATAGCCCCGACCAAGTGATTGTAGGAGAACCCCGTCGCCAAAAGCATCCGTTCGGGTGTCGCGGCAGCGGTGTTCCACCTTAGTGCACTTCGTCGACGGCATCGGGGGGTGCGGCCGTCTAATAAAATTTCGATGAGCATTCGATTAGGTTATCGGGAATCTTATAGAATTACCTGACAGGTTATTGAAAAGTGTTTTCAATATTGAGAATAAAATGCGGGGTTTATGATTGTTAGGCATGTGATGTCTAAGGAATTCATTTTGTTAGGCATGAAATCCAAAGTATGTGATACATTGGGTTTACGATGTCTAAGGTGGTTGCAGATTCCAACTGTTGTAGTTTTTCACTTTCTTTTCTGCGACCGTAAGTGTAATATGTGGTGTATCGCCAGTTTCGGTGCTATATGTCAACGACAATTGGGATACGCATATTTACTTACGTTGATGATCTGTGATGTTATGTGTTGCCGTGGTGTGTTATATTGGATCGTCGTGTTTTGAATAGCTGGTTTTTTTTATGTGAGATGAGAGTTTTTCATTTTCATTCATGTAAAAACTTGTATGTAATATTCTTTTATTGGGGCACTTCCGGGTTGAGGATGATGTCACAATGTGATGTATATTATTTACTTTTCCGCATTAGGATAGACCAAAGGCGGGGAGCACAAGTAACCGGGTTCTACGGTCCAGTGGGAGACCATCTCGAGGAGTCGAGACCGGGTCTCCTAACTCTAGAACTGGCAGGGTTGCTTGCCGCTCTTATAGGGGTCTAGGGATGTGGGTTTGGATATTCATCACGACCGTGGAATCCGCATTTTTACTGGCTTAAATAAAACACGGAATTCCTAGTATATCCAATATTTCATATGTTATCTTCTGCTGCTCTGTGATGTGATCACTGTGATATGTTCAGACGAATGCCTATATTATATATATGAGATATAATTAATATTGTTGCTTTCGTTTCTTCTGTGATGCTTGTGAAGCATAAATAACGGGATTTCATTAATGAGATTAATGAAATAAAAAGAAACATAAAAGATGTTGTAGAAACTTGTTTTAAAAACTGGTAGCTCCAGTTCTTGCTTTGCATAGCGGTATTCCTTGTAGAATAACCAGCACCATATTCGATAAGGAAAGAGCCGAGATCCCTTCACCGGGAGTGACCTCTTTAGCGAAACTAGCAGATGCTACAACTCACTCGGTTTTGTCTTTTGATTGCTTTTATAGTTTTTACTTTGCATAGTGGTATTTGTGAAATATCCTACACCGTATTCGATAAGGAAAGAGCCGAGATCCCTTCACCGGGAGTGACCTCTTTAGCAAAACTAGTAAAAGTTTCAAAAACACTCCTTTTCAAAATTACTTGTTTCTACAACGATATCAAGTTCGTTACGTTCATGGTTTTTCATAAAAACCTGCATAGCCCTTCGTCATTTCAGATAAGTATTATTTTGTATTCGTGCTACGGTAGTTTGGCATGCGTCAAGGCGTAGTGTACGGTAGCTGATTAGTACTTATCTGCAGCATGAGATGCGATTGGATTAGGGTATTCGTACGACGTTGTTTGGCATGCGTCAAGGGTCGTACGGGTTGGTTTAATTCAATCAGAAAATGCACGGGTTGAACTTGACTAGCGGACTATGGGTTGTTTGGCACGCGTCAAGCTCATAGCACGCTAGGGGTAAAAGGATTATCGGGAATTTCAAGTGTTGAGATTTGCAATGAGATTGCATACCTTCTATGAGATAGTTGGATCCTGATACCCACTGCGAGTAAGAGTTACCCATGGGAGAATTTTACACATGACAATTAGCCGATCAAGTAGGTGTCTAGAAAGGTGTTAACGGGGTTATGCCTCTGGGAAAACGAGGTTTATTTTAATTATGTCTGTGCGAAAGCACGGGGAACCTCCCTCAAAGTACCGACACTGGCCTGTCCGAAAGATTGACGAACTTGTAGGGTGTAATTAATCCCGGCTAGTCTTTCCTTTTAGGGTTTGAAGGAAGATTTGACTAAAACAGTGGGAGCCATCCTGATTAGATAAAATAATAACCAATCTAATCTTGCAAGAGCATACGCTAAGCGTTTTCTTCTCTCTCTCTCTCCAGGTAGCGACCATATCACGCCTTAATCAAGATAATAATACGGATGTATTGACCGAACCCACTTGTTATACTGAGCTAGGGGAACGTTGGTCCCGCTCCAGCTTATAATTGTTATAAGACCGAGCAGGAAATAGGGGATTATCAGGATTACCGTGCTGCCCAAACGAAGAAAGTACATGATGATGCATCTTCTTCGGGTGTGTTCATTACCGAAAACTGTTTCTCAGTTTCCTTTACGTCCTGGGTATAAGATACCGGATCAGGATCCCACATATGTAATATGTTACATGGGGTTATGATAAGTAGAGATCTAAGAATGGGTGATAAGTTTAAGAGTTAGAAACGGTGCAATTGTTGCAGCCAAAGCAGTTGGCAGTTATCACCATGTATTACAAAATACATTGATTCTAAACAAATGTTATTAGATACCGAACCTGATATACAATATCATATCGGTTTCTTTATTAAGTAAAGAAGGATATAATTTTGTATTGTTGCATAATGTTTTGAATATTTCCTATATCAAGAGTTGATCGGTTCAGGCACGTTATCTAAAAGCATATACGTTCTAAATCAAACCACGGTTCTTAACCTATAAAAAACACATAAGAGGAAGAGTTCAGAAATGAACGAAACCTTCTTAGGGCATTGTAGACTAGGTCATATCAATGCGACCCGACTAGCTGAGTTACATTAAGATGCATATTTAAATCAGTTTGAATTTAGATCTTGTGAAACTTGCCAGTCATGTCACAAAGATAAGATGACCATAGCTCCATTTATTGGAAACAGAGAATGGGTTAGTGAACTCTTGGGATTGATACATGCTGATGTATGTAGGTCCCCTGTCTACATATGCCAGGACTGGTTCTTTGTACTTCATTATATTCACTGATGATCTTTCAAGATTCGCAAATATGTTCCTGTTGAAACACAAGTCTGAACTTTTTGAGAAATTCAAAGAATATAAGTTAGAAGCAGAGAACGAAAATCCGGGTATAAGTATTATGTCCTATGATGTGATCAGGGAGGAGAATACTTGAGCACGGAGATCCTGGACTATTCTAAAGGAGAATGAGATTCTCTCTCAGCATTACTCCTCCATATACACCACATCACGTCGGTGTATCGGGGCGAAGCAAATCACACCCTATATGATAGGGTGTGCTCTATGATGAGTACTACTGAGTTGCCTATTTCCTTTTAGGGGTTATGCACTTAAGAAGTTGCATACCTATTGAATAGGGTTCCAATCAAATCAGATGTCTACCACTCCATATGTGATATGGTGTGGGAAGGGCCCATCTCTTAAAGATGTTAAGATTTGGGGTTGTCCGGCCTATGTCTAAAAGCAAAATCCGGACAAGCTCGAGGCAAGGCCAGTTCTGTGGAAGTTTGTTGGATATCCCAAGCATTCGCAAAGGAATATCTTCTACCACACCGAGGAACAAAATGTGTTTTATTTCTCGGCATGCCAACTTTTTAGAAAAGGATTTTCTTGTGAAGAAATTAGTGGTCATGAGGTAGAACTGGAAGGAGTTCCAGCTATACAAACCGCAGCTGATGATTTGGTAGAACCGAAAGATTCAATAGTTCCCGATGAACCTCAGCCTCTCCGCCGATCTAGTAGGGTTCCTCATCCACCCGAGAGATACTTCGGTTTTCTTTATAACAGTGGGAGCGAGGATTGCATCATGAGATGATGCCCTAACTAGTTTCCAGTAGGCCATCAAGAGTGGTGACTCTGTGAGAATGGCTGGATACTAAGCGATCTGAGATGGAATCCATATACACCAACAAAGTATGAACCTTGGTTGCTTTATCTGAAGGGTTAAATCCTCATCAGGAGCAAGTATATCTTGTTAGTTATATGTATGCCCTAGAGGCCATTACTGTACATAGGATGTATATTGTAGTGGATGCTGGGACGTATATAGGGAGGACTTTCTTGCTCGACATGATAGTATGCTATCTGGTTGAACTTTACCTTAACGTGTATACTGATTGTCTCTCTGTTACATGTTGGTAAAGCCCTTAGGATCTGTACTTGACTACCTGGACTATGATGCGGATCATACTAGTGGGGACATGGTAGTCCATAAGTACATCCTTCAAAGTCCCTAGTCGTGGGTGTATCGAGACGGGGCATCGATATACCGGAGTAGACTAGCGTATACCTTCTCGACCCATACAGATGGGCGATGGATGATCCCATATCCATTGGTGTTTGACATCAGAGATGATATACGGG
This sequence comes from Agapanthus africanus, assembly GCA_030015575.1. NCBI lineage: Eukaryota > Viridiplantae > Streptophyta > Magnoliopsida > Asparagales > Amaryllidaceae > Agapanthus > Agapanthus africanus. The sequence continues at coordinate 308,171,629 of CM057347.1, read as the reverse complement.
TGCTCAGTAGAGACTGGGTACACTGGACAGACTCGCCGAGAACTCCCAGATGGTATTATACCTCACGTCAGATGGCAGTTCTCTGGTGACACTGGTACAGAGTAGTCTGTTGACCCGAGATCGTCATAGAGTCTTGTGTGGTTCCCACTGTGCTTTGATTTCCATCTTACCACGTCCAAGAGGGCGTGCAAAATGGTGGTTTTTGGGTACAGTCCCGAGTCACATGGAGGCAATGAGCGATAGGAGGGGATTCGTCTCTCCCGGTATAGGGAGTTGATGTTGCGCTGTGTTCGATTGGCTATAACAGGAAATCCCTGGCCAGGGTTGCTGAGATTTACTGGTAAGTGTTACCAGTAGTTTCTCGAATTGTTATAGACCTCATATCGACACGACTTTTCGAGCTATTGGGGTCTGACGTTTACCACCCCTAGGCGAGATATGCGACATATCAGACGATCAGACCGGACTGTACGGTAGTGTTACTGGTTGGATTCACTGGAGTGTGAGCGGGCTTGCTCGTCGATCTTCAGATCGCTCAATACCCGGGTGGCCGTTACGTTTAGCAGACCGCTTGCGGCTTGTGGGTGTTTGATATGATCACCATCTGCTGCCGGCGTATTGACGAGTCTTTAGAGTCCCACACAGAGGTTTCCTGGCTCAAGCGAAACGAAATAGGAGCGCATATGAGATATGTGCGGGACCGAGAATGATAATGGTATGTGATACCGTATTCCATTCTCGCGATGAATGTGTCGAATGGTTGTATGCGATATAACCTAGTTATCAAATCAATGATTGATTCGATAAGCCGATAAATTGGATACTAGTCGGTTATATGTGATATGACCGGATCATTGAATCAAGTGTTGATTTAATGATTTAATGCATAATTATATATTAGATATATTACTTTGCACTAACTAGTATTGGTTCACTTTATATGGATTTTCTCACTTGGATTGCACAAGTTGTATATGTGATATACTTTTGTGCACTTGATTGTATCATGTTTGATGATACATGTTTTCTTGGTTAAGTGTATAGAATTAAACCATGGTTAAATTTATGATTAGGGTTTTATTTCCTTTTCTCATTTATTTATCTATTTATTCATTTTGGAAATAAATAAAAAGGCATAAAGAGAAAAATGGTGGCTAATTTTGTTTCATATTGAAGCTTCATGAAGCTTTGACCTAGTGACCATTTTTGTCTCATGCTTAACCCTAACCATTCCTTTCAACCATGATTAAATCTCTACACTTGACCATGGTTCATTAGATGATAAGTATTGATTTACTTTTCATTTTAATTAACTTATCATAACTATTTCCTTCTTCTTCTTCATTCTTCAAGTGAAGAAAGCTTGCCCCATCAATGGCAAGTGATGGAAATGAGTGAGAAATCCAATTCTAAAGTCTACCCACTTCCTATTTCTTCATCCTCTACCTCTTGCCAAGTAGTAGAGTGTGTTTCCTTCACAATTTTCATGACTTGGTGAAGGTGGAGCTTGATTCATCGATGCCTCGACGTAGATCATCTTCGGCATGGACATCGACGACCTAGCTCGCTTATTCTCCGACGAAGCCGACGCTTGAGCCCGGATTTGATTTGGACAGCGGAGAGGACCTCGTTGCGGAGCTATGGAGGTGGAGCACCGGATCTACAAAGGTTGTATTTCCGTATCTTGTAGTTAAGTGTTAACTAGTTAGCTTTTTCGCCTAGAAATCTAGCAAACGATCCGTAGTCGGGTCTCTCGGCACCCATAAATTTTTATATTGGCATGTTCGATGCCTTATGAGACCTCACTAGGATGCCTAGGAACCCTACAGTGGTATCAGAGACTAGCTAGAGCCTTAGGCGAAGTCCAGACGGAATTTGAAGTCCGAACGAACCCGGAACCCCAAACTAAACTTGCTCTCTGTACTTTTTCCAAAACAGTGCATTTTTCCATATTAAAATATTCAGTGAAATCAGCAGGAAATTTTAAGGAATACTGCAAAATTTTTGTTCCTGATTCCATCATTGCGCCGCGTTTCCGCGGCACGAGCCTGGCTCGTGCGGCGGAAACGCGGCAGTTTTGTCGTTTTACGCATCTAGTTTTGTACAGTAATTCCTCTTTTGCTGTGCTGATTTTCCTGGGATATTTTAATATTTATTATACAGTTGAGTTTTCAGGGGTTGTTTTGGGTTTTCATGAGTTCGATCGGATTATCAAATTTTGTCTGTGTGGATTTCCGGATAAATTTTAGAATATGTTAAAAAGTTCGACCGGATATAAATACCCAATTTTTCCCCTGTCGGGAAATTTCCAAGTGTTGGATTTTTCCGTAGTTTAACGACGTTCTAAGTAGTGCAAGTAACGCGATGGTCCCTTTAGAAGACAACAAACCTTAACTCGATTATGTGACCGTCTTGAACTGCCCTTTGAACCTTCGGGTTTGGGGCAGTACGGCGTGCCACATGTGAGGCGTTGGCTTGACCCTTCTACGGCTGGACCGTCGGTACTGAGGCACGAACTGAATGTTGTTAGACTTATTTCATGTGTTGATCTGTATCGGGAAAACTTGGGTGTTCGAATGTTCAATCGGAAAGTTTAACATTTTCTAATTATCTGGAATGGGATACAATAATTGGAATTCACAAGAAGTTATGAGATAACTGAATGAATGTTATAAACATAGCAATTTAGTCTCACTTGATCGGTTGCCACGGAATTTTGATGTGATCAAAAGTCCGTCGCAATCACGTAGCGTACGCGGATACTCGCCGGGTAAACTTAATAGACAGCCTCACCCCATAGCCCCGACCAAGTGACTGTGGGAGAACCCCGTCGCCGAAAGCATCCGTTCGGGTGCTCGCGGTAGCGGTGTTCCGCCTTGGTGCACTTCGTCGACGGTATCGGGGGTGCAGCCGCCTACTAAAGTTTGCGACGAGTATTCGATCATGATGTCGGGAATCTTGTTGAATTACCCGACTTGATATTGAAAAGAGTTTTCGATTTTGAGACTAAAATGCGGGGTTTATAATTGTTAGGCATGCGATGTCTAAAGAATTCATTTGGTCAGGCATGCGATGTCTGAAGAAATTGCGGATTCCAACTGTTGTAGTTTTACACTTTCTTTTCTGTGACCGTAAGTGTAATATGTGATATCGCCGGTTTCGTTGCTATATGTCAATGACAATTGGGATGCGCATGTTTACTTACGTTGATGACATGTGATGTTATGTGTTGCTGGATATGTTATATTGGATCGTCGTGTTTGAATAGCCGGGGGTTTTTATGTGAGATGAGTGTTTTTCATTTTCATTCATGTAAAAACTTGTATGTAATATTCTTTTATTGGGGCGCTTCCAGGTTGCGGAAGTTGTCACCGTTTGTATATTATTTACTTTTCCGCACTAGGATAGACCCAAGGAGGGGAGCACAAGTAACCGGGTTCTGGAGTCCAGTGGGAGACCAACTCGAGGAGTCGAGTCCGGGTCTCCTAACTCTAGAAATGGTAGGGTTGCTTGCCGCTCTCGTAGGGGTCTAGGGGTGTGGGTTTGGCTATTCATCGCGACCGTGGAATCCGTGTTTTATACTGGCTCGTATTGAAAACACGGACGTCCTAGTATATCCAATATTTCATATGATTCTTCTGCTGCGATATCTGTGATGTGATCATGTGATGTTCTATGATAGATACAGTATATAGTATATATGATTTATTATATAGACGTTACTTATGTTTTACACCCGCGCTAGCCCTGCCCCGCTCTGCCGTTAGTTACCTAACCTAACGGTGCACGAGGGGACATCGAGGCGAATGCGGATGGCATAAGTGTACGTCGTATTTATCTGTGATGTTTAGGTAATTAAATGATGGGACTTCATTAATGTGATTAATGAAATAAAAGAAACCTAAGATGTTGTAAAATCGAATTTCAAAATAAAACAGGTAGCTACAGTTCTTGCTTTGCATAGCTGTATATGAGATATATCCTGCACCTTATTCGATGAGGAAAGGACCGAGATCCCTTCACCGGGAGTGACTCCTTTAGCAATAACTGGCAGATGCTACACACTCGGTTTGTCTTTTGATTGCTTTTAAGTGTTTTTGTTTTGCACAGCGATATATATGATATATCCCGCACCTCATTCGACGAGGAAAGGACCGACGATCCCTTCACCGGGAGTGACTCCTTTAGCAAAACTAGAAAAGCCTCAAAAGCACTCCATTTTAAAATCATTTGATCCTACAACGATATCAAGTTCATTACGCAATAGATTTTCAGAAAAACCTGTCGTAGCCCTCCGTCATTTCAGATAAGTCCTATTTAGTATTCGTGCTACGTTTGTTGACCTCCGTCAAGGCGTAGTGTGCGGTAGCTAACTAGTATTTATCTGTTTATGCATATGATGCAGATTGAGTTAGGGTAGTCGTGCGGCCTTGTTGACCTCCGTCAAGGATCGTGCGGGTGGGTTTAATTCGATCAAGAAATGACGGGTTGAACTTGACTAGTAGCCTATGGTTTGTTGACCTCCGTCAAGGTCATAGGGTGCTGGGGGCAAAATATTATCGGGAATTTCAAGTGTTGAAATTTGCAATGAGATTGCATACCTTCTATGAGATAGTTGGATCCCGATACCCGCTGCGAGTAAGAGTTACTCCTGGGAGAGTTTTATACATTACAATTAGCCGATCAAGTAGGTGTCTAGAAAGGTGTCAACGGGGTTACGCCTCTGGGAAAATGAGGTTTACATTAATTAGGTTCGTGCGAAAGCACGGGGGACCTCCCTCAAAGTACCGACACTGGCCTGGCTGAAAGATTGGCGAACTTGTAGTGTGTAATTAATCCCGGCTAGTCTTTCCTTTTAGGGTTTGAAGGAAGATTTGATAAAAAGCAGTGGGAGCCATCCTGATTAGATAAAATAATAACCAATCTATTCTTGCAAGAGCGCACGCTGAGTGTTTTCTTCTCTCTCTCTCCAGGTAGCGACCATATCACGCCTTAATCAAGATAATAATACGGAATATTGACCGAACCCGCTTGTTATACTGAGCTGGGGAACGTTGGTCCCGCTCCAACTTATAATTGTTATAAGACCGAGCAGGAAATAGGGGATTACCAGAATTCCCGTGCCGCCCAAACGAAGAGAGTGCATGCTGATGCATCATCTTCGGGTGTGTTCATTACAGAGAACTGTTTCTCAGTATCCTTTACGTCCTGGGTATGTGATACCAGATCAGGATCCCAGATATGTAATCAGTTACATAGGGCTACAGAAAGGTAGAGAACTGAGAACGGGTGATAAGTTTCATGAGGCAGAAAACGGGGCAAGCGTTGCAGCCAAGTCTGTTGGTCACTGTCACCCTGTATTACCAATACATTGATTCTGAACGAATGTTATTAGATACCGAACCTGATATACAAAATCATATCGGTCTCTTTATTAGTAAAGAAATGATAAAATTTTGTATTGTTGGATAATGTTTTGAACATTTCATATATCAAAAGTTGATCGGTTCAGGCACGTTATCTAAAAGCATTAATGTTCTAAATCAAACTACAGTTCTTAGTATACAGAACACACAGAAGAAGAAAAGTTCAGAAATGAACGAATTCTTCTTGAGGTATTGTAGACTAGGTCAGATCAATGTGACCCGACTAGCTAGAGTTACATATAGATGCATATTTAAATCAGTTTGAATTTACATCTTGTAAAACTCGCCAGTCATGTCACAAAGATAAGATGACCATAGCTCCGTTTACTGGAAACAGAGAAAGTGTTAGTAAACTCTTGGGATGATACATGTTGATGTATGTAGGTCCCCAATCTACACATGCCAAGACCGGTTCTTTGTACTTCATTACATTCTCTGATAAATCTCTCAAGATTCAGACATATGTTCCTGTTGAAACACAAGTCCGAACCTTTTGAGATATTCACATAATATAAGTTAGAAGTAGAGAACCAAAATACGGGTATAAGTATTATGTCCTTTGATGTGATCAAGGAGGAGAATACTTGAGCACGAAATTCTTGGACTTTTCTAAAGGAGAATGAGATTCTCTCTCGGCATTACTCCTCCGTATACACCATAGCACGATGGTATATCGGGGCGGAGCAATAACACCCTATGTGATAAGGTGTGCTCTATGATGAGTACTACTGAGTTACCTATTTCCTTTTGGGAGTTATGCGCTTGAGAAGTTGCATACCTATTGAACAGGGTTCCAATCAAATCAGTTGCCTACCATTTCATATGTGATATGGAAAGGGAAGAGCCCATATCTTAAGCTAGTTAAGATTTGGGGTTGTCCGGCCTACGTCAAAAAGCAAAATCCGGACAAGCTCGAGGCAAGGTCTGTAATGTAGAACTGGAAAGGTTCCAGCTATACAAACTACAGAAGATGATTTGATAGAACCAAAGGATTCAATAGTTACCAACGAGCCTCGGCCTCTCCGCCGATCTAGTGAGGTTCCTCACCCGCCTGAGAGATACTTCGGTTACTCTATGACAGTGGGAGCGAGGATTGTATCTTGAGATGATGACCCAAATAGTTTCGAGCTGGCCATCAGGAGTAAGACTCTATAAGAATGGCTGGATGCTTAGCGATCTGAGATGGAATCCTTATACACCAACAAAGTATGGACTTTGGTTGCTATATCTGAAGGGTTAAATCCCCATCAGGAGCAAGTATATCTTGAGAAGATTACTTGGTGTACATGGAAAAGTTGAGACTTTCAAAGCTAGACTTGTTAAAGGTTTTCGTCATCGACCAGGCGTGGATAATGATGAAACCTTTTCCAATATCTATGCTTAAGTCCATCCAGATACTACTTGCCACGGCCACATACCATGACTACGATATCTGGCGGTTGGGTGTCTTGACTGCTTTTCTAAATGATGATTTAGAAGAGTGTGTCTATAAGTACACAGCTAGAGGGCCTCGTAGACAGTGGGAGCAACGGAAACGTGTGCAAGATTCTTTATAGGATAAAGCAGGCATCGCGGAGCTGGAACATCTGTTTTGATGCATTAGTCAAAGAAGTTGACATCATCAAAATGGTAGATGAACCTTGTATATACAAAAAGGTAGTAGGGAGTATGGTGGTGATCCTCGTAGAGTACGTGGATGACATACTCTTGATAGGGAAGGAGTTTCCGATGCTACGCTCGGTCAATCTCCGCTTATCATAATGATTCTCCATATAGGATCAAAATGATACCTCCTAAATCCTGAGTTTTGGATCTATAAGATTGATTTAAATGGATGTTAGGATTCTCACTAGTTGTAGTGAGGTGGTATCAATCGATCCTGGGGAGAATCAATGGAAGGGTTCCAAGGTGATAAAGACGACTGAATGTCAGTCGTAGGCATTGTCTTTACCCTCAGTAAAGGGACGGTATGTTGGAAGAGTTCCAAGCTAGATACCGTGGCATACTAGACGATAAAGGCAGGATACATCGCTACTTAAGATGCTACCAAAGAGGCTGTTTGGGTGTATAATGGTTCATGAGATGAACTATGTTCCTCCCATTGTGTGACAATGGACTTGTGGCTTATGCCGAGGAACGCCGGTCCCATCAGTGATCCAGACTTATTCTAAGGCAGCATCGCCTGATCATGGAGATAGTTGATCTCCAGGGTGATCGAGGTTAGGAGAGTAGATTCAGAGGACAACACAGCGGATCCACTCACAAAGGCCTGTTCCCAGAGAGAGATTTTTATGGGATGGTTGAGTATGAGATACTACAACCACTGCTACAGATGGCCCTAGTGCAAGTGGGAGATTGTTAGTTATATGTATGCCCTAGAGGCCATTACTGTACATAGGATGTATATTGTAGTGGATGCTGGGACGTATATAGGGAGGACTTTCTTGCTCGACATGATAGTATGCTATCTGGTTGAACTTTACCTTAACGTGTATACTGATTGTCTCTCTGTTACATGTTGGTAAAGCCCTTAGGATCTGTACTTGACTACCTGGACTATGATGCGGATCATACTAGTGGGGACATGGTAGTCCATAAGTACATCCTTCAAAGTCCCTAGTCGTGGGTGTATCGAGACGGGGCATCGATATACCAGAGTAGACTAGCGTATACCTTCTCGACCCATACAGATGGGCGATGGATGATCCCATATCCATTGGTGTTTGACATCAGAGATGATATACGGGTGCTCAGTAGAGACTGGGTACACTGGACGGACTCGCCGAGAACTCCCAGATGGTATTATACCTCACGTCAGATGGCAGTTCTCTGGTGACACTGGTACAGAGTAGTCTGTTGACCCGAGATCGTCATAGAGTCTTGTGTGGTTCCCACTGTGCTTTGATTTCCATCTTACCACGTCCAAGAGGGCGTGCAAAACGGTGGTTTTTGGGTACAGTCCCGAGTCACATGGAGGCAATGAGCGATAGGAGGGGATTCGTCTCTCCCGGTATAGGGAGTTGATGTTGCGCTGTGTTCGATTGGCTATAACAGGAAATCCCTGGCCAGGGTTGCTGAGATTTACTGGTAAGTGTTACCAGTAGTTTCTCGAATTGTTATAGACCTCATATCGACACGACTTTTCGAGCTATTGGGGTCTGACGTTTACCACCCCTAGGCGAGATATGCGACATATCAGACGATCAGACCGGACTGTACGGTAGTGTTACTGGTTGGATTCACTGGAGTGTGAGCGGGCTTGCTCGTCGATCTTCAGATCGCTCAATACCCGGGTGGCCGTTACGTTTAGCAGACCGCTTGCGGCTTGTGGGTGTTTGATATGATCATCATCTGCTGCCGGCGTATTGACGAGTCTTTAGAGTCCTACACAGAGGTTTCCTGGCTCAAGCGAAACGAAATAGGAGCGCATATGAGATATGTGCGGGACCGAGAATGATAATGGTATGTGATACCGTATTCCATTCTCGCGATGAATGTGTCGAATGGTTGTATGCGATATAACCTAGTTATCAAATCAATGATTGATTCGATAAGCCGATACATTGGATACTAGTCGGTTATATATGATATGACCGGATCATTGAATCAAGTGTTGATTTAATGATTTAATGCATAATTATATATTAGATATATTACTTTGCACTAACTAGTATTGGTTCACTTTATATGGATTTTCTCACTTGGATTGCACAAGTTGTATATGTGATATACTTTTGTGCACTTGATTGTATCATGTTTGATGATACATGTTTTCTTGGTTAAGTGTATAGAATTAAACCATGGTTAAATTTATGATTAGGGTTTTATTTCCTTTTCTCATTTATTTATCTATTTATTCATTTTGGAAATAAATAAAAAGGCATAAAGAGAAAAATGGTGGCTAATTTTGTTTCATATTGAAGCTTCATGAAGCTTTGACCTAGTGACCATTTTTGTCTCATGCTTAACCCTAACCATTCCTTTCAACCATGATTAAATCTCTACACTTGACCATGGTTCATTAGATGATAAGTATTGATTTACTTTTCATTTTAATTAACTTATCATAACTATTTCCTTCTTCTTCTTCATTCTTCAAGTGAAGAAAGCTTGCCCCATCAATGACAAGTGATGGAAATGAGTGAGAAATCCAATTCTAAAGTCTACCCACTTCCTATTTCTTCATCCTCTACCTCTTGCCAAGTAGTAGAGTGTGTTTCCTTCACAATTTTCATGACTTGGTGAAGGTGGAGCTTGATTCATCGATGCCTCGACGTAGATCATCTTCGGCATGGACATCGACGACCTAGCTCGCTTATTCTCCGACGAAGCCGACGCTTGAGCCCGGATTTGATTTGGACAGCGGAGAGGACCTCGTTGCGGAGCTATGGAGGTGGAGCACCGGATCTACAAAGGTTGTATTTCCGTATCTTGTAGTTAAGTGTTAACTAGTTAGCTTTTTCGCCTAGAAATCTAGCAAACGATCCGTAGTCGGGTCTCTCGGCACCCATAAATTTTTATATTGGCATGTTCGATGCCTTGTGAGACCTCACTAGGGTGTCTAGGAACCCTACATATCTTAAGAAGATTCCTTGGTGTACATGGAAAAGTTGAGACTTTCAAAGCTAAGACTTGTTGCAAAAGGTCCTCATCATCGACCAGGTGTGGATAATGATGAAACCTTTTCTAGTGTCTATGCTTAAGTCCATCCGGATCCTACTTGCCATTGCTACATACCATGACTACGATATCTGGCAGTTGGGTGTCATGACTGTTTTTCTAAATGGTGATTTAGAAGAGAGCGTCTATAAGTACACAGCTGGAGGGCTTCGTAGACAGTGGGAGCAGCAGAAACATGTGCAAGTTGCTTTACAGGTTAAAGCAGGCATCGCGGAGTTGGAACATCTGTTTTGATGTGGTAGTCAAAGAGTTTGACATCATCAAAATGGTAGATGAACCTTGTATATATAAAAAGATAGTAGGGAGTATTATGGTGATCCTCGTATTGTACGTGGATGACATACTCTTGATAGGAAAGGAGTTTCCGATGCTACGCCTGTTCAATCTCCTCTTATCACAAGGATTCTCCATATAGGATTAAGGTGATACCTATTAAATCCTGTGTTTTGGATCTATGAGATAGATCTAAGTGGATTTTTGGATTCTCACTAGGTGTAGTGAGATGGTATCAATCGATCCTGGGGAGAATCACTGGATAACTTCCAGGGTGGTAAGGACGATTGAATGTCAGTCACAGGCATTGCTTTTACTCTCAGTGCAGGGACGGTATGTTAGTAGAGTAACAAGCTAGATATTGTGACAAACTAGACGATAAAGGCTGGATACATCGCTATCAAGGATGCTACCAAAGAGGCAGTCTGGATGTATATTAGTTCATGAGATGAACTTCGTTCCTAACATTGTGTGACAATAGAGTTGCGGCTTTGGCCTAGGAACCCCCGTCCCATCAGTGATCAATACATATTCTTAGGCAGTATCACCTGATCATGGAGATGGTTGATCTCCAGGGAGATCGAGGTTAGGAGAGTAGACAAAGAGGACAACAGGGCGGATCCACTCACAAAGGCCTATTCCCAGGAGAGACTTTTATGGGATGGTTGAGTATGGGATACTACAACCACTGCTGATTGTTGGGTATGAGATACTACAACAGATGGCCCTTGTGCAAGTGGGAGATTGTTAGTTATATGTATGCCCTAAAGGCCATTACTGTACATACGATGTATATTGTAGTGGATGCTTGGACACATATAGGGAGGACTTTCTTGCTCGACATGATAGTATGCTATCTGGTTGCTCTTTATCTTAACATGTACACTGATTGTCTCTATGTTACATGTTGATAAAGCCCTTAAGATGAGTACTTGACTACCAGGATTATAATGCAGATCATACTAGTGGGTACAGGGTAGTTGATAAGTACATCCTTCAAATGTTCCTAGTCGAGGGTGTATCGAGACAGGACATCGATATACCAGAGTAGACTAGCGTATAGCTTCTCGACCCATATAGATGGGCGATGGATGATCCCATATCCATTGGTATTTAACATCATAGACAGTGTACGCATGCTCAGTGGAGACTTGGTATACTGAACGGACTCGCCGAGAACTCCCAGATGGTATTATACCTCACGTCAAATGGCCGTTCTCTAGTGACACTGGTACAGGTTAGTCTGTAGACCCGATATCGTCATAGAGTCTTGCGTGATTCCCACTGTGCTTTGATTTCCACCTTACTACGTTCAAGAGAATGTGAAAAATGATGGCTTTTGGATACAGTCCCAAATCACATGGAGGCAATGAGCGATAGGAGTGGTTTCGTCTCTCCCGGTATTGGGGGTTGATGTTGCACTGTGCTCGATTGGCTATAACAGGAAGTCCCTGGCCAGGGCTGCTTCAGAGATACACCGGTAAGTGTTATCAGTAGTTTCTCGATCCGTTATGATCCTCATATCGACACGACTTATCGAGTTACCGGGGTCTGACGTTTACCACCCCTAGACAAGATATGCGACATATCAGACGAAGAGACCGGACTGTACGGTAGTGTTACTGATTGGATTCGCAGGAGTACGAGCATGCTTGCTTGTTGATCTTCTAATCGCTCAATACCTGGGTGGCCGTTACGTTTAGCAGTCCGCTTGCGGCTTGTGGGTGTTTGATATGATCATCACCTACTGCCGGCGTATTGACGAGCCTTTAGAGTCCTACACAGAGGTTTCCTGGTTCATGCGAAATGGAGTAGGTGCACGTATGTGATATGTGCGGGACCGAGATTAATGCGTGTATATGATACCGCATTCTATTCTCGCGATTAGTGACAACGTAGGTTATATATGATATAGCCAAGTTATCGGATCAAGTGTTGATTCGATAAGTTGTTACATTTGATATTAGTTGGTTATATGTAATATAGCCGGATTATTAAATCAAGTGTTGATTTAATAATTTAATGTAGAATTATATATTTAATATATTAACTTACATTAACTAATATTTGCTCACTTAAGTAATTATTTTTCTCACTTATGATACATTGATATATATGTGATATATGTTAAATGTATTGTTTTCTTTTTGTACACAAAATATATATGTGATTTATATTGTTGTGTCATGCTAGGTTACACTTGCAACATGTATGTATGAGACTCACACCATGCTAGGGTTAAGTTAGGGTTTATATTTATTTCAAGAATATTCAAAATTGTGGAGATATTTGTCATGGTTCAAAGCTTGTAGAAGCTTGTGGTCTTCATTGACTTAGTCCACTCCTTTGTCTTGCTTAAGATATTTCTTAACCCAATCCTTAACTCATAGCTATGGTTTATTCTTTACATGGGTTAGGCATGACACTAACTCACCCATGGTTGAAATTCTAATCTCACTCTCTCATTCATTTTCTTCATCATTTCTTCTTCTTCCTCAAGAGAAAAAGCTTGCTAGTTTTTTCTAAGTGATGAAATCTCGTGAGAAAAATAAAACTAAAGAGAGCCCACTTCCTACTTCATCATCCTCTACTACTTGCCGTTTAGTTTAGGGTGTTTGCTTCACTAATCTCACCATTAGTGAAGAGATTGCATGAGCTAGTGTCTCCTCGACGTAGATCCTCTTCAGCCTCGAAGACTTTGATGCAAGCTTGTTCATATCTTCATAGGAGCCTTTCTAGAGTCCGGGAGTTCGTGATCGCAGCGAAGGGACTACTACACGGAGCTATTGAAGTGAAGGACCGGTCTACGAAGATTGTATTCCTTCTTCTTTTTAGTTTGTAAAGTGTTTACAATCTAGAAAACCCTAAGTCTCTAGTTCGATCCTCGTTAGGGTTCTTTAGCTCTCTAGAAAATTTTGAAATAGCATGTTCGATGCCCTAGTAAACAACGTGAGGGTGCTATGGAACCCAACATAAATGACGGGTAGAACTTGACTAGCGCTTATAATTTGTTGACCATAGTTAAGGTCATAAGATGCTAGGGGTGAAAAAACTATATCGGGAAATTCAAGTGTTGAAATTTGCGATGAGATTGCATACCTTCTATTTGATAGTTGGATCCCGATCTCACTATGAGTAATAGTTACTCCCAAGAGAATTTTACACTTTTCAATTAGCTAATCCAGTAGGTGTTTAGAAAGGTGTCAACGGAGTTATGCCTCTAGGGAAATAATGTTTATTTTAATTATGTCCGTGCGAAAGCATGGGAAACCTCCCTCGGAGTACCGACACTGGCCTGGATGACCGGTTAGCGAACTTGTATATTGTAATTAATCCTGGCTAATTTTCTTTTTAGGGTTTGAAGGAAAATTTGATAAAAGCAGTCGGAGACATCATTTAGATAAGATAAATAACCAATCTAATCATGCAAGAGCTTTCTCCGAGTGTGTTCTTTTCTCTCTCCTAATGGTAGATATCAATGATGGGACTCAAGCTTTTACTAGAGAAATATAAACTGACAAGACCTAATTATAAAGACTGGCTGAGGAACGTGAACATTGCCCTTACTTATGATAAGGTTGCATACATCCTCACTACTCTGTATGTCGATGTCGCGCTCCCCGCGGTTTCACGGGGAGGTAGAATATTTAAAAAACGATTTTTCAAAACTTGTAACACCGACTTGAACTCCAGGATCGTTGCTAAACCCTAACTAGCTAACTTGCTATGAGGTTAACTACTAAGATAGGAAGTTATACCTCACGATACATGTCCTTCGGGTCTTCTTTGCTGTCCTCCTCCTCATCATAAGCTCCGAGGATCGTAATGGATCGATGCTTCCTCATCGGCATTCTCGAGTCAAAGACGATCCATCCGAGAGTCTATAGTCCGAGCTCCAACCTTAAATCTGAGGTAACTAGGACATCTAGTTCGCTAAACTGGATAGTCTAGATGATGTAGAGAGTGTAGATGGATTAGTGTGTCTCCATTAGCCTTAGGTTTCTCAACATATGAGACATGAAAGGCTAGATGAAGAATAAGGAGACTTGAGGAAGTGAGAGTGTAGAGAGAGCTCATGTGAAGAAGGCTCAAGTGTGAAGAATAATTGAAGCATACAATAATTCATGAGATAAAATATCTCACAAAATATCAAGCATGGTTCAAAATATCTAAGTGGTGAGTCATGCTTTGAGCCATGCTTCAATTAATGCAAACCTTCACCTCATTTCCTCCACCTCATTAATCTTTAATCAAAAAAGAATAAAACCCTAATGAGGCATCTATTTCTAGAAGCTTTCTCAAGTAAATTACGAGAATGCCCCTCATCCGTATATACATACCCGTATCCGCATTCCGAAGAATACGAATACAATGATACGAAAATAACCCATCAATATAATACTAGGATCCGGCATAAATCAAAGCCCACTAGTATTATCCACCCGAACATCATACATGCACAAGTACACGTGATCGAAGCCCTGCCTTAAAACCATACGGCCTCTACATCTTTGCCCGGTGCAGGAAAACCCTTTGTGTGGGACTCTAAAGACTCGACACAACGCTTGCAGTGGGTTTAACCACAAGCCGTAAAAGGTACTAGTTGCACATAGTGGCTACCCAGGTATCTGTCGATAAGAAGGTCCATGAGCAAACTCATCCGAACTCCTACTGAGCCTATCTGTGACAATCTCCATACAGTCCGGTCTGTTCGTCTAAGAGTATTGCATATCGGGCCTAGGGGGGCGGTAATCGTCAGACCACTAAGAGCGCAATAAGTCGTGTTGGAGTGTAGCCCAAAACACCCTGAGAAACTACTGGAGTACCTACCAGTAAATCTCGCTTGCCCTGGCCAAGGAATTTGTGTAATGGCCTTCCGAACACAGCGCGATATCAACCCCAAATACTGGGAGAGACGAATCCTATCTAACCGCCACTGTCTCCAAGTGCTTCGGGACTTCACCTAACTACTACCTGTTTGCACGACTCCTTTGAGCCGTGGTAGGGGTAGTAATCTAAGAACAGTGGGAACACGCTCGAGGCGAAGTAGCAGTGTCAAGTCGATGGACTAAGCTGTACTTATGTCACCTGGGAACTGCTACCCGACGATAGGTATATGATTGATCGTAAAAACTGTTGTGTGTACTAAATTGTGATAAAAATGATATGAAAAGTATAATCACAACCAAAGAATTTATAACCACAATCAATAACGGTGTCGATGTAGCTCGTTAATGAGTACGAGTCGTCAACTGAGATCCGTGTATTTATTCGTTCTTGCTTTAGTTGAGTCGAAAGAAAATAGTAAAGAAAAATTCAAGAAGATCAATCAAGATTTAATTGAGTTGTCATTTCTAGAAAATCAAGAAAAATGTTCGAGAATTAGAAATCAAGAAAGTGTCCAAAATCAATTTTAGTTTATCAAGAATATGTAGAATAGCTTGTAGGATTCGATAGGAATTAGTAGCAATAATGAATACTAAAATTGACTAATCTTATCTATTGATGAATTATAGATAGAATGATGATGTTGAATGAAGATTAAGGATCTTTTAAAGAAACTAGGGTTTCTCCTTCACTAGGGTTTCTTCTTCACCATCCCTTGTCTTTTCATTGATCATCATTCAAATCTAGCTTCTAGAAATGAGAATAATCAATCATTTAATCCAAAATTGCAATGAAATTATCAAGAATGGTTATCTCTCTCCCAATTTGGTCATTTGACGATTCTTTTTCCTAAAGTTCATAATTCTTATAAGACATAAGATTAGTTTAGGATTTCATCACCATTTGATCTTTCGAATTCCTTCAAATCCTTAACAAGCGGAGATTTCACTCACGCATCATGAAAATAAAAGAATCGAGAATTAGGAATTTCATAATTCGAGAATTTAAAGAAAGCTAGAATTAACAAATGATCACCTTTATTAAATTGACGTCTAATTACACTTTCCCTCAATTCGAGGTTACAAGATTTGCTCTCGATCTCTCCCTTGAAGAGGTAACTATTCCGTCGAATTTCGCTTTGCTCGATCTCCGTGAAACTTGGACCCATCGAGGATATCGTGCTCTCGATGAAGATCGTCTTCGCGTAAAGGATCTTTGATGTCTTCACTCAATGTTGTTCTCAATGAATCTTGAATTGGAATTGGATCTCAAGTTGTGTAGAAAATTGTTCAACCCCTTCAAATGAAGGCTTAGTTCCTTTATATAGCCCTTCACCAATCATCCACTAGAAGCTAGGTCAATCTTCCCCGAGAAGCTAGGTAGTTATAGGGAAACTTCTAGAATAAGGTAGTTATCAAGCTTCCTCAAGAAGCTAGGCTGTTGGAGGGAAGTTTCCAGAACAAGGTTGTTACAGTGGAGTGTCTTCAACAAGCTAAGGAGCTCTAGGGTAGCTTTTGGAGAAATGTCGTCACCGGAGCCCACAACTCGGTCGCGGATTCGGGGCGGATCAGCTTGACTCGGCCGCAGTTCTGCGGCAGTTTGGTGAGTTTGTGGCTTCAAAATTTTTGTGTTGTTTGGTGTTGGCATATGGGTCTTCAGGTGATATCTGTAATCTTTTTATCTCTTCTGAATCACTGTCAGATTTTATCTCTTTGATTTGCTGCATTTTGTTGGCGAATTTGCTATTCTGATATCTGTCCTGAGGTAGTTTTCTGCACACAATCTCAATGAAGAATGTTGGAGATATAGGATATTATGCGTGACATAATAAACATACAATTTCCTTCCAGAGTGTTGAATATAATGTATAACACGCGGTAATTGATATTTTCCTGACGAACTTGTAATACGTGTTATATTTATAACAAACATCCTTAGATGATTAAAAAAGTGAGAAAATTGTTATGTTCAAGATTGCAATATTTTCGACTGAACAAATTCCCCCAAACATGATTTTGATCGTCTCGAGAAAACTTCTTTTATTCAAGAGAATGAGAAAATAGAAAGAAAAAGAAAAACTAACTAGCACACTTTCGTAGGCAACACGATTGCACTGAGAACGTGCAACAAGCCTTTAAATCTCTAGGTGTCCCTAGTAGGAGGAGTGTTGTCTCCTGAGGGTTTTCAGCGGATTGCACCCACAAATTCCTATAATAAAAGGAAGACTGTGAAAGTTAAATATAAAGATAGGAATTATACAAGAAAGACCTTGAAAATCAGAGTTTCCAACTACACTAGCTTTTTGGTTGTCATGAGCCCTATCTTAATAGTCATGAAAAAATGTTAGAAATCATATCATCCCTCAATAAAACATCATCTTTATTCTTCGTTCCTACCTTTCTTCCAAACACCGATCATATACCCCTACGTGTGTGTAAAAGACATCCCTTACACTTGGAGAATTCAATTCATGCTATCATACTCTTGTCCATCTACCTCAGTACTTTTTATTCGGTGACTTTTATAGATGGAATAGCTCACACATTCTTCATGCGACCGTTAATACTTCTTGAGGTACTAACCGACCGATTACTAAATGTGCTAACATATTAGGCGTAATTAGTAATTTTCTCGTCTTGCAACACCTAAGGCTTAGCAGTGACTCCAAAACCAGTTGGTATAAGGCACTAGGTGATGAAGCACCCTCGCTATATTTTTTTATGCTTCCTTGGTGATTATAAAACCAGTGTTTATTTTCATCACCATTTTATACTTTTATGCTTCATTTATTATTTCATCGTACATTGGCTTTTTAGACAAGAGCATTTCAAGGTATCCTCTACTATCCCGAGTTTCAAGACGTGTGTAAGTGATTATAGTAGGGTATCAACTTTCAGATGTTTGGCTTCCAGAATAGGAACTAATTTTCAGACTTATTTTTATCCTCAGATTTGTGACTTCTTTCATCTAACTAACCCTTGGGACAACGGCTCATAACTACTTATTACCAGTTTCGTTTAAGAAAACATCTAACTTTCTTGGTTTTCTTAAATTCTTCCAATCTTTTAAATGTAATTTTCACTTTCTAATCTTTTATTATCAAAGAATTTTTATTTTTTTTTAAAATTTTGTGCTTATGCAAAGTGTAATGCAAAGTGATGCGTAAATAAGCACAAACCTCTCCTAAACCTATTTACAGCAGTGTCCTCGCCGTTGTCTCTTTTAAATCTCAAAAACCTGTAGGCTTGGGAGGAAAAGTTATTAACGGGGATAAGAATAAGTAAATGTGAAAATCCTTCCCTAAACTTATTTTTGGCTCACAATTTTGAGGACAAATTTTATTTTCAAGAGCCAAAAATATACCCCCCAAACTTGAGTTAAGCAATATTAAGCATTTTAAGAGGGGGTAAAGTTATTAGTCAATGCCAAGTTTTGCAAAGACCAAAAGTTAATACCAACCATTCAAATATTTTATCAATGTAATGCGCCGGTTGGTGGAAGAACATGCCATGTAGAGCTAAGAAGAAGTAGGGAAGAAACAAGAGGTGGTATGGAATGAAATTGCATCTCGATTTGGAGAGACGACATAATGATGATGATGGATTACTCGCATTCTTATAATTGTCAAGAAGAAGGGGTGGTGGTTCATCTTCTTTGTTTTGGGGTTGATTCATCACAGCTCCCGTGTCTGCTAAGAATGCGAGTTCATCAGCGAAAATTTCTTTAAAACTTTCATCGATACCCCAAAGAATATTCTTATTTGAAAGAATGGGATGATACTTAGACTCCATAACAGGTTCATAATAAGTGTTAGATGTTGACCCGGAAAACTCGAAAGAAGGGTCCGTATGTGTATAATACATAGCTGGATCAAACAACAACGTACTGAGGGAGTATGGATCTGTATCGTGAAGCTGTTCTAAATCGCTGCTGTCGACATCCATTAATTCGACAGAACATACTCGAGCATGAGGTTCGGAGGGTTGACTTCCCAACTTGTAAATGTTAAGCTCAATTGGCCTATTCCCGAAGGATAGGTTGATAGAACCGTTTCGACAATTGATTACAGCATTTGAAGTCACAAGAAAAGGTCGACCTAGAATCACTGGAATTTGGTTCCGTGGGTTCGCTACAGGCTGTGTATCTGAAACAATAAAGTTCACAGGGAATATAAATTCCCCGACTTTTATCAACACATCCTCAAGCTCACCCCTAGGTTTGGTGATAGATCTATCGGCCATCTGTAAAGTGCATTGCGTTGTTTTTAATTCTCCGATACCCAATTGCTCATACACAGTATATGGAAGCAAGTTAACACTAGCGCCTAAATCGAGTAAAGCGCGATTGATATTTTTACCCCCAATAGAAATAGAGATTGTAGGACAGTTAGAGTCCTTACGTTTCTTGGGTAATTGCTGTATAAAAGCTGTGCTTACATTACTCGACATGAATACCTTTTTGGGCACTTGACTTTTTCTCTTCCTAGTGCACAAGTTCTTAAGTATTTTCGCATAAGCCGTAACTTGTTGTATAGCATCTAAGAGAGGGATGTTTACGAACCTGCTTAAACATATCCACAATCTTCTCCATTTGTGCGTTAGGTTTGTTGGCCCTTAATCTGTTTGGAAATGGAGCTTTATCAATAAGGGTGGGGTCCAACATATATGGAGAAGTTTGTGGGGGTGGAAAGGATGAAGTGGGTGGAGGGTTCGAGCCTAGGGTAAAACGGAGAATAGGCTTGGAAGAAGAAGGTAAACTAGACGAAATAGGGCAAGAGGTAGAAGTGGAAGCCGGGGTTTCAATTGATTCCTCATCATTATCAATATCAATCTGTTCACCGACTTGGTTATTCAGCACTCTTCCAGATCTCAACGTGGTAAGTGCATTCACATTATACTGTGAGTACCATGGATTCGGTAAGGGTTGAGATGGAAGTTTCCCTTTCTCTCTAGCACTCATTGCGGCATTCAACCGTGCAATTTGTGCTTCTATCGATTTAATACTCTCACCGTGGGAGACAGTGTTTTGAAGTAATGTTTGGATGGAATACATTAAAATATCATTCGTTTGCATAGAATGTTTAATGAACATGTCGAGTGCAGAGGGTTTATCGGTACCGGCAGATGAAGGATCAAAGTTATTGGCCGGGTTTTGTAAAACTTGCGGTTGAAAGGGGTGCTGAATCAGTTGTGGTGGTTGCTGTTGTTGTGGAGGAAGTCTTTGATAATTGCTTTGGAACTGGTTTTGATTTTGGTGTTGGTTCCAAGCAAAATTAGGATAATTCCTCCAACCCTGATTATAAGTGGAAGAATAAGGATCGTTTCTAGGTTGCTGCTGAAAAGCAGCATGAGTGTGCTCTTGACCTTGAAACGGTACATTCAAAGGACATTCTTCCGTCAAATGTGATGGATCGGAACAGCATCCACACACGGTTTTAGGGAACGTGAATTGGTTTAAGGAGGCTGAAGAGAATTTGTTTTCTATAGCATCGAGTTTTCTTTGTATCGCAGCCATTTCAGCTCTCAATGTGATGGAAACATCGAGCTGATGGTTACCTTCCTCATACGATGGTGGTCTAACGTTTTCCTATTGCATAGTGTTTTCAGCAAAATCTTCCAAGAATTTCCAAGCTTCCACATCATCTTTAGTCATGAACTTGCCTTGACACATGATTTCAAGCGTCTGCTTTGTCGAAAGAGTAATGCCCTCATATATAATGCGGCAAAGATCCCATCTACTGATTCCGTGATGAGGACATTGGATAAGAAGTTCCTTAAATCGTTCAAAGCATTTCCAAAATGGTTCATTGGGAAGTTGGGTAAATTGGTAGATCTCGCTTTGAACGCGGGCTGTCTTATGATTGGGATAAAATTTCGTAAGGAATGCTATAACGAATTCATCCCATTTTGAAATGGAATGTGCGGGTGTGTTATAAAGCCACTTCTCGGCTAAATCGCGCAAAGTAAAAGAGAGAAGACGTAAACGCATAGCATCCACAGAAAGTTGTGAAGTGCCCATCATAGCACATATGTTTTCAAATTTGTTTATAAAAACATATGCGTCTTCGGATTCAAGCCCGTGAAATTTTGGCAACAGTTTGATGAATTGAGGTTTGATTTTGAAATTATCCCCATTGGTTCTTGGAATAGAAAGACAAGTAGGAAGAGGACCACGTGTAGGGTAGCATCTCTCTTGGAGAGAAATGCACGGTGGATTTTGCGCACCTGCGGGCGGTGGCAGAGTGATGCTAAAGTTTGATGGATAACCGTCCATCTCGGTGGATGTGGTAGTGGGTGAAGAAAAATAAAATGTAGAATTACCGACTTCGGAGTCGATAGGAGGAACGCGGACAAGATGGGCACTAGAATCCCGTGTCCAGCCAAGCATGCACTAACGGTTTGGCACAAGAGGCAGTGTTTGTGATAATTAGAGAAAGTGGTTTGTTTTAGTTTTTGGTGTGTTTTTGAAAAAGACGGATTTTAGAAAAATCACAAAAAAAATGCACAATCAACCCTAGATCTACGGTCACCTAAGTCAAGTCACTAGACCGCTCCTAGACTTCCAGAAGACAAATCGCAGGATAAATCCTCTACTGCCTCTTTATCCCTCCTGTGGCTAGGTAAGCGCCAGGTAAGTGGGAAGTTTCCGCTACGTAAGTAGCGGGCCTAATTAAGTAACCACTTTCCTTAGACACATTTTCCTTAGACACCACAAAAGAAATGCGGATAAGCAATAGATTACCCACGACCTTCTTCTGTCCTAATTGAGCACGACGGTCCTTAGAGTCTTGTATAGATATTTTTTAGTTAATGAAGCGTGATGCGGAAGCTAGTTTTGTGATTTTTGGGGTTTAGGAAGGGTAATGAAATCCCCCACCTAATCTGAATTTGGTCTTTACCCCATAATTTCCGTATTAAAATATGCAAAACAACCAATTTCAAGAAACGCAACAAGAATTTTATTTCTTAGCGGCGCTGCGAATTTTGCAAAGAATCCTGCAGAAAATTGTTATTTGACAAGATCAGAAAGACGAGAAGAGAACAGAGAATATACCACAGAAGTTGGAGGCTCTGAGTCACCTAAACGGCGGCGGAACCACCGTAAAAACTAGCGTTTAGCCGCGGATTCGCGGTTCATTGTGGGAATTAGGTTTTGAAAATTTTCTTTTAGCTTCCTGTACTCCTCTGGAATTTGTATAACTTCTCTGAATCTTGATATCACTGCTACAATAATTTCAGATGCCCTCGCAAAAATTCAAACACTAATCGTTAAGCACACGATGCGATTCTCGAATTAAACTTTTATGGAATAATAATGTTTCAACTCAAATTGCAAGAACGAACAAATTATGCATGCATCCCTGGCGACGGCGCCATTTGGCTGATCTTAAAAACTGTTGTGTGTACTAAATTGTGACGAAAATGATATGAAAAGTATAATCACAACCAAAGAATTTATAACCGCAATCAATAACGGTGTCGATGTAGTTCGTTAATGAGTACGGGTCGTCCACTGAGATCCGTGTATTTATTCGTTCTTGTTTTAGTTGAGTCGACAGAAAATAGTAAAGAAAAATTCAAGAAGATGAATTAAGATTTAATTGAGTTGTCATTTCAAGAAAATCAAGAAAAATGTTCGAGAATTAGAAATCAAGAAAGTATCCAAAATCAATTTTAGTTTATCAAGAATATGTAGAATAGCTTGTAGGATTCGATATGAATTAGTAGCAATGATGAATATTAAAATTGACTAATCTTATATATTGATGAATTATAGGTAGAATGATGATGATGAATGAAGATTAGGGATCTTTTGAATAAACTAGGGTTTCTCCTTCACTATCCCTTGTCTTTTCATTGATCATCATTCAAATCTAGCCTCTAGAAAAGAGAATCATCAATCATTTAATCCTAAATTGCAACGAAATTATCAAGAATGGTGATCTCGCTCCCAATTTGGTCATTGACGATTCTTTTTCCTAAAGTTCATAATTCTCATAAGACTTAAGATTTGTTTAGGATTTCATCACCATATGATCTTCCGAATTCCTTCGAATCCTTAATAAGCAGAGATTTCACTCATGCATCATGAAAATAAAAGAATCGAGAATTAGGAATTTCATAATACGAGAATTTAAAGAAAGCTAGAATTAACAAATGATCACCTTTATTAAATGGACGTCTAATTACACTTTCCCTCAATTCGAGGTTACAAGATTTGCTCTCGATCGCTTCCTTGAAGAGGTAACTATTCCGTCGAATTTCGCTTTGCTTGATCTCCGTGAGACTTGGACCCGTCGAGGATCTTGTACTCTTGATGAAGATCGGCTTCGCGTAAAGGATCTTTGATGTCTTCACTCGATGTTGTTCTCAAAGAATCTTGATTTGGATCTTGAATTAGAATTGGATCTCAAGTTGTGTCACTCAACTTGTGTAGAAAATTGTTCAACCCCTTAAAATGATGGCTTAGTTCCTTTATATAGCCCTTCACTAATCTTCCACTAGAAGCTAGGTCAATCTTCCCCAAGAAGTTAGGTAGTTGTAGGGAAACATCTAGAATAAGGTAGTTATCAAGCTTCCTCAAGAAGCTAGGCTGTTGGAGGGAAGTTTCCAGAACAAGGTTGTTACAGTGGAGTGTCTTCAACAAGCTAAGGAGCTCTAGGGAAGCTTCTGGAGAAATGTCGTCACCGGAGCCCACAACTCGGCCGTGGATTCACGGCGGATCGGCCTGACTCGGCCGCGGTTCCGCGGCTGTTTGGTGAGTTTGTGGCTTCAAACTTTCTGTGTTGTTTGGTGTTGGCATATGGGTCTTCAGGTGATTTCTGTAATCTTTTTATCTCTTCTGAATCTCTGCCAGATTTTATCTCTTTGATTTGCTGTATTTTGTCGGCGAATTTGCGATTCCGATATCTGTCCTGAGGTAGTTTTCTGTACACAATCTTAATGAAGAATGTTGGATATATAGGATACTATGCGTGACATAATAAACATACAATTTCCTTCCAGAATGGTTATTATAATGTATAACATGTGGTAATTTATATTTTCCAGACGAACTTGTAATACGTGTTATATTTATAACAAATATCCTTAGATGATTAGAAAAATGAGGAAATTGTTATGTTCAAGATTGCAATATTTTCGACTAAACAATATAATACCCACCAGTAGTTACCAACGAGTTCTGTCCAGTGTACTCATAACCCAATGAGCACTTACTTACTATCTCCAGTACGTGTACTAATGGCTGTGAGACAGACCATCTCCCATGCTGGGATGAGAAGCGTATACACTAGTCTACTCTGGAGTATTGATGCCCCCTCTCGATAATCCTACGACTAGGGACCTGTATAGGATGTGCTTATAGACTACCCAGCCCCCACTAGTATGACTGCCATCACAACGCTGGTAATCAAGCAAAGATCCTAAGGGCTCTACCAATAAGTTTAAGCGATATGATAAGAAACACATGCATATATTGAGGTAGAAACAAACCAGGTAGCATATTACCATTTCGAGCAAGACTGTTACTATATCTTTGTATATCCCAAACTTCTATTATATAATATACAAAGCAGCATGATACAATAATGGCCTCTAGGGCATATATCACTAACAATCTCCAACTTGCACTAAGGCCATGTATTGACATATCGCAGACCTAAGATCTCAAATAGCCACTTGAACTGTGTCTGAGGGATGGCCTTGGTGAGTGGATCTGCAGTGTAGTTCTCCGAATCTACTCTCCTCACCTCGATCTCCCGGCGATCAACGATCTCCCTGATCAGGTGGTACCGCCTTAAGATATGTCTAGATCTCTGATGGGACCTGGGTTCCTTCCCTAAAGCTATAGCGCCATTGTTGTCACAATACTAAAGTATTGGATCAACAATGGAAGGAACCACCTGAATTTCAGTTAAGAACTTCCTCATTCAAACTGCCTCTTTTGCGGCGTCACAAGAAGCGATACTCCGCTTCCATCGTCGAGTCAGCAACGGTGTCCTGCTTGGAGCTCTTCCAACAGACTGTCCCTCCATTGAGGGTAAAGACATAACCTGACATGGACTGGCGCTAACAGAACCAATTACCCGGATCTACCATTAACCCTATACTACCAAACCAGAAAGAGTTAGGAATGGTTATACCGAATTGATCTGTGTCCTTCGGTCTTCAACCACCTTCCCAAGCACCTAGAGGCCTCCTTGATGAAGCTTGATCTCTGGTCTCCCTCCATCGAAGATGATCCACCCGAGAGTCTATGAAATGAGCTCCAACCTTACATCCAAGGTAACTAGGGTACCTAGATCGCTACACTAGATACCGTAGAAGAAGTAGAGAGTGATGAATGATTAATTTGTCTCAAGACACCCTAGGTTTCTCAACACATGAGAGGGTTATGGTGGAGGTAGAAGAAGATACCATTAGGATGAGAGTGAGAGAAACTCAAGAAAAAGAATGGCTTAGTCTTTTGTTTGTTGTGTGTGTCATAAGAAATAATGGAGCCATCACAAATAAATATCTCAAGTCTCCAAAATATCTTAAGTCAACAAAAATATCTCAAGTCAACAAAATCTCACAACAAACAAAAACCATAAGCATGCTTAAATAGTAACCATGGGTCACTAATAAGCCATGGCACCAAAAATGCAATAAACACCTCATTCTACACCTCAATAACATTTTAGTCCAAAAAGGTCTAAACAATAATGAGGTGTAATCTTCTAAAAGTAATCTTATAAGAAATTACAAGAATACCCCTCATCCGTATATACATACCCGCATCCGTATTCCGAAGAATACGAGTACAATGAGACGAAAATAATCCAACAATATAATATTAGGATCCGGCTTAAACCAAAGCCCACTAGTATTATCCGTCCGAATATCATCCATGCACAAGTACACGTATGTGATCGAACTCTGCCGTAAAACCATATGGCCTCTACATCGTTTCGCCCGAAGCAGGGAAACCCACTGTGTGGGACTCTAAAGACTCGTCAATACGCTGACAGTGGGTTTAACCACAAGCACGTCAGCGGCACTAGCTGTAATGTTTTAGAAATCGTTATGAGAATTTTTCCGTTTTAGGGTTAAATTGTCGGTATTTTTTCGTTTTAACCCGACTTTGTTCAAACGACTATATAGACTTGCCAGCACCTAGTTTAGCTAAAATAAAGCTAGTGCGCAAGCTTTGGCGGTATATGGGACGTTTTGGTTCAGATAGAAGTTTTCCCAATTTTAGTCTTATTTTAATGCGGTATTCACTTTTTGGGAAATTTCTCTTTTGTAATCTTTTCCATAAATTAATTCTTAAGTAAACCAAACCTACATAATATCTAGATTCCTTGTGTGGACTAGGGATTTTAGATTAAAGGAAAAGGAAAGAATGCAAGAGGTGCATGAATGTGCATGTGAATGCATTTATTGCATTTAATGCTAGAAATTGCTAGGAAATTCCACACAAAACCCTCCCCTTCCTCACTTGGCCGAATCTTTCTCTCTCTCTTCTGCTCTTGATCGATTCCTTCTCCTTTTGCAACAATTCAAAGCTTTTAAATCTCCAAAATT
Source organism: Agapanthus africanus (assembly GCA_030015575.1). Lineage (NCBI taxonomy): Eukaryota > Viridiplantae > Streptophyta > Magnoliopsida > Asparagales > Amaryllidaceae > Agapanthus > Agapanthus africanus. The sequence continues at coordinate 308,144,796 of CM057347.1, read as the reverse complement.
CCCAAATATACTACAAAAATTGTAAAAATCTTGATTCTTGCTCTTTGATCACTTGGAAACTAGGAAAGCTTGGATCTTGTGAGCTAAAGTTGATAGGTATAATCCCTACACTGATAAATATGAGTTTTTATGTTCTATAGCTCGTTGAATATGGTTTAAAACACTTTCAATATCGATTAGTGCAATATCGGGTTTTTAGTGTTATTTTAGAGCCTCTGTACATGCTGTGATCTGGAAATTTTAGTGAGTGACCAAACAAATTAGTAGTGTTGTACTAGTGACCCTGGAGCACCACCTGAGACACGAGGACCACCCCACCGGCCGTGGCCGGCGACCCCTTTGGTGAATTCCGGCGACGCCGGTTTTGTAGGATGGTGCTGGGGTTTGGCTTTTGTGGGTAGTCGTCCGCTGTTGGTTAGGGGTGTTTGGTACTGTTTACTTTTTTTAGTAATTTTAGTATTAAAAATCTGGAATCGTTTACCCATAATCTAGTGTTTTGAATCCACGTATTACGTAATCCGACACGAATCGTGATCTGATGCAGCTGCTGTACTCAGTTTGTTTTAGTAGTGTTGCAACACACGTTAGCCATTAGACAGAGACTTGTGAGTTAGTTTAGTGTTGGTGCGTCGTTAAAAGTGTATTTTTACATTATATTAGTCGATTCTGAGATGTTTGCACTATTTTTCTGTTTGTGAATTTGTAGTGTCGCAAGTGGGGACTTCGGACGCCGCGAACAAGGGGAAGCAGGTGGTCGGATTTTCATAGCTGGAGACCATTTATGAGTAGATTTAACATCTACGGTGAAATCGCCCGTATGACGTTATGCGTCGGGGCGGATGTGATATGATAGCTGCATGTATTTGCATATTAGTTAATTATATATGAATGTCATTGCATAGCATTATCTGTTGTACTTGACTAGTGCCTTTAGATATAACACATTACTGACGGTTCATGTTGCACGAGCACTAAATTGTATGCTACACCCACATCGTCAGTAATTGCCTTGACACGTACAAACCACCTACATACGTGATATGGTAGTGGATAGGGATAGTGGAGGTAGTAACTCTTATTCCTTTGTGCATATGAGATATTGTCGACACCTATATACGTGTTATTATGTTTGAGATGGATAGTTAAGATAGTAACTCTTAATCCATTTCACGTATACCTTACTATAGCTACTTGTACATCTTGTATACATATTGACATGTACACCCACATAGTCTATTACAGCTACATGTATATCATGCACATATATTGACATGTACACCCGCATATTCTATTACAGTTACATGTATATCATGCACACATATTGACATGTACACCCGCATATTCTATTACAGTTATATGTATATCATGCACACATATTGACATGTACACCCGCATATTCTATTACAGTTACATGTATATCATGTACACATATTGACATGTATAACCGCATATTTTCGCTTCAGTCGTATGTACCCCAAGTGGTATTGTTTTGATAGGTGATATTGAGTTGTTGATCATTGCGCTTATGAAATGCATCATATATACTTGCTTACATGTAGATACTTAAACCTTGATACACTTACATGTACACCACATATGATGCTGCACTTGTTTTTCGAAGGATTTTGGGAACCGCATGATATATTTTAAAGATGGATTCATTTAAAAGAGAGGATTTCCCTTGATATGCTCATATTGTTGTTTTATGTTGCATATATCAGTTTTTCAAAGATTTACGCATTGAGATATGGGTTTCATATGATTTATGGATTTGACAACCGTGGGGGTATTTCAAGAAAACTATGTGTTGTTTGAAAACCCGGTTTCTTTTGATATGATATTTCAGTGCGTCCACCATGTGATTTCTCGGTTCTGAGATTTGGCTTGTGATACCCGATTCGAGGAGCGAGAGGCACCGCCTGCGGGTACATGGTGGACCCAATATAGTACCCCGGGGCGAGTGGTGATTTCGTGGTGTAAACGATAAGCCTGGCGGTGGGACCACTACCTACCGGTGATAGTATTTGGTCTCGGCGGTTATCGTGGGGATACCGACCGGAGTGAGGTATGACATATCGTCAGGGCCAGTCGTGGTGACGGCGCCTGAGTTATGGGGATTTACGTGTCGATGCTATACACGGGTTTTCATGATATTTCGGGTGTCGATGTTAGACACTCAGGTTCCATGAGACTTACAGGATGTGAGGGCCTATTTGAGGATGCGGTGCCTGAGGATTTGGGATTTGATGTGTTAGAGAGGGACACTGGTGTTTTTCCATGCTGATGATTTTGCATGAGATTTTATTATATCATCCCATACACTCAGGATTATATTTTGATATGCATTGTTTCATGTAGTTGTAGTACCCTGATGATGTACCTTTACATGATTGTTGCATATTCACTTATCATACTTATGCTATCGCATTACATGTGATAGATAAATCGTTGTTCATGCATACTTGCGATTACAGTATGATATTGATTACTATTCATGAGTTGGCAACTCACCCCCGTTGTGCGACAGTGTTTTGCAGGACTTACCCTCAGAGTAGTCGCGGCTGGGCGTCTTATCATCTCTACTTTTGCGGATACCGTTACGTTAGGCAGTAAGGCCTTTGCTTTTAGGTGGGTTTGCGGTTATCTGCTTGTACATTGTATATCTTTTTGTTGGATCTGGTATTCTCCATCTACCACTATTTGTACATGACTTAGAGACGACTTGTGAGAATTTGGTGTTGTATTATTTTGGTGACTTTGGGTGCCGTGCTCGTGGGAGCCGATTTTGTTGAAAAGTTTACTTCTTATTATAGTCGTTTCTTTGATATTTCTTCGCTTCGGCGTCGTATACATGTTGTGGTGATTGTCTCCGCCGTTGGGCGTGATTTTTCTCCCGTTTGGGATGCTATATATATTATCTGTGCTGTTCCCGTTTTCGGGGCTAGTTTTTACAAAGGAGGTGCTGCCGAAATTTTCAAGAAAGAAAATTAGAGTTAGAGATTTTACTTATGATTTTTCAAATGTTAAAACTATGTTTTTCTCCTTTGATCCAGTTTTGGGTGGTTTTGATTTCTGGGTTTCCGCTTATTTAAGCTGCGTACGCCTGTAGACGTTACGTAGTTTAAGTGCCGGTTACGGGCCAAATTTTGGGTCGTGACAAAGTTGGTATCAGAGCGCTAGGTTTTACCTTTCGGAGTGTAGGATGACCTTGGTATGATGGAGTAGGTAGCTTAAGCAGAGTGACGTAGCGTGTGTATGTTCCGCGGCATACTTACGACACGGCACTCCGCCTAAGTGACCTTAGGAGTTACTAATTGATTTTCCTCCGTGATGATATACATCTTTGTGATTCGATTCTTGTTTCCTTATCGAATCTTGTTTCAATTTCCAGCCTATATGCCGCCGAAGACTACGAGGGCACAGAGAGCGGCCACGAGGGCCGAGGTCAGAGTTGACTCGTCTGAGGCGAGGACTGACCAGGGCGGTACGCCTGTTGTACCGGAGCACATTGCTATGATTGGGGCTGGTATGTAGGACCTGCGCCAGATGATGGGGACTTTAGTAGAGGCCATTTGAGTGCAGAGGTTGGCAGTTGTTCCACTCATTGCAGGGACCATGATGGTACCTACAGTTCCGGCAGTCGCTGTTACAGCTCCGGAGGTTATTACCTTGTCACTGACATATTTTATGAGGCTGAGGCCTCCGGTGTTTACTGGCAAAAATACTACCGAGGATCCGCAGTCGTTTATCGACCGGATGGCCAGGATTTGTCGTTCACTCCGATGCTCCGACGAGAGGTGGGTAGAGTTTGCGAGTTTCCGGCTGGAGGGTCCGGCCCAGAAGTGGTGTGAGTCGTTGGAGAGGGGCAGAGCCGCTGGTCTTTCTCCTATGACCTGGGCTGAGTTTGTGACTGTGTTTCTCACCCGTTTTCTCCCACCGAGCGTCAGGGATGCGCGAGCGCGCAAATTTGAGTCGTTACGTCAGACTCTGGGGGATGACGGCGTCTGAGTATGATGTACTGTTTACCGAGCTGTCGGTGTATGCTCCGTACCTGGTGGCGACTGAGGAGATGAGGGTGAAGAGGTTTGTTCGAGGCCTGCTTACCCGGTTGTTCCTAGCCATCAGCATTCAGCATTGCGACACGTATGCGGCAGCTGTCGATGCAGCCCTATTGGTGGAGGAGCGTCTTGCTGAGTCATCGGTTGTTCCTGAACCGAAGAGGACTCGTACGAATGTACCAGCATAGAGACGGAGGTTTGCACGCCGAGGCAGAGTTCCTTCAGACTCAGGAAGTAGCAGAGACATGGGACAGGGCTAGTTATTTATTTCCTATTCTCAGGATGGCCGGCGACCATCTTTTGGGTGCTTCGGATGCGGCAGTCTACATCATCTTCTTCGGGATTGTACTGTGGTGAGTCAGAGAGGGCCAGCAGTACCCCAGGTTACCTTACCACCTTCTCCGCTTCAGAGAGCGTTGCCTCTTATTCCTGTTATTGCGCCACGTCAGACTCCTGTTCAGAGAGGTTGTGGTCACGGTGGATTTGTGCTGAGAGGATGAGGTGGCAGAGGCAGGGGACAGCTAGTAGCGGTAGACGGCAGGCACGGGTTTTTGCCTTGACTCACCAAGACGCTTAGGCGTCCAATGCTGTGGTTTCAGGTACCCTTTCTGTATGTTCTTTTGAGGCACAAGTTCTTTTTGATCCGGGATCTACGCATTCGTATGTTTCTACACACTTCGTGCCGAGGTTAGACCGAGAGTCGTGTTTGATGGATCGGCCGCTTGTCGTGACTACTCCTGTGGGAGAGTCGTTTGTTGCGCGACACGTGTTTTGATCGTGTGTTGTCCGTTTAGGAGACAGAGATCTGTCCGTCGACTTGATCCTTCTTGAGATGTTGGACTTCGACGTTCTGTTGGGCATGGACTGGCTAGCTACTTGCTATGCGTCCGTGGAATGCCGCGAGAAGACAGTTAGATTTTTTTTCCCGGCGAGTCAGTGTTTGTTGTGCAGGGGGACCGTGGTGCCGCCCCTCACAGTTTGATTTCTGTCCTGTGCGCTAGCCGGCTTTTGAGGAGGGGATGTCGGGGATTCTTGGCTTTCATTCATGATACTGGGGCCACAGTGGAGTCGTTGGACCAGGTTTCTACCGTGCGAGAGTTTCCCGATGTCTTTCCCGATGAGTTACCTGGGTTGCCGCCATAGCGTGATATTGAGTTCTGCATTGATCTGATTCCTGGCACGGAGCCTATTTCCATACCGCCTTATCGGATGGCTCCGGCAGAGCTTAGAGAGCTTAAAGATCAATTGCAAGAGTTGCTTGATCTGGGACTTGTGCGTCCGAGTGTTTCGCCATGGGGAGCTCCTGTTCTGTTCGTCAAGAAGAAGGACAGAAGTTTGAGGCTATGTGTGGATTATCGTCAGTTGAACCGAGTTATGGTGCGGAATAGGTATCCTTTACCTCGCATTAACGATTTATTTGATCAGCTCCATGGTGCGAAACATTTTTCAAAGATAGATTTACGTTCGGGTTATCATCAGTTGCGGGTTCGGAATGATGACATTCCAAAGACTGCTTTTCGTATGCGCTATGGGCATTATGAGTTTTTGGTGATGTCGTTCGGACTCACCAATGCGCCAGCAACGTTCATGGATCTGATGAACCGGATTTTCAGGCCGTTCCTCGACCAGTTTATTATAGTTTTTATTAATGACATACTGGTCTACTCTAGGAGTCGTGAGAAGCGTGAGCAGCACTTGAGGATTACTTTGCAGATATTGAGAGAGCACCAGCTGTATGCTAAATTCTCAAAGTGCGCATTTTGGCTTGATAGTGTTGACTTTCTGGGTCATGTGGTGACTGGTGACGGTATTATTGTGGACCTTGCATCTTCCTTATAGACGGCTTTATGGAGGTTACCTCCAGCCTCCTGAGATTGAGGTTGTACAGTTTTGGCCCAGACCTGTATCGGTGACTGAGATCCGCAGCTTTTTGGGCTTAGCTGGTTATTATCGCCGTTTTGTGCAGGATTTCTCGAGTATCGCTGCACCGCTGATTGGACTGACCCAGAAGGGAGTTCCTTTTCTTTGGACTGATGCGTGCGAGCAGAGTTTTCAGCAGTTGAATACTCGGTTGACGACAGCACCAGTTCTTTCTTTACCTTCAGGATCAGGCGGCTATGTTGTTTATTGTGATGCTTCTCGAGTGGGGCTCGGCTGTGTATTGATGCAGCATGACAGAGTGATTACTTACGCTTCTAGGCAGCTGAAGAAGCATGAGCAGAATTACCCCACTCACGATCTTGAGATGGCCGCGGTGGTGTTTGCATTAAAGATTTGGAGACACTACTTGTATGGGGAGTCGTGTCAGATCTTCACGGATCACAAGAGCTTGAAGTATATATTCCAGCAGCGAGATCTGAACCTGAGATAGCGCCGATGGATGGAGCTTGTGAAGGATTAAGATTGTGAGATTCTTTATCACCCGGGCAAGGCGAATGTGGTAGCTGATGCTTTGAGTCGTAGGCCTGGGGGTAGCTTGTCCCAGTTGAGCGCAGTTCAGCGTCAGTCTTCTGCAGATTGGCAGCTCTTGTGTGATAGTAGAGTGCAGTTCGAGTTCACTTCCACTGGGGGACACTTTGCTCATTTCCCCGCCCGTCCACTACTATTTGATCGTATCCGTGAGGCGCAACCCAGTGATGCCCGTTTGTCCGAGATTCTTGAGCTTGTTCGACAGGGTACAGTTTCGGAGTTCATGATTGATGATCTGGGTGTGCTACGATGCGGGACTCGCTTGTGTGTACCAGATGATGATGGGTTGAGACGCGAGGTCCAAGAGCAGGAACATCAGTCGGCCTTTAGTGTTCATCCAGGTTCGACCAAGATGTACCGTGATTTGAGAGACTTTTACTGGTGGGAAGGGATGAAACGCGATATTTCGGACTTCGTTTCGAGGTGCCTGACTTGTCAGCAAGTCAAGGCTGAGCATCAGAGACCGGCTGGAGAGTTGCAGCCTTTACCCATTCCGTAGTGGAAATGAGAGCAGATTTCCATGGACTTCATTGTGGGTCTACCCAGGACCAGTAGGGGGTATGACTCCATTTGCGTGATTGTTGACCGGTTGACGAAAGCGGCTCACTTCCTTCCAGTGAAGGCCACTTTCGGGTATGCTCAGTATGCGCAGCTGTATATAGATGAGATTGTGCGTTTGCACGGTGTTCCCATATGCATAGTATCCGACAGTGGCACCCAGTTTACTAGCCGTCTTTGGCAGAAGCTTTAGGAAGCTTTGGGTACCCGGTTGAGTTTTAGCACCGCTTTTCATCCGCAGACCGATGGTCAGTCGGAGCGGACTATTCAGACTCTGGAGGATATGCTCCATGCATGTGTTCTTGATTTTGGTGGCAGTTGGGATCGTCACTTGCCATTGATTGAGTTCTCCTACAACAACAGCTTTCAGGAGACTATTCAGATGGCACCTTTTGAGGCTTTATATGGTAGGAAGTGTCGATCGCCAGTCTGTTGGACCGAGCTTAGTGAGAGTCTGGTTTTGGGACCCCAGCTAGTTCAGGAGACCATGGAGAAGATCCAGCGGATTTAGGATAGGATGAGAGCAGCCCAGTGCAGGCAAAAGTCTTATGCCGACCGTCGTCGTCGCAGACTTGAGTTCACAGTGGGGGATCATGTATTCCTGAGGATTTCTCCGATGAAGGGCGTTATGCGATTTGGGAAGAGGGGGAAGCTCAGTCCCAGATTTTTAGGTCCTTTCGAGATCCTTGAGCGAGTGGGTTCTGTTGTTTATCGTTTGGCGCTCCCGCCCAGTTTTCCGGATGTTCACCCTGTTTTCCATGTGTCGATGCTTCGTAGATACCTTCATGATCCTTCTCACATGATTCAGCATGAGACCGTTCAGCTTGAGCGCGATCTTTCGTTCACCGAGCAGCCGGTAGTTATTTTGGATCGGCAGGTGAAGAAACTTCGGTCAAAGGTCTTGCCATCTGTGAAGGTTCTTTGGCGTAGCCCGACTGGTGAGGAGATCACTTGGGAGGCCGAGAGTGAGATGCGGAAGAAATTCCCTCATCTCTTTGAAGGTACGCTTAGTATGAAATTTTAATTCGGTGACCGAATTTCTATAAGGGGGGAGATTGTAACGTTTTAGAAATCGTTATGAGAATTTTTCCGTTTTAGGGTTAAATTGTCGGTATTTTTTCGTTTTAACCCGACTTTGTTCAAACGACCATATAGACTTTCCAGCACCTAGTTTAGCTAAAATAAAGCTAGTGCGCAAGCTTTGGGGGTATATGGGACGTTTTGATTCAGATAGAATTTTTCCCAATTTTAGTATTATTTTAATGCGGTATACACTTTTTGGGAAATTTCTCTTTTTTAATCTTTTCCATAAATTAATTCTTGAATAAACCAAACCCACATAATATCTAGATTCCTTGTGTGGACTAGGGATTTTAGATTAAAGGAAAAGAAAAGAATGCAAGAGGTGCATGAATGTGCATGTGAATGCATTTATTGCATTTAATGCTAGGAATTGCTAGGAAATTCCACACAAAACCCTCCCCTTCCTCACTTGGCCGAATCTCTCTCTTTCTCTCTCCTGCTCTTGATCAATTCCTTCTCCTTTTGCAACAATTCAAAGCTTTTAAATCTCTAAAATTCCCAAATATATCACAAAAATTCTAAAAATCTTGATTCTTGCTCTTTGATCACTTGGAAACTAGGAAAGCTTGGATCTTGTGAGCTAAAGTTGATAGGTATAATCCCTACACCGATAAATAGGAGTTTTTATGTTGTATAGCTCATTAAATATGGTTTAGAACACTTTCAATATCAATTAGTGCAATATCCGGTTTTTAGTGTTTTTTTTAGAGCCTCTGTACCTGCTGTGATCTGGAAATTTTAGTGAGCGACCAATCAAATTAGTAGTGTTGTACTAGTGAACCTGGAGCACTATCTGAGACATGAGGACCCCCCCGCCGGCCGGGGACGACGACCCCTTTGGCGAATTCCGGCGACGCCGGTTTTGTAGGATGGTGCAGGGGTTTGGCTTTTGTGGGTAGTTGTCTGCTGTTGGTTAGGGGTGTTTGGTACTGTTTACTTTTTAAGTAATTTCAGTATTAAAAATCTGGAATCGTTTACCCATAATCTATTGTTTTGAATCTACGTGTTACGTAATCCGACACGAATCGTGATCTGATGCAGCTGCTGTACTCAGTTTGGTTTAGTAGAGTCGCAACGCACGTTAACCACTAGACGAAGACTTGTGAGTTAGTTTAGTGTTGGTGCGTCGTTAAAAGTGTAGTTTTACGTTATATTAGTCGATTCTGAGATGTTTGCACTATTTGTGTGTTTTTGAATTTGTAGCGTCGCAAGCGGGGACTTCGGACGCTGCGTACAAGGGGAAGCAGGTTGTCGGATTTTCATAGCTGGAGACCATTTGTGAGTACATTTAACATCTACGGGGAAATCTCCCGTATGGCGTTATGCGTCGGGGCGGATGTGATATGATAGCTGCATGTATTTGCATATTAGTTAATTATATATGAATGTCATTGCATAGCATTATCTGTTGTACTTGACTAGTACCTTTAGATGTAACACATTACTGACGATTCATGTTGCACGAGCACTAAATTGTATGCTACACCCACATCGTCAGTAATTGCCTTGACACGCACAAACCACCTACATACGTGATATGGTAGTGGATAGGGATAGTCGAGGTAGTAACTCTTATTCCTTTGTGCATAGGATATATTGTGGACACCTATATACGTGTTATTATGTGTGACATGGATAGTTAAGATAGTAACTCTTAATCCATTTCACGTATACCTTACTATAGCTACTTGTACATCTTGCATACATATTGACATGTACACCCACATAGTCTATTACAGCTACATGTATATCATGCACGTATATTGACATGTACACCCGCATATTCTATTACAGTTACATGTATATCATGCACACATATTGACATGTATACCCGCATATTTTCGCTTTAGTCGTATGTACCCCAAGTGGTATTGTTTTGATAGGTGATATTGAGTTGTTGATCATTGCGCTTATGAAATGCATCATATATACTTGCTTACTTGTAGATACTTAAACCTTGCTACACTTACATGTACACCACATATGATGCTGTACTTGTTTTTCGGAGGATTTTGGGAACCGCGAGATATATTTTAAAGATGGATTCATTTAAAAGAGCGGATTTCCCTTGATATGCTCATATTGTTGTTTTATGTTGCATATATCATTTTTTCATGGATTTGTGCATTAAGATATGGGTTTCATATGATTTATGGATTTGAGAACCGTGGGGGTATTTCAAGAAAACTATGTATTGTTTGAAAACCCGGTTTCTCTTGATATGATATTTCAGTGCGTCCACCATGTGATTTCTCGGTTCTGAGATTTGGCTTTTGATACCCGATTCGAGGAGCGGGAGGCACAGTCTGCGGGTACATGGTGGACCCGGTATGGTACCCCAGGGCGAGTGGTGATTTCGTGGTGTAGACGATAAGCCTGGCGGTGGGACCACTACCTACCGGTGATAGTATTTGGACTTGGCGGTTATCGTGGGGATACCGACCGGAGTGAGGTATGACATATCGTCAGGACCAGTCGTGGTGATGGCGCCTGAGTTATGGGGATTTATGTGTCGATGCTAGACACGGGTTTTCATGATGTTTCGGGTGTCGATGTAAGACACTCAGGTTCCATGAGACTTACAGGATATGAGGGACGATCTGAGAATGCGGTACCTGAGGATTTGGGATTTGATGTGTCAGTGAGGGACACCGGTGTTTTTCCATGATGATGATTTTGCATGAGATTTTATTATATCATCCCATACACTCAGGATTATATTTTGATATGCATTGTTTCATATAGTTGTAGTACCCTGATGATGTACCTTTACATGATTGTTGCATATTCACTTATCATACTTATGCTATCGGATTACATGTGATAGATAAATCGCTGTTCGTGCATACTTGCGATTACAGCATGATGTTGATTACTATTCACGAGTTGGCAACTCGCCCCGTTGTGCGACAGTGTTTTGCAGGACTTACCCTCAGAGTAGTCGCGGCAGGGCATTTTATCATCTCTACTTTTGCGGATACCGCTACGTTAGGTCGTGAGGCCTTTGCTTTTAGTTGTGTTTGCGGTTATCTGCTTGTACATTGTATATCTTTTTGTTGGATCTAGTATTCTCCATCTACCACTGTTTGTACATGACTTAGAGACGACTTGTGAGGATTTAGTGTTGTGTTATTTTGGAGACTTTGGGTGCCGTGCTCGTGGGAGTCGGTTTTGGTGAAAAGTTTACTTCTTATTATAGTCGTTTCTTTGATATTTCTTCGCTTCGGCGTCGTATACATGTTGTGGTGATTGTCTCCGCCGTTGGGCGTGATTTTTCTCCCGTTTGGGATGCTATATATATTATCTGTGTTGTACCCATTTTCGGGGCTAGTTTTTACAAAGGTGGTGCTGCCGAAATTTTCAAGAAAGAAAACTAGAGTTAGAGATTTTACTTGTGATTTTCCAAATGTTAAAACTATGTTTTTCTCCGTTGATCCAGTTTTGGGTGGTTTAGATTTCTGGGTTTCGGCTTATTTAAGCTGCGTACGCCTGTAGACGTTACGTAGTTTAAGTGCCGGTTACGGGCCAAATTTTGGGTCGTGACACTAGCTGTACGTAACGGCTACCCAGGTATTGAACGAAAGGGAGGCCGACGAGCAAACTCATCCTGAAACCCTACTGATCCTGACAGTGACAATATCCGTACAGTCCGGTCCATTCGTTTATGAGTATCGAATATCGAGTCTAGGGGGTGGATAAAGTCAGACCCCTAATAACGCGACATTTAGTGTCGGCATGAAACTCATCAGCCACTGAGAAACTACTGATCCGAATCAGTAATTCTCAACTACCTTGGCCAAGGATTTCTGGTGATGGCCACCCGTGCACCACGCGACATCAACCCCCAATACTGGGAGAGACGAATCCCCGACGATCCGCTCACTATATCCATATGGCTCGGGACTGTACCCAACTAAAACCTGTTTGCATGACTCCTTTGAGCCGTGGTAGGGTAGTAATCAAAGTACAGTAGGAACTCACAGGAGGCAAATGACAATCTCAGGTCGACAGACTAACCTGTATACATGTCACCTGGGAACTGCTATCTGATAATAGGTATTGTACCAACTAGCAGGTTCCTGGCGAGTTCGTCCAGTGTACTCATAACCCAATGAGCACCTGTATACTATCTTAAGTGAACAAACTAATACCAAACGCTTGTGAGACCTGGCCACCACCCCTCGCCGGGGTCTCGATCAGTATACACCAGTCTACTCTGGAGTATCGATGCCCAGTCTCGATACTCCCATGACTAGGGAAATTTAAGTATTTGCTTATAGACCACTCAGCTCCCACATATATGATCGCCATCATAATACTGGTAGTCAAGCAAGAATCCTATGGGCTCTATCAATATGTAATAGTGATCTGTAATACCACATAAAGTATGTACATGATGATAAAGACAAACCAGATAGTCTACTATCATCTCGAGTAAGACCGTTCTATCCGTATAGGTCCTCCCTCAATCATCATAATCACCTGCCTGCGACTATGATAATTGCCTTGAGGGCACTATAGCCAACAGCGGAGGCGCTGGGGTTCCGCGTTCTCAGTTGATCGGGAGAGCCAGGGAGGCTCGGCATGTTAAAGGCTCAGAGATGAGTCGGGTGGCCGAGGAAGCTCGACACGTCGGGTGGCTCGGAGACGAGCTGGAGAGCCGAGGAAGCTCGATACGTCGGGTGGCTCGGAGACGATCCGGAGGCTGTGTGGAAGCTGTTCGCTAGGCAAGTATGGAAGTACTCGGGGAGGTCTCCTGGAAGGTCGGGTGTGTTCTCGAAGACGAGGTCCCGAGGTACATCCCCAAAGCATCATATTTACTCCTGCTCCGTAGCCTTCGGGACACTTCATCTGCTATGTGTCGTGATCTGGTGAAATATCACTTCCGAGCATCATCATTAGCCCCCCACTCTCATTCCGACCTATTCATGGGTCGGATCGAGAGTGGCCTACTCGGTTTTTCTTCTACTCAGTTTGGCGCCGAGAATCATGATGTCGATTTCCTGTGAACGAATGGAGAAGTCGCTTCGTCTGTTCGGGCCGGCTATCGACCGAACTCGAGCTCTTTTTTTACCTGGTCTATGTTAGGAGATTGCCTTCTTTGGGTGCATGCACCGGGCAGAGGCTTGCCAGCTGGTTTAATGTGAAGCTTAGGGATCTACTGTTGAGACCGAGCGTGAAGATATCCGGTGTCCTCGTGACGAGGGTTTTGATCCATCTCTTAGTAGGCAGGAAGCTTCCTGGAGTGGATGAACCGAGTGGGAGGCTGCCTGGTCACCTCGTGATGAGGGCTTTCGATCCTTAGCATCGTGGAGTAGGAAGCTACCCGCTAGGGATGATCCAAGAAGGAGGTTGCCCGGTTGCCTCGTGACGAGGGCTTTTGATCCATCTCTTTGTAGAGCAGGAAGATGCCTGGAGTGGATAAACCGAGAAGGAGGCTTCCCAGTCGCCTCGTGATGAGGGCTTTCGATCCTTAGCATCACGGGGTAGGAAGCTACTCACAATGGATGAACCGACCAGGAGGCTGCCTGGTCGCTTCTTGATGGGGGCTTCGATCCATAACGTCGCGGGGTAGGAAGCTACCCGCTAGGGATGAACCGAGCAGGAGGCTTCCCGGTCGCTTCTTGACGAGGGCTTTTGATTCGCAGTGTTGTGGGGTAGGAAGCTACCCACTGCAGATAGGCCAGCAGGAAATTGCTTGGCCGCCTCGTGGTGAGGGATTTCGATCCTTGCGGATGGGCTAGCAGGAAATTGCTCGGCCACCTCATGGTGAGGCCTTCGATCCTTAGCGTAGTTAGGTAGGAAGCTACCTTCTGGGGATTGGCTAGCAGGAAATTTCTAGGCAGCCTTGTGATGAGGTCTTCGATCCAAAATATTTGTCGGGCAGGTAGCTACCCACTGTGGATGAAACGAGCAGGAAGCTACTCGGTCACTTCGTTGGGATGGCTTTTGATCCTTAGCGTAGTTGGGTAGCAAGCTACTCGCTAGGGATTTGCGAGCAGGAGGCTGCCCGGTTCCTTCTGGGTTCTCTAGACGGCCGCTGGGTTTCGGGAGGCATCGACCATGCCGTTTTCAAAAAATTAGCGCGCTACAGAACCCTAACGCTAGAATGTAAACTAGAGAATTAGACGGACAGTCATGTAAACATCTTTACATCTAAGTGAACAAGGAATACAACCTTTGTAGACAGGTCCTTCACTTCAATAGCTCCGTGTAGTAGTCCCTTCGCTCCAACTAGTGATTCCCGGACTCTAGTGGGGCTCCACAAGGTGGAATGAACAAGCTTTCTTGAAATTTTCGAGGCCGAAGATGATCTAATGGAATTCGATACTCTCCATTGTTCTGGTGGGTCCCCGTATACATCCGTATCGGTTACATCCCCACCTTGATACCGGATAACATCTCAGTTCTCACGGGGTAGGTGGTAATCAGTCCCAACTCCACCTGGGGTATTACAATAATGAACCATCTAAAGAAATAAAAGTGTAGAGAATGGATATTATCAACTCTCACTTATTGAGCCATGGAATAAAATGCAATACAATATGTGTGCCATGCCTTAATAGTGATCCCAAACCAATATAATAATACATAAGCCATTCATCACACCATGCCTCACAAAGTCTCCTCCATTTCCACCTTATTAATCCATTTGGAAAATGGATAAAACTAAAAAATGAGTTGGCACCTTCTAGAAGCATGCCTTGACAAATTACAAGAATGCCCCTCTCACCGTATATACATACCCGTATCCGTATTCCAAAAAATACAGATACACTGAGACGATAACAATCCAATAATAAAATACTAGGATACGGTTTAAACCAAAGCCCACTAGCATCGTCCGCCCGATCAGCATTCGTGTACAAGTACACGTACGTGATCGAAGCCCAGTAGTAATACGATATGACGTCTACATCAATTGTCTGAAGCAAGGAAGCCCTCTGTGTGGGACTCTAAAGACTCGACAGTACGCTGGCAGTGGTTTTAACCATAAGCCATCAGCGGTACTTACTGCACGTAATGGCTACTTAGGTATCTGTCAATAAGAAGACCGATGAGCAAACTCACCCGGACTCCTACTGAGCCTATAGGTGACAATCTCCGTACAGTCTGGTTTGTTCGTCTGAGATACTCGCATATTCGCTTAGGGGATGGTAAACGTCAGATCCCTAACAACGTGATAAGTCATGCCGGAGAAGATCCCAATACACCATGAGAAACTACTAGAGTACCTTACCAGTATTTCTCGACTGCCCTGACCAGGGACTTTGTGTAATGGATTTCCGAATACTACGCGATATCAACCCCCAATACCAGGAGAGAAGAATCCTATCTGATCGCTACTGTCTCCAAGTGCTTCGGTACTACACCCAACTACTACCTGTTTGCATGACTCCTTTGAGCCGTTATAGGGTAGTAATCAAAGTGGAGTGGGAACACACTCGAGACGAAGTAGCGATGGCAAGTCAACGGACTAAGCTGTAATCATTCCACCTGGAACTGCTACCTCACAATATGTATAATACCAACAAGTAGTTCGCGAAGAGTCCGGTCCAGTGTAACTCACAACCTAGTAAGCACCTGCATACCTTCTCCAGTGCGTCGTGCTAATGGCTGTGGGACAGACGATATCCCCTACTAGGATGAGAAGCGTATACACTAGTCTACTACAGAGTGTCGATGCCCCGTCTCAATAATCCAATGACTAGGGATCTATATAAGGATGTGCTTATAGACTATCCATCCCCCACGAGTGTGACTGCCATCACAATGCTGGTAGTCAAGAAAAGATCCTAAGGGCTCAACCAATATGTATAAGCGTTATGCTAAAAGAAACACATGCACATATTGAGGTAGAATCAAACCAGTTAGCATACTACCATATCGAGCAAGACAGTTATTATATCTGTGAAATATCCCAAGTATCCAATATGTAATATACTGTCACGACCCAAAATTTGGCACGTGGCTGGCATTTAAACCACAAAACGTCTACAGGCGTAACGCAATTTAAGTAAGCCGAAACCCAGAAATCTAAACCATCAAAAGTAGTAAGTGATAAAACATTGTTAAAACATTTGGAAATCTCATGTAAAAATCTTTAAAGTTTAAGTTTATTTTCTTAAATCTTTCGGCAGCACCTCCTTTGTAAAAACTAGCCCCGAAACAGGTACAGACATAAGATATAAGTAAAACAACATATGATATAAATAAAGCATCCCTAAACTGGAGCAAATCACGTCCGAAGGCGGAAATAACCACTACGAGCATATATATACGCCTCCGTAGCGAAGAAATGGACAATATAAGTTAAAAACAGTATAAAAGATAAAAATGCATAATAAAAACCGTCTCACACGAGCTCGACACTCAAAATCATAAAATATACAATATCGTCCTCACGACTCGTCTCTAAGTCAATACATGAAAGGGTAGATGGAGAGTACTAGATACAATGAGAGATATACAATAAATATAAATGGATAACCACAACCCACCTACAGCAAACGGCTCACAGCCAACCGCAGCGGTATCCGCTGCAAAAAGATACAATAAGAAGAATCCCTGCCGCGACTACTCTGAGGGTCAAACATGCAAAACACTGTGGCACAACGGGGGTGTGTTGCCAACTCATGAGTAGAAATAACATCATACAGGTAATCACAGGTATGCACGTACAACGATACTCTATCACATGCAATCTGATAGTATCAGTATGCTAATATGGATATGCAACAATCATGAAAGGTACTCTATCAGGTACTACAAATACATGAAGCTATGTATAACAACGAATGCTGAGTATAGGGTAAAACATGTCATCATCAATGAATCATCGTCGTGGAAAAACCGGTGTTCATCAAATACGGCCAAAATCCCAATACCTCAGGCGCCGTCACTCTGATCGGCCTTTATATCCTGTAAATCTCATGGAACCTGAGTGCCCAACATCGGCACTTCGTGTCCAGCATCGATATGTAAATACTCATCTTTCAGGTGCCACATCTCAAGGTCGGCCCTCAATATATCTCTTGTCATGACTCCCAAACGGTATCCTCCGGATATCCGTCGGGTTCTATACTATCACTGGTAGGTAGTAGTCCCTCTGCTGGGCTCACCCTTTTTTATACGAGTCTTCTTTCCCCAGGGTACCATGTTGGATATAGTGCCCTTAAAGTCAATTATTGGATCACAGGCACTTGATTGCAATGATTGAGGGAGGACCTATGCCGGTAGGACAGTCTTACTCAAGATGATAGTATGCTATCTAATTTATTTTTATCATCGTGTACAGCTTTAGGTGACCTTACAGATCACTATTACACATTGATAGAGCCTTTAGGATTTTTTCTTGACGGCCAGCGGTATGATGGCGATCATATACGTGGGAGCTGGGGTCTATAAGCACATCCTTAAAAGGTCCCTAGTCAAGAGAGTTTCGAGACAGGGCATCGATACTCCAGAGTAGACAAGTGTATACGGATCGAGACCCCGACGAGGGGCGGTGGTTGGTCTCACAAGCCATTGGTGTCAGTTGGTTCACCTAAGACGTATACAGGTGCTCATTGGGTTATGAGTACACCGGACAGGACTCGTCGGGAACATGCTAGTTGGTTTTATACCTAGCGTCAGATAGCAGTTCACTCTGGTGACATGTATACAGGTTAGTTCATCGATCTGAGATCGTCATTTGTCTCGTGTGAGTTCCCACTGTGCTTTGATTACTACCCTACCACGGCTCAAAGGAGTCGTGCAAACAGGTTTTAGTTGGGTACAGTCCCGAGCCACATGGAGGCAGTGAGCGGATCGGCTGGGGTTTCTTCTCTCCCGGTATTGGGGGTTAGATCGCACTGTGTCTAGGAGAACTATTACATGAAGTCCTTAGCCAAGGCAGGAGATTTACTGGTAGGTATTCCAGTAGTATCTCAGGGTGTTCTGGGCTACACTCCGACACGACTTGTACCGCTTTTGGGGGTCTGACTTTTACCAACCCCGTAGGCATGACATGCGATGCTTATAGACGAACGCACCGGACTGTACGGATATTGTCAACGACGGGCTCAGTAGGGTGTCAGGATGAGTTCGATCATCGACCTACCTTTTGGTCAATACCTGGTGGCCCGTTACGTACAGCTAGTACGACTGACGTGCTAGTGGTTAAATCCATAGCCAGTGTATTGACGAGTCATTAAAGTCCCCCACAGAAAGTTTCTCGAGTTTCGGGCAAAACGTTGTAGAGGCCTTATGGTATTATAGCAGGGTTTGATCATATACGTGCAGTCGTGCACGGATCATGATCGGACGGATCATACTAATGGGCCTTGGTTTAAGCCGGATCCTAGTATTAGATTTGTTGGATTACTTTAGTCTCATCGCATTCGCATTCAGTCAGAATGCGGATGCAGGTATGTATATACAGGTGAGGGGTATCCTTGTGATCCGTCACGGGTTTACTTTAGATATTGCCATATCTTTTTATTGTTGTAAACATTTGGATTAATGTTTACAAATGGAAATAATGAGTTCAAGGTCATGATTAGGAGCATTAATTGTGACACATGCACAAGTGATGACTCATGGTCTCTTTCTTTGTGCATATGTCACATTATTGATTGATTTATGTTAGTTATATGTATGCCCTAGAGGCCATTACTATACATAGGATGTATATTGTAGTGGATGCTTGGACATATATAGGGAGGACTTTCTTGCTCGACATGATAGTATGCTATCTGGTTGTTCTTTACCTTAACGTGTACACTGATTGTCTCTCTGTTACATGTTGGTAAAGCCCTTAGGATGTGTACTTGACTACCTGGACTATGATGTGGATCATACTAGTGGGGACATGGTAGTCCGTAAGTACATCCTTCAAAATCCCTAGTCGTGGGTGTATCGAGACGGGGCATCGATATACCAGAGTAGACTAGCGTATACCTTCTCGACCCATACAGATGGGCGATGGATGATCCCATATCCATTGGTGTTTCACATCGGAGATGATGTACGGGTGCTCAGTGGAGACTGGGTACACTGGACGGACTCGCCGAGAACTCCCAGATGGTATTATACCTTACGTCAGATGGCAGTTCTCTGGTGACACTGGTACAGAGTAGTCTGTTGACCCGAGATCGTCATAGAGTCTTGTGTGGTTCCCACAGTGCTTTGATTTCCACCTTACCACGTCCAAGAGGGCGTGCAAAACGGTGGTTTTTGGGTACAGTCCCGAATCACATGGAGGCAATGAGCGATAGGAGGGGATTCGTCTCTCCCGGTATAGGAAGTTGATGTTGCGCTGTGTTCGATTGGCTATAACCGGAAATCCCTGGCCAGGGTTGCTGAGATTTACTGGTAAGTGTTACCAGTAGTTTCTCGAACTGTTATAGACCTTATATCGACACGACTTATCGAGCTATTGGGGTCTGACGTTTACCACCCCTAGGCGAGATATGCGACATATCAGATGATCAGACCGGACTGTACGGTTAGTGTTACTGGTTGGATTCACAGGAGTGTGAGCGGGCTTGCTCGTCGATCTTCTGATCGCTCAATACCCGGGTGGCCGTTATGTTTAGCAGACCGCTTGCGGCTTGTGGGTGTTTGATATGATCATCATCTGCTGCCGGCGTATTGACGAGTCTTTAGAGTCCTACACAGAGGTTTCCTGGCTCAAGCGAAACGAAATAGGAGCGCATATGAGATATGTGCGGGACCGAGAATAATGCGTGTATGTGATACTGTATTCCATTCTCGCGATGAATGTATCGAATGGTTGTATGCGATATAACCTAGTTATCGAATCAAGGATTGATTCGATAAGCCGATACATTGGATATTAGTCGGTTGTATGCGATATGACCGGATCGTTAAATCAAGTGTTGATTTAATGATTTAATGCATAATTATATATTTGATATATTATTTTGCATTAACTAGTAGTGGTTCACTTTAAATGGATTTTCTCACTTTAAGTTCACAAGTTGTATATGTGATATACTTTTGTGCACTTGATTGTATCATGTTTGATGATACATGTTTACTTGGGTTTGTGTAAAGATTAAACCATGGTTATATGAATGGTTAGGGTTTTCTTTTCTTATTCATTTATTTATTTATTTATTCCTTTTGGAATATAAATGGCATAAAAAGAAAATGGTGGCTTTCTTTGTTTGCATCATGAAGCTTTGACTAAGTGACCATTTTGTCTCATGCTTAACCCTAACCATTCCATCTAACCTTAGTTAAATCTCTACACTAAACCATGGTTTGAATATGATAAGAATTGATTTTTCTTTTCTATTTTATGATTCTTATCATATCATTATCTTTATCTTCTTCTTCTTCTTCAAGAAGAAAAAGCTAGCTACCATCAATGGCAACTAGTGAAAATGAGTGAGAAATCCAATTCTAAAGTGAACCCACCTCCTATTTCATCATCCTCTACCTCTTGCCAAGTAGTATAGGGTGTTTTCTTCACAAGTTTCATGACTTGGTGAAGTGGGAGCTTGATCTTGTGATGCCTCGACGTAGATCATCTTCGGCACGAAGCCGACGACCTTGCCCGCCCATTTCTCCGATGAAGCCGACGCTAGAGCCCGGGATTCGATTTGGACAGCGAGGAGACTTCAGTGCGGAGCTATGGAGGTGGAGAACCGGATCTGCGAAGGTTGTATTTCCGTTCTTGTTGTTAAGTTGTTAACTAGTTTCTTTTGTCGCCTAAAATCTAGTTAACGATCCGTATTAGGGTTTCTCGGCACCCGTAAAATTTGAAATTGGCATGGTTGATGCCTTGTGAGACCTCATTAGAGTGCCTAGGAACCCTACAGTGGTATCAGAGCCTAGCTAGAGCCTTAGGCGATGCGTAGACGAAGTTTGAAACCCGAACGAACCCGAAACCCTAACACAAACATGCTCTCTGGACTTTTTCCAAAATCTGGAGTTTTTCGATATTAAAAATATGCAGAAAAATCAGCAGGAAATTCTAAGGGTTTCTGTAAAATTCGTGTGCCTAATTCCATCAATGCGCTGCGGTTCCGCGGCACGAGCATGGCTCGTGCGGCGGTTCCGCGGCCGTTTTGTCTTATGTGGCATCAAATTTTGCACAGTAATTCATAATTTGCAGTGCTGGTTTTCCTGGGAATTTTTAATATTTTTTCAAGAGTTGAATTTTCTGGGTTGTTTTGGGGATTCGAATGTTCGATCGGATTATCAAATTTTGTCTGTGTGGCTTTCCGGATAATTTTAGAATATGTTAAAAAGTTCGACCGGATATAAATACCCAATTTTTCCCCTGTCGGGAAATTTCCAAGTGTTGGATTTTTCCATGGTTTAACGACGTTCTAAGTAGTGCATGTAACGCGATGGACCCTCTAGAAGACAACAAACCTTAACTCGATTATGTGACCGTCTTGAACTGCCCTTTGGACCTTCGGGTTTGGGGCAGTACGGCGTGCCACATGTGAGGCGTTGGCTTGACCCTTCTACGGCTGGACCGTTGGTACTGAGGCACGAAGTGAATGTCTTTGAACTTATTTCATGAGTTGTGCTGTTTCGGGAAAACTTGGGTGTTCGATTGTTCGATCGGAAAGTTTAACATTTTCTATCTTATCCGGAATGTGATACAACAATTGGAATTCACAAGTAGTTATGAGATAACTGAATGAATATTATAAACATAGCAGTTTAGTCTCACTTGATCGGTTGCCACGGAATTTTGATGCGATCAAAACTCCGTCGCAATCACGTAGCGTACGCGGATATTCGCCGGGTAAACTTAATAGACAGCTTCACTCCATAGCCCCGACCAAGTGACTGTAGGAGAACCCCGTCGCCGAAAGCATCCGTTCGGGTGCTCGCGGCAGCGGTGTTCCGCCTTGGTGCACTTTGTCGACGGCATCGGGGGTGTAGCCGTCTATTAAAGTTTGCGACGAGCATTCGATCAGGATGTCGGGAATCTTGTTGAATTACCCGACTTGATATTGAAAAGAGTTTTCGATAATGAGACTAAAATGCGGGGTATATAATTGTTAGGCATGCGATGTCTAAGGAATTCATTTGATTAGGCATGCGATGTCTAAAGAGGTTGCGGATTCCAAGTGTTGTAGTTTTACACTTTCTTTTCTGTAACCGTAAGTGTAATATGTGATATCGCCGGTTTCGTTGCTATATGTCAACGACAATTGGGATGGACATATTTACTTACGTCGATGACATGTGATGTTATGTGTTGCTCGATATGTTATATTGGATTGTCGTGTCTGAATAGCCGGGGTTTTTTATGTGAGATGAGTGTTTTTCATTTTCATTCATGTAAAAACTTGTATGTAATATTCTTTTATTTGGGGCAGTTCCAGGTTGCGGAAGATGTCACCCTTTGTATATTATTTACTTTTCCGCACTAGGATAGACCCAAGGAGGGGAGCACAAGTAACCGAGTTCTGGAGTCCAGTGGGAGACCAACTCGAGGAGTCGAGTCCGGGTCTCCTAACTCTAGAATTGGTAGGGTTGCTTGCCGCTCTCATAGGGGTCTAGGGGTGTGGGTTTGGCTATTCATCGCGACCGTGGAATCCGTGTTTTATACTGGCTCGTATTGAAAACACGGACGTCCTAGTATATCCAATGTTTCATATGTTCCTTCTGCTGCGATATCTGTGATGTGATCATGTGTTGTTCTGTGATGGATACAGTATATAGTATATATGATATATTATATAGGCATTACTTATGTTTTACACCCGCGCTAGCCCTGCCCCGCTCTGCCGTTAGTTACCTAACCTAACGGTGCACGAGGGGACAACGAGGCGAATGCGGATGGCATAAGTGTACGTCGTATTTATCTGTGATGTTTAGGTACTTAAATGATGGGACTTCATTAATGTGATTAATGAAATAAAAGAAACCTTAAGATGTTGTAGAATTGAATTTCAAAAATAAAAACAGGTAGCTACAGTTCTTGCTTTGCACAGCGGTATATGTGATATATCCTGCACCTTATTCGATGAGAAAAGGACCGAGATCCTTTCACCAGGTGTGACTCCTTTAGCAATAACTGGCAGATGCTACACACTCGGTTTGTCTTTTGATTGCTTTTAAGAGTTTTTGCTTTGCACAGTGATATATATGATATATCCCGCACCTTATTCGATGAGGAAAGGACCGACGATCCCTTCACCGGGAGTGACTCCTTTAGCAAAACTAGAAAAGCCTCAAAAGAATTCCATTTTAAAATCATTTGATTCTACAACGATATCAAGTTCATTACGCAATAGGTTTTCAGAAAAACCTGTCGTAGCCCTCCGTCATTTCAGATATGTACTGGTTAGTATTCGTGCTGCGTTTGTTGACCTCTGTCAAGGCGTAGTGTGCGGTAGCTGATTAGTGCTTATCTGTATAAGCATATGATGTGATTGATTTAGGGTAGTCGTGCGACCTTGTTGACCTCTGTCAAGGGTCGTGCGGGTGGGTTTACTTCAATCAGGAAATGACGGGTTGAACTTGACTAGCAGCCTATGGTTTGTTGACCTCTGTCAAGGTCATAGGACGCTAGGGGCAAAATATTATCGGGAATTTCAAGTGTTGAAATTTGCAATGAGATTGCATACCTTCTATGAGATAGTTGGATCCCGATACCCGCTGCGAGTAAGAGTTACTCCTGGGAGAGTTTTACACATTGCAATTAGCTAATCAAGTAGGTGTCTAGAAAGGTGTCAACGGGGTTACGCCTCTGGGAAAACGAGGTTTACATTAATTAGGTTCGTGCGAAAGCACGGGGGACCTCCCTCAAAGTACCGACACTGGCCTGGCTGAAAGATTGGCGAACTTGTAGTGTGTAATTAATCCCGGCTAGTCTTTCCTTTTAAGGTTTTAAGGAAGATTTGATAAAAAGCAGTGGGAGCCATCCTGATTAGATAAAATAATAACCAATCTATTCTTGCAAGAGCGCACGCTGAGTGTTTTCTTCTCTCTCTCTCCAGGTAGCGACCATATCACGCCTTAATCAAGATAATAATACGGATATTGACCGAACCCGCTTGTTATACTGAGCTGGGGAACGTTGGTCCCGCTCCAACTTATAATTGTTATAAGACAGAGCAGGAAATTGGAGATTACCAGAATTCCCGTGCCGCTCAAACGAAGAGAGTGCATGTTGTTGCATCATCTTCGGGTGTGTTCATTACAAAGAACTGTTTCTCAGTATG
The DNA here is from genome assembly GCA_030015575.1 of Agapanthus africanus. Taxonomy (NCBI): domain Eukaryota; kingdom Viridiplantae; phylum Streptophyta; class Magnoliopsida; order Asparagales; family Amaryllidaceae; genus Agapanthus; species Agapanthus africanus. The sequence continues at coordinate 308,120,426 of CM057347.1, read as the reverse complement.
CTTTACGTCCTGGGTATGTGATACCAGATCAGGATCCCAGATATGTAATCTGTTACATAGGGCTACAGAAAGGTAGAAGAACTGAGAACGGGTGATAAGTTTCATGAGGCAGAAAACGGGGCAAGAGTTGCAGCCAAGTCTGTCGGTCACTGTCACCCTGTATTACCAATACATTGATTCTGAACAAATGTTATTGGATACCGAACCTGATATGCAAAATCATATCTGTCTCTTTATTAGTAAAGAAACGATAAAATTTTGTATTGTTGGAAAATGTTTTGAACATTTCCTATATCAAAAGTTGATCGGTTCAGGCACGTTATCTAAAAGCATTGATGTTCTAAATCAAACTACAGTTCTTTAGTATACGGAACACACACAAGAGGAAGAGTTCAGAAATGAACGAATCCTTCTTGAGGCATTGTAGACTAGGTCATATCAATGCGACCCGACTAGCTGAAGTTACATATAGATGCATATTTAAATCAGTTTGAATTTACATCTTGTGAAACTTGCCAGTCATGTCACAAAGATTCGATGACCATAGCCCTGTTTACTGGAAACAGAGAAAGAGTTAGTGAACTCTTGGGATGATACATGTTGATGTATGTAGGTCCCCTGTCTACACTTGCCAAGACCGGTTCTTTGTACTTCATTACATTCTCTGATGATCTTTCGAGATTCAGACCTATGTTCCTGTTGAAACACAAGTCTGAACCTTTTGAGATATTCACAGAATATAAGTTAGAAGTAGAGAACCAATATACGGGTATAAGTATTATGTCCTTTGATGAGATCGAGGAGGAGAATACTTGAGCACGGAAATCCTGGACTATTCTAAAGGAGAATGAGATTCTCTCTCAGCATTACTCCTCCGAATACACCATAGTACGATGGTATATCGGGGCGGAGCAATCACACCCTATATGATAAGGTGTTCTCTATGATGAGTACTACTGAGATACCTATTTCCTTTTGGGAGTTATGCACTTGAGAAGATGCATACCTATTGAATAGGGTTCAAATCAAATCAGTTGCCTACCATTTCATATGTGATATGATAAGGGAAGAGCCCATATCTTAAGTAAATGGTTAAGATTTGGGGTTGTCTGGGCTATGTCTAAAAGCAAAAATCCGGACAAGCTCGAGGCAAAGTCTGTAATGTAGAACTGGAAAGGTTCCAGCTATACAAACTACAGCAGATGATTTGATAAAACCAAAGGATTCAATAGTTACCAACGAACCTCAGCCTCTCCGCCGATCTAGTAGGGTTTTCTCACCCACCTGAGAGATACTTCTGTTTCTCTATGACAGTGGGAGCGAGGATTGCATCATGAGATGATGACCCAACTAGTTTCGAGCAGGCCATCGAGAGTAAGGACTCTGTAAAGAATGGCTGGATGCTTAGCGATCTGAGATGGAATCCTTATACACCAACAAAGTATGGACTTTAGTTGTAATATCTGAAGGGTTAAATCCCCATCAGGAGCAAGTATATCTTGAGAAGATTACTTGGTGTAGATGGAAAAGTTGAGACTTTCAAAGCTAGACTTGTTAAAGGTTTTCGTCATCGACCAGGCGTGGATAATAATGAAACCTTTTCCAGTGCCTATGCTTAAGTCCATCCAGATCCTACTTGCCACGGCTACATACCATGACTACGATATCTGGTGGTTGGGTGTCATGACAGCTTTTCTAAATGATATTTTAGAAGAGAGCGTCTATAAGTACACAGCCAGAGGGCCTCATAGACAGTGGGAGCAGCGGAAACGTGTGCAAGATGCTTTATAGGATAAAGCAGGCATCGCGGAGTTGGAACATCTGTTTTGATGAAGTAGTCAAAGAGTTTGACATCATCAAAATGGTAGATGAACCTTGTATAAACAAAAAGGTAGTAGGGAGTATGGTGACGATCCTCGCAGAGTACGTGGATGACATACTCTTGATAGGGAAGGAGTTTCCTATGCTACGCTCGATCAATCTCCGCATATCACAAAGATTCTCCATATAGGATCAAAGTGATACCTTCTAAATCCTGGTATTTGGATCTATGAGATAGATCTAATTGGATGTTAGCATACTCACTAATTGTAGTGAGATGGTATCAGTTGATCCTGGGGAGAATCACTGGAAGGGTTCCAGGGTGATAAAGACGACTGAATATCAGTCACAGGCATTGTCTTTACCCTCAGTAAAGGGACGGTATGTTGGAAGAGTTCCAAGCTAGATACCGTGACATACTAGACGATAAAGGCAGGATACATCGCTACTTAAGATGCTACCAAAGAGGCTGTTTGGGTGTATATTGGTTCATGAGATGAACTACGTTCCTACCATTGTGAGACAATGGAGTTGTGGCTTATGCCAAGGAACGACGGTACCATCAGTGATCCAGACATATTCTAAGGCAGTGTCACCTGATCGTGGAGATGGTTGATCTCCAGGGGATCAAGGTCAGGAGAGTAGACTTAGAGGACAACACGGCGGATCCACTCACAAAGGCCTTTTCCCAGAGAGAGACCTTTATGGGATGGTTGAGTATGAGATACTACAACCACCGCTGTCAGATGGCCCTAGTGCAAGTGGGAGATTGTTAGTTATATGTATGCCCTAGAGGCCATTACTATACATAGGATGTATATAGTAGTGGATGCTTGGACATATATAGGGAGGACTTTCTTGCTCGACATGATAGTATGCTATCTGGTTGCTCTTTACCTTAACGTGTACACTGATTGTCTCTCTGTTACATGTTGGTTAAGCCCTTAGGATGTGTACTTGACTACCTGGACTATGATGCAGATCATACTAGTGGTGACATGGTAGTCCGTAAGTACATCCTTCAAAATCCCTAGTCGTGGGTGTATCGAGACGGGGCATCGATATACCAGAGTAGACTAGCGTATACCTTCTCGACCCATACAGATGGGCGATGGATGATCCCATATCCATTGGTGTTTGACATCGGAGATGATGTACGGGTGCTCAGTGGAGACTGGGTACACTGGACGGACTCCCCGAGAACTCCCAGATGGTATTATACCTTACGTCAGATGGCAGTTCTCTGGTGACACTGTTATAGAGTAGTCTGTTGACCCGAGATCATCATAGAGTCTTGTGTGGTTCCTACTGTGCTTTGATTTCCACCTTACCACGTCCAAGAGGGCGTGCAAAACGGTGGTTTTTGGGTACAGTCCCGAATCACATAGAGGCAATGAGCGATAGGAGAGGATTCGTCTCTCCCGGTATAGGGAGTTGATGTTGCGCTGTGTTCGATTGGCTATAACCGGAAATCCCTGGCCAGGGTTGCTGAGATTTATTGGTAAGTGTTACCAGTAGTTTCTCGAACTGTTATATACCTCATATCGACACGACTTATCGAGCTATTGGGGTCTGACGTTTACCACCCCTAGGCGAGATATGCGACATATCGGACGATCAGACCGGACTGTACGGTAAGTGTTACTGGTTGGATTCACAGGAGTGTGAGCGGGCTTGCTCGTCGATCTTCTGATCGCTCAATACCCGGGTCGCCGTTACGTTTAGCAGACCGCTTGCGGCTTGTGGGTGTTTGATATGATCATCATCTGCTGCCGGCGTATTGACGAGTCTTTAGAGTCCTACACAGAGGTTTCCTGGCTCAAGCGAAACGAAATAGGAGCGCATATGAGATATGTGCGGGACCGAGAATAATGCGTGTATGTGATACCGTATTCCATTCTCGCGATGAATGTATCGAATGGTTGTATGCGATATAACCTAGTTATCGAATCAAGGATTGATTCGATAAGCCGATACATTGGATATTAGTCGGTTGTATGCGATATGACCGGATCGTTAAATCAAGTGTTGATTTAATGATTTAATGCATAATTATATATTTGATATATTACTTTGCATTAACCAGTATTGGTTCACTTTAAATGGATTTTCTCACTTTAAGTTCACAAGTTGTATATGTGATATACTTTTGTGCACTTGATTGTATCATGTTTGATGATACATGTTTACTTGGGTTTGTGTAAAGATTAAACCATGGTTATATGAATGGTTAGGGTTTTCTTTTCTTATTCATTTATTTATTTATTTATTCCTTTTGGAATATAAATGGCATAAAGAGAAAATGGTGGCTTTCTTTGTTTGCATCATGAAGCTTCATGAAGCTTTGACTAAGTGACCATTTTGTCTCATGCTTAACCCTAACCATTCCATCTAACCTTAGTTAAATCTCTACACTAAACCATGGTTTGAATATGATAAGAATTGATTTTTCTTTTCTATTTTATGATTCTTATCATATCATTATCTTTATCTTCTTCTTCTTTTTCAAGAAGAAAAAGCTAGCTACCATCAATGGCAACTAGTGAAAATGAGTGAGAAATCCAATTCTAAAGTGAACCCACCTCCTATTTCTTCATCCTCTACCTCTTGCTAAGTAGTATAGGGTGTTTTCTTCACAAGTTTCATGACTTGGTGAAGTGGGAGCTTGATCTTGTGATGCCTCGACGTAGATCATCTTCGGCACGAAGCCGACGACCTTGCCCGCCCATTTCTCCGATGAAGCCGACGCTAAAGCCCGGGATTCGATTTGGACAGCGAGGAGACTTCATTGCGGAGCTATGGAGGTGGAGAACCGGATCTACAAAGGTTGTATTTCCGTTCTTGTAGTTAAGTTGTTAACTAGTTTCTTTTGTCGCCTAAAATCTAGTTAACGATCCGTATTAGGGTTTCTCGGCACCCGTAAAATTTGAAATTGGCATGGTTGATGCCTTGTGAGACCTCTTTAGAGTGCCTAGGAACCCTACAATTATGTGTTGAAATGATAAGAAAGGGGAGAGAGGGCAGCCAAGGGGCAAGGGTTTTGCTCTTGTGTTTATCATTCTATCTCATTCTCATTTTTGATCATACAACACAAAAGAAAGCTCTTCTTCTTCCTCCTTCCTTCTTGAGCTCAGTATCTCTACTAATGGCATCATCTTCAACCTCCATCCATACACTCTCATGTGTTGAGAATCAATGGATGCTTGAGACAAAGTTATCACACACATTATCTACATCACCTTAGACACGTCGGCTAGCAAACTTCGTGTCCGAGTTTCTTCGGACGAAGAGGGAGCCTGTAGAAGGATTCGAAGATGTGGTGCCCTTTCCGACGAGGAGACCGGAGACCTGAGATAACGCGAGGAGCAAGAGATGGTGGCTAAAGACCGAAGGACACGGATCGATCGGTATAGCCTTTCTGACCCTTCTCTAGTTGCTAGTTGTAGGTTATTAGTTCGATCCGGGATTAAAGTCTGCGTTAGCGCCGGTTTCAAGTTTAAAAAAAGTTTTCGTTTCCGCATTTTGTCCTTTGATCGACGGCCGGGGCGCTACCGTAGACTTACATGGTATCAAAGCCAGACCATTAACCTTTACTAGCTTGTTCTAACGTGTTTAAAACATCGATCGAACGAAATTTCCAAAACCGCGATTCCAATTTATGCAGTTTCTGTTGAAATTTATTTGTCGTCGAAAAATTATTTTGAGTGTTTCAGAAAATCAGGCAGGCTTTTTTAAGATCACTGTAGAAATTTGGTAGAGTGATCCCACAGGAGCGCCGGGGAATCGCGTCCTTACCCACGTTTTGGCCGCGGTTCCGCCGCTATTCTGGGGCTTCATTGAACCATTTTTCTTCAGGTGGTCTTTCTCTTGGATTTGTGGTTTCTGGAATTTTTGGATTTGGCCCAGATTATCTTGAGTGCAGCAGTTGTGCTTGGGGCCCACTTCGGGAAATTTTGCCGATCGAAAATTTTAAATAAGTTAGTTCACAGTGCTTACTTTATATCTGTGACCGTGAATGTCATTTGATCGGTAAATCTTGTCTAATTGCTATAGCTCTTTTAGACGGATTTGCGAACGTGACATTCACGTTGATGTTCTGTGTTGTGCTGTGATGTTGCGGATTTGTCGTGGTGGATATCCTGGTTGCAATGGTAGTGCAAATTGGTATATTTGTATATTTGATATTGCGGGCGAGCGTCCGACATGTGGACTGCCGTCACTGCCTGTTTGTATATTATTCTTTTGGGGCACGACCGGGCTGAGGTCGATATACCCATTGTATATATATTTTACTTTCTGTACTAGGATTACCCCGCGGTGGGGTGCACGGATAGACGGGTTCTAAAGGGCAACGAGCCCGCATCTCATAGCTTTGAGACGGAGGGGGCTTTACTCTAGAATTGGAGGGCTATTCGCCGCACTCGTAGGGGGTATAGGTGTAAGTGCACGGCGGCGTCCCGGCCATCAATCCGACGCCGGAATGCGGAAGCGGTGATAAACTTTAATTTTTGCGGACTTTGCAAACTGGCACCACCGCGCACTAAACTCCGGATCGTAACCATTAACAAGTCTAAGCTACTAACAAGAAAGGGAAGAGATGTACCGACTGATCCGAGTCCTCCGGTCTTCATCTCCACTCCGATCTCCTCGCGGGATCTCCGTCCGTCTCCTCCTCGTCGGAAGGGCACCACATCGTCTGCATCTTTTACGGGCTCCCGCCTCAATTCCGAGGCAACTCGGGCACGAAGTAGGCTAGCCGACGCGCCCAAGATTTGCTGTAGAATGTATAGTGTAGTTGTCTCTTTGGGGTTAATGAGGTTGCCATAGTTGGAGGAATTTTGCAAGAATAATCATGGATCAAATCTTGATGAAGAATGGAGCATCACTAGCAAATGAGCTCGGCCAACCAAGAGAAAAGGCTCTCTGGAAAAAATGAAACCAGCCCCTTCACCACTTGAAAGAATGTGTGTATTGATTAATAACAAAGGAACAAAAAATCCTTCACTGCACACACCAAATGGAGGGGGGTCCACCAAAATAAACATGAAGGAAATTAACCTCACAAGCAAATCAAAACACACTCCATTCCCACAGTGGCCGGCCCCACCCAATAACCATCACCAAATGAATAAATATATTAATCAATCAATCCATCAAAAACCATTCCAGCATACTCATTAATCATACATTCCTTACAAAGGAAATTAATCCATCAAACTCCAACAGTGGCCGGCCCAATTCCAACACAAAATCAATGCACATCCAAACCATACCCTCTCAAATCTCATAAATGCATGAATAGCAAAGAAGATATCATAATCAATCCTTTTGCAATAAACCCCCTCCACAAAATGTTAATTGCAAACTTGCAATTAACACCCTCCAACGAAAAGTCCGACCGGGAAGGAAAAAGAGAAAACCGGCCGGAACGGAATGCAAACTGGCAACTCCAGAAAACTGGTCCCATAATAAATTACAGGAAAACCCCGATACTGTGCATACACACCCGCATTTGTATTCTGACCGGATACAAATGCAAAGAGACAAGACTACACTATCAAATACCAAGATCCGGCTTAAGCCAAAGCCGGCTAGTAAAAACTGTCCGATCACGATCTGTGTAATACCGCACGTATCTGATCGAACCCTGCCATATCTCCATACGGCCTCTACAGCGTTTCGCCCGAAAGCTTGAGTAACTGAAAGTGTGGTGGACTCTAATGACTCGTCAATACTATGGCTGTGGATTTAACCACTAGCACGTCAGAGGTATAAGCCAATACGTGACGGGCCACCAGCTATTGACTAAAAAGGGAAGTCGATGAGCGAACTCATCCTGACGCCCTACTGAGCCTGTCAGTGACAATATCCGTACAGTCCGGTCCGTTCGTCTATGAGCATCGCATGTCGGGCCTAGGGGGTTGGTAAAAGTCAGACCCCCAAAAGCGGTACAAGTCGTGTCGGAGTGTAGCCCAGAACACCCTGAGATACTACTGGAATACCTACCAGTAAATCTCCTGCCTTGGCCATGGACTTCGTGTAATGGCTCTCCTAGACACAGCGCGACCTCACCCCCAATACCGGGAGAGACGAAACCCCCGAAGATCCGCTCACTGCCTCCATGTGGCTCGGGACTGTACCCAACTAAAACCTGTTTGCACGACTCCTTTGAGCCGTGGTAGGGTAGTAATCAAAGCACAGTGGGAACTCACACGAGACAAATGACGATCCCCAGGTCGATGAACTAACCTGTACACATGTCACCTGGGAACTGCTATCTGACGTCAGGTATAAGACCAACTAGCATGTTCCCTGCGAGTCCTGTCCGGTGTACTCATAACCCAATGAGCACCTGTATACATCTTAGGTGAACCAACTGACACCAGTGGCCTGTGAGACCGGCCACCGCCCCTCGTCGGGGTCTCGACTGTATACACTAGTCTACTCTGGAGAATCGATGCCCTGTCTCGAAACTCCCACGACTAGGGACCTTTTAAGGATGTGCTTGTAGACTCCAGCTCTCACTTATATGATCGCCCTCATACTGCTGTCAGTCAAGCAAGAATCCTAGGGGCTCTATCAACGTGCAATAGCGACCTGTCAGGTCACCTAAAGCAGTACACGATGATAAAGGTAAACCTGATAGCATACTATCATCTCGAGTAAGACTGTTCTACCGGGATAGGTCCTCCCTCAATCATTGCAATCACGTGCATATGATCCAATAATTGACTCTGAGGGCACTATCTCTAACAATCTCCCACTTGCACTCAAGGCTAATTATTGCGATGTCGCATACTCACAGCCCGTGTGATACCGAACACCCAACTCCTCTACTAGTCAGTCTCACAAAGCTCGTTTGCGAGACTATTGCGTTCGAGGAATAGCCTCAGCGAGTGGATCCGCTCTGATGTTTCTTTCTATGTCTCTCTATATCTCAAGTTCGCGGAGAAAAGCCATCTCCCGAAATGAGCAATACCTGTCTTAGAGTGTCTGGATGTCTGATGGGACCGAGCTCATAAATGAACTTCAAATCCAAACTTCTTAGACTGTATCGTCAACTGAACTTAATCAGTATCCTGCGCCATGCCTCCCTCAGTATTGCCTTGGACCACCTGTCCAAAATACTGCCCCTCGTCAGAAGGAAAACTATAACTCTGACAACCTCCTTGTCGTCCATGTCACCCTGGAAGCCTGGAATGATAACTGTCTCCCAAAGGAGGCAGCCGTTATCATATCCCTAGAACATTCACTTATGTTCTAAAACTGCTTCCGACTGTTTCCCCAGGATTGGATTAATATCAACTTATTGCACCTACTGCAAGAACAATATCTGGTGTGGTATTTGACATCTCACGATTGACTCAATTGCCTGAGCAAGTGATCTGCCAATCATGCGCGTCCCTCTCCCCTTTAGTCTGAAAGACACCTTTGGAGAGGGTGACTCCATTACCTGCAGGTACACTACCGTGCCAGGAGTCGTCCATCCTAAATACTCTTAGAATGCTGTCAAGTACCCTGATTGGGAAACCACCCAAATCTAGATCTAAGACCATAGATCTAGTAACCAGTATGTCTGATATAAAATCCATTTCCTTTATGGAGAAACAACTGTGTGACGACCAAAGTATAACCGATCGTAGTGTAGGAGTTTCTTTTCCTACTCTGTGTATATCATCCAAATACCAGGATATCACACCCTACTACCTTCTCAACAGATCCATCCCCTGTTCTGATGAAGTCAAACCCATGACTGTCACGTCAGAAATAGATGATCTATCTCCGCTACATCTGCTCTAGTCTATAAATAGACATAAGCAACCTGTCCACCAATGCTTCCGCTGCTCCCACTGACTACGACAACCCTCTGGCAGAGTCTTATAGACGTACACTTCTAAAGCTAGTTTAGAACGACGCTATACTCATCCTCCCGCCGGGTCTCGCAACCTGGAACAACAGCAATGGCAATTGTGGGAAAACAAGAACTTCCCTGTCACCGTCCTTGAGGCTACCGTAGTACCTCTCGGGTGCCTGAAGTTACCCACCTTATCTGCGGAGTGGCCAATGGAATGTCAATCCAGATTGAATCTTTAGGTTCCTGTCAGATCTTCAGTAATCGTTTGTGGTTCTGGAATCACTTCCAGTTCTACCATACTCCCACTACTGTTTTTCTGAAAAAATCCATTTTTATTAAAACTGTGGCGAGTCTAGAACAATATTGCTATTGTTCATCCAGATGGTAGAAAGTCAACCCTCGTCATAGCCTGGGTCAACCCACAAACAGCCATTACAGAAACGTGCCTTGAGTTGTCCAGTGTCTGGTTTTAATCATAAACCGGACAACTCCCCGTACCTTAACATCGTTAAGATATGAACTGTTCTATATCCAATATAGAAACAGAGGCACTGATTTAATTGAACCAGATTCAAATCATGCAGCTGTCCCCAGCGCATGTCAACTAAATGGAAGGAGGCCGATCAGCGTTACTCAATAGGAATACTTCCAATTATGAGTAACCTGAAAGAGAAGCAAGATCTCTTTATCATTACTATCAACTGAATACCATACTCAAGTATCTACATCTTCGATCTCTTTGAAGAATCCCGATACTTGCTATACCTGGTTCTCTACTCTATTCAAATACCTACAACTTCTCAAAATTCGGACCCTGTGTTTCCACGAAACACCTGTCTAAAAACTAGAGAAGTCATAAGTAAACCGAATACAGTACGAGGACCTACCCCTTTGTCCTGATGGACCCTGGACAACATACAATACTCTGTATAAGTCCCTTGAGTCTGATAACTCAATCACTGTGTGTCGTAGGTTGAAAACTGTACTTATGGTTAAGAAGAATTACACCGCTGTTTAATGCTCCTTACCTAACCATCCACTGATATAGGTAAATGTCATCGACATAATATCAAAAGGTATATCTCACTCTATGAAAATAGACGTACAGATATATCAATTTGAAATTGGTGCACAACAGCGGATATTCAAAACCAAATATTTGCCGACCGGCAAACAGCCCAGATGATCTCCTCAAATATCACCGATTACAACGAATCCCGATATAATGAGGATGATCACCCAATTCCCAATAACTTACTCCCACTCACCATCTGTAAAACCATATAGATGTGAGAATCAAACCTGGTAAATACATACCCTGGAGCAAGTGTCTAATCAGGAAATCAGTTTTCTTTTAACAGTACACAGTGAAACTGAAACATTGAAACGTTTCGGTGGGGTATCCCGGTATTCTTAGTAATGCCTCTTCCATTATCCAGATTCACAACTATAACCGTATAATTCTTTGCCACCTCTCCAAATCCCTTCATATGTCTTTAGTCATTACCTTCTGCACACCCCTTTAGGCCAATTGGTTTTCTTCCTTCCCTACCGTTCGGCACCAGCCTATGGTTTGGAAGAAGACTATCCAATAAGCTTAAAGGGTGTACTGTCCCAATCCTAGGAGCACTCGCAACGCGAGAGAAGGTGAAGATAAAAGATACCTGAATGTACTTTATTCCTATTTCTCCTGGACCAGAATCCATCCCCGAACTGGAACAAGTTCCATTCGAGTTCGTATATAACCATACGATGGAGTATCCAATAAACTGTGGATCTTCGTAGTGATACGGAGTGTCCTGGAGAAATACAAAGGTGATTTAAGATTGGCGAAGAAATACTTGGTTTGGTCGTGAATATCAGTCGCAATTTACTTTGCCCTCTTACTAATCCCTTGCTTTGTCTTAATCTTAATACCTTCTGCACACCATCGTTATGCTAATTGGTTTTCTTCATTCCCTACCGGTCGGCACCAGCCTAAGGTTTGGAAGAAGACAATCCAATAAGCGTAATAGGTGTACTACCCCTAAACCAAGGAGTGCTCGTAACCTGAGAGAGGGTAAAAGGAAAAGACAACTGAATAATCCTATCCGTTTTCTCCAGAACCGGAAACTATCCTCGAATAAATTCTTTCGAGTTCGTATCTAACCATACGATGGTTTTGTCCAATGGAAGTGGACGTTCGTAGTAAAACGGGGTGTCCTGGAGAAAAGGGTAAAAGTAGGAGTGGCAATGAGGTTTGCAACTCTGACAATCCAAAAGCCAGTGTTTAAGAAGGTTCGGTCAACTTGGTCACTGAGTCAAAGTCTTAGGGTCGGGTCAATGGTCGCTGCCAAAGAGAGAGAGAGAAAAGAAACACTCAGCGTGCACTCTAACCTAGATCAGAATGGTTACCAATTTATCTAATCTGGAATCCTCCCACTGTACCTCAAATTCTTCTCCAAACCTGAAAGAAGAATTAGTCGGGATACCCGAGGAGTAAACTAACTCATCAGTGGGAATCGGGATCCAACTCTCATCGCATGACAACGTGACGGAATCCGCTCACGGTATCACACTCCAGAAGGTATGCGCATATCTGGCAAGTTTCAGTTCTTTTGAAACTCCCGATGTGATTTCTGCCCCATGCTCTTATGACCTTGACTTTGGCCAACAAATCATAAGTCACATGTCAAGTTCTACCCGTCATTCTCCAGGTTGATTCGAATCCACCCGCACAAGCCCTTGACTTTGGCCAACAAGGCTATACGACTGTTCCAAACCAACGCATCTATCTATGCTGCATATGAATAACCAACAGCTACCAAACACTGTGCCTTGACTTTGGCCAACAAACACAGCTTGAATACTATTGACTACCCATATGAAACGACGGAGGGCTACGAATGGTTTCTGGCGAAAACCTTTAACGTAATGAACTTGATATCGTCGAAGGAACGGATAGCTTTTAAAAATATAGTGACGAAAACCGTTGCTAAAGAGGTCACTCCCGGTGAAGGGATCTCGGCTCTTTCCCCGTAGAATGAGGTGCAGGATATTCCAACTGAATACCACGGTGCAAAGCAAAAGTAATCGGCTATAGTGAAGTTAATGCCCTGACGCAAACTTTTTGTCCAAGGGGTCACTCCCGGTGAAGGGATCTCGGCCCTTGCCTCGTCGACTGAGGAGCAGGATATTCCAACTGAATATCACGATGCAAAACAAAAGTGAACGTCCTTGCAATAACAGCTTTTTGAAAAGTGTTCCAACAACATCAGATTAGGTTTGTTTAACATGCATTGATCCGAATCAACGCAGTCCCATCAATTGATCACACCACAAAGAACGAAAATATACTGACGTACGTATATGCCATCTGCATTCGCCACTGGGTCCCGTCATCACCCGTTAGGTTAGCTAACTAACGGCAGAGCGGGGACTGGACTAGCGCGGATGAAAAACATATACAACATCTACTAATATATATACCAATATATAGTATTCGCTCAAGGCGTGAATAAAATGCAACATCACAGAAATGTACAGCATCACAGAACAATACAGATATCTGGGATCCCCGGGTTTCACAGAGCCACTACTGAAACCCGACGTTCCCCTGGTCGTGTGGATAGCCTGTGCAATGAAATCCTATACCCCCTACGAGTGCGGCGAATAGCCAGCCAATCCTGGAGTGAAGCCCCCTCCGTCCCAATGCCATGAGATGCGGGCTTGTTGCCTTCTAGAACTCGGCTATCCGTGCACCCCTCCGCGGGGTAATCCTAGTACAGAAAGTAAAATATACATACAACGGGTACATCGACCGCAACCAGGTCGTGCCCCAAAAGAATAATACAAACAGGCAGTGACGGCAGTCCACAAGTCGGACGCTCGCCCCGCAATATCAAATGTACATAATAAAACAAAACTGAACTAGCATTGCATCCAGGCTATCCCCCACGACCGATCCGCAACATCACAGCATAAACATAGAACATCAACGTGAAAGTCACGTTCGCAAATCCGTCTAACCGGGTTATAGCAGTTAGACAGGATTTACCGATCGAGTGACATTCACGGTCGCAGATATAATGTAAATACTGTGAAAAATGTGTTTAAAATATCCGATCGATCAAAAATTAACAAATGGGACCCCAATCAAAACTGTAGCACTCACAGAAATCCTGGGCCCAATTTTAATATTCCAAAACCCATATTTTAAGCCCAGAAGGCCTCTGTAAAAAATTGGTGAAGTGATCTCCAAAGTGTGCGGCGGAAGGGCGGCGGGAAGGGGGTTTTAGCGGCGGTTCCGCGCTCCCACTGTGGAGTTACTTCGTCGAATTTTTTTACAGAGCTCTTAGATTTTCCAGTACATCAATATTTTACAACCTGAAAAAAATTTCGAGACCAAAAATTTTCAACAGAAACTGATGCGAACTAAAATGCAGTTTTGGAACATTCGATCGATCGAAACAGAAAAACACATTACACCAAGCTAGACTATGTTAATGGCGAGGCTCTGATACCACTGTAAGTGCACGGCGGCGTCCCGGCCGTCAATCCGACGCCGGAATGCGGAAGCGGTGATAAACTTTAATTTTTGCGGACTTTGCAAACCGGCACCACCGCGCACTAAACTTCGGATCGTAACCATTAACAAGTCTAAGCTACTAACAAGAAAGGGAAGAGATGTACCGACTGATCCGAGTCCTCCGGTCTTCATCTCCACTCCGATCTCCTCGCGGGATCTCCGTCCGTCTCCTCCTCGTCGGAAGGGCACCACATCGTCTGCATCTTTTACGGGCTCCCGCCTCAATTCCGAGGCAACTCGGGCACGAAGTAGGCTAGCCGACGCGCCCAAGATTTGCTGTAGAATGTATAGTGTAGTTGTCTCTTTGGGGTTAATGAGGTTGCCATAGTTGGAGGAATTTTGCAAGAATAATCATGGATCAAATCTTGATGAAGAATGGAGCATCACTAGCAAATGAGCTCGGCCAACCAAGAGAAAAGGCTCTCTGGAAAAAATGAAACCAGCCCCTTCACCACTTGAAAGAATGTGTGTATTGATTAATAACAAAGGAACAAAAAATCCTTCACTGCACACACCAAATGGAGGGGGGTCCACCAAAATAAACATGAAGGAAATTAACCTCACAAGCAAATCAAAACACACTCCATTCCCACAGTGGCCGGCCCCACCCAATAACCATCACCAAATGAATAAATATATTAATCAATCAATCCATCAAAAACCATTCCAGCATACTCATTAATCATACATTCCTTACAAAGGAAATTAATCCATCAAACTCCAACAGTGGCCGGCCGAATTCCAACACAAAATCAATGCACATCCAAACCATACCCTCTCAAATCTCATAAATGCATGAATAGCAAAGAAGATATCATAATCAATCCTTTTGCAATAAACCCCCTCCACAAAATGTTAATTGCAAACTTGCAATTAACACCCTCCAACGAAAAGTCCGACCGGGAAGGAAAAAGAGAAAACCGGCCGGAACGGAATGCAAACTGGCAACTCCAGAAAACTGGTCCCATAATAAATTACAGGAAAACCCCGATACTGTGCATACACACCCGCATTTGTATTCTGACCGGATACAAATGCAAAGATACAAGACTACACTATCAAATACCAAGATCCGGCTTAAGCCAAAGCCGGCTAGTAAAAACTGTCCGATCACGATCTGTGTAATACCGCACGTATCTGATCGAACCCTGCCATATCTCCATACGGCCTCTACAGCGTTTCGCCCGAAAGCTTGAGTAACTGAAAGTGTGGTGGACTCTAATGACTCGTCAATACTATGGCTGTAGATTTAACCACTAGCACGTCAGAGGTATAAGCCAATACGTGACGGGCCACCAGCTATTGACTAAAAAGGGAAGTCGATGAGCGAACTCATCCTGACGCCCTAATGAGCATGTCAGTGACAATATCCGTACAGTCCGGTCCGTTCGTCTATGAGCATCGCATGTCGGGCCTAGGGGGTTGGTAAAAGTCAGACCCCCAAAAGCGGTAGAAGTCGTGTCGGAGTGTAGCCCAGAACACCCTGAGATACTACTGGAATACCTACCAGTAAATCTCCTGCCTTGGCCAAGGACTTCGTGTAATGGCTCTCCTAGACACAGCGCGACCTCACCCCCAATACCGGGAGAGACGAAACCCCCGAAGATCCGCTCACTGCCTCCATGTGGCTCGGGACTGTACCCAACTAAAACCTGTTTGCACGACTCCTTTGAGCCGTGGTAGGGTAGTAATCAAAGCACAGTGGGAACTCACACGAGACAAATGACGATCCCCAGGTCGATGAACTAACCTGTACACATGTCACCTGGGAACTGCTATCTGACGTCAGGTATAAGACCAACTAGCATGTTCCCTGCGAGTCCTGTCCGGTGTACTCATAACCCAATGAGCACCTGTATACATCTTAGGTGAACCAACTGACACCAGTGGCCTGTGAGACCGGCCACCGCCCCTCGTCGGGGTCTCGACTGTATACACTAGTCTACTCTGGAGAATCGATGCCCTGTCTCGAAACTCCCACGACTAGGGACCTTTTAAGGATGTGCTTGTAGACTCCAGCTCTCACTTATATGATCGCCCTCATACTGCTGTCAGTCAAGCAAGAATCCTAGGGGCTCTATCAACGTGCAATAGCGACCTGTCAGGTCACCTAAAGCAGTACACGATGATAAAGGTAAACCTGATAGCATACTATCATCTCGAGTAAGACTGTTCTACCGGGATAGGTCCGCCCTCAATCATTGCAATCACGTGCATGTGATCCAATAATTGACTCTGAGGGCACTATCTCTAACAATAGGTTGACCCAAGGAGGAGTGCTCAAATTACCGGATTCCGTGAAGTGCTGGGTGGTCCATTCACTTTGTTGAAGGGGGCTGCCTCGCTTCAGGTTTTGGCGGGTAACTTGCCGCACCCGTAGGGGTCTAGGATTTCATTGCACAGGCTATCGACACGACTAGGGGAACATCGGGTTTCACTTGCAGCTCAAAGGAAACCCGGGGATCCCAGATTGTTTGTCTTGTTCTGTGATGCTTATTATCTTTCTATGATGTTGCATTTTTATCACGCCTTGAGCGATTATTATATATTGATATATATATACTAGTAGATGTTGTATATGTTTTACACCCGCGCTAGTCCAGTCCCCGCTCTGTCATTAATTAAGTAACCTAACGGGTGATGACGGGACCCAGTGGCGAATGCGGATGGCATATACGTACATCATATTTTCGTTCTTTTGTGGTGTGATTAATTGATGGGACTGCATTGATTCGGATCAATGCAAGCTAAACAAACCTATTCTGATTTTGTTGGAACTTTTTTCAAAAATCTGTTATTGCAAGGACGTTTTCTTTTGTTTTGCACAGTGGTATTCAGTTATGAATATCCAGCACCTCAGTCGACGAGGTAAGGGCCCAGATCCCTTCAACGGGAGTGACCCCTTGTGCAGAAGTTTTCGTCAGGGTAATAACTTCACTATAATCGATTACTTTTTGCTTTGCATCGCGGTATTCAGTTGGAATATCCTGCACCTCATTCTACGGGGAAAGAGCCGAGATCCCTTCACCGGGAGTGACCTCTTTATCAAAGGTTTTCGCCACTATATTTATAAAAAGCTATCCGGTTCCTTCAATGATATCAAGTTCATTACGTTAAAGGTTTTTCGCCAAAAACCATTCGTAGCCCTCCGCCATTTCAGACGGGTAGCACTTAGTATTCATGCTATGTTTGTTGGCCTTCATCATGGCATAGTATATGGTAGCTATTTGTTACTTTTCTGCTGCATAGATAGATGCGTTGGTTTGGTACAGTCGTACTACTATTTTGGCCTTCGTCAAGGGTATGTACGGGTGGGTTCAAATTAACCTGGATAATGGCGGGTAGAACTTGACATGTGACTTATGATATGTTGGCCTTCGTCCATATCATAAGAGCATGGGGTAAAAATCACATCGGGAGTTCCTAAAGAAACTGAAACTTGCCAGATATGTGCATATCTTCTGGAATGTGATAACGTGAGTGGATTCCATCACGTTATCATGCGATGATAATTGGATCCCGATTCCCACTGATGAGTTGGTTCACTCCTCGGGTGATCCCGACTAATTCTTCTTTCAGGTTTGGAGGAGAATTTGAGGTTACAGTGGGTGGTTTCCTGATTAGATAAATTGATAACCATTCTTATCTAGGTTAGACTGCACGCAGAGTGTTTCTTTTCTCTCTCTCTCTCTTTGGCAGCGACCATGATCCGACCCTTGACTATGACTCAGTGACCAAGTTAACCGAACTTTCTTAAAACACAGGCTTTAGGATTGTCTGAGTTGCATACCTCATTCCCACTCCTGCTTTTACCCTTTTTCTCCGGAACATTTCGTATCACTACGAACGTCCAATTCCATTGGATAAAACCATCATATGTTTATATACGAACTCGAAGGAACTTGTTCCAGATTGGAGGATGGTTTCCAGTTCTGGAGAAAATGAATAGGACTATTCAGTTGTCTTTTCCTTTTACCTTCTCTCAGGTTGAGAGTGCTCCTCGGATTAGGACGGTACACCTATTATGCTAATTGGATAGACTTCTTCCAAACCATAGGCAGGTGCCGAACGGTGGGGAATGAAGAAAACCAATTAGCCTAACGATGGTGTACAGAAGGTAATAAGTTAAGACAAATAAAGAGATTAGAAAGAGGGAAAAGTAAATTGCGACTGCTATTCACGACCAAACCAAGTATTTCATCGCCACTCCTACTTCACCTTTGTATTTCTCCAGGACACTCCGTATCACTACGAAGATGCACAGTTATTTGGATACTCCATCGTATGTTATATACGAACTCGAAGGAACTTGTTCCAGTTCGGGTATGGATTCTGGTTCAGGAGAAATAGGAATAAGGTTTTATTCAGTTGTCTTTGATCTTCACCTTCTCTCAGGTTACGAGTACTCCTAGGATTAGGAGAGTACACCCATTATGCTTATTGGATAATCTTCTTCCAAACCATAGGCTGGTGTCGAACGGTAGGGAGGGAAACGGGGTGTACATAAGGTAATGACTAAAGACATATAAAGGGATTTAGAGAGATGGCAAAGAAATATACAGTTGTGAATCTGATAATGGAAGAGGCATTACTAAGAATACCCGGATACCCCTTCGAAACATTTACATGTTTCAGTTCCACTGTGTATTGTTAAAAGAAAACTGATTTCCCAATTATTACTTGCTCCAGGGTATGTATTTACCAGGTTTGATTCTCACATCTGTATGGTTTTACAGATGATGAGTGGAAGTAAGTTATTGGGAATTGGGTGATCATCCTCATTATATCGGGATTCGTTGTAATTGGTGATATTTAGGGAAATCGCCTGGGTTGTTTGCTGGACGACAAATATTTGGTTTTGAATATCCGTTGTTATGCACCAATTTCAAATTGATATATCTGTATGTTTATTTTTATAAAGTGAGATATAACTTTTTGAAATTATGTCTATGACATTTACCTATATCAATGGATGGTTAGGTATGGAGAATTAAACAACGGTGTAATTCTTCTTAACCATAAGTACAATTTTCAACCTACGACACACATGGAATGAGTTATTAGACTCAGGGGACTTATACAGAGTATTGTATGTTGTCTAGTGTCCATGAGGACAGAGGGGTTGGTACTCGTACTATATTCTGTTTACTTGTGACTTCTCTAGTTCTTAGACATGTGTTTCGTAGAAATGCAAGATCTAAGTTTTGAGAAATTATAGGTATAAGAATAAAGTAGAGAACCAGGTGTTGCAAGTATCAGGATTCTTCAAGGTGATCAAAGATGTAGATACTTGTGTATGGTATTCAGTTGATAGTAATGATTATGAGAACTTGCTTCTCTTTCAGGTTACTCATATCTGGTTGTATTCCTAAGTTGAGTAATGCTGATCGGCCTCTCTCCATTAAGTTGACATGCACTGGAGACAGCTGCATGATTTGAATCTGGTTCCAATTAAATCAGTGCCTATGTTTCTATATTGGATATAGAATAGTTCATATCTTAACAATGTTAAGGTACGGGGAGTTGTCCGGATTATGCTTAAAACCAGACTCTGGATAACTCAAGGCACGTTTCTTTAATGGCTGTTTGTGGGTTGACCTGGGCTATGACGAGGGTTGATTTTCTACCATCTGGAAGATCAATAGTGATATTGTTCATGACTCACCACAGTTTTAGCAAAATGGATTTTTTCAGAAAACATTAGTGGGAGTATGGTAGAACTGGAAGTGATTCCAGAACCGTAAACGATTACTGAAAATTTAATAGGACCTAAAGATTCAATCTTGTTTGACATTCATTAGCCACTCCGCAGATATGGTGGGTAACCTCAGGCACCGGAGAGGTACTCCTGTAGCCTCAAGGACGGTGACATGGAGGTTCTTGTTTATCCAGACTTGACACTACGGTTGTTCCAGGATATGAGAACCGGTAGGAGGATGAGTATAGCGTCGTTCTAAACTAGCTCTAGAAGTGCACGTGTATATGACTCTGCCAGAGGGTTGTCGTAGTCAGTGGGAGCAGCGGAAGCATAGTGGACAAGTGGCTTATGTCTATTTATGGACTAAAGCAGATATAGCGGAGATAGATCATCTATTTCTGATGTGACAGTCATAGGTTTGAGTTCATCAGAATAGGGGATGGATCTGTTAAGAAGGTAGTAGGGTGTGATGTTCTGGTATATGGATGACATATACATAGTAGGAAGTGAAATTCCTACACTACGATCGGTTATACTTTGGCTGTCACACAGTGGTTTTTCCACATAAGATTTGGATATTATATCAGACATTCTGGTTAGTAGATCTATGGTTTTAGATCTAGATTTGGGACGTATCCCAATCTGGGTAGTTAGACAGCATTCTAAAGGTATTTAGAATGGATGACTCCTGGCATGGTGGTGTACCTGCAGGTGATGGAGTCACCCTCTCTAAAGGTGTCTTACAGACTAAAGGGGAGAGAGATGTGCATGATTGGCGTATCACTTGCTTAGGCAATTGAGTCAATCATGAGATGTCAAGTACCACACCAGATGTTGTTTTTGCACAAGATGCAATAAGTTAATATTAATCCTATCTTGGAGAAACGTTCGGAAGCAGTTTTAGAACATAAGTGTATGTTCTAGGGATATGATAACAACAGCTTCTTTTAGGAGACGGTTATCATTCCAGGCTTCCAAGGTGACCTGGATGACAGAGCGACTGTCAGAGTTATAGTTTTCCCTTTGACGAGGGGCAGTGGTTTGGACAGGTGATCCAAGCGGACATTGAGGGAGGCATGACACAGGATACTGATTAAATTCAGTTGACGATAAAGTCTAAGAAGTTAGGATTTGGAGTTCATTTATGAACTAGGTCCCATCAGATATCCAGACATATTCTAAGACAGGTATTGCTCATTTCGGGAGATGGCTTTCTCCGTGAACTAGAGATTAAGAGAGACATAGAAAGAAACATCAGAGCGGATACACTCATTGAGGCTATTTCTTGAATGTAGTAGTTTCACAACGTGGCTTTGTGAGACTGATTAGTAGAGGAGTTGGGTGTTCGGTATCACACGGGCTGTGAGTATGCGACATCGCAATAATTAGCCATGAGTGCAAGTGGGAGATTGTTGGATATAGTGCCCTCAAAGTCAATTATTGGATCACAGGCATGTGATTGCATTGATTGAGGGAGGACCTATGCCGGTACGACAGTCTTACTCAAGATGATAGTATGCTATCTGGTTTATCTTTATCATCGTGTACAACTTTAGGTGACTTTACAGATCACTATTACACATTGATAGAGCCCTTAGGATTTTTTCTTGACGGCCAGCAGTATGATGGCAATCATATACGTGGGAGCTGGGGTCTATAAGCACATCCTTAAAAGGTCCCTAGTCGAGGGAGTTTCGAGACAGGGCATCGATACTCCAGAGTAGACTAGTGTATACGGATCGAGACCCCGACGAGGGGCGGTGGCTGATCTCACAAGCCATTGGTGTTAGTTGGTTCACCTAAGACGTATACAGGTGCTCATTGGGTTATGAGTATGTTGGCTATAGTGCCCTCAAGGCAATTATCATAGTCGCGGACTTATGATTATGATGATTGAGTGATGACTTATACCGATAAAACAGTCTTACTCAAGATGATAGTATTCTATCTGGTTTGTCTTTATCATCATGTTGATAAAGCCCATATGATTCTTGCTTGACTGCCAGCATTATGATGGCGATCATATATGTCGGAGCTGGGGTCTATAAGCACATCCTTAAATGTCCCTAGTCGTAGGAGTATCGAGACCGAGCATCGATACTCCAGTGTAGACTAGTGTATACTGATCGAGACCCCGACGAGGGGCGGTGGTCAGGTCTCACAAGCCATTGGTGTTAGTTTGTTCACCTAAGATAGTATACAGGTGCTCGTTGGGTTATGAGTACACTGGACGGACTTGTCGGTAATCTGCTAGTTGGTATTATACCTATTGTCAGATAGCAGTTCCCAGATGACATGTGTACAGGTTAGTCTGTCGACCTGAGATCGTCATTTGTCTCGTCTGAGTTCCCAATGTGCTTTGATTACTACCCTACTACGGCTCAAAGGAGTCGTACAAACAGGTTTTAGTTGGGTACAGTCCCAAACCACATGGAGGCAGTGATCGGATCGTCGGGGATTCGTCTCTCCCGGTATTGGGGGTTGATGTCGCGTTGTGCATGGGTGGCCCTCACCAGAAATCCATGGCCATGGTGAACGAGAATTATCGATCCAGGATCGATAGTTTCTCAGGTGGTGATGGGTTTCATACCGACACTAAATATCGCGTTGTTAGGGGTCTGACTTTATCCACCCCCTAGACTCGATATGCGATACTCTTAGACGAACAGACGAGACTGTACGGATATTGTCACTGACAGGCTCAGTAGGGGTTCAGGATGAGTTTGCTCGCCGGCTTCCCTTTCGCTCAATACCTGGGTAGCCGTTATGTACAGCTAGTGCCGCTGACGTGCTTGTGGTTAAACCCACTGCCAGCGTATTGACGACTCTTTAGAGTCCCACACAGTGTGTTTTCACGGTTCAGGCGATATGGTGTACATGAGGTATGTTGATACATACAGATGTTCGATTAAATATGTGCACTTGCTGCGCAGACTTTAATTGGACGGTTGATAATACTAGCGGGTTAGGATTAAGCAAGTTTATTAAATCAGGTTTTGATTTAATAATTTATATATGTATTTTTATATACGTATTCTAGTATTATTGTTCACTATTCGTTTTCTCTCTCGGCTATTCGTATTTTGGTACGAATACACGTATATGTATTTCGATAGATGTATCAGGAAGTATTCCGTATTTTATACGGAATAGCTTCTAGAAGATGCCACCTCATTTATATGATTTTCCATTTATGGAAATTCATTTGTTTTATTTATGAGGTGGAAAAGGTGATATGACATGAGGCATGGACCATGGTATGGGTTCAAAGCAAGGTGCATTTGTTTAATGGTTATTAGGAAATGATTTTTTTGGAGGGAATGAGAGAGGGGGGGCGGCCACATTATGGAGGGGGTGGATTTCATTTGGTGATTGATTACATTTGCTTCATAACATCTACTCTCTCATTTCATACAAAAAAAAGGGTTAGCCATTTCTAGTTCATGCAAAAGCTTCATCAGCTCCATTCTTCTTCTTGAGTTGCTCCATGGAGCTCATGGTTGAGGGAAAAATTGTAGTGACATATTCATACACCCCCACTCTCCATCGCTAGCGACTTTGGAGCGTCGGTTGCCTCGTTTGTCGAGGCTGGAGCTTGCGCCGTTTCCCTCGGGTGGATCATCGGAGATGGAGGAAGATCGGCAACAAAACATCATCAAAGGATCACTAGGAGTTTGGAATGAAGACCGAAGGACACGGATCAACCCGGTATAATGATTCTAACTCTTAGTTAGCTCGCTAGTTTAGTTTTTAAGGTCGATCCGTAAATCGGGTAGCGGTGGCGCCGGTTTAGAAAATTTTTGTTCCGCATTTTGGCCGCGTTTCGACGGCCGGGGCATTGCCGGAACCCTTCATGGTATCAGAGCCACCCTTTAAACCCCTTACTAGCTTGTTTAGACGTGCTTAAAAGATCGATCGACGGATTTTACTGAAATCACGATTTCATTTTTCATGTTTCTGTCGATTTTCAAATGCGGTCAAAAAATATTTTCCAGAGGCTTAAAAATCCGTGCAGGCTTTTTTAGGAGTACAAAAAAAATTTGGGTCCATGCCTCTAAAGCGCCGCGGATCCGCCGCACTTAGCCCACATTGGCGGCGGTTCCGCGGCGGATTAGTGGCAACGGGCGTCCAAATTTTTTCTGTAGCTCTATTTCTTGAAATTGTGATTTCTTTGATATTCTATTTTGGCCTAGTTTTCTGTGCAGTGCTGTTATTACTATTGGGGACAATTTGGAATTTTGTCGATCGATAATTTAAGTGGGCATTTAACAGTACATACATTATTATCTGCGACCGTGAATGTCATTTGATCGGTAAACTCGTCTAATTGCTATATGTCTTTTCGACGGGTTTGCGAACGTGACATTCACATTGATGTTCTGTGATGTGCTGTATTGCTGGTTGGATCGTCTTGGTAGATAGCCAGTGGTTCAATGATAGTACAGTTTTAATTTTATTTGTACATTTTATATTGCGGGGCGAACGTCTGACATGTGGACTGCCGTTACTGCCAGTTTGTATATTATTCTTTTGGGGCACGACCGGGCTGAGGTCGATGTCACCCTTGTATATTATTTTCTTTTCTGTACTAGGATTACCCCGCGGTGGGGTGCTTGAATAGCCGGATTCTAGAGGACAACTGGTCCGCATCTCATGGCGTTGGGATTGAGCGGACCTTACTCTAGAATTGGCGGGCTATTCGCCACACTCATAGGGGGTATAAGTGACCCAGGAGGGGTGCTCAAGTTACCGGATTCCGTGAAGTGCCGGGTGGTCCATTCACGTTGCTGAAGAGGGCTGCCTCACTTCTGGTTTTGTCGGGTAACTTGCCGCGCTCGTAGGGGTCTAGGTTTCATTGCACATGCTATCCACACGACAGGGAACATCGGGTCTCACTTGCGTCTCAAGTGAAACTCGGGGCTCCAGATTATCCACCATTCTGTATTTCTTCTGTGATGTTTCTGTGATGTTGCTTTATATCATGCCTTGGACGATTGTTATATATATTTATATATACTAGTAGATGTTGTATATGTTTTGCACCTGCGCTAGCCCAGTCCCCGCTCTCTCGTTAGTTAAGTAACCCAACGGGTGATGACGGGACCAAGTGGCGAATGCGGATGGCATATACGTACATTTTATTTTCGTTCTTTTATGGTGTGATTAATTGATGGGACTGCATCGATTCTTATCAATGCAAGGATAAAACAAACCTATTTATATGATGTTGTTGGAACCAAGTTTTTAAAAACTGACATTACAGACGTTTTCTTTTGCTTTGCATCGTGGTATTCATTTGGAATATCCTGCACCTCATTCGACGAGGCATGGGCCGAGATCCCTTCATCGGGAGTGACCCCTTGGGTAAAAGTTTGCGGCAACGTAATCACTTTACTATAGTCGATTATTTTTGCTTTGCATCGTGGTATTCAGTTTGCGATATCCTGCACCCCATTCGACGGGGAAAGAGCCGAGATCCCTTCACCGGGAGTGACCTCTTTAGCAAAAGTTTTCGCCATTATATATTTATAAAACCACTCGGTTCCTTCAACGATATCAAGTTCATTACGTTAAGGGTTTTTCGCCAAAAACCAGCCGTAGCCCTCCGTCATTTCAGTTTAGTATTGCTTAGTATTCGTGCTACGTTTGTCGTTGCTATTCGCCGAGGCGTAGTGTGCGGTAGCTCTGTAATGCTTTTCTGTCGCATGGATATGTGGATTGGTTAAGACAGTCGTACGACTTTGTTGATTATTCGTCAAGGATCGTGCGGGTGGGTTTAATGCAATCATGATAATGACGGGTTGAACTTGACTAGGACCTTTTGATTTGTTGATTATCCGTCAAGGTCACTTGGGTCCTAGGGGTAAAAAATCATATCGGGAGTTTCAAACATACATGAAACTTGCCAGGATTGCGCATACCTTCTGGAGTGTGGTGACTTGAGTGGCTTCCATCAAGTTATCATGCGATGATAGTTAGATTCCGATTCCCACTTATGAGTAGGAATACTCCTCGGATGATTCCGACTAATTCTCCTTTTAGGTTTGGAAGAGAATTCGAGGATACAGTGGGAGCCATCCAGATTAGATAAAATGATTAACCATTCTGATCTAGGTTAGAGTGCACGCTGAGTGTTTCTTTTCTCTCTCTCTCTCTCTCTGGCTGGGACTATGACCCGACCCTAAACTAAAACTCATGAACCAAATTAACCGAACCTTCTTAAAACACTTTGGCTTTTGGAATGTCACGGTGTCGCATACATCATTGCTACTTCTATATCACCTTTGCTTTTCTCTAGAACACCTCGTATCACTACGAACATCCACTTCCATTGGATAAATCCATCGTATAGTTACATACGAACTCGAAGGAATTTTTTCGAGGATGGATTCTGGTTCTGGAGAGATTGAATAGGATTATTCGGTTGTCCTTTCTCTTTACCTTCTCTCAGGTTGTGAGGGCTCCTAGGATTAGGAGAGGGTACACCTATTGAGCTTATTGGATAGTCTTCCTCCAAACCATAGGCAGGTGCCGAACGGTAGGGAAGGAAGAAAACCAACAAGCTTAACTGTGGTGTACAGAAGGTAATAAGTAAAGACATATAAAGGGATTGGAATATTGGCAAAGAAAATTTCCATCACCATCATTCACGACAAAGACCATGTATACCCCTGCCACTCCTACACCCACTTTGTATTTCTCTAGGACACTCCGTATCACTACGGATATCCACTTCCATTGGATAAATCCATCGTATAGTTACATACGAACTCGAAGAAACTTTTTCGAGGATGGATTCCGGTTCAGGAGAAAAAGAATAGGATTATTCAGATGCCTTTTCTCTTTACCTTCTCTCTGGTTGTAAGGGCTCCTAGGATTAGGAAAGTACACCTATTACGCTTATTGGATAGTCTTCTTCCAAACCTTAGGCTGGTGCCGAAGGGTAGGGAAAGAAGAAAACCAATTAGCCTAAAGAAAGTGTACAGAAGGTAATAAGTAAAGACATAATAAAGGGATTGCAGAGAGGGCAGGCAAGTATATGGTTACTGTCGTAAATCAGGATAATGGAAGAGGCGTTACAAGGAATACCAGTTAACCCTTTTGAAACATTGTCATGTTTCAGTTTTACTGTGCAATGTTAATTGATAACTGTTTTCCCAATTGGAATCTAACTCCAGGGTATGTATTTACCAGATCAGTTTCTTACATCTGTATGTTATTACGGATGGTGAGTGGTGTAAGTGCACGGCGGCGCCCCGGCCGTCAATCCGACGCCGGAACGCCGAAACGAAACTTTTCTAAAACTTAGAAACCGGCACCACCGCGCACTAAAAACCCGGATCGGGCCATTAACCTAACCCTAGCAAACTAGAAAAAGAGTAGAGAAGCTATACCAAGCGATCCGTGTCCTTCGGTCTTCACCTCCACTCCGATCTCCTCGCGGAACCTCCGGTCTTCATCTCCTCGTCGGAACGGGCACCACATCGCCGGGTTCTTTTACGGGCTCCCACCTCTGGACCGAGGCAACTCGGGCACGAAATTGGCGAGCCGACGTGCCCAAGGAGTGCTGTAGACTACTTGTAGTAGCTTGTCTCTTTAGGGTTATGAAATTGCCTTTAGGATTGAGGAGGAGAAGAAGAACTTTGAAATGGAGCTATAAGATTTTGTGGTTAGCAAAATGAATGATAATCTTTTTCCCCACAACCAAATGAATCCTTCATCTACCCTCTCTCAAAGTGGCCGGCCCCTAATGGATAAATGGAATGAGGAGAGAGAGAAAAAGCATATACTAATATGTGAAGATAATTATCAAATTATCTCACATCAAAAACTTATCAAATCCTAATCATCATTAATGCAAAGGAAGAGACTCAAAAAGCATCTGATGATGAAAGAACCATCATGAAGCCATAAATTTACAAAGGACCCCCTCCACAAATGCTAATTTGCACTCTTGCAAATTAGCCCCCTCCATCGGAAAGTCCGGCCGCGAAGGAACAAAAGAAAACCGGCCGAAACTGAATGCAAACTGGCAACTTCAGAAAACTGATCCCGTAATAAATTACAGGAAAACCCCGCGACTGCATATACATGCCCGCATTTGTATTCCCACTGAATACAAATGCAAAGAGACAAAACTACACTGTTTAATACTAGGATCCGGCTTTAACCAAAGCCCGCTAGTAAAATCCGTCCGATCACGATCCGTGCAATACCGCACGTATCTGATCGAACCCTGCCATATCTCCATACGGCCTCTACAGTGTTTCGCTCGAAACTTGAGAAAATGGTCTGTGGGGGACTCTAAAGACTTGTCAATACTTTGGTTGTGGATTTAACCACTAGCAAGTCAGAGGTATTAGCCTATACGTAACGGGCTACCAGGTATTGACCAAAAGGGACGTCGATGAGCGAACTCATCCTGACACCCTACTGAGCCTGTCAGTGACAATATCCGTACAGTCCGGTCCGTTCGTCTATGAGCATCGCATGGCGGGCCTAGGGGGTTGGTAAAAGTCAGACCCCCAAAAGCGGTACAAGTCGTGTCGGAGTGTAGCCCAGAACACCCTGAGATACTACTGGAATACCTACCAGTAAATCTCCTGCCTTGGCCAAGGACTTTCATGTACTGGCTCTTCTAGACACAGCGCGACCTCACCCCCAATACCGGGAGAGACGAACCCTTGCAGATCCGCTCACTGCCTCCATGTGGCTCGGGGCTGTACCCAACTAAAACCTGTTTGCACGTCTCCTTTGAGCGTGGTAGGGTAGTAATCTAAGTACAGTGGGAACTCACACGAGAGAAATGACGATCTCAGGTCGATGAAGTAACCTGTACACATGTCACCAGGGAACTGCTATCTGACGTCAGGTATAATACCAACTAGCAGGCTCCCGGCGAGTCCTGTCCGGTGTACTCATAACCCAATGAGCACCTGTATACATCTTAGATGAACCAACTGACACCGGTGGCTTGTGAGACCGGCCACCGCCCCTCGTCGGGGTCTCGACTGTATACACTAGTCTACTCTAGAGAATCGATGCCCTGTCTCGAAACTCCCACGACTAGGGACCTTTTAAGGATTTGCTTATAGACCCCAGCTCCCTCGTATATGATCGCCTTCATACTGCTGGTAGTCAAGCAAGAATCCTAGGGGTTCTATCAACGTGCAATAGTGATCTGTAAGGTCACCTAAAGCAATACACGATGATAAAGATAAACCAGATAGCATACTATCATCTTGAGTAAGACTGTCCTACCGGCATAGGTCCTCCCTCAATCATTGCAATCACGTGCATGTGATCCAATAATTGACTCTGAGGGCACTATATCCAACAATCTCCCACTTGCACTCAAGGCTAATTATTGTGATGTCGCATACTCACAGCCCGTGCGATACCGAACACCCAACTCCTCTACTAGTCAGTCTCACAAAGCTCGTTTGCGAGACTATTGCGTTCGAGGAATAGCCTCAGTGAGTGGATCCGCTTTGATGTTTCTTTCTATGTCTCTCTATATCTCAAGTTCGTGGAGAAATCCATCTCCCGAAATGAGCATTACCTGTCTTAGAATATGTCTGGATGTCTGATAGGACCTAGCTCATAAATGAACTCCAAATCCAAACTTCTTAGACTGTATCGTCAACTAAACTTATTCAGTATCCTGCGCCATCCTTCCCTCAGTATCCACCTGGAGCACTTGTCCAAAATACTGCCCCTCGTCAGAGGGAAAACCATAACTCTGACGGTCACTCTGTCATCCAGGTCACCTAGGAAGCCTGGAATGATAACCGTCTCCTAAAGGAGGCTGCCGTTATCAAATCCCTAGAACATCCACTTATGTTCTAAAACTTCTTCCGAATGTTTCTCCAGGATTGGATCAATATCAACTTATTGCATCTACTGCAAGAACAACATCTGGTGTGGTACTTGACATCTCATGATTGACTCAATTGTCTAAGCAAGTGATCTGCCAATCATGCACATCCTTCTCTACTTTAGTCTGTAAGACACCTTTAGAGAGGGTGACTCCATCACCTGCAGGTACACTACCGAGCATGGAGTCGTCCATTCTAAAACACCTGTAGAATGCTGTCGAAGTACCCAGATTGGGAAACTACCCAAATCTAGATCTAAAACCATAGATCTAGTAACCAGAATGTCTGATATAATATCCAAGCCTTATGTGGAGAAACCACGGTGTGACAACCAAAGTATAACCTATCGTAGTATAGGAATTTCACTTCCTACTCTGTGTATGTCATCTAAATACCAGGATATAACACCCTACTACCTTCTTAACAGATCCATCCCCTATTCTGATGAAGTCAAACCTATGACTGTCACATCAGAAACAGATGATCTATCTCCGCTATATCTTCTTAAGTCTATAAATAGACATAAGCCACTTGTCCACTAATGCTTCCGCTGCTCCCACTGACTACGACAACCCTCTGGCAAAGTCATATAGACGTACACTTCTAAAGCTAGTTTAGAACGACGCTATAGTCATCCTCCTGCCGGGTCTCACAGTCTGGAACAACAGCAATGGCAAGTCTGGGTAAACAAGAACCTCCCTGTCACCGTCCTTGAGGCTACAGGAGTACCTCTCGGGTGCCTGAGGTTACCCATCATATCTGCGGAGTGGCCAATGGAATGTCAATACAGATTGAATCTTTAGCTTCCTATCAAATCTTCAGTAATCGTTTGCGGTTCTGGATTCACTTCCAGTTCTACCATACTCCCACTACTGTTTTCTGAAAAAATCCATTTTTATTAAAACTGTGACGAGTCAAGAACAATATCACTATTGATCTTCCAGATGGTAGAAAATCAACCCTCGTCATAGCTCGGGTCAACCCACAAACAGCCATTACGGAAACGTGCCTTGAGTTATCCAGAGTCTGGTTTTAAGCATAAGCTGGACAACTCCCCGTATCTTAACAATGTCAAGATATGAACTGTTCTATATCCAATACAGAAACAGAGGCACTGATTTTATTTGAACCAGATTCAAATCATGCAGTTGTCTCCAGTGCATGTTAAGTAAATGGAGAGTGGCCGATCAGCGTTACTTAACTTAGTAGTGCTTCCAATTATGAGTAACCTGAAAGAGAAACAAGTTCTCTTAATCATTACTATCAACTGAATACCACACATAAGTATCTACATCTTCGATCACCTTGAAGAATCCCGATACTTGCAATACCTGGTTCTCTACTTTATTCATATACCTATAACTT
Organism: Agapanthus africanus; assembly: GCA_030015575.1. NCBI lineage: Eukaryota > Viridiplantae > Streptophyta > Magnoliopsida > Asparagales > Amaryllidaceae > Agapanthus > Agapanthus africanus. Next base: position 308,089,242 of record CM057347.1, on the reverse strand, counting down.
CTCAAAACTTAGACCTTGTATTTCTACGAAACACATGTCTAAGAACTAGAGAAGTCACAAGTAAACAGAATACAGTACGAGTACCAACCCCTCTGTCCTCATGGACACTGGACAATATACAATAGTTTGTATAAGTCCCCTGAGTCTAGTGACTCATTCCCTGTGTGTCGTAGGTTGAAAACTGTACTATGGTTATGAAGAATTACACCGTTGTTTAATGCTCCTTACCTAACCATCCACTGATATAGGTAAATGTCATAGACATAATTTCAAAAAGTTATATCTCACTCTATGAAAATAGACGTACAGATATATCAATTTGAAATTGGTGCATTAAAACGAATATTCAAAACCAAAATATTCGTCGTCCGGCAAACAACCCAGGCGACTTCTTCAAATATCACCAATTACAACGAATTCCGATATAATGAGGATAATCACCTAATTCCCAATAACATACTCCCACTCATCATCTGTAAAACCATACAGATATGAGAATCTTACCTGGTAAATACATACCCTGGAGCAAGGGTTAATTGGGAAATCACTTTTCTTTTAACAGTACACAGTGAAACTGAAACATTGAAAATTTTTCGTAATGGTATCCGGGTATTCCTAGTAATGCCTCTTCCATTATCAGATTCACAACTGTAACCGTATATTTCTTTGCCACCTATCCAAATCCCTTTATATGTCTTTAGTCATTACCTTCTGTACACCCCTTTAGGCCAAATGGTTTTCTTCCTTCCCTATCGTTCGGCACCAGCCTATGGTTTGGAAGAAGACTATCCAATAGGCATAATGGGTGTACTGTCCTAATCCTAGGAGCACTCGCAATGCGAGAGAAGGTGAAGATAAAAGACAACCAAATAAAACTTATTCCTATTTCTCCTGAACCAGAATTCATCCCCGAACTGGAACAAGTTCCTTTCGAGTTCGTATATAACCATACGATGGAATATCCAAATAACTGTGGATCTTCATAGTGATACGGAGTGTTCTGGAGAAATACAAAGGTGAAGTGGGAGTGGTAAAGAAACACTTGGTTTGGTCGTGAATAGCAGTCGCAATTTACTTTGCCCTCCTTCTATTCTCTTTATTTGTCTTTACTTAATACCTTCTGTACACCGCACTTAGGCCAATCGGCTTTCTTCATTCCCTACCGTTCGGCACCAGCCTAAGGTTTGGAAGAAGACTTTCCAATAAGCATAACGGGTGTACTATCTCCTAAACCTAGGAGTACTCGCAACCTGAGAGAAGGTAAAAGGAAAAGGCAACTGAATAGTCCTATTCGTTTTCTCCAGAACCAGAAACCATCCTCGAATAAATTCCTTCGAGTTCATATATAACCATACGATGGTTTTGTCCAATGGAAGTGGACGTTCGTAGTAATACGGGGTGTTCTGGAGAAAAGGGTAAAAGTAGGAGTGGCAATGTGGTATGCAACTCTGACAATCCAAAAGCCAGTCTTATAAGAAGGTTCGGTTAATTTTGGTTACTGAGTCATAGTCTAGGGTCGGGTCAAGGTCGCTGCCAAAGAGAGAGAGAAAAGAAACACTCAGCGTGCACTCTAACCTAGATCAGAATGGTTATCACTTTATCTAATCTGGAAACCTCCCACTGTAACGTCAAATTCTTCCCCAAACCTGAAAGAAGAATTAGTCGGGATCACCCGAGGAGTAAACCAACTCATCAGTGGGAATCGGGATCCAACTATCATCGCATGATAACGTGACGGAATCCGCTCACGTTATCACACTCCAGAATGTATGCGCATATCTGGCAAGTTTCAGTTTCTTTAGAAACTCCCGATGTGATTTTTGCCCCATGCTCTTATGACCTTAATGAAGGTCAACAAATCATAAGTCACATGTCAATTTCTACCCGTCATTGTCCAGGTTAATTTGAACCCACCCGTACAAGCCCTTGACGAAGGTCAACAAGGCTATACGACTGTTCCAAACCAACGCATCTATCTATGCAGCAGAAAGGTAACAAGCAGCTACCATACACTATGCCTTGACGAAGGTCAACAAACATAGCATGAATACTACGTGCTACCCGTCTGAAATGACGGAGGGCTATGAATGGTTTCTGGCAAAAAACCTTTAACGTAATGAACTTGATATCGTTGAAGGAACCGGATAGCTTTTTAAAAATATAGTGACGAAAACCTTTGCTAAAGAGGTCACTCCCGGTGAAGGGATCTCGGCTCTTTCCCCGTAGAATGAGGTGCAGGATATTCCAACTGAATACCATGATGCAAAGCAAAAGTAATCGGCTATAGTGAAGTTATTGCCCTGACGCAAACTTCTGTCCAAGGGGTCACTCCTGGTGAAGGGATCTCGGCCCTTGCCTCGTCGACTGAGGAGCTGGATATTCATAACCGAATACCACTGTGCAAAACAAAAGAGAACGCCCTTCCAATAACAGCTTTTTGAAAAATGTTCCAACAACATCAGAATAGGTTTGTTTAGCTTGCATTGATCCGAATCAACGCAGTCCCATCAATTGATCACACCAATAAAGAACGAAAATAATGATGTACGTATATGCCATCCGCATTCGCCGCTGGGTCCCGTCATCACCCGTTAGGTTACTTAACTAACGACAGAGCGGGGACTGGACTAGCGCGGATGCAAAACATATACAACATATACTAGTATATATATCAATATATAATATTCGCTCAAGGTGTGATAAAAAGCAACATCACAGAAATGTAACCAGCATAGAACAATACAGATATCTGGGATCCCCGGGTTTCATAGAGCCGCTTCTGAAACCCGACGTTCCCCTGGTCGTGTGGATAGCCTGTGCAATGAAATCCTAGACCCCTACGGGCGCGGCAACTTACCCGCCAAAACCTGAAGCGAGGCAGCCCCCTTCAACAACGTGAATGGACCACCCAACACTTCACGGAATCCGGTAACTTGGGCACCCCTCCTGGGTCAACTTGTACCCCCTACGAGTGCGGCGAATAGCCCGCCAATTCTAGAGTAAAGCCCCCTCCGTCTCAATGCCATGAGATGTGGGCCCGTTGCCCTCTAGAACCCGGCTATCCGTGCACCCCTCCTTGGGGTAATCCTAGTACAGAAAGTAAAATATACATACAACGGGTACATCGATCTCGACCCGGTCATGCCCCAAAAGAATAATACAAACAGGCAGTGACGGCAGTCTACATGTCGGACGCTCGCCCCGCAATATCAAATGTACATATAAAATGAAACTGTACTACCACTGCAACCAGGCTATCCCCCACGACCAATCCGCAACATCACAGCACAACACAGAACATCAACGTGAATGTCACGTTCGCAAATCTGTCTAAAAGGGCTATAGGAGTTAGACAGGATTTACCGACCAAATGATATTCACGGTCGCAGATATAATGTAAATACTGTGAACTAAAATGTTTAAAATATTCGATCGATTAAATTTACCGAAGTGGGACCCAAGCACAACTGTAGCACTCAAAGAAAATCTAGGCCCAAACAGAATATCCCCAAACCCCCAATTCTAACCCAGAAGCCCACTGGAAAAATTGTGTACGGCGTTCACTCTTTTCCACCGCGGAACTACGGCCAAAACAGGGTGTTGGCCGCGTTTCCGCGGTCAAACTGTAGCAACACCTGACAAAATTTTTGCAGATTGCTTAAAATTCCCTGCACATGTTTCTGCAATGTACTGAAAAAATTTTCGAGCCAAAAAATTTCGACAGAAACTTATGCATTTGAAAATACGGTTTTTGGGATTTTGTTCGATCGAGTTCTAAACATACTAGAGCAAGCTAGACTAGGTTAATGGCGTGGCTCTGATACCAATGTAAGTGCACGGTGGCGCCCCGGCCGTCAATCCGACGCCGGAATGCCGAAACGAAACTTTTCTAAAACTTAGAAACCGGCACCACCGCGCACTAAAAACCCGGATCGGGCCATTAACCTAACCCTAGCAAACTAGAAAAAGAGTAGAGAAGCTATACCAAGCGATCCGTGTCCTTCGGTCTTCGCCTCCACTCCGATCTCCTCGCGGAACCTCCGGTCTTCATCACCTCGTCGGAACGGGCACCACATCGCCGGGTTCTTTTACGGGCTTCCACCTCTGGACCGAGGCAACTCGGGCACGAAGTTGGCGAGCCGACGTGCCCAAGGAGTGTTGTAGACTAAGTGTAGTAGCTTGTCTCTTTGGGGTTATGAAATTTCCTTTAGGATTGAGGAGGAGAAGAAGAACTTTGAAATGAAGCTATATGATTTTGTAGCTAGCAAAATGAATGATAATCTTTTTCCCCCCAACCAAATGAATCCCTCATCTACCCTCTCTCAAAGTGGCCGGCCCCTAATGGATAAATGGAATGAGGAGAGAGAGAAAAAGCATATACTAATATTTGAAGATAATTATCAAATTATCTCACATCAAAAACTTATCAAATCCTAATCATCATTAATGCAAAGGAAGAGACTCAAAAAGCATCTCATGATGAAAGAACCATCATGAAGCCACAAATTTACAAAGGACCCCCTCCACAAATGCTAATTTGCACTTTTGCAAATTAGCCCCTCTCCATCGGAAAGTCCGGCCGCGAAGGAATAAAAGAAAACCGGCCGAAACTGAATGCAAACTGGCAACTTCAGAAAACTGATCCCGTAATAAATTACAGGAAAACCCCGCGACTGCATATACATGCCCGCATTTGTATTCCCACTGAATACAAATGCAAAGAGACAAAAGTACACTGTCTAATACAAGGATCCGGCTTAAACTAAAGCCCGCTAGTAAAATCCGTCCGATCACGATCCGTGCAATACCGCACGTATCTGATTGAACCCTTCCATATCTCCATACGGCCTCTACAGCGTTTCGCCCGAAACTAGAGAAAACGGTCTGTGGGGGACTCTAAAGACTCGTCAATACTTTAGTTGTGGATTTAACCACTAGCACGTCAGAGGTATTAGCCTATACGTAACGGGCTACAGGTATTGACCAAAAGGGACGTCGATGAGCGAACTCATCCTGACACCCTACTGAGCCTGTCAGTGACAATATCCGTACAGTCCGGTCCGTTCGTCTATGAGCATCGCATGGCGGGCCTAGGGGGTTGGTAAAAGTCAGACACCCAAAAGCGGTACAAGTCGTGTCGGAGTGTAGCCCAGAACACCCTGAGATACTACTGGAATACCTACCAGTAAATCTCCTGCCTTGGCCAAAGACTTTCATGTACTGGCTCTCCTAGACACAGCGCGACCTCACCCCAATACCGGGAGAGACGAACCCCTGCAGATCCGCTCACTGCCTCCATGTTGCTCGGGACTGTACCCAACTAAAACCTGTTTGCACGTCTCCTTTGAGCGTGGTAAGGTAGTAATCTAAGTACAGCGGGAACTCACACGAGACAAATGACGATCTCAGGTCGATGAAGTAACCTGTATACATGTCACCAGAGAACTGCTATCTGACGTCAGGTATAATACCAACTAGCAGGCTCCCGGCGAGTCCTATCCGGTGTACTCATAACCCAATGAGCACCTGTATACATCTTAGGTGAACCAACTGACACCAGTGGCTTGTAAGACCGGCCACCGCCCCTCGTCGGGGTCTCGACTGTATACACAAGTCTACTCTGGAGAATCGATGCCCTGTCTCGAAACTCCCACGACTATGGACCTTTTAAGGATTTGCTTATAGACCCCAGCTCCCACGTATATGATCACCCTCATACTGCTGGTAGTCAAGCAAGAATCCTAGGGGCTCTATCAACGTGAAATAGTGATCTGTAAGGTCACCTAAAGCAGTACACGATGATAAAGATAAACCAGATAGCATACTATCATCTTGAGTAAGACTGTCCTACCGGCATAGGTCTTCCCTCAATCATTGCAATCACGTGCCTGTGATCCAATAATTGACTTTGAGGGCACTATATCCAACAAGTGGGAGAAAGATATTGGGAATTGGGTGATTAGATCCTCATTATATCGGAATTCGTAGTAATTGGTGATATTTGAGGAAATCATCTGGATTTTGCCCGATGGAAAATATTTGGTTTTGATTATCCGTTGTTATGCACCAATTTCAAACTGATATATCTGTACATTTATTTTATAATGTGAGATATAACTTTTTGATATTGTGTCTATGACATTTACCTATATCAGTTGGTGATTAGGTAAGGTGCATTTTACAGCGGTGTAATCCTTCTTAACCATACTACAGTTTTTCAACCTACGACGCACAGAGTTTGAGTTGTTGAACTCAGGGGACTTATAAAAAGTATTGTATGTTGTCCAGTGTCCGTTAGGACAATGGGGTTGGTACTCGTACTATATTCTGTTTACTTGTGACTTCCCCAGTTCTGGACAAGTATTACGTTGAAATGCAAAGTCCAGATATAGAGAAGTTATAGATATAAGAATAAAGTAGAGAACCATTTGTTGGAAGTATCAGGATTCCTCGATGAAGTCGAAGATGTAGATAGTTGTGTTTGGTATTCCGCTGATAGTAATGGTTTTGAGAACTTGCTTCTCTTTCGGGTTACTCATATGTGGATGCACTCCTAGATGAGTAATGCCGATTGTCCTCTTTCCATTTGGTTGATATGCACTGGAAACAGCTGCATGATTTTGAATCTGGTTCAAATTAGATTAGTGTTTTTGTTTCTATATTAGATTTATATAGAATCAATTTATATCTTAACGATGTTAAGGAATAGGGAGTTGTCCGGCTGATGCTTAAAACCAGAATCCGGATAAACTCAAGGCACGTTTCAGTAATGGTTGTTCGTGGGTTATCCCGGGATTTGACGAGGGAAAACTTTCTACCATAAGGAAGATCAATATTTATATTGTTCTTGACACGCCACAGTTTTAGTAAAATGGATTTTTTCATAAAAACAAAAGTGGGAGTATGGTAGAACTGGAAGCGATTCCAGAACCATAAACGATTACTCAAGATTTAATAGAACCTAAGGATTCAATTGGATTTGATGTTCTATTAGCCACTCCGCAGATTTGGTGGGTAGCCTCAGGCACCCGAGAGGTACTTCGGTCTTCACAGAGACGGTGACAGGGAGGTTCTTGTTTACCCAGACTTGCCATTGCTGCTGTTCTAGACTATAAGACCTGGCAGGAGGATGAATATAGTGTCATTCTAGCTTTAGTAGTGTACGTATATATGACTCTGCCAGAGGGTTGTTGTAGTCAGTGGGAGCAGTGGAAGCATAGTGGGCAAGTAGCTTATGTCTATTTATAGACTAAAGCAGGTATAGCTGAAAAAAATCATCTAATTTTGATGTGACAGTCATAGGCTTTGACCTCATCAGAATAGGAGATGGATCTGGTAAGAAGGTAGTAGAGAGTGATGTCCAGGTATTGGGATGACATGCACTTAATAGGAAGGGTCATTCCTATACTACGATCGGTTATATTGTGGTTGTCACAAAGTTGTTTCTCCACACAGGATATGGATATAATATCAGGTTTTCTGGTTACTAGATCTAGATTTGGGAAGTATCCTAATCTGGGTATTTTGACGACTCCTGGCATGGTGGTCTACCTGCAGGTGATGGAGTCAACCTCTCTAAAGGTGTCTTATAGACTAAAGGGGAGAGGGTTCTACATAACTAACATATCATTTGCGTAGGCAATTGAGTTAATCATGAAATGTCAAGTAGAACACCAGATATTGCTTTTGCACTAGATGCAATAAGCAGATATATTAATCCAATCTTGGAGAAACATTGGGAAGCGGTTATTGAACATAAGTGAATGTTCTTGGGAAATGATTACGGCAGCCTCCTTCGGGAGACGATTATCATTTCAGGCTACCAAGGTGACCTGGATGACAGAGTGACTGTCAGAGTTATAGTTTTCCCTCTTCTGAGGGACGGTATGTTGGACAGGTGGTCCAAGCGGATACTGAGGAAGGCATGGCGCAAGTTACTGATTAAATTCAGTGGATGATACAGTCTAGGAGGTTTGCTGGATTTGGAGTTCGTTTGTGAACTGGGTCCCATCCAATATCCAGACAAATTCTAAGACAGGTATTGCTCATTTCGGGAGATAGCTTTCTCCGTGTAGTTGAGATTCAGAGAGATACAGAAAGAATCATTGGAGCGGATCCACTCACTGAGGCTATTTCTCGAACGCAATCATTTTCGCCAACGGGCTTTGCGAAACTGATTAGTAGAGAAGTTGGGTGTTCGGTATCACACGGGCTGTGAGTATGCGGCATCGCAATAATTGGCCTTAAGTGCAAGTGGGAGATTGTTGGCTATAGTGCCCTCAATGCAATTATAATAGTCGCGGACTTATGATTATGATGATTGAGTGAGGACCTATACCGATAAAACAGCCTTACTCAAGATGATAGTATGCTATCTGGTTTGTCTTTATCATCATGTTGATAAAGCCCATAGGATTCTTGCTTGACTGCCAGCATTATGATGGCGATCATATATGTGGGAGCTGGGCTCTATAAGTACATCCTTAAATGTCCCTGGTCATAGAAGTATCGAGACTGGGCATCGATACTCCAGTATAGACTAGTGTATACTGATCGAGACCCCGACGAGGGGCGGTGTCCAGGTCTCACAAGCCATTGGTGTTAGTTTGTTCACCTAAGATAGTATACAGGTGCTCGTTGGGTTATGAGTACACTGGACGGACTCGCCGAGAATCTGCTAGTTGGTATTATACCTATTGTCAGATAGCAGTTCCCAGATGACATGTGTACAGGTTAGTCTGTCGACCTAAGATCGTCATTTGTCTCGTGTGAGTTCCCACCGTGCTTTGATTACTACCCTACCACGGCTCAAAGCAGTCGTGTAAACAGGTTTTAGTTGGGTATAGTCCCAAGCCACATGGAGGCAGTGATCAAATCGTCGAGGATTCGTCTCTCCCGGTATTGGGGGTTGATGTCGCGTTGTGGACGGGCGGCCCTTACCAGAAATCCATGGCCATGGTGAACGAGAATTATCGATCCAGGATCGATAGTTTCTCAGGTGGTGATGGGTTTCATACCGACACTAAATATCGCGTTGTTGGGGGTCTGACTTTATCCATCCCCTAGACCCGATATGCGATATTCTTAGACGAACAGATCGGACTGTACGGATATTGTCACAGACAGGCTCAATAGGGGTTCAGGATGAGTTTGCTCGTCGGCCTCCCTTTCGCTCAATACCTTCGTAGCCGTTACGTACAGCTAGTGCCGCTGACGTGCTTGTAGTTAAACCCACTGCCAGCGTAATGACGAGTCTTTAGAGTCCCACACAGAGGGTTTTCACGGTTCAGGCGATATGGTGTACATGAGGTATGTTGATACATACAGATGTCCGATTAAATATGTGCACTTGCTGCGCAGACTTAAATTGGACGGTTGATAATACTAGCGGCTTAGGATTGAGCCAGTTTATTAAATAAGGTTTTGATTTAATAATTTATATATGTATTTGTATATACGTATTCTAGTATTATTGTTCACTATTCGTTTTCTCTCTCGGCTATTCGTATTTTGGTACGAATACGCGTATATGTATTTCGATACATGTACCGGGAAGTATTCCGTATTTTATACGGAATAGCTTCTAGATGATGCCACCTCATTTATATGATTTTCCATTTATGGAAATTCATTTGTTTTATTTATGAGTTGGAAAAGGTGATATGACATGAGGCATGGACCATGGTATGGGTTCAAAGCAAGTTGCATTTGTTTAATGGTTAATAGGAAATGATTTTTTTTGGAGGGAATGAGAGAGGGGGGACGACCACATTATGGAGGGGATGGATTTCATTTGGTGATTGATTACATTTGCTTCATAACTTCTACTCTCTCATTTCTTACAAAAAAAAGGGTTAGCCATTTCTAATTCATGCAAAAGATTCATCACCTCCATTCTTCTTCTTGAGTTGCTCCATGGAGCTCATGGTTGAGAGAAAAATTGTAGTGACATATTCATACACCCCTACTCTCCATCGCTAGCGACTTTAGAGCGTCGGTTGCCTCGTTTGTCGAGGTTGGAGCTTGCGCTGTTTCCCTCGGGTGGATCATCGGAGATGGAGGAAGACCGGCAACCAAACATCATCAAAGGATCACTAGGAGCTTGGAATGAAGACCGAAGGACACGGATCAACTCGGTATAATGATTCTAACCCTTAGTTAGCTCGCTAGTTTAGGGTTTAAGGTCGATCCGTAAATCGGTTAGCGGTAGCGCCGGTTTAGAAAATTTTTGTTCCGCATTTTGGCCGCGTTTCGATGGCCGGGGCGCTGCGGGAACCCTTCAGAGTACACCGGACAGGACTCGCCGGGAACATGCTAGTTGGTTTTATACCTAGCGTCAGATAGCAGTTCCCTGGTGACATGTGTACAGGTTAGTTCATCGACATGAGATCGTCATTTGTCTCGTGTGAGTTCCCACTGTGCTTTGATTACTACCCTACCACGGCTCAAAGGAGTCGTACAAACAGGTTTTAGTTAGGTACAGTCCCGAGCCACATGGAGGCAGTGAGCGGATCGGCAGGGGTTTCGTCTCTCCCGGTATTGGGGGTGAGATCGCGCTGTGTCTAGGAGAGCCATTACACGAAGTCCTTGGCCAAGGCAGGAGATTTACTGGTAGGTATTCCAGTAGTATCTCAGGGTGTTCTGGGCTACACTCCAACACGACTTGTACCGCTTTTGGGGGTCTGACTTTTACCAACCTCGTAGGCCTGACATGCGATGCTCATAGACTAACGGACCGGACTTTACGGATATTGTCACTGACAGGCTCAGTAGGGTGTCAGGATGAGTTCGCTCATCGACCTCCCTTTTGGTCAATACCTGGTGGCCCATTACGTACAGCTATTACCACTGACGTGCTGGTGGTTAAATCCACAGCCAGTGTATTGACGAGTCTTTAGTGTCCCCCACAGACAGTTTCTCAAGTTTCGGGCGAAACGTTGTAGAGGCCGTATGGTATTATGGCAGGGTTCGATCATATACGTGCAGTCGTGCACGGATCATGATCGGACGGATCATACTAGTGTGCTTTGGTTTAAGCCGGATCCTAGTATTAGATTTGTAGGATTACTTTAGTCTCATTGCATTCGCATTCAGTCGGAATGCGGATGCATGCATGTATATACAGGTGAGGGGTATCCTTGTGATCCGTCACGAGTTTACTTTAGATATTGCCATATCTTTTTATTGTTGTAAACATTTGGATTAATGTTTATAAATGGAAATAATGAGCTCAAGGTCAAGATTAGGAGCATTAATTGTGACACATGCACAAGTGATGACTCATGGTCTCTTTCTTTGTGCATATGTCACTTTATTGATTGATTTATGTGTTGAAATGATAAGAAGAGAGAGAGAGGGCAGCCAAGGGGCAAGGGTTTTGCTCTTGTGTTTATCATTCTATCCCACTCTCATTTTTGATCATACAACACAAAAGAAAGCTCTTCTTCTTCCTCCTTCCGTATTGAGCTCACTATCTTCACTAATGGCATCATCTTCAACCTCCATCCACACACTCTCATGTGTTGAGAATCAATGGATGCTTGAGACAAAGTTATCACACACATTCTCTACATCACCTTGGACACATCGGCTAACAAACTTCATGTCCGAGTTGTTTCGGACGAAGCGGGAGCCCGTAAAAGGATTCGAAGATGTGGTGCCCTTTCCGACGAGGAGACCGGAGATCGGAGATGCCGCGAGGAGCAAGAGATGGTGGCTAAAGACCGAAGGACACGGATCGATCGGTATAGCCTTTCTAACCCTTCTCTAGTTGCTAGTTATAGGTTAATCGTTCGATTCGGGATTAAAGTCTGCGTTAGCACCGGTTTCAAGTTTAAGAAAAGTTTTCGTTTCCGCATTTTGGCCTTTGATCGACGGCCGGGGCGCTACCGTAGACTGACATACCATACCGGGTCCACCATGTACCCGCAGACTGTGCCAACCGCTCCTTGAATCAGGTATCTAACATAGGCCTCAGAACCGAGAAAACTCATTATTGACGCACTGAAATATTATATCAAGAGAAACCGGGTTTTCAAAACAATGCATATTTTCTTGAAATAATATCACGGTTCTCAAATCCATAAATCACATGAAATCTATATCTCAATGCGTAAATCCATGAATATGATATATGCAACATAAAACAATATTATGAGCACATCAAGGAAAAACCGCTCTTTTAAATGAATGCAGTTTTTAAATGTATCATGCGGTTCCCAATTTCTCCAAAATCGAATGCAACATCACATATGAGCATATATGTAGTTATAACAAGGTATGTATGTACGCAAGTATGTATGTACGCAAGTATGTAGGTACGCAAGTATGTATTTACGCAAGTATGTAGGTATGCAAGTATGTATGTACGCATAATGCAATTCATATATGCAATAGAACAAGAATCATGTCTAATGATAAGATAAGCTAAGCAATGTATTATTCATGGAAATTCTATAGTGTGAGTGTCATGGCAATTACTAACGGTGTGTGTGCGGTATACAGTTTAGTGCTCGTGCAACATGAACCGTTAGTAACAGTGTTGTGTCTCATTAATACTATGTCCGTATGCAACAGGAAATGAGGTATGCAACAATGGTACACATGCACAATCAATGTATATATATACTTATAAAAAATATTCATATCATTGAATCTAGTCCCGATGCATAACGCCATACGGGCGATTCCCCCGTAGATGTTAAATATACTCACCGTGATCTCGAGCTAGGTATATCCAACCACCTGCTTCCCTTTCTTCACAGCGTCCGAAGTCCCCTCCTGCGATCATATTAACACATAAAACATAGCAAGGCAAACTTAGGAACCGTCCAATAATACATAAAAACTACGTTTAAATCGACGCACCGAGTCCAACACCCTCTAAAGTGTTCGCTTAGCGACTAACGTGTGTGGTGACACTCTAAAACAACACTAAGTGCAGCAATATCGTAAAGCACAGAACCGAGTCGGACAGCTTGTCGGATATCGTAACGCGCGTCATCGAAACACTTAAACTAGCTAATCGATCCCAGATTTCACCCACTGTCAAAACATCAAAATCTAGCAGTACCAAATGCCCTAAAACCACTGCAGACAACTACCCACAAAAACTTAACTCCCCAGTCACCAAGATGGCCGAGCTCGCCGGAATTCCATGCAGTGTTGCCGGCCGAAACCGTTCAGTTTGGGCTCGTGCTCCTGGTGTACACTCACGGCAACTAGTACAACATTACTACACTGCTAGTTTTCACAGTAAAGACTCGTAGACACATCAGGTTATAGACATCCAAAAAGACACTAAAAAACACGATATTGCACTAAAACTAAATCTTTATCGTTCTAAACTGAAACTAATTAGCAACGCAACAAAATAACTACCTAATTAACAGTTAGGTGCCATTACCTATCCACACTTTCTCCAAAACCCTAGCTTTCCATGTTCCAAGTGATTCTAGTGGATTGATCTTGGCTTGTGAGGGGTTTAAGTGATGTTTAGTGCAGATTTGGTGTGGGTTTGTGAGGATTTGGGTTAGGGTTTAGTGAGTTTTCAGTTGAGGGAGTGTGAGGGAGATATGAGGTGAAGAAAATGATAAGTGAATGAGAGAGTGAGGGATTATGTGAGTGTGTATGTATGAGGGTGAGGGGTGAGAGAATGGGGGGTGAGTTTAGCATAAGCCATGCCTCCCTCTCTCTTCATTAAATGCATGACATGCTTACCTCATGCCCCATGATGCCCCTCTCTCTCTTCCTCAAGTCAACAATTCAAATCTTTTATTATTTTAAAAACTAAATAATTAACTAATTACATATAACATAATGAAAAAGGTTAAGGTGCCATGGCTAATTAAGCATGGTTACCACTAAAAATAACTTTAGGTTAACAGGCACATGTGTGTGCAGGCCTAAAATAAATATTAATAAAATATTCATTAATTTTTAAAAAATATTTGAAAACTATTTTGGTAAACATTTTACTAAAAAATCCGTATTATCGCTTAATTAACCCCAATCATGTTCTAAGGTGTTACAATCTTCCCACCCTAAAGAAATTCGTCCCCAAATTTAAAGATCTTACTATGCGTACCTTCAGAGAGATGAGGGAATTTCTTTCGCATCTCGCATTCAGCCTCCCGTGTGACCTCTTCACTATTCGGGCTATGCCAAAGAACCTTCACAGATGGCAAGACCTTTGACCAAAGTTTCTTCACCTGCCGATCCAATATAACTACCGGCTGGTTGGTGAATGAAAGATCGCGCTTTAGCTGAACGGTCTGGTGCTGATTCTTGTGTGAAGGGTCATGAAAGTACTTGCGAAGTATCGACACATGGAATATGGGGTGAACATCCGGAAATCTGGGTGGAAGTACCAAACGATAGGCAACGGTACCAACTCGCTCAAGGATTTCAATAGGACCTACAAATCTGGGACTAAGCTTCCCTTTCTTCCCAAATCTCATCACGCCCTTCATCGGAGAAATCCGTAGGAATACATGATCCCCCACTGCGAACTCGAGACTATGACGACGACAGTCGGTATAAGACTTCTGTCTGCACTGGGCTGCTCTCATCCTATCTTGAATCAACTAAATTTTCTCTGTAGTCTCTTGAACTAGCTGGGGTCCCAAAAATCCTTCTATCGCTGAGTTCGGTCCAACATACCGGCGATCGACACTATCTATCATACAAATTCTCAAAAGGTTCCATCTGAATCATCTCCTGATAACTTTTATTGTAGGAGAACTCCATCAATGGCAAATGACGATCCCAACTGCCACCAAAATTAATCTTGCACTCACGAAGCATATCCTCCAGAGTCTGTATAGTCCGCTCCGACTGACCATCGGTCTGTGGATGGAAAGCGGTGCTAAAGCTCAAACAGGTACCCAAGGCTTTCTAAAGCTTCTGCTAAAGACAGCTAGTGAACTTGGTGCCTCTATCGGATACAATGCATGAAGAAACTCCGTGAAAACGCACAATCTCATCAATATACAACTGAGCATACTGAGCATAACCGAAAGGGGTCTTCGCTGGAAGGACGTGAGCAGCTTTCGTCAACCGGTCAACAATCACCCAAATGGATCATAACCTTGACTAGACCTGGGTAGACCCACAACAAAATCCATGGAGATCTGCTCCCATTTCCACTCCGGAATGGGTAAAGGTTGCAACTCTCCTGCCGGTCTCTGATGCTCATCCTTGACTCGCTGACAAGTCAGGCACCTCGAAACAAAATCCGAAACATCACTCTTCATCCCTGCCCACAATAAATATCTCTTAAGTCATGATACATCTTGGTGGAACTTGGGTGAATACTAAAAGCTGACTGATGTGCCTTCTCTAGGATCTCGCGTCTCTACCCATCGGTATCGGGTACATACAACGAGTCCCAAAACGTAGCACACCCTGGTCATAAATCAAGAACTTCGAATCTCTACCCTGCCGAACCTGCTCAAGAATCTCAGACAAACGGGCATCGGCGGGCTGTGCCTTACGAATACGATTACGTAGAAGTGGACGGGCGCGGACATGAGCAAGCTATCCCCCAGTGGAGGTGAACTTAAACTGTACTCTACTATCATACAAGATCTGCTAATCTGCAGAAGACTGCCTCTGAACTACGCTCAACTGGGACAAGCTACCCCGAGCCTACGAATGAAAGCATAGGCTACCACATTCGCCTTGCCCGGGTGATAAAGGATCTCACAATTATAATCCTTCACAAGATCCATCCAACGGTGCTGTCTCAAATTCAGATCCCGCTGCTGGAAGATGTACCTTAAGCTCTGGTGGTCTGTGAAAATCTGACACGACTCTCCGTACAAATAGTGTCTCCAAATCTTAAGCGCAAATACCACCGCGGCCATCTCAAGATCATGAGTGGGATAATTCTGCTCGTACTTCTTCAACTGCCGGGAAGCATAAGCGATAAATCTATCATGCTGCAACAGTACAAAACCGAGCCCCACTCGCGAAGCATCATAGAAACGACAAAGCCGCCCGATCCAGAAGGCAAAGATAAAACTGGTGCAGTCGTCAACCGAGTCTTCAACTGCTGAAAACTCAGCACGCATGCCTCAGTCCAAAGAAAAGGAACTCCCTTTCTGGTCAGTCCAGTAAGCGGTGCAGTGATACTCGAGAAGTCCTGCACGAAACGGCGGTAATAACCGGCTAAGCCTAAAAAGCTGCGAGCTTCGATCTTCCTCGGCTCCACATGAATACCGGATCCCGTAACCACATGACCAAAGAAATAAACACTATCAAGCCAGAAGGCACACTTCAAGAATTTAGAAAACAGCTGGTGCTCTCTCAATGTATGCAAAGCAATCCTCAAGTGCTGCTTATGCTCCTCACGACTCTTGGAATAAACCAGAATGTCATCAATAAACATAATAATAAACTGGTTGAGGAATGGCCTGAAAATCCGGTTCATCAAATCCATGAACGCCGCTGGGGCGTTGATGAGTCCAAAAGACATCACCAAAACTCATAATGCCGTAGCACGTACGAAAACAGTCATAGAAATGTCATTATTCCGAACCCGCAACTGATGATAACCTGATCTCAAATCAAACTTAGAAAAATGTCTCGCACCCTGGAGCTGATCAAACAAATCGTCAATACGATGTAAAGGATACCTATTCCGCACCGTAACTCGGTTCAATTGACGAAAATCAATGCACAATCTCAAACTGTCGTCCTTCTTCTTGACGAACAGAACATGATCTCCCCAAGGCGAAACACTCGGACGTACAAGTTTCCTATCAAGAAACTCTTGTAGTTGATCCTTAAGCTCTCTAAGCTCCGCCGGGGATCAGATCAATGCAAAACTCAATCTCACGCTCTGGCGGAAATCCAGGCAACTCATCGGGAAGTATGTCGGGAAACTCTCGCACGATAAGTACCCGGTCGAACGAATCTACTGTGGCTCCAGTATATCGAATGAAAGCTATGAATCCCCGATATCCTCTCCTCAAAAGCCGACTAGCGCAAATGGCTGAAATCAAACTATGAGGAGCGGTACCATGGTCCCCCTGCATAACAAGAACTGATTCGCCGGGAAAACAAAACCTGACTGTCTTCTCACGGCTGTCCACGGACGCGTAGCACTTAGCTAACTAGTCCATCCCCAGGAGAACGTCGAAGTCCAACATCTCAACAAAGATCAAGTCGACGGACGACGCTCTATCTCCTAAAATGATGACACATGACCGAAACACGTGTCACGCTGTTAGTTATATGTATGCCCTAGAGGCCATTACTATACATAGGATGTATATTGTAGTGGATGCTTGGACATATATAGGGAGGACTTTCTTGCTCGACATGATAGTATGCTATCTGGTTGCTCTTTACCTTAACGTGTAGACTGATTGTCTCTCTGTTACATGTTGGTAAAGCCCTTAGGATGAGTACTTGACTACCTGGACTATGACGCGGATCATACTAGTAGGGACATGGTAGTCCATAAGTACATCCTTCAAGGTCCCTAGTCGTGGGTGTATCGAGACGGGGCATCGATATACCAGAGTAGACTAGCGTATACCTTCTCGACCCATACAGATGGAAGATGGATGATCCCATATCCATTGGTGTTTGACATCAGAGATGATATACGGGTGCTCAGTGGAGACTGGGTACACTGGACGGACTCGCTGAGAACTCCCAGATGGTATTATACCTTACGTCAGATGGCAGTTCTCTGGTGACACTGGTACAGGTTAGTCTGTTGACCCGAGATCGTCATAGAGTCTTGTGTGGTTCCCACTATGCTTTGATTTCCACCTTACCACGTCCAAGAGGGCGTGCAAAACAGTGGTTTTTGGGTACAGTCCCGAATCACATGGAGGCAATGAGCGATAGGAGGGGATGCGTCTCTTTCGGTATAGGGAGTTGATGTTGCGCTGTGTTCGATTGGCTATAACCGGAAATCCCTAGCCAGGGTTGCTGAGATTTACTGGTAATTGTTACCAGTAGTTTCTCGAACTATTATAGACCTCATATCGACACGACTTATCGAGCTATTGGGGTCAGACGTTTACCACCCCTAGGTAAGATATGCGACATATCAGACGACGAGACCGGACTGTACGGTAAGTGTTACTGGTTGGATTCACAGGAGTGTGAGCGGGCTTGCTCGTCGATCTTCTGATTGTTCAATACCCGGGTGGCTGTTACGTTTAGCAGACCGCTTGCGGCTTGTGGGTGTTTGATATGATCATCACCTGCTGCCGGCGTATTGACGAGTCTTTAGAGTCCTACACAGAGGTTTCCTGGCTCAAGCGAAACGAAATAGGAGTGCATATGAGATATGTACGGGACCGAGAATAATACCAGTATGTGATACTGTATTCTATTCTCGCGATTTGTATCATTGGATGGTTATATATGATATAGCCGGGTTACCGAATCAAGTGTTGATTCGATACATTGATACACTTGATATTAGTCGGTTATATGCGATATGACCGGATCATTAAATCAAGTGTTGATTTAATGATTTAATGTATAATTATATATTTGATATATTACTTTGCATTAACTAATATTGGTTCACTTAAGATGGATTTTCTCACTTGATGTGCACATAGTATATGTGATATAATTTTGTGCACAAGTTTGTATCAAGTTTGATGATACATGCAAATTTGGGTGTATGTTTGAATTAAACCATGGTTAGTTAAATGGTTAGGGTTTCATATGCTTTATTTACTTATTCATTTATTTATTCATTTGAGAAAGAAATAAAATGGTGGCTAACTTTGGATTTTGTTGAAGCTTCATGAAGCTTTGAAAGCTTGACCATTTTGTTTCTTTCCTTAACCCTAACCATTCACCTAACCCTAGTTTATTCTCTACACTTAACCATGGTTGCTAATATGATAAGAATCATTTTATTTTCTATTATTGATATTCTTATTATATTCTTTTTCTTCTTCTTCTTCTTCTTCTTCTTCAACAAGAAGAAAGCTTGCTACCATTAATGGCAACATGAGAAAAAGAGTGAGAAATTCAATTCTAAAGTGAACCCACTTCTTATTTCTTCATCCTCTACCACTTTCCAAGTAGTATAGGGTGTTTTCTTCACAAGTTTCATGACTTGGTGAAGTTGGAGCTTGATCTTGAGTTCCCTTGACGTAGATCATCTTCGGCATCGAAGTCGACGACCTAGCCCGATCATTTCTCCGACGAAACCATCGCCAGAGTCCGGATTCCGATAGGTACAGTGGAGGGACATCATCACGGAGCTATGGAGGTGGAGGACCGGATCTACAATGGTTGTAGTCTCTTTCACTTTGGAGTAAAGTTGTTTATTCGCATATGTTTCGCCTTATCCTCTAGTTAACGATCCGTATTAGGGTTTGTAGGCACCGGAATTTTTTGAATTTGGCATGGTTGATGCCTTGTCAGTCCACATTAGTGTGCCTAGGAACCCTACAGTGGTATCAGAGCCTAGCTAGAGACTTAGGCGATGCGTAGACGATGTTAGAAATCCGATCGAACCCCGAAACCATAACTTTTAACCCTCTCTGGACTTTTTCTAAAAAAGTGGATTTTTCCAAATTAAAAATATCCAAAAAATTCAGCAGGAAATTGTATGAGTTACTGTGAAGCACGTGACCCTAACTCGACCAAACCGCCGCGGAACCGCGGCCCCACCCCTGCTTTTGCGGCGGTTCCGCGGCCATTCTGGTGAGTTAGGCCACGTGGTTTGCACAGTAATTTGTGTCTGAAGGTTCTGTATTTTATGGGAATTTTTAATATTTACTCAAGAGTTGAATTTTCTGGGGTTGTATTGGGGACTCGATGATTCGATCGGATCATTTAACTTTGTCTATGTGTTTTTCCGGATAATTTTTGAATATGTTAAAAAGTTCGAGCGGACATAAATACCCAATTTTTCCCCTCCCGGAAAATTTCCAAGTGTTGGATCTTTCCGTAGTTTAAAGACGTTCCAAGTAGTGCAAGTAACGCGATGGTCACTCTAGAAGACAACAAACCTTAACTCGATTATGTGACCGTCTTGAACTGCCCTTTGAACATTAGGGTTTGGGGCAGTACGGCGTGCCACATGTGAGGCGTTGGCTTGACCCTTCTACGGCTGGACCGTTGGTACTGTGGCACGAAGTGAATGTTCTTAAACTTATTTCATATGTTGAGTTGTTTCGGGAAAACTTGGGTGTTTGAATGTTCGATCGGAAAGTTTAACATTTTCTATTTTATCTGGAATGTGATACAACATTTGGAATTCACAAGTAGTTATAAGATAACTGAATGAATGTTATAAACATAGCAGTTTAGTCTCACTTGATCGGTTGCTGCCACGGAATTTTGAGGTGATCAAAAGTCCGTCGCAATCTCGTAGCGTACGCGGATACTCGCCGGTAAAACTTAATAGATAGCTACGCCCCATATCCCCGACCAAGTGACTGTAGGAGAACCCCATCGCCGAAAGCATCCGTTCGGGTGCTCGCGGCAGCGGTGTTCCTCCTTGGTGCACTTCGTCGGCGGCATCGGGTTTGCAGCCGTCTGCTGAAGTTTGCAACGAGCATTCGATCAGAATGTCGGGAATCTTGTTGAATAGCCCGACTTGATATTGAAAAGAGTTTTCGATAATGAGACTAAAATGCGGGGTTTATAATTGTTGGGCATGTGATGTCTAAGGAATTAATTTGTTTAGGCATGCGATGTCTAAAGAGTTTGCGGATTCCAACTGTTGTAATTTTACGCTTTCTTTTCTGGGACCGTAAGTGTAATATGTGATATCGCCGGTTTCGTTGCTATATGTCAACGACAATTGGGATGCGCATATTTACTTACGTTGATGACATGTGATGTTATGTGTTGCTGGATATGTTATATTGGATCGTCGTGTTTGAATAGCCGGGTTTTTTTTATGTGAGATGAGTGTTTTTCATTTTCATTCATGTAAAAACTTGTATGTAATATTCTTTTATTGGGGCACTTCCAGGTTGTGGAAGATGCCACCTTTTGTATATTATTTACTTTTCCGCACTAGGATAGACCCAAGGAGGAGGGCATAAGTAACCGGGTTCTAGAGTCCAGTGGGAGACCAACTCGAGGAGTCGAGTACGGGTCTCCTAACTCTAGAATTGGTAGGGTTGCTTGCTGCTCTCGTAGGGGTCTAGGGGTGTGGGTTTGGCTTTTCATCGCGACCGTGGAATCCGTATTTTGTACTGGCTCGTATTGAAAACACGGACGTCCTAGTATATCGAATGTTTCATATGATTTTTCTGCTGCGTTATCTGTGATGTGATCATGTGATATGTTCTGTGATGGATACTGTATTTAGTATATATGATATATTATATAGGCGTTACTTATGTTTTACACCCGCGCTAGCCCTGCCCCGCTCTGCCGTTAGTTACCTAACCTAACGGTGCACGAGGGGACATCGAGGCAAATGCGGATGGCATAAGTGTACGTCATATTTATCTGTGATGTTTAGGTACTTAAATGATGGGACTTCATTAATATGATTAATGAAAGAAAAAGAAACCTAAAGATGTTGTAGAATCGAATTTCAAAAATAAAACAGGTAGCTACAGTTCTTGCTTTGCACAGCGGTATATATGATATATACTGCACCTTATTCGATGAGGAAAGGGCCGACGATCCCTTCACCGGGAGTGACCCCTTTAGCAATAACTAGCAGATGCTACACACTCGGTTTGTCTTTTGATAGCTTCTATAGTTTCTTCTTTGCACAGTGATATATATGATATATCCCGCACCTCATTCGACGAGGAAAAGGCCGACAATCCCTTCACCGGGAGTGACCCCTTTAGCAAAACTAGAAAAGCCAAAAAAACACTCCATTTCAAAATTCATTCGATCCTACAACGATATCAAGTTCATTACGCAATATGTTTTCAGAAAATCCTGTCGTAGCCCTCCGTCATTTCAGATAAGTACTAGTTAGTATTCGTGCTGCGGTAGTTTGGCCACCGTCAAGGCGTAGTGTACGGTAGCTAACTAGTGCTTATCTGCTAGCATATGATGCGATTGGATTAGGGTATTCGTACGGCGTTGTTTGGCCTCCGTCAAGGGTCGTGCAGGTGGGTTTAATTCAATCAGGAAATGACGGGTTGAACTTGACTAGCGGACTATGGGTAGTTTGGCCTCCGTCAAGGTCATAGGACGCTAGGGGCAAAATTATCGGGAGTTTCAAGTGTTGAAATTCGCAATGAGATTGCATACCTTCTATGAGATTGTTGGATCCCGATACCCACTGCGAGTAAGAGTTACTCCTGGGAGAATTTTACACATTACAATTAGCCGATCATATAGGTGTCTAGAAAGGTGTTAACGAGGTTACGCCTCTGGGAAAACGAGCTTTACATTAATTAGGTTCGTGCGAAAGCACGGGGGACCTCCCTCAAAGTACCGACACTGGCCTGGTTGAAAGATTGGCGAACTTGTAGTGTGTAATTAATCCCAACTAGTCTTTCCTTTTAGGGTTTGAAGGAAGATTTGATAAAAACAGTGGGAGCCATCCTGATTAGATAAAATAATAACCAATCTATTCTTGCAAGAGCGCACGCTGAGTGTTTTCTTCTCTCTCTCTCCTGGTAGCGACCATATCACGCCTTAATCAAGATAATAATACGGATATATTGACCGAACCCGCTTGTTATACTGAGCTGGGGAACGTTAGTACCACTCCAACTTATAATTGTTATAAGACAGAGCAGGAAATTGGGGAATACCAGAATTCCTATGCCGCCCAAACGAAGAAAGTGCATATGATGCATCTCCTTCGGGTGTGTTCATTACAAAGAACTGTTTCTCTGTATCCTCTACGTCCTGGGTATTTGATACCGGATCAGGATCCCAGATATGTAATCTGTTACATAGGGCTACAGAAAGGTAGAGAACTGAGAACGGGTGATAAGTTTCATGAGGCAGAAAACGGTGCAAGTGTTGCAGCCAAGTCTGTTAGTCACTGTCACCCTGTATTACAAATACATTGATTCTGAACAAATGTTATTAGATACCGAACCTGATATACAACATCATATCAGTCCCTTTATTCGTAAAGAAAGGATATAATTTTGTATTGTTGGATAATGTTTTGAACATTTCCTATATCAAAAGTTGATCGGTTCAGGCACGTTATCTAAAAGCATTGACGTTCTAAATCAAACTACAGTTCTTAGTATACAGAACACACACAAGAGGAAGAGTTCAGAAATGAACGAATCCTTCTTGAGGTATTGTAGACTAGGTCATATCAATGCGACCCGACTAGCTGAACTTACATATAGATGCATATTTAAATCTGTTTGAATTTACATCTTGTGAAAACTTGCCAGTCATGTCACAAAAATAAGATGACCACAGCCCTGTTTATTGGAAGCAGAGAAAGAGTAAGTGTACTCTTGGGATGATACATGTTGATGTATGTAGGTCCCCTGTCTACACATGCCAAGACCGGTTCTTTGTACTTCATTACATTCTCTGATGATCTCTTTAGATTCAGACATATGTTCCTGTTGAAACACAAGTCCGAACCTTTTGAGATATTCACAGAATATAAGTTAGAAGTAGAGAACCAAAATACGGGTATAAGTATTATGTCCTATGATGAGATCAAGGAGGAGAATACTTGAGCACGAAATTCCTGGACTATTCTAAAGGAGAATGAGATTCTTTCTCAGCATTACTCCTCCGTATACACCATAGCACGATGGTATATCGGGGCGGAGCAATTGCACCCTATTTGATATGGTGCACTCTATGATGAGTTCTACTGAGTTACCTGTTTCCTTTTGCGGGTTATGCACTTGAGAAGCAGCATACCTATTGAATTAGGTTCGAATCAGATCACAGCCTACCACTCCATACAAGATATGGTATGGGAAGAGCCCATGTCTTAAGCTAGTTAAGATTTGGGGTTGACCGGCCTATGTCTAAAAGCAAAATCCGGACAAGCTCGAGGCAAGATCTGTTATGTAGAACTGGAAATGTTTCAGCTGTACAAACTGCAGCTGATGATTTGATAGAACCAAAGGATTCGGTAGATTCCAACGAACCTCAGCATCTCCGCCGATCTAGTAGGGTTCCTCACCCACCTGAGAGATACTTCGGTTTCTCTATGACAGTGGGAGCAAGGATTGCATCATGAGATGATGACCCAACTAGTTTCGAGCTGGCCATCAGGAGTGGGACTCTGTAAGAATGGCTGGATGCTTAGCGATCTGAGATGGAATCCATGTACACCAACAAAGTATGGACTTTAGTTGCTATATCTGAAGGGTTAAATCCCCATCAGGAGCAAGTATATCTTGAGAAGATAATTTGGTGTAGATGGAAAAGTTGAGACTTGTTAAAGGTTTTCGTCATTGACCAGGCATGGATAATGATGAAACCTTTTTCCAGTAGCTATGCTTAAGTCCATCTAGATCCTACTTGCCACGGCTACATACCATGACTACGATATATGGCGGTTGGGTATCATGACTGCTTTTCTAAAATGATGTTTCAGAAAAGAGTGTATGTAAGTACACAGTCAGAGGGTTTCGTAGACAGTGGGAGCAGCGGAAACGTGTGCAAGATGTTTTATGTGATAAAGCAGGCATCGCGGAGTTGGAACATATGTTTTGATGGATTAGTCAAAGAGTTTGACATCATTAAAATGGTAGATGAACCTTGTATAAACAAAAAGGTAGTAGGGAGTATGGTGGTGATCCTCGTAGAGTACGTGGATGACATACTCTTGATAGGGAAAGAGTTTCCTATGCTACGCTCAGTCAATCTCCGTTTATCACAATGATTCTCCATATAGGATCAAAGTGATACCTCCTAAATCCTGAGTTTTGATCTATGAGATAGATCTAAATGGATGTTAGGATTCTCACTAGATGTAGTGAGCTGGTATCAATCGATCCTGGGGAGAATCACTGGAAAGGTTCCAGGGTGATAAGGACGACTGAATGTCAGTCACAGGCATTGTCTTTACCCTCAGTAAAGGGACGGTATGTTGGAAGAGTTCCAAGCTAGATACCGTGACATACTAGACGATTAAAGGCAGGATACATCGCTACTTAAGATGCTACCAAAGAGGAAGTCTGGGTGTATATTGGTTCATGAGATGAACTTAGTTCCTCCCATTATGTGACAATGGAGTTGTGGCTTATGCCAAGGAACGTCCGTCACATCAGTGATCCAGATATATTCTTAGGCAGTATCACCTGAACATGGAGATGGTTGATCTCCAGGGTGAACGAGGTTAGGAGAGTAGACTCAGAGGACAACACGGCGGATCCACTCACAAAGGCCTTTTCCCAGAGAGAGACTTTTATGGGATGGTTGAGTATGAGGTACTACAACCACTGCTATCAGATGACCCTAGTGCAAGTGGGAGATTGTTAGTTATATGTATGCCCTAGAGGCCATTACTATACATAGGATGTATATTGTAGTGGATGCTTGGACATATATAGGGAGGACTTTCTTGCTCGACATGATAGTATGCTATCTGGTTGCTCTTTACCTTAACGTGTACACTGATTGTCTCTCTGTTACATGTTGGTAAAGCCCTTAGGATGAGTACTTGACTACCTGGACTATGATGCGGATCATACTAGTGGGGACATGGTAGTCCATAAGTACATCCTTCAAGGTCCATAGTCGTGGGTGTATCGAGACGGGGCATCGATATACCAGAGTAGACTAGCGTATACCTTCTCGACACATACAGATGGGCGATGGATGATCCCATATCCATTGGTGTTTGACATCAGAGATGATATACGGGTGCTCAGTGGAGACTGGGTACACTGGACGGACTCGCCGAGAACTCTCAGATGGTATTATACCTTACGTCAGATGGCAGTTCTCTGGTGACACTGGTACAGGTTAGTCTGTTGACCCGAGATCGTCATAGAGTCTTGTGTGGTTCCCACTATGCTTTGATTTCCACCTTACCACGTCTAAGAGGGCGTGCAAAACGGTGGTTTTTGGGTACAGTCCCGAATCACATGGAGGCAATGAACGATAGGAGGGGATTCGTCTCTCCCGGTATAGGGAGTTGATGTTGCGCTGTGTTCGATTGGCTATAACCGGAAATCCCTGGCCAGGGTTGCTGAGATTTACTGGTAAGTGTTACCAGTAGTTTCTCGAACTGTTATAGACCTCATATCGACACGACTTATCGAGCTATTGGGGTCTGACGTTTACCACCCCTAGGCAAGATATGCGACATATCAGACGACGAGACCGGACTGTACGGTAAGTGTTACTGGTTGGATTCACAGGAGTGTCAGCGGGCTTGCTCGTCGATCTTCTGATCGTTCAATACCCGGGTGGCCGTTACGTTTAGCAGACCGCTTGCGGCTTGTGGGTGTTTGATATGATCATCACCTGCTGCCGGCGTATTGACGAGTCTTTAGAGTCCTACACAGAGGTTTCCAGGCTCAAGCGAAACGAAATAGGAGTGCGTATGAGATATGTACGGGACTGAGAATAATACCAGTATGTGATACTGTATTCTATTCTCGCGATTTGTATCATTGGATGGTTATATATGATATAGCCGGGTTACCGAATCAAGTGTTGATTCGATACATTGATGCACTTGATATTAGTCGGTTATATGCGATATGACCGGATCATTAAATCAAGTGTTGATTTAATGATTTAATGTATAATTATATATTTGAAATATTACTTTGCATTAACTAATATTGGTTCACTTAAGATGGATTTTCTCACTTGATGTGCACATAGTATATGTGATATAATTTTATGCACAAGTTTGTATCATGTTTGATGATACATGCAAACTTGGGTGTATGTTTGAATTGAACAATGGTTAGTTAAATGGTTAGGGTTTCATATTCTTTATTTACTTATTCATTAATTTATTCATTTGAGAAAGAAATAAAATGGTGGCTAACTTTGGATTTTGTTGAAGCTTCATGAAGCTTTGAAAGCTTGACCATTTTGTTTCTTTCCTTAACCCTAACCATTCACCTAACCCTAGTTTATTCTCTACACTTAACCATGGTTGCTAATATGATAAGAATCATTTTATTTTCTATTATTGATATTCTTATCATATTCTTTTTCTTCTTCTTCTTCTTCTTCAACAAGAAGAAAGCTTGCTACCATTAATGGCAACATGAGAAAAAGAGTGAGAAATCCAATTCTAAAGTGAACCCACTTCCTATTTCTTCATCCTCTACCACTTGCCAAGTAGTATAGGGTGTTTTCTTCACAAGTTTCATGACTTGGTGAAGTTGGAGCTTGATCTTGAGTTGCCTCGACGTAGATTATCTTCGGCATCGAAGTCGACGACCTAGCCCGATCATTTCACCGACGAAACCATCGCCAGAGTCCGGATTCCGATAGGTACAGTGGAGGGACGTCATCACGGAGCTATGGAGGTGGAGGACCGGATCTACAAAGGTTGTAGTCTCTTTCACTTTAGAGTAAAGTTGTTTATTCGCATATGTTTCTCCTTATCCTCTAGTTAACTATCCGTATTAGGGTTTGTAGGCACCGGAATTTTTTGAATTTGGCATGGTTGATGCCTTGTCAGACCTCATTAGTGTGCCTAGGAACCCTACACGCGCAACCAACGACTCTCCACCAGGAGCAGTCACGACAAGCGGCTGATGTAGCAACCACGACTCTCGGCCCAATCTCAGCACGACGTGTGTCGAAACATACGCGTGTGTAGATTCCGGATTAAACAAAACGTGTGCATCAAAAGAACATACAGAAAAAGTACCCGAAACCACTGCATTGGACGCTTGCGCGTCCTGATGAGTTAAAGCAAACACTCGAGCCTGTCCTCTGCCGGCAATTGTCTATCCTCCGCCTCTACCACCGCGTCCTCTCTGAACAAACCCTCCGCGACCATGACCTCTCTGAACATAAGTTTGACACGGAGGAACAACATGTGCAAGAGGTAACGCTCTCTGAGGTGGAGAAGGTGGTAAGGTAACTTGTGGAACCGCTGCCTCTCTCTGGCGTATCTCAGTACAATCGCGAACGCAATGATAGAAACTCCCGCACCGGAACATCCATACGATGACTGCTGACCCTCCTTGGGATAAGAGCTAAACAACCGGCCTCGTCCCAAGCCTCTTCTACTCCTACGACCTGAACGAAATCTGTCGCAGCGTCTAAACATATGCCTCTGGGCTGATACACCAGTATGAACCCTTTTCAGTCCTGGAACGACCGACATCTCGAGACGACGCTCCTCAATTGGTAGGGCTGCGTCCACTGCTACTACATATGTGTCACAATGTTGCGCGCTGATAGCGATGAACAACTGGGTAACAGGTGGGACAAGCTTCTGTCGCTGCGCTCGACTGGCCTCAACCAACGATCCCATCATCTGGCACAAATCCTGCATATCGTCCTCTAGCCTAGTAATACAATCTAGGGAAGGTAGATCAACCTGTTCATGAACAGTGGGCGTATTGTCCTGGTCAGTCTTCGTCTCTGACGAGCCAATTCTGAACTCGGCTCTCGTGGCTGCTCTCTGTGCCCTCGAAGTCTTCGGTGGCATAATGGCTGGAAATAAAAATAGGATTCGATAAGAACACGGAAATCGAATCACAAAGATGTATGTAATCACTGAATGAATTACAACCAACAAGTCATAAGGTCACATGGGCGGAGTACCGTGTCGTAACTATGCCGTGGAATACACACACGCTACGCCACTGTGCTTAAGCTACCTACTCCATCATACTAAGGTCATCCTACACTCCGAAAGGTAAAACCTAGCGATTTGATACCAACTTTGTCACGACCAAAAATTTGGCACGTGACCGGCATTTAAACCACGAAACAT
This sequence comes from Agapanthus africanus, assembly GCA_030015575.1. Taxonomy (NCBI): domain Eukaryota; kingdom Viridiplantae; phylum Streptophyta; class Magnoliopsida; order Asparagales; family Amaryllidaceae; genus Agapanthus; species Agapanthus africanus. The sequence continues at coordinate 308,060,408 of CM057347.1, read as the reverse complement.
CTACAGGCATAACGCAATTTAAGTAAGCCGAAACCCAGAAATCTAAACCATCAAAACTAGTAAGTAATAAAACATTATTAAAACATTTGGAAATCTCAAGTAAAAATCTTTAAAATTTAAGTTTATTTTCTTAAAAATTTCGGCAGCACCTCCTTTGTAAAAACTAGCCCCGAAACGCGTACAGACATAAGATATAAGTAAAACAACATATGATATAAATAAAGTATCCCCAAACGGGAGCAAATTACGCCTAAAGGTGGAAACAACCACCACAAGCATATATATACGATGCCGTAGCGAAGAAATGGACAATATAAGTGAAAACAACATAAAAGATAAAACTGCATAATAAAAGCCGGCTCACACGAGCTCGACACCCAAAGTCACAAAATATACAATATCGTACTCACAACTCGTCTCTAAGTCAATACATGAAAGGGTAGATAGAGAGTATTAGATACAATGAGAGATATACAATAAATATACACGGATAACCACAACCCACCTACAGCAAACGGCTCACAGCGAAACGTAGCGGTATCCGCTGCAAAAAGATACAATAAGAAGAAGCCCTGCCGTGACTACTCTGAGGGTCAAACCTGCAAAACACTATGACACAACGGGGGTGAGTTGCAAACTCGTGAGTAGTAAATAACATCATACAGGTAATCGCAGGTATGCACGTACTGCGATACTCTATCACATGCAATCTGATAGTATCAGTATGCTAATTTGGATATGCAACAATCATGAAAGGTACTCTATCAGGTACTACAAATACATGAAGCTATGTATAATAACGAATGCTGAGTATGGTGCAAAACATGTCATCATCAATGAATCATCATCGTGGAAAAACCAGTGTCCATCAAATATGGCCAAAATCCAAATAGCTCAGGCGCCATCACTGTGATCGGCCCCATATCCTGTAAATCTCATAGAACCTGAGTGCCCAACAGCGGCACTCGAAAACATCATGAAATACTTGTGTCCAGCATCGACACGTAAATACTCATCTTTCAGGCGCCGCATCCCCAGATAGGCCCTAAATATATCTCATGTCATGACTCCCAAAAGGTATCCTCCGGATATCCGTCGGGGTCTATATTATCATCGGTAGGTAGTAGTCCCTCCGCTAGGCTCACCTCCTTTCTATACGAGTTTTCTTGCCTCGGGGTACCATACCGGGTCCACCATGTACCCGCAGACAGTGCCTACCGCTCCTCGAATCGGGTATCTAACATGAGCCTCAGAACTGAGAAAACTCATGGTGGACGCACTGAAATATCATATCAAGAGAAACCGGGTTTTCAATACAATGCATACTTTCTCGAAATAATGCTATGGTTCTCAAATCTATAAATCACATGAAATCAATATCTCAATACGTAAATCCATGAATATGATATATCCAATATAAAACAGTACTATGAGCACATCAAGGGAAAACCGCTCTTTTAAATATATCCAGTTTTTAAAATATCACGCGGTTCCCAATTTCTCTAAAATCTAATGCAACATCACATATGAGCATATATGTAGTTATAAGAAGGTATGTATATACGCAAGTATGTATGTACGCAAGTATGTACGTACGCAGGTATGTATGTACGCATAATGCAATTCATATATGCAATAGAACAAGAATCATGTATAATGATAAGATAAGCTAAGGAATGTATTATCCATGGCAATTCTATAGTGTGAGTGTCATGGCAATAACTAACGGTGTGTGTGCGGCATACAGTTTTGTGGTTGTGCAACATGAACCGTTAGTAACAGTGTTGTGTCTCATTAATACTATGTCCGTATGCAACAGGAAACGAGGTATGCAACAATGGTACACATGCACAATCAATGTATATATATACTTATAACTAATATTTATATCATTGAATCTATCCCGGACGCATAATGCCATACGGGCGATTCTCCCGTAGATGTTAAATCTACTCACCGTGATCTCGAGCTAGGTATATCTAACCACCTGCTTCCCTTTCTTCGCAGCGTCCGAAGTCCTCGCCCGCGATCCTATTAACACATAAAACATAGCAAGGAAAACTTAGGAACCATCCAATAATACATACAAACTACGTTTAAATCGACGCACCGAATCCAACACCCTCTAAAGTGTTCGCTTAGCGACTAACGTATGTGGTGACACTCTAAAACAACCATAAGTGCAGCAATATCGCGAAGCACAGAACCGAGTCGGACACCGTGTCGGATATCGTAACGCGCGTTGTCAAAACACTAAAACTAGCTAATTGATCCCAGATTTCACTCACTGTCAAACCATCAAAATCTAGCAGTACCAATTACCCTATAACCACTGCAGACAACTACCCAGAAAAACTTAACTCCCTAGTCACCGAGATGGCCGAGCTCGCTGGAATTTCATGCAGTGTTGCTGGCCGAAACCGTTCAGTTTGGGTTCGTGCTCCTGGTGTACACTCATGGCAACTAGTACAACACTACTACACTGCTAGTTTTCATAGTAAAGACTCATAGACACAACAGGTTACAGACATCCAAAAAGACACTGAAAACACGATATTGCACTAAAACTAAATCTTAATCGTTCTAAACTGAAACTAATTAGCAACACAACAAAATAACTACCTAATTAACAGTTAGGAGCCATTACCTATCCACACTTGCTCCAAAACACTAGCTTTCCATGTTCTAAGTTGTTAGTTATATGTATGCCCTAGAGGCCATTACTGTACATTGGATGTATATTGTAGTGGATGCTGGGACATATATAGGTAGGACTTTCTTGCTCGACATGATAGTACGCTATCTGGTTACTCTTTATCTTAACATGTATACTTTCTGTCTCTCTGTTACATGTTGATAAAGCCCTTAGGATGTGTACTCGACTTCCAGGACTATGATGCAGATCATATTAGTGGGGTCTGGGTAGTCAATGAGTACATCCTTCAATGTTCCTAGTCGTGGGAATATCGAGACGGGGCATCGATATTCCAGAGTAGACTAGCGTATATCTTCTCGACCCATGTGATGGGCGATGGATGATCCCATATCCATTGGTGTTTGACATCAGAGATGGTATGCGGATGCTCAGTGGAGACTGGGTACACTGAACGGACTCGCCGAGAACTCCCAGATGGTTTTATACCTCACGTCAGATAGCAGTTCTCTGGTGACACTGGTACAGCTTAGTCTGTTAACCCGAGATCGTCATAGAGTCTTGTGTGTCTCCCACTGTGCATTGATTTCCACCCTACCACGGCTCTACTGAGTCGTGCAAACAGGTAGTTTTTGGGTACAGTCCCGATTCACATGGAGGCAATGAGCGATAGGAGGGGATTCGTCTCTCCCGGTATTGGGGGTTGATGTTGCGCTATGCTCGACTGGCCATAACAGGAAATCCCTGGCCAGGGTTGCAGTGATATACTGGTAAGAGTTATCAGTAGTTTCACGATTGTTATGGACCTCACGTCGGCATGACTTATCGAGCTGTTGGGGTCTGACGTTTACCACCCCTAGGCGAGATATGCGACATATCAGAAGAACAGACCGGACTGTACGGTAAGTGTTACTGGTTGGATTCGCAGGAGTGTGAGCGGGCTTGCTCGTCGATCTTCTGATCGTTCAATACCCAGGTGGCTGTTACGTTTAGCAGACCGCTTGCGGCTTGTGGGTGTTTGATATGATCATCACCTGCTGCCGGCGTATTGATGAGTCTTTAGAGTCCTACACAGAGGTTTCCTGGCTCAAGCAAAACGAAATAGGAGCGCATATGAGATATGTGCGGGACCGAGAATAATTCCAGTATGTGATACTATATTCTATTCTCGTGACAAATGTATCGATTGGTTGTATGCGATATAACCTAGTTATCGAATCGAGGATTGATTCGATAAGCCGATACATTGGATATTAGTCGGTCATATGCGATATGACCGGATCGTTAAATCAAGTGTTGATTTAATGATTTAATGTATAATTATATATTTGATATATTACTTTGCATTAACTAGTATTGGTTCACTTTAAATGGATTTTCTCACTTGTTGTGCACATTGTATTTGTGATATATTTTTGTGCACTTGATTGTATCATGTTTGATGATACATGGTTGTTTGGGTGTATGTTTAGATTAAACCATGGTTATGTAATGGTTAGGGTTTTGATTTTATTTACTTTTTCATTTATTTTGTTTATTTCCTTTTTAGGAAAGAAAAGAAATGGTTGCTTTTGGATTTACTTGAGGCTTCATGAAGCTTTGAAAAAGGTCAACCATTTTTGTTTCTTTGCCTAACCTAACCATTCACCTAACCTTGGTTTATTCTCTACACCTAACTATGGTTGCAATATGATAAGTATCTTTTTATTTTATATTTTATATAACACTTATCATATCATCTTCTTCTTCTTCTTCTTCTTGAAGATGAAGAAAAGCTTACTACCATCAATGGTGAAATGAGAAAAATGAGTGAGCAATCCAATTCTAAAGTGAACCCACCTCCTATTTCTTCATCCTCTACCTCTTGCCAAGTAGTATAGGGTGTTTTCTTCACAAGTTTCATGACTTGGTGAATTGGGAGCTTGATCTTGTGATGCCTCGACATAGATCATCTTCGGCATCGAAGCCGACGACCAAGCCCGCCCATTTTTCCGATGAAGCCGACGCTAGAGTCCGGGATCCGATTTGGACAGCGGAGGGACATCATCGCGGAGCTTAGGCAGTGGTGGACCGGATCTACAAAGGTTGTAGCCCCTTCCCTTTTAAGTTAAAGTCGTTAACTTGCATCGCATAGCCTATAAATCTAGTTAACGATCCGTATTAGGGTTTGTAGGCACATGTAAAATTTGAATTAGCCATGTTTGATGCCTTGTGAGACTTCATTAGTGTGCCTAGAAACCCTACACAAGTGACTTTAGTGGCTTGATCTTGGCTTGTGAGGGGTTTAAGTGATGTTTAGTGGAGATTTGGTGTAGGTTTGTGAGGATTTGGGTTAGGGTTTTGTGACTGTTCAGTTGAGGGAGTGTGAGGGAGATATGAGGTGAAGAAAATGATAAGTGAATGAGAGAGTGAGGGATTAAGTGAGTGTGTATGTGTGAGGGTGAGGGGTCAGGGAATGAGGGGTGAGTTTAGCATAAGCCATGCCTCCCTCTCTCTTCATTAAATGCATAGCATGCTTGCCCCATATCTCATGATGCCCCCCTTACTCTCTCTTCCTCAAGTCAACAATTCAAATCTTATATTGTTTTAAAAACTAAATAATTAACTAATTACATATAACGTAATGAAAGAGGTTAAGGTGCCATGGCTAATAAAGCATGGTTACCACTAAAATTAACCCTAGGTTAACATGCACATGTGTGTGCAAGCCCAAAATAAATATTAATAAAATATTCATTAATTTTTATAAAATATTTGAAAACTATGTTGGTAAAATTTTTACTAAAAATCCGTAGTATCGCTTAATTAACCCTAATCGCATTCTAAGGTGTTAGATATACAATCCGGTATGATACTATAATGGCCTCTAGGGCCTATATCACTAACAATCTCCCACTTGCACTATGACCATGTATTGGCATATCGCAGACCAATCATCTCGATTATCCGTTTGAACTGAGTCTAAGGAATAGCCTTTGTGAGTGGATCTGCAGTGTTTCTATCTGTCTCTACTCTCCGCACCTTGATCTCCCGTTGATCAATAATCTCCCTGATCAGGTGAAACCGCCTCAGGATGTGTCTGGACTTCTGATGGGACCTTGGTTCCTTCGCGAAATCTATAGCGCCGTTGTTGTCACAATACAGCGTTATTGGATCAATAATGGATGGAACCACCTGAAGCTCTGTCACGAACTTCCTGATCCAGACTGCTTCCTTCATGGCATCACAAGCAGCTATGTACTCCGCTTCCATCGTTGAGTCGGCAACGGTTTCCTGTTTAGAGCTCTTCCGAACAACTGCCCCTCCATTGAGGGTAAACACATGACCCGACATGGACTTGGAGTCATCCTTGTCACTCTGGAAGATGGATTCGGCGAAGTCCTCGATCTGGAGGTCTTCCCTGCCGTACACTAAGAACATCTCCTTAGTCCTTCTTAGGTACTTGAGAATGTTCTTCACTGCTATCCAGTGTTTCTCCCTTGGGTTTGACTGATACCGACTTACAATGATTAGGACGTATGCTGCATCTGGTCTGGTACACAACATTGCATACATTATAAAGCCTACCGCAAATGGGTAGGGTATAATCAAAATGCGATCCATTTCTAAATTAGTCTTGGGAGACATCTCTTTAGAGAGGGTGATTCCGTGACTAGCCGGTTGATAACCGCGCTTAGAATCTTCCATACTTAATCGTTTCAGTATGGTGTTGATGTACCTTGACCGTGAGAGTCCCAACATCTGTTTAGATCTGTCACGATAGATCTGGATCCCCAGAACGTAGGAGGCATCACCCAAGTCCTTCATGGAGAACCTCTGTGACAAGAATCCCTTGACTGATTGTAGCATAGGAATGTAATTTCCTATCAAGAGAATGCCATCCACGTACAGGACGAGGAACAACACACTTCTCTCTACATTTTTACTATATATGCATGGTTCATCTGGATTTTTGATAAAGTCGAATTTCTTGACCATCTCATCAAAACAGATGTTCCAACTCCGCGATACCTGCTTTAGACCATAAATGGACTTAAGCAACTTGAACACTTTCCTGCTACTCCCACTCTGAATGAAACCCTCCGGCTGATCCATATAGACGCACTCTTCCAAATTTCCATTTCGAAAAGCGGTCTTTTCGTCCATCTGGAAGATTTCATAGTCGTAGAAGGCAACAATGGCAAGAAGAAGCCGAATGTATTTGAGCATAGCCACTGGAGAAAAGGTTTCGCCATAGTCCAAACCAGGTCTTTGACGAAAATATTTTGCAACAAGTTCAGCCTTATAGGTTTCCAACTGTCCATCTACACCAATCTTCTTTCTGAAGATCCATTTGCAGCCTACGGGTTTTACCCCTTCTGGAGCAAAGTCCAACGTCCATAATTTTTAGGTGTATATGGACTCTATTTCGGTCCGCATTGCATCCAGCTATTTTACTGAATCTCTGCTCTGAATGGCTTGCTGGAAGCTAGTTGGCTTATCATCTTCGATGATGCAATCCTCTCGATCCCCGTCTATGAGAAAACCATAGTATCTCTCGGGCGGATGAGATAGCCTACTAGTTCTGCAGAGCGGCGGAGGTATGTCAGGTTCTTTCGAAATGTTTGGTTCCACCATGCTTTCAGTAATAGTTTGCGGTTTTGCAATTTCTTCCAGTTCTATTGCGCTCCCACTTATCTCATTTTCTAAAAATTGAGTTTCCAAGAAGTGGGAATACCAAGAATCAAAAACTTTTTTTTCCTCTGCGTAATAGAAAAGATACCCCCTGGAGTTCTTTGGGTATCCCACAAACTTACACAATACTGAGTGTTCCTCGAGCTTGTCCGCAAGCTGCTATTTTACAAAAGCTGGACATCCCCTTGTCTTAAGGTACTTAAGATAGGGTTTCTTCTCACCCCATATCTGATATAGTGTGGTAGGCAATGACTTAGTAGGAAGCTTGTTCAAAAGATATGCAGTTGATTCTAGTGCATAGCCCCAGAAGGATCGCGGTAACTCAGCATTACTCATCATGGAAAGAACCATACCTAATAGGTTTCTATTCCTCCTTTCTAATACACCGTTGTGCTGAGGTGTGTATGTAGGAGTAAGCTGAGAGGGAATTCCATTCTCTTTTAAGTAGCCCAGGAACTCGGCACTTAAGTATTCACCACCTCGATCAGATCTTATTGTCTTGATACTTTTGTCGGTTTGTTTTTCCACTTCGTTCTTGTATTCACGAAATTTCTTAAAAGCCTTGGATTTATGTTTCATCAAGAATACATGTCCATACCCAGAGAAATCATCCGTAAAAGTAATGAAGTAGGAATAACCACTTCTCGTATGTGTAGACATTGGACCACACACATCGCTATGTATGAGTCCTAAGAGCTCGCTCGCTCTTACTCCGTGTCCAGTGAATGGAGTCTTTGTCATCTTTCCTTTTATACATGATTGACAAGTTTCATAGGACTGATATTCGAACGGATCCAAATATCCCTCTCTATGTAACTTCATCAGCCGTGTTTCATTGATGTGACCCAGTTTACAATGCCACAAGAAATCCTAATTTAATTCCTGATACTTTCTTTTATGTGTGTTCTGGACGTTGAAAACCTGAGCATGATTCAATACGTATATTCTGTTATCTAATGTACCTAACCCGATTTAGGTGGATGTGTACTACATCGCTTACAAATGTAAAATAATATCCTTATTTATAAAGTAAAGATACAAATATGATATTACAGGCTCGACTAGGTACATACAAACAGTTACATAGAATCAATATCTGCCCACTTGTCAATCCTAGGTGATATTACCCTACGGATTCAGCGTCCACGCTCATTCTGTTAGCAACTTTGAGAGTTATATCACCTTCCTTGATAACTCTACGGTTTCTCAAAACCTGTAATGAATTACAAATATGAGATCCTGATCTGGTATCTTGTACCCAGAAAGTAGAGTTAATAGATAGACAATTTTCAATTACAAACACACTCGAAGCCGAAGACACAACGTGCTTCGAATCCTGGCTTGTAGCTTTCCAAGCCCTGCAGTCCTTCTGACAATGCGCTTTCCCGTGACTACAAAGACATGCCTCCTTCCCTACTACTAGCCCCGAAATATTTGCCCTGCCCTTTTCCTCTACCTTACTGACCCCGCTTATCTGCTTGGTGGATGCCTTCTTCTTCTCTCCGTTGATTTTCGCCTTAGATCAAGAAGAGGATGATTCTCCAATAAGCAGAGCGGGTGACTCCCTGGATTCTTTTAGGGTGCCCTCTAAGTTCCTCAATAAATTGAGAAGACTTGGAAGTGTAACTTCTTTCCTTTGAATTTTGCAATTCAAGATAAATTGGGCGTAAATAGAAGGTAGGGACTGTAGAATCAAGTCAATGCATAACTCGTACCCCAAAGTGTTCCGTGGTCCGTGAGCTATTCAAAGTAGCTAATCATTGTAAGGACGTGGTCCTCTACAGATGACCCGATAGCCAACCTCTCTTGAAGCAATATCTTCGGTGTCTCAAATCTTGCGATATGAGATTGCTCTCCATATAACTTTGGTATAGAGGAAGATGGATGCTAAGTCCATCTTCTCGTGCTGCCTCTGGTTTTCGCTATCCATGGAAGCTGACACGAGGTACTTGGCTCTCGCACAATCTTTTTCCCATGTCAGACGGATATCCATATCCACGACGGTGGAACTTGGACCTGGGACGGCGGGGGGTTTTGTATTAAGGAGGTAGTCTAGATTGTCATAGGTAAGTGCCATCTAGACACACCGTAATCAATCAATATATTTTGGCCCAGTCAAATTATTAGCTAATAACCTATGTCTAGTCATTGTGGTCACTGCAATTAAGAAATAGAAGAAACACATAGCATGATACTCTTGCAAGTTTAGATTGGTTATAAGTTTATCTAAACAGGATGGCTCCCACTATTTCCTCGAATCCTTCCTCAAACCATAAAATAAGAATTAGTTAGTATTAATCTCACTTTCACAATTCTTGCTTAACCTTTCAGCCAGGCTGGTGTCAGTACTTCGAGGGAGGTTTTCCAATGCTTTCGCGATGTTCCGTAATTACATAACCTCTTTTCCCTGGAGGAGTAGCCCCGCAAACACCGTTCTAGACACCTACTTAGTTTATAGTATTGATCGTTTAGTGAAAAATATCTCGAAGAGTAGCGCATACTCACAGTAGGATCGGGATCCAAATATCATTGTGTGATAACCAAGAAGGAAGCTTACCATGATTATCACACTCCAAATGGTATGCAACACTAGCATGTTTCAATACCTTAGAAACTCCCGATGTGGATTTTTGCCCCATGCTCTTATGACCTTGATGAAGTCCAACATACCATAAGTCACATGTCAAGTTCTACTCGTCATTATCCAGGTTAATTTTGTTGGATATAGTGCCCTCAGAGTCAATTATTTGAATCACAGGTACGTGATTGTAATGATTGAGGGAGGACCTATACCGGTAAGACAGTCTTACTCAAGATGATAGTATGCTATATGGTTTATCTTTATCATCGTGTACAGCTTTAGGTGACATTACAGGTCACTATTACACATTGATAGAGCCCTTAGGATTCTTGCTTGACTACCAGCAGTATGATGGCGATCATATACGAGAGAGTTGGGTAGTCTATAAGCACATCCTTAAAGTGGTCCCTAGTCGTAGGAGTTTCGAGACTGGGCATCGATACTCCATTAGTAGACTAGTGTATACAGTCGAGACCCTGACGAGGGGCGGTGGCTGGTCTCACAAGCCATTGGTGTCAGTTGGATCACCTAAGATGTATACAGGTGCTCAATTGGTTATGAGTACACCGGACAGGACTCGCCGGGAACATGCTAGTTGGTATTATACCTGACGTCAGATAGCAGTTCCCCGGTGACATGCGTACAGGTTAGTTCATCGACCTGAGATCGTCATTTGTCTCATGTGAGTTCCCACTGTGCTTTGATTACTACCCTACCACGGCTCAAAGGAGTCGTGCAAACAGGTTTTAGTTGGGTACAGTCCCGAGCCACATGGAGGCAGTGAGCGGATCGGCAGGGGGTTCGTCTCTCCCGGTATTGGGGGTGAGATCGCGCTGTGTCTAGGAGAGCCATTACACGAAGTCCTTAGCCAAAGCAGGAGATTTACTGGTAGGTATTCCAGTAGTATCTCAGGGTGCTCTGGGCTACACTCCGAAACGACTTGTACCGCTTTTGGGGGTCTGAATTTTACCAACCCCCTACACCCGACATGCGATGCTCATAGAAGAACAGACCGGACTGTACGGATATTGTCACTGACAGGCTCAGTAGGGTGTCAGGATGAGTTTGCTCATCAACCTCCCTTTTGGTCAATAACTGGTAGCCCGTTTCGTACGGCTAGTATCTCTGACGTGCTAGTGGTTAAATCCACAGCCAAAGTATTGACGAGTCTTTAGAGTCCCCCACAGACAGTTTCTCAAGCTTCGGGCGAAACGTTGTAGTGGTCGTATGATATATGGAAGGGTTCGATCATATACGTGAAGTAGTGCATGGATCATGATCGGGCGGATCATACTAGTGGGCTTTGGTTTAAGCCGGATCCTAGTATTAGATTTGTTGGATTACTTTAGTCTCATCGCATTATCATTCGGTCGGAATGCGGATGCAGGTATGTATATACAGGTGAGGGGTATCCTTATGATCCGTCACGAGTTTACTTTAGATGTTGCCGTATCTTTTTGTTGTTGTAAACATTTGGATTAATGTTTACAAACGGAAATAATGAGCTAAAAGTTATGATTAGGAGCATTAATTGTGACACATGCACAAGTGATGACTCATGGTCTCTTTCTTTGTGCATGTGTCACATTATTGATTGATTTTTGAGTTGATATGATAAGAGGTGAGAGGAAGGGCAGCCATAGGAGTTTTTTTGCTCTTGTATTATTTCATCTTACTCTCCCATTTTCATCATACAATATAAGAAAGAAAAGGCTACTCTTCTTCTTCTTCCTCTAGCTCACCATTTCCATTAATGGCTTCATCTTCAACCTCTATCGATACACTCTCATGCGTTGAGAATCAATGGATGCAAGAGACAAAGTGATCACGCACATTCTCTACATCACCTTAGACACGTCGGCTAGAAAACCTCGTGTCCGAGTTGCTTCGGACAAAGCGGGAGCCCGTAAAAGGATTCGAAGATGTGGTGCCCTTTCCGACGAGGAGACCGGAGATGCCGCGAGGAGCTTGGGTTGGTGGCCAAAGACCGAAGGACATGGATCGATCGGTATAGATTTTTGAACCCTTCTCTAGTTAGCAAGTTGTAAGTTAATGGTTCGATCCGGGATTAAAGTCTGCGATAGCGACGGTTTCAAGTTTTGAAAAAGTTTTCGATTCCGCATTTTGGCCTCGGACAGACTGTCGGGGCGCTAACGTAGACTTGCATAGTATCAGATCCACGCCATTAACCTTTACTAGCTTGTTCTAACGTATTTAAAATATTGGTCGAACAAAATTTCCGAAACCGCAATTTCAAAAACGAAGTTTCTGTCGAATTTTTGTGTGGTCTAAAATTTTTTTTGGGTATGTCAGAAAATCAGGCAGGCATTTCTAAGACCACTGCAGAAATTTTGTACAACGATCTCACTGTAGCACCGCGGAACCGCGGCCGTACCCACGTTTTGGCTGCGGTTCCGCCGCCGTACTGTAGCTTCACTGCACTAAATTTTCTACAGTGGTCTCTGACTTGGAATTAGGGTTTCTGGTATTTTTAGTTTTGGCCCAGATTATTTTGAGTACTGGGTATTGTGCTTGGGGCCCACTTCGGGAAGTTTTGTCGATCGAAAATTTGAAATATGTTAGTTCTCAGTACTTACATTATATCGGTGACCGTGAATGTCATTCGAGCGGTAAATCTTGTCTAATTGCTATAGCTCTTTTACACGGATTTGCGAACGTGACATTCACGTTGATGTTCTGTGTTGTGCTGTGATGTTGCGGATTTGTCGTGGTGGATAGCCTGGATGCAATGGTAGTACAGTTTGGTTGTATTTGTACATTTGATATTGCGGGTCGAGCGTCCGACATGTGGACTGACGTCACTGCCTGTTTGTATATTATTCTTTTGGGGCACGACCGGGCTGAGGTCGATGTACCCGTTGTATATATATTTTACTTTCTGTACTAGGATTACCCCGCGGAGAGGTGCACGGGTAGCCGGGTTCTAAAGGGCAACAGGCCCGCATCTCATGGCTTTGAGACGGAGGGGACTTCACTCTAGAATTGGCGGGCTATTCGCCGCACTCGTAAGGGGTATAGGTTGACCCAAGGAGGGGTGCTCAAGTTACCGGATTCCGTGAAGTGCTGGGTGGTTCATTCACTTTGTTGAAGGGGACTGCCTCGCTTCAGGTTTTGGCGGGTAACGTGCCGCGCCTATAGGGGTCTAGGATTTCATTGCACAGGCTATCCACACGACCAGGGGAACGTCGGGTTTCAGTAGCGGCTCTATGAAACCCGGGGATCCCAGATTATCTGTATTATACTGTGATGCTTATTACATTTCTGTGATGTTGCATTTTATCATGCCTTGAGCGATTATTATATATTGATATATATACTAGGAGATGTTGTATATGTTTTACACCCGCGCTAGTCCAGTCCCCACTCTGTCGTTAGTTAAGTAACCTAACGGGTGATGACGGGACCCAGTGGCGAATGCGGATGGCATATACGTACATCATATTTTTGTTCTTTTGTGGTGTGATTAATTGATGGGACTGCATTGATTCGGATCAATGCAAGCTAAACGAACCTATTCTGATGTTGTTGGAACATTTTTCAAAAAGCTGTTATTGCAAGAACGTTTTCTTTTGTTCTGCACAGTGGTATTCGGTTATGAATATCCAGCACCTCAGTCGACGAGGCAAGGGCCGAGATCCCTTCACCGGGAGTGACCCCCTGGACAGAAGTTTGCGTCAGGGTAATAACTTCACTATAGCCGATTGCTCTTTTTGCTTTGCATTGTGGTATTCAGCTGGAATATCCTGCACCTCATTCTACGGGGAAAGAGCCAAGATCCCTTCACCGGGAGTGCCTCTTTAGCAAAGGTTTCTGCCACTATGTTTTTATAAAAAACTATCCGGTTCCTTCAATGATATCAAGTTCATTACGTTAAAGGTTTTTCGCCAAAAACCATTCGTAGCCCTCCGTCATTTCAGACGGGTAGCACTTAGTATTCATGCTATGTTTGTTGGCCTTCATCATGGCATAGTGTATGGTAGCTATTTGTTACTTTTCTGCTGCATAGATAGATGCGTTGGTTTGGGACAGTCGTACTACTATTTTGGCCTTCGTCAAGGGTATGTACGGGTGGGTTCAAATTAACCCGGATAATGACGGGTAGAACTTAACATGTGACTTATGATATGTTGGCCTTCGTCAAGGTCATAAGAGCATAGGGTAAAAATCACATCGGGAGTTTCTAAAGAAACTGAAACTTGCCAGATATGTGCATACCTTCTGGAGTGTGATAACATGAGTGGATTCCATCACGTTATCATGCGATAATAGTTGGATCCCGATACCCACTGATGAGTTGGTTTACTCCTCGGGTGATCCCGACTAATTCTTCTTTCAGGTTTGGAGGAGAATTTGACGATACAGTGGGAGGTTTCCTGATTAGATAAATTGATAACCATTCTGATCTAGGTTAGAGTGAACGTTGAGTGTTTCTTTTCTCTCTCTCTTTGGCAGCGACCATGGCCCGACCCTAGACTATGACTCAGTGACCAAGTTAACCGAACCTTCTTAAAACACTGGCTTTTGGATTGTCTGAGTTGCATATCTCATTGCCACTCCTACTTTTACCTTTTTTCTCCAGAACACCCCGTATTACTACGAACGTTCACTTCCATTGGATAAAACCATCGTATGGTTATATACGAACTCGAAAGAACTTATTCCAGATTCGAGGATGGTTTCCGGTTCTGGAGAAAATGAATAGGACTATTCAGTTGTCTTTTCTTTTTACCTTCTCTCGGACTGCGAGTGCTCCTTGGATTAGGACGATACACCTATTATGCTAATTGGATAGTCTTCTTCCAAACCATAGGCAGGTGTTGAATGGTGGGGAATGAAGAAAACCAATTAGCCTAACGATGGTGTACAGAAGGTATTAAGTAAATACAAATAAAGGGATTAGTAAGAAGGCAAAGTAAATTGCGACTGCTATTCACGACCAAACCAAATATTTCATCGCCACTCCTATTTCACCTTTGTATTTCTCCGGAACACCCCGTATCACTAAGAAGATCCACAGTTTATTGGATACTCCATCATATGGTTATATACGAACTCGAAGGAACTTGTTCCAGTTTGGGGATGGATTCTGGTTCAGGAGAAATAGGAATAAGCTTTATTCAGTTGTCTTTTATCTTTACCTTCTCTCGCGTTGCGAGTACTCCTAGGATTAGGGGAGTAAACCCATTATGCATATTGGATAGTCTTCTTCCAAACCATAGGCAGGTGCCGAACGGTAGGGAAGGAAGAAAACCGTTTGGCCTAAAGGTGGTGTACAGAAGATAATGACTAAAGACATATAAATGGATTTGGAGAGATGGTAAAGAAATATACGGTTACAGTTGTGAATCTGATAATGGAAGAGGCAATACTAGGAATACCCGGATACCCCTTCGAAACATTTACATGTTTCAGTTTCATTATGTATTGTTAAAAGAAAACTGATTTCCCAATTAGCCCTTGCTCCAGGATACGTATTTACCAGGTTTGATTCTCACATCTGTATGGTTTTATAGATGATGAGTGGGAGTAAGTTATTGGGAATTGGGTGATCATCCTCATTATATCGGGATTCGTTGTAATTGGTGATATTTGAGGAAATCGCCTGGGTTGTTTGCCGGACGACAAATATTTGGTTTTGAATATCCGTTGTTATGCACCAATTTCAAATTGATATATCTGTACATTTATTTTTATAATGTGAGATATAACTTTTTGAAATTATGTCTATGACATTTACCTATATCAGTGGATGGTTAGGTAAGGAGCATTAACAGCGGTGTAATTCTTCTTAATCATAAGTACAGTTTTCAACCTACGACACACAGGGAATGAGTTATTAGACTAAGGGGACTTATACAGAGTATTGTATGTTGTCCAGTGTCCATGAGGACAGAGGGGTTGGTACTCGTACTATATTCTGTTTACTTGTGACTTCTCTAGTTTTAGACATGTGTTTCTTAGAAATGCAAGGTCTAAGTTTTGAGAATTATGGGTATAAGAATAAAGTAGAGAACCAGGTGTTGCAAGTATCAGGATTCTTCAAGGTGATCGAAAATGTAGATACTTGTGTATGGTATTCAGTTGATAGTAATGATTATGAGAACTTGCTTCTCTTTCAGGTTACTCATAATTGGATGCACTCCTAAGTAGAGTAATGCTGATCGGCCTCTCTCTATTTAGTTGACATGCACTGGAGACAGCTGCATGATTTGAATCTGGTTCCAATTAAATTAGTGCCTCTGTTTCTATATTGGATATAGAATAGTTCATATCTTAACAATGTTAAGGTACAGGGAGTTGTCCGGCTTTCGCTTAAAACTAGATTCTGGATAACTCAAGGCACGTTTCTGTATTGGCAGTTTGTGGGTTGACCCGCGCTATGACGAGGGTTGACTTTCTACCATCTGGAAGATCAGTAGTGATATTTTTCTTGACTGGCCACATTTTTAATAAAAATGGATTTTTTCAGAAAAACAGTAGTGGGAGTGTGGTAGAACTGGATGTGATTCCAGAACCGCAAACGATTACTGAAAATTTGATAAGAACCTAAAGATTCAATATGGTTTGACAGCCACTCCGCAGATATGGTGGGTAACCTCCAGCACCCGAGAGGTAATCCGGTATCCTCAAGGACGGTGATAGGGAGGTTCTTGTTTACCCAGACTTGACACTACTGTTGTTCCAGACTATGAGACCCGGGAGGATGATGAATATAGCGTCGTTCTAAACTAGCTTTAGAGGTGTACGTGTATATGATTCTGCCAGAATGTTGTTGTAGTCAGTGGGAGCAGCGGAAGCATAGTGGACAAATAGCTTATGTCTATTTATGGACTAAAGCAGATATAGCGGAGATAGATCATCTATTTCTGATATGACAGTCATAGGTTTGACTTTATCACAATAGGGGATGGATCTGTTAAGAAAGTAGTAGGGTGTGATGTCCTGGTATTTGGATGACATACACAGAGTAGGAAGTGATATTTCTATACTACGATCGGTTATACTTTGGTTATCACACAGTAGTTTTTTCCACATAGGATATGAATATTATATCAGATATTCTGGTTACTAGATCTATGGTTTTAGATCAAGATTTGGGTACTTAGACAGCATTCTAAAGGTATTTTAGAATGGACGACTCCTGGCACGGTAGTGTACCTGCAGGTGATGGAGTCACCCTCTCTAAAGTTGTCTTACAGACTAAAAGGGAGAGGGATGTGCATGATTGGCAGATCACTTGCTTAGGCAATTGAGTCAATCATGAGATGTCAAGTACCACACAAGATGTTGTTTTTGCACTAGATGCAATAAGTTGATATTAATCCTATCCTGGAGAAATGTTCGGAAGCAGTTTTAGAACATAAGTGGATGTTCTAGGGATATGATAACAACAGCCACTTTGAGGAGACAATTATCATTCGAGGCTTCCAAGGTGACATGGATGACAGCGTGACTGTCAGAGTTATAGTTTTCCCTCTGACGAGGGGCAGTGGTTTGGACAGGTGATCCAAGCGGATACTGAGAGAGGCATGGCGCAGGATACTGATTAAGTTCAGTTGACGATACAGTCTAAGAAGTTTGGATTTGGAGTTCATTTATGAACTAGGTCCCATCAGATATCCAAACATATTCTAAGACAGGTATTGCTCATTTCGGGAGATGGCTTTCTCCGCGAACTTGAGATAAAGAGAGACATAGGTGTAGGGTTACTAGGCACTCTCATAAGGGTCTACAAAGCATCAACCATGCCCGATTTAAAATTTAGACGTGCCGAACAACCCTAACCAAGATCTTTAAACTAGAGATTAGGCGAAACAAAGCATGTTAAACACTTTAACACTAAGAGTTTGGGATTACAACCTTTGTATTCCGGTCCTTCACTTCTAAAGCTCCGTGTTGAGGTTCCTTCGCTGAGATAATCGAGTACCCGGACTCTAGAGAGGCTCCACGAAGAGAAAGATGCAAGCTTGCTTCAGATCTTCGATAACTAAGATGATCTACCTTGAAGTTTCTTTAACAGAAGCTCTCACTCACAAATGAAGTGAACACCCTAATCTAAATGGCTAGGATAGATTAGGATGATGAAGTAGGATTTTAGCTCTCATTTGTTTTCTTTAACTCGCTCATTTTCATCACTTAAGAAAAACCTAGAAATCTTTTCAAAAGCTCAAGGAAGAAGAAGAAGAATAGTGATCCTTTTGTGATGAATAATGAAACTCAAGTGAGGTTAGAAATGCAGCCATGGGTTAAGAATGAAGTCTTAACCCTTGTAGAGAGTTAACTATGGTGAAGGGTTGGGTTGAGTTAAGCAAATATCTACACAAAATATCTAAAGTCAAAGTCAAAGCTTCAAGAAGCTTCTTGAAAGCTTCATGCTTGCTTAACCCTAATCCAAACCCAAACCAGAATTAAACTCCACAAATCATTTTGCATTTATAACCATAACATGTTACAATATTATATATCACATATACAATATTTATTGTAACAAAATAAAATAATACAATTAACATATATCGCATATATATATCAATGTATTACCCGAGTGAGAAAAAGAATCTTTTAGTGAGCTTATATTAGTTAATGTAATTTAAAATATCAAATATATAATTATACATTAAATTATCGATCAACACTTGATACGATAATCCGGCTATTTCACAAATAACTGACTAATATAATCTGTATCAATTCATCGAATCAACACTTGATCCGATGACCCGGCTATATTACATATACCCGGCCGATATCTCATATCGCGAGAATCTAGTATGGTATCACATACATGTATTGTTCTTGGTCCCGCACATATCACATATGCGCTCCTACTCCGTTTTGCCCGAGCCAAGAAACCTCTGTGTAGGACTCTAAAGAATCGTCAATACGCCGGCAGTAGGTGATGATCATATCAAACACTCACAAACTGCAAGCGGTCAGCTAAACGTAACAGCCACCCAGGTATTGAGTGATCAGAAGATCAACAAGAAAGCCTATACATTCTTCTGTGAATCCAATCAGTAACACTCCCGTACAGTCCAGTCTCTTCGTCTCATATTTCGCATATCTCGCCTAGGGGTGGTAAACGTCAGACCTCAGTAGCTTGATAAGTCGTGTCGATATGAGGTCTATAATAGTTCGAGAAACTACTGATAACACTTACCAGTAATTCTCAGCAACCCTGGCCAGGGATTTCCAGTTATAGCCCATCGAACACAGCACAATATCAACTCCCTATACCGGGAGAGAAGAATCCCCTCCTATCGCTCATTGCCTCCATGTGATTCGGGACTGTACCCAAAAGCCACCTTTTTGCACGCCCTCTTAGACGTGGTATGATGGAAATAAAAGCACAATGGGAATCAGACAAGACTCTATGACGATCTCGGGTCAACAGACTACTCTGTACCAATGTCACCAGAGAACTGCCATCTGACGTGAGGTATAATACCATCTGGGAGTTCTCGGCGAGTCCGTCCAGTGTACCTAGTCTCTATTGAGCACCCGTACACCATCCTTGTTGTCAAACACCGATGGATATAGGTCATCCATCGCCCATCATATGGGTCAAGATGCGTATACGCTAGTCTACTCTGGTGTATCGATGCCCTGTCTCGATACACCCTCGACTAGGAACAGTTATAGGATATACTCGTCGACTACCGTGGCCCCACTAGTATGATCTCATCATAGTCCCAGTAGTCGAGTACATATCCTAAGGGCTTTATCAACATGTAACATAGAGACAATCAGAGTACATGTTAAGATAAAGAGCAACCAGATAGCATACTATCATGTCGAGCAAGAAAGTCCTCCCTATATATGTCCAAGCACCCACTACAATATACATCGTATATACAGTAATGGCCTCTAGGGCATACATATAACTAACAATTTCCCACTTGCACTAGGGCCATCTTTTGTGGTATCAAATATCCAACAATTAGCTGTGGTTGAAGTATCTCATACTCAACCATCCCTTAAAAGTCTCTACTGGGAAAAAGGCCTTTGTGAGTGGATCCGCGTTGTTGTCCTCTGTGTCTACTCTCCTAATCTCGATATCCTTGGAGATCAACCATCTCTATGATCAGATGATACTGCCTAAGAATTATATCTGGATTTCTGATGGGACGGGCGTTCCTAGGCCAAAGCCATTACTCCATTGTCATACAATGGTTGTAACGAAGTTCATCTCATGAACTTATATATATCCAGACTGCCTCTTTGGTTGCATCCTTGGTAACGATGTATCTTGCCTTTAATCGTCTAGTAAGTCACGGTATCTAGCTTGGAACTCTTCCAACATACCGTCCCTCCACTGAGGGTAAAGACAATGCCTGTGACTGACATTCAGTCGACCTTACCACCCTGGAACCATTCCAGTGACTCTCCCCAAGATCTATTGATACCATCTCACTACAACTAGTGAGTATCCTACCATCCAATTAGATCTATCTCATAGATCCAAAACCTAGGATTTAGGAGGTATCACCTTGATCCTATATGGAGAATCATTATGATAAGAGGAGATTGACCTAGCGTAGCATAGGAAACTCCTTTTCTATCAAGAGTATGTCATCCACGTACTCTACGAGGATCATCACCATACTCCCTACTACCTTTTTGTATATACAAGGTTCATCTACTATTTTGATGAAGTCAAACTCTTTGACTACCACATCAAAACAGACGTTCCAACTCCGCGATGCCTGCTTTATCATATAAAACATCATGCTCACGTTTTCGCTGCTCCCACTGTCTACGAAGCCCTCTGGCTGTGTACTTATAGACGCTCTCTTCCAAATCATCATTTAGAAAAGCAGTCATGACACCCAACCGCCAGATATCGTAGTCATGGAATGTAGCCGTGGCACGTAGGATCTGGACGGACTTAATCATAGCTTTGAAAGTCTCAACATTTCCATGTACACCAAGTAATCTTCTCAAGATATACTTGCTCCTGATGGGGATTTAACCCTTCAGATAAAGCAACCAAAGTTCATACTTTATTGGTGTATAAAGATTCCATCTCAGATCGATAAGCATCCAGCCATTCTCACAGAGTCCCCACTCCTGATGGCCAGCTCGAAACTAGTTATGTCATCATCTCATGATGCAATCCTCGCTCCCACTTTCGTAGAGAAAACCAAACTATCTCTCAGGTGGGTGAGGAACCCTACTAGATCGGCGGAGAGGCCGAGGTTCGTTGGAAACTACTGAATCCTCCGGGTTTACCAAATCATCAGCTGCAGTTTGTATAGCTGGAACTCTTTCCAGTTCTACCTCATGACCAATAATTTCATCACAAGAAATTCCCTTTCACAAAGGTGGCATGCTGAGAAACAAAACATCTTTTGTTCCTCGGTTAGTTAGAAGATATTCCCTTGCAAATACTTGGGATATCCAACAAACTTCTACAGAACTGAATTTTCTTCGAACTTGTCCAGATTATGCTTTTAGACATAGGCTGGTCAACCCCAAATCATAACATGCTTAAGATATGGGCTCTTCCCATTCCATATCACATATGAAGTGGTAGGCAACTGATTTGATTGGAACCCTATTCAATACGTATGCAGCTTCTCAAGTGCATAACTCCCAAAAGGAAATAGGAAACTCAGTAGTGCTCATCATAGAGAACACCATATCATATAGGGTGCTATTGCTTCACCCCGATACACCGAGATGCTGTGGTCTATACAGAGGAGTAATGCTGATAGAGAATCTCATTCTCCTTTAGAATAGTCCAGGAATCCCATGCTCAAGTATTCTCCTCCTTTATCTCATCAAAGGACATAATACTTATACCCGTTTTGGTTCTCTACTTCTAACTTATATTCATTGAATTTCTCAAAAGTTCCAGACTTGTGTTTCAACAGGAACATATGTCCGGATCTTGAGAGATAATCAGTGATTGTAATGAAGTACAAAGAACCGGTCTTGGCATGTGTAGACAGGGGACCTTCATACATCAGCGTGTATCAATCCCAAGAGTTCACTAACTCTTTCTCTGTTTCCAATAAACGGAGTTGTGGTCATCTTATCTCTGTGACATGACCGGCAAGTTTCACAAGATGTAAATTCAAACTAATTTAAATATGCATTTTTATGTAACTTCAGCTAGTCGGGTCGCATTGATATGACCTAGTATACAATGCCTCAAGAAGGATTCGTTCATTTCTGAACTCTTCTTCTTGTGTGTGTTCTGTACGTTAAGAACTGTGGTTTGATTTAGAACGTCAATGCTTTTAGATAACGTGCCTGAACCGATCAACTCTTGATATAGGAAATGTTCAAAACATTATCCAACAATACAAAATTATATCCTTCTTTACTGATAAAGAGACTGATATGATGTTGTATATCAGGTTCGGTATCTAATAACATTCATTCAGAATCAATGTATTCTGGTAATACAGGGTGATAACTACCAACAGACTTGGCTGCAACACTTGCACAAATTCTTTCTCATGAAACTTATCACTCGTTCTCAGTTCTCTACCTATCTGTAGCCCATGTAACAAATTACATATGTGGGATCCTGATCCGGTATCAAATATCCAGGACGTAAAGGATATTGAGAAACAGCTCTGTGTAATGAACACACCCGAAGAAGATGCATCAACATGCACTTTCTTCGTTTGGGCGGCACGGGAATTCTGGTAATCTCCTATTTCCTGCTCTGTCTTATAACAATTATAAGTTGGAGCGGGACCAATGTTCCCTAGCGCAGTATAACAAGCGGGTTCGGTCAATACATCTATATTTTTATCTTGATTAAGGCGTGACATGGTCGCTACCTGGAGAGAGAGAGAAGAAAACACTCTGCGTGCGCTTTTACAAGATTAGATTGGTTATCAATTTATCTAATCAGGATGTCTCCCACTGTTTTAGTCAAATCTTCCTTCAAACCCTAAAAGGAAAGACTAACAGGGATTAATTACACCCTACAAGTTCACCAATCTTTCAGCCAGGCCAGTGCCGGTACTTTGAGGGAGGTTCCCCATGCTTTCGCACGGACCTAATTAAAATAAACCTCGTTTTCCCATGGGCTTAACCCCGTTAACACCTTTCCAGACACCTACTTGATCAGCTAATTGTAATGTGTAAAACTCTCCCGGGAGTAACTCTTACTCGCAGCGGGTATCGGGATCCAACTAACTCATATAAGGTATTCAATCTCATTGCAAAATTTCAACACTTGAAATTCCCAATAATATTTTATCCCAAGCGATCTATGACCTTGACTAAGTCAACAAACCATAGACCGCAAGTAAAGTTCAACCCGTCATTTCCCGATTGAATTAAACCCTCCCGTACGACCCTTGACTAAGTCAACAAGGCCGCACGACTACCCTAATCCAATCGCATCATATGCTTTGCAGATAAGCATTAATCAGCTACCGCACACTATGCCTTGACTAAGTCAACAAACGCAGCACGAATACTAAAGACTACTTATCTGAAATGACGGAGGGCTACGACAGGTTTTTAAGAAAACCCTTTGCGTAATGAACTTCATATCGTTGTACAATCGAGTGATTTCAAATGGAATATTTTTTTAGGCCTTTTCTAGTTTTGCTAAAGAGGTCACTCCCGGTGAAGGGATCGTCAGCTCTTTCCTCATCGAATAAGGTGCAGGATATTTCACAAATACCGCTGTGCAAAGCAAGAACTATAGAAGCAATCAAAAGACAAACCGAGTGTTAGTTATATGTATGCCCTAGAGGCCATTACTATACATAGGATGTATATTGTAGTGGATGCTGGGACATATATAGGGAGGACTTTCTTGCTCGACATGATAGTATGTTATCTGGTTGATCTTTACCTTAACGTATACACTGATTGTCTCTCTGTTACATGTTGGTAAAGCCCTTAGGATCTGTACTTGACTACCTGGACTATGATGCGGATCATACTAGTGGGGATCTGGTAGTCCATAAGTACATCCTTCAAAGTCCCTAGTCGTGGGTGTATCGAGACGGGGCATCGATATGCCAGAGTAGACTAGCGTATACCTTCTCGACCCATACAGATGGGCGATGGATGATCCCATATCCATTGGTGTTTGACATCGGAGATAATATACGGGTGCTCAGTAGAGACTGGGTACACTGGACGGACTCGCCGAGAACTCCCAGATGGTATTATACCTCACGTCAGATGGCAGTTCTCTGGTGACACTGGTACAGAGTAGTCTGTTGACCCGAGATCGTCATAGAGTCTTGTGTGGTTCCCACTGTGCTTTGATTTCTATCTTACCACGTCCAAGAGGGCGTGCAAAATGGTGGTTTTTGGGTACAGTCCCGAGTCATATGGAGGCAATGAGCGATAGGAGGGGATTCGTCTCTCCCGGTATAGGGGGTTGATGTTGCGCTGTGTTCGATTGGCTATAACAGGAAATCCCTGGCCAGGGTTGCTGAGATTTACTGGTAAGTGTTACCAGTAGTTTCTCGATCAGTTATAGACCTCATATCGACACGACTTATCGAGCTATTGGGGTCTGACGTTTACCACCCCTAGGCGAGATATGCGACATATCAGACGATCAGACCGGACTGTACGGTAGTGTTACTGGTTGGATTCACTGGAGTGTGAGCGGGCTTGCTCGTCGATCTTCAGATCGCTCAATACTCGGGTTGCCGTTACGTTTAGCAGACCGCTTGCGGCTTGTGGGTGTTTGACATGATCATCATCTGCTGCCGGCGTATTGACGAGTCTTTAGGGTCCTACACAGAGGTTTCCTGGCTCAAGCGAAACGAAATAGGAGCGCATATGAGATATGTACGGGACCGAGAATAATGCGTGTATGTGATACCGTATTCTATTCTCGCGATGAATGTGTCGAATGGTTGTATGCGATATAACCTAGTTATCGAATCAAGGATTGATTCGATAAATCGATACATTGGATATTAGTCGGTTATATGTGATATGACCGGATCGTTAAATCAATTGTTGATTTAATGATTTGATGTATAATTATATATTTGATATATTACTTTGCATTAACTAATATTGGTTCACTTTAAATGGATTTTCTCGCTTGGATGTGCACATTGTATATTCGATATATTTTCGTGCACTTGATTGTATCATGTTTGATGATACATGTTTAACTATAGTTAAGTGTAATGGATTAAGCCATGGTTAAACTAATGATTAGGGTTTTCTTTTCTTACTTATTTATTTATTTATTTATTTTTGAATAGATAAGAAAAGAATGGTTGCTAATTTTGGAGTTTAGTTGAAGCTTCATGAAGCTTTGACTTTGTAACCATTCTTGTCTTCATCTTTAACCCTAACCATTAATCTAACCTTAGTTAATTCTCTACACTTGACCATGGTTCTAATATGATAAGTATTCATTTTCTTTTCCAATTAGAATTAACTTATCACATTCATTTCTTTCATCTTCTTCTTCTTCCTCACAAGAAGAAAGCTCTCTTCATCAATGGTGATTGATGTTTTTGAGTGAGAAATCCAATTCTAAAGTGAACCCAACTCCTATTTCTTCATCCTCTACCTCTTGCCAAGTAGTAGAGTGTGTTTACTTCACAAGTTTCTTGACTTGGTGAAGTCGGAGCTTGATTTAGCGATGCCTCGACGTAGATCATCTTCGGCATGGACATCGATGACCTAGCCCGTCCATTCTCCGATGAAGCCGACGCTAGAGCCCGAGATCCGTCTTGGACAGCGAGGAGACTTCATTGCGGAGCCGTGGAGGTGGAGCACCGGATCTACAAAGGTTGTATATCCGTATTCTCATAGTTAAGTGTTAACTAGTTAGCTTTTTCGCCTAGTTTTCTAGCAAACGATCCGTAGTCGGGTTTCTCGGCACCTAGTTTTTTTGAAATTGGCATGGTTGATGCCTTGTGAGACCTCATTAGGATGCCTAGGAACCCTACAGTGGTATCAGAGCCTAGCTAGAGCCTTAGGCGAAGTCTAGACGGAATTTGAAACCCGATCGAACCCGAAACCCCAAATCAAAATTGCTCTCTGGAAATTTTCTAAAATCGTGGATTTTTCCAAATTAAAAATTGCTAAAAAATTCAGCAGGGAAAAATAAGAATTACGGTGCAAAAAGTTTCTGGTGAACAGTAAATTTCGCGGCGGATCAGCGGCAGAAGCATGGATTCTGCGGCGGATCAGCGGCCCCTTGATGACGTCAGCCCTGTTCCTTTGCACAGTAATTCCTAGTTCAAAGAGCTGAGTTTTCTGGGAATTTTTAATATTTATTCAAGAGTTGAATTTTTCTGCTGTGTTTTTGGGGATTCGGTGTTTCGATCGGAGTATCAAATTTTGTCTGTGTGGCTTTCCGGATAAATTTTTAGAATATGTTAAAAAGTTCGACCGGATATAAATACCCAATTTTTCCCCTGTCGGGAAATTTCCAAGTGTTGGATTTTTCCGTAGTTTAACGACGTTCTAAGTAGTGCAAGTAACTCGATGGACCCTCTAGAAGACAACAAACCTTAACTCGATTATGTGACCGTCTTGAACTGCCTTTGAACCTTCGGGTTTGGGGCAGTACGGCGTGCCACATGTGAGGCGTTGGCTTGACCCTTCTACGGCTGGACCGTTGGTACTGAGGCACGAACGGAATGTTGTTAGACTTATTTCATGTGTTGAGCTGTATCGGGAAAACTTGGGTGTTCGATTGTTCGATCGAAAAGTTTAACATTTTCTATTTATCTGGAATGGGATACAATAATTGGAATTCACAAAAGTTATGAGATAACTGAATGAATGTTGTAAATCTAGCAATTTAGTCTCACTTGATCGGTTGCCACGGAATTTTGATGCGATCAAAAGTCCGTCGCAATCACGTAGCGTACGCGGATTCTCGCCGGGTAAACTTAATAGACAGCCTCTCTCCATAGCCCCGACCAAGTGACTGTAGGAGAACCCCGTCGCCGAAAGCATCCGTTCGGGTGCTCGCGGTAGCGGTGTTCCGCCTTGGTGCACTTCGTCGACGGTATCGGGGGTGCGGCCGCCTACTAAAGTTTGCGACGAGTATTCGATCAGGATGTCGGGAATCTTGTTGAATTACCCGACTTGATATTGAAAAGAGTTTTCGATAATGAGACTAAAATGCGGGGTTTATAATTGTTAGGCATGTGATGTCTAAGTAATTCATTTGGTCAGGCATGCGATGTCTGAGGTGGTTGCGGATTCCAACTGTTGTAGTTTTACACTTTCTTTTCTGTGACCGTAAGTGTAATATGTGATATCGCCGGTTTCGTTGCTATATGTCAACGACAATTGGGATGGACATATTTACTTACGTTGATGACATGTGATGTTATGTGTTGCTGGATATGTTATATTGGATCGTCGTGTTTGAATAGCTGGGGTTTTTTATGTGAGATGAGTGTTTTTCATTTTCATTCATGTAAAAACTTGTATGTAATATTCTTTTATTTGGGGCGTTTCCAGGTTGCGGAAGATGTCATCCTTTGTATATTATTTACTTTTCCGCACTAGGATAGACCCAAGGAGGAGGGCACAAGTAACCGGGTTCTGGAGTCCTGTGGGAGACCAACTCGAGGAGTCGAGTCCGGGTCTCCTAACTCTAGAATTGGTAGGGTTGCTTGCCGCTCTCGTAGGGGTCTAGGGGTGTGGGTTTGGCTATTCATCACGACCGTGGAATCCGTGTTTTATACTGGCTCGTATTGAAAACACGAACGTCCTAGTATATCCAATATTTCATATGTTTCTTCTGCTGCGATATCTGTGATGTGATCATGTGATGTTCTTTGATAGATACAGTATATAGTATATATGATATATTATATAGACGTTACTTATGTTTTACACCCGCGCTAGCCCTGCCCCGCTCTGTCGTTAGTTACCTAACCTAACGGTGCACGAGGGGACATCGAGGCGAATGCGGATGGCATAAGTGTACGTCGTATTTATCTGTGATGTTTAGGTACTTAAATGATGGGACTTCATTAATGTGATTAATGAAATAAAAGAAACCTAAGATGTTGTAGAATCGAATTTCAAAATAAAACAGGTAGCTACAGTTCTTGCTTTGCACAGCGGTATATGTGATATATCCTGCACCTTATTCGATAAGGAAAGGACCGAGATCCCTTCACCGGGAGTGACTCCTTTAGCAATAACTGGCAGATGCTACACACTCGGTTTGAATTTTGATTGCTTTTAAGAGTTTTTGCTTTGCACAGTGATATATATGATATATCCCGCACCTCATTCGACGAGGAAAGGACCGACGATCCCTTCATCGGGAGTGACTCCTTTAGCAAAACTAGAAAAGCCTCAAAAGCATTCCATTTTTAAAATCATTTGATTCTACAACGATATCAAGTTCATTACGCAATAGGTTTTCAGAAAAACCTGTCGTAGCCCTCCGTCATTTCAGATAAGTACTAGTTAGTATTCGTGCTACGTTTGTTGACTATGTTAAGGCGTAGTGTGCGGTAGCTAATTAGTGCTTATCTGCATAAGCATATGATGCGATTGGATTAGGGTAGTCGTGCGACTTTGTTGACCATGTTAAGGGTCGTGCGGGTGGGTTTAATTCAATCGGGAAATGACGGGTTGAACTTGACTAGCACTTATGATTTGTTGACTATGTTAAGGTCATATAGCTGCTAGGGGCAAAATATTATCGGGAATTTCAAGTGTTGAAATTTGCAATGAGATTGCATACCTTCTATGAGATAGTTGGATCCCGATACCCGCTGCGAGTAAGTGTTACTCCTGGGAGAGTTTTATACATTACAATTAGCCGATCGAGTAGGTGTCTAGAAAGGTGTTAACGGGGTTACGCCTCTGGGAAAACGAGGTTTACATTAATTAGGTTCGTGCGAAAGCACGGGGGACCTCCCTCAAAGTACCGACACTGGCCTGGCTGAAAGATTGGCGAACTTGTAGTGTGTAATTAATCCCGGCTATTCTTTCCTTTTAGGTTTTGAAGGAAGATTTGATAAAAAGCAGTGGGAGCCATCCTGATTAGATAAAATAATAACCAATCTATTCTTGCAAGAGCACACGCTGAGTGTTTTCTTCTCTCTCTCTCCTGGTAGCGACCATGTCACGCCTTAATCAAGATAATAATACGGATTATTGACCGAACCCGCTTGTTATACTGAGCTGGGGAACGTTGGTCCCGCTCCAACTTATAATTGTTATAAGACAGAAATTGGGGAATACCAGATTTCCCGTGCCGCCCAAACGAAGAGAGTGCATGCTGATGCATCATCTTCGGGTGTGTTCATTACAGAGAACTGTTTCTCAGTATCCTTTACGTCCTGGGTATGTGATACCAGATCAGGATCCCAGATATGTAATCAGTTACATAAGGCTGCAGAAAGGTAGAGAACTGAGAACGGGTGATAAGTTTCATGAGACAGAAAACGGGGCAAGTGTTGCAGCCAAGTCTGTTGGTCACTGTCACCCTGTATTACAATACATTGATTCGGAACGAATGTTATTAGATACCGAACCTGATATACAAAATCATATCAGTCTCTTTATTAGTAAAGAAATGATAAAATTTTGTATTGTTGGATAATGTTTTGAACATTTCCTATATCAAAAGTTGATCGGTTCAGGCACGTTATCTAAAAGCATTAATGTTCTAAATCAAACTACAGTTCTTTAGTATACAGAACACACACAAGAGGAAGAGTTCAGAAATGAACGAATCCTTCTTGAGGCATTGTAGACTAGGTCATATCAATGTGACCCGACTAGCTGGAGTTACATATAGATGCATATTTAAATCAGTTTGAATTTACATCTTGTGAAACTCGCCAGTCATGTCACAAAGATAAGATGACCATAGCTCCGTTTACTAGAAACAGAGAAAGAGTTAGTAAACTCTTGGGATGATACATGTTGATGTATGTAGGTCCCCTGTCTACATATGCCAAGACCGGTTCTTTGTACTTCATTACATTCTCTGATAATCTCTCAAGATTCAGACATATGTTCCTGTTGAAACACAAGTCCGAACCTTTTGAGATATTCACAGAATATGATTTAGAAGTAGCGAACCAAAATACGGGTATAAGTATTATGTCCTATGATGAGATCAGGGAGGAGAATACTTGTGCATGGGATTCCTGGACAATTCTAAAGGAGAATGAGATTCTCTCTCAGCATTACTCCTCTGTATACACCATAGCACGATGGTATATCGGGGCGGAGCAGATACACCCTATTTGATATGGTGTGCTCTATGATGAGTACTACTGAGTTACCTATTTCTTTTTGGGAGTTATGTACTTGAGAAGATGCATACCTATTGAATAGGGTTCAAATCAAATCAGTTGCCTACCGCTTCATATGTGATATGGAAAGGGAAGAGCCTATATCTTAAGTTGGTTAAGATTTGGGGTTGTCCGGGCTATGTCTAAAAGCAAAATCCGGACAAGCTCAAGGCAAGGACTGTTATGTAAAACTGGAAATGTTCCAGCTATACAAACTGCAGCTGATGATTTGAGAGAACCAAAGGATTCAATAGTTACCAATGAACCTCAGCCTCTCCGCCGATCTAGTAGGGTTCCTCACCCACCTGAGAGATACTTCGTTTTCTCTATGACAGTGGGAGCGTGGATTGCATCATGAGATGATGACCCAACTAGCTTCGAGCTGGCCATCGAGAGTAAGACTCTGTAAGAATGGCTGGATGTTTAGCGATCTGAGATGGAATCCATGTACATCAACAAAGTATGGACTTTGGTTGCAATATCTGAAGGGTTAAATCCCCATCAGGAGCAAGTATATCTTGAGAAGATTACTTGGTGTAGATGGAAAAGTTGAGACTTTCAAAGCTAGACTTGTTAAAGCTTTTCGTCATCGACCAGGCGTGGATTATGATGAAACCTTTTCAAGTGACTATGCTTAAGTCCATCCAGATCCTACTTGTCACGGCTACATACCATGACTGCGATATCTGGTGGTTGGGTGTCATGACTGCTTTTCTAAATGATGTTTTAGAAGAGTGCGTCTATAAGTACACAGCCAGAGGGCTTCGTAGACAGTGGGAGCAGTGGAAACGTGTGCAAGATGCTTTATAGGATAAAGCAGGCATCGCGGAGTTGGAACATCTGTTTTGATGAATTAGTCAAAGAGTTTGAAATCATCAAAATGGTAGATGAACCTTGTATAAACAAAAAGGGTAGTAGGGAGTATGGTGACGATCCTCGTAGAGTACGTGGATGACATACTCTTGATAGGGAAGGAGTTTCCTATGCTACGCTCGATCAATCTCCGCTTATCACTAGGATTCTCCATATAGGATCAAAGTGATACCTACTAAATCCTGGATTTTGGATCTATGAGATAGATCTAATTGGATGTTAAGATTCTTACTAGTTGTAGTGAGATGGTATCAATAGATCCTGGGGAGAATCCCTGGAAGGGTTCCAGGGTGATAAAGACGACTGAATGTCAGTCGCAGGCATTGTCTTTACCCTCAGTAAAGGGACGGTATGTTGGAAGAGTTCCAAGCTAGATACCGTGACATACTAGACGATAAAGGCTAGATACATTGCTACTTAAGATGCTACCAAAGAGGCTGTTTGGGTGTATATTGGTTCATGAGATGAACTATGTTCCTCCCATTGTGTGACAATGGAGTTGTGGCTTATGCCATGGAACGCCGGTCCCATCAGTGATCCAGACATATTCTAAGGAAGTATCACTTGATCATGGAGATGGTTGATCTCCAGGGTGATCGAGGATTGGAGAGTAGACTCAGAGGACAACACGGCGGATCCACTCACAAAGGCCTGTTCCCAGAGAGAGACTTTTATGGGATGGTTGAGTATGAGATACTACAACCACTGCTATCAGATGGCCCTAGTGCAAGTGGGAGATTGTTAGTTATATGTATGCCCTAGAGGCCATTACTATACATAGGATATATATTGTAGTGGATGCTGGGACATATATAGGGAGGACTTTCTTGCTCGACATGATAGTATGCTATCTGGTTGATCTTTACCTTAACGTATACACTGATTGTCTTTCTGTTACATGTTGGTAAAGCCCTTAGGATCTGTACTTGACTACCTGGACTATGATGCGGATCATACTAGTGGGGATCTGGTAGTCCATAAGTACATCCTTCAAAGTCCCTAGTCGTGGGTGTATCGAGACGGGGCATCGATATTCCAGAGTAGACTAGCGTATACCTTCTCGACCCATACAGATGGGCGATGGATGATCCCATATCCATTGGTGTTTGACATCGGAGATGATATACGGGTGCTCAGTAGAGACTGGGTACACTGGACGGACTCGCCGAGAACTCCCAGATGGTATTGTACCTCACGTCAGATGGCAGTTCTCTGGTGACACTGGTACAGAGTAGTCTGTTGACCCGAGATCGTCATAGAGTCTTGTGTGGTTCCCACTGTGCTTTGATTTCCATCTTACCACGTCCAAGAGGGCGTGCAAAACGGTGGTTTTTGGGTACAGTCCCGAGTCACATGGAGGCAATGAGCGATAGGAGGGGATTCGTCTCTCCCGGTATAGGGGGTTGATGTTGCGCTGTGTTCGATTGGCTATAACAGGAAATCCCTGGCCAGGGTTGCTGAGATTTACTGGTAAGTGTTACCAGTAGTTTCTCGATCAGTTATAGACCTCATATCGACACGACTTATCGAGCTATTGGGGTCTGACGTTTACCACCCCTAGGCGAGATATGCGACATATCAGACGATCAGACCGGACTGTACGGTAGTGTTACTGGTTGGATTCACTGGAGTGTGAGCGGGCTTGCTCGTCGATCTTCAGATCGCTCAATACCCGGGTGGCCGTTACGTTTAGCAGACCGCTTGCGGCTTGTGGGTGTTTGATATGATCATCATCTGCTGCCGGCGTATTGACCAGTCTTTATGGTCCTACACAGAGGTTTCCTGGCTCAAGCGAAACGAAATTGGAGCGCATATGAGATATGTGCGGGACCGAGAATAATGAGTGTATGTGATACCGTATTCTATTCTCGCGATGAATGTGTCGAATGGTTGTATGCGATATAACCTAGTTATCGAATCAAGGATTGATTCGATAAATCGATACATTGGATATTAGTCGGTTATATGTGATATGACCGGATCGTTAAATCAATTGTTGATTTAATGATTTAATGTATAATTATATATTTGATATATTACTTTGCATTAACTAATATTGGTTCACTTTAAATGGATTTTCTCGCTCGGATGTGCACATTGTATATTCGATATATTTTCGTGCACTTGATTGTATCATGTTTGATGATACATGTTTAACTATAGTTAAGTGTAATGGATTAAGCCATGGTTAAACTAATGATTAGGGTTTTCTTTTCTTACTTATTTATTTATTTATTTATTTTTGAATAGATAAGAAAAGAATGGTTGCTAATTTTGGAGTTTAGTTGAAGCTTCATGAAGCTTTGACTTTGTAACCATTCTTGTCTTCATCTTTAACCCTAACCATTAATCTAACCTTAGTTAATTCTCTACACTTGACCATGGTTCTAATATGATAAGTATTCATTTTCTTTTCCAATTAGAATTAACTTATCATATTCATTTCTTTCATCTTCTTCTTCTTCCTCACAAGAAGAAAGCTCTCTTCATCAATGGTGATTGATGTTTTTGAGTGAGAAATCCAATTCTAAAGTGAACCCAACTCCTATTTCTTCATCCTCTATCTCTTGCCAAGTAGTAGAGTGTGTTTACTTCACAAGTTTCTTGACTTGGTAAAGTCGGAGCTTGATTTAGCGATGCCTCGACGTAGATCATCTTCGGCATGGACATCGATGACCTAGCCCGTCCATTCTCCGATGAAGCCGACGCTAGAGCCCGGGATCCGTCTTGGACAGCGAGGAGACTTCATTGCGGAGCCGTGGAGGTGGAGCACCGGATCTACAAAGGTTGTATATCCGTATTCTCATAGTTAAGTGTTAACTAGTTAGCTTTTTCGCCTAGTTTTCTAGCAAACGATCCGTAGTCGGGTTTCTCGGCACCTAGTTTTTTTGAAATTGGCATGGTTGATGCCTTGTGAGACCTCATTAGGATTCCTAGGAACCCTACACCGAGTTTGTAGCATCTGCTAGTTTCGCTAAAGTGGTCACTCCCGGTGAAGGGATCTCGGCTCTTTCCTTATCGAATAAGGTGCTGGATGTTCTACAAGGAACACCGCTATGCAAAACAAGAACTAGAGCTAACAGTTTTTAAACAAGTTTCTACAACATCTTAGGTTTCATTTATTTCATTAATCTCATTAATGAAGTCCCATTTTATTATGTTTCACAAGCATCACATTTGAAACGAAATCTGCAATATAACATATATCTCATATATATAATATAAACATTCATCTCAGGCAGTAATATGATCTCATCACAGAACATTGCAGCAGAAGAACATATATGAAATATTGGATATACTAGGACGTCCGTGTTTTAATACGAGCCTGTATAAAGCACGGGTTCCACGGTCGTGATGAATAGCCAAACCCGCATCCCTATGTAAGTCGATGTTCAACACCCCAATACTTATGGGGAGGCGGAAATATGAATAACAATCTTGTTCTATGATCAAACATCGATTAACCGTATGAATCGTTTGCTAAACAAGTTTTAACAAAAGCTATAGAGTTCTAAACTACTATGTTAAGAGATTATACCAAACGGTTCTAGTCCTTCGTCTTAATGTTATCTACGGCCTCTTTGGATCTCCACGTCCTCTTCGGCTTTCTTCCGTGATAGACGATCCACCCGAGAACCCTAATCCAAGCTATAACCTCTAAACTTGAGGTTAATTAGTTTCTCTAGTTGCTAAATAGAGTAGCTAAGGTGATGTAGAGATAGGTTATGGAGTAATTAGTCTTTCCTAATCCTTGTTCTCAACTCATAAGGGGTAGGATTAGGCTTGGTGAAGGAGAGAGAACTTGAAGAGAGAGAGTGAGAAGATGATAATGATAATATTATATGAAATGAAAAAGCTTCTCAGTAGATATATGAAACATAATGAATTAAAAAGAAATGAATAATAAGAGATTATTCATCATGTTTCATTAATGCAAGTGGGTGATTCATTATGTGAGTCATTAAGCATTTAATAATGCATTAATAACATGATGAATCACTCACAATGAGTCACTAATTCATTAAATGAAAATGCCACATCTCCCTTCATGTCACATCCTTCTAGAAGCTTCTCGAAAAATTACGAGAACGCCCCTCTCATCCGTGAAAACACGGAAAAACTTTAGACTGTATAAATCCAATAACCTGATACTAGAATCTGGCTTAAACCAAAGCCGGCTAGTAAAAACTGTCCGAATGTCGTACGTGCGTTCAAACACGTATGCGTCTGAACCTTTGTCGTAAAACCATACGACCTGTATATCTTTTCGCCTGGGTTTGGGAAATCTCTGTGTGGGACTCTAAAGACTCGACTACTACGCTGGCAGTGGGTTTAACCACAGACCGCAAGCGGCACTAGCTGTACGTAACGGTCCCCAGGTAGTTGTCGATAAGAAAGCTGATGAGGTAACCCATCTGAAATCCTACTGAGCCTGTCTGTGACAATATCCGCGCAGTCCGGTCTGTTCGTCTAAGAGTATCGCATGTATGGTCTAGGGAGGTGGTGGACGTCAGACCCCTAATAACCGTACAAGTCGTGTCGGTATGGTTCAAGACCATCCGAGAATCTACTGATCATTCCATCAGTAATTCTCAATCAGCTCTGGCCAGGGACTTATGGTAATGACCAAACGACCACAGTGCGATATCAACTCCCTATACCGGGAGAGACGAATCCCTAACAGTCGCTCACTGCCTCCATGTGGCTCGGGACTGTGCCCAACTGAAACCTGTTTGCACGACTCCTTTGAGCCGTGGTAGGGTAATAATCAAAGCACAGTGGGAACTCACACGAGACAAATGATGACCTTAAGTCAACGGACTATCTGCACACCTGTCACCTGAGAACTGCTATCTGACGTTAGGTATAATACCATCCAGTCAGTTCTCAGCGAGTCCTGTCCGGTGTACTCACACCCAGTGAGCATCTGTATACAATCTTAGGTGAACACCACCAATGGTTGCGGGACCAATCCATTGCCCCTCGTCAGGGTCTAGATATGTATACACTAGTTTACTCCGGAGTATCGATGCCCAATCTCGATACTCCTACGACCAGGGACATCTAAGGGTGTGCCTATTGACTATCCAGCTCCCACTAGTATGACTGCCATCACAACGCCGGTAGTCAGACAAAACACCCTATGGGCTTTATCAACATATATATATATAGATACCAAGTAAAAAATATCATACGTTAAGACAAAGTCAAACCAAATAGCGTACTATCATATCAAGCAAGACTGTCATGTACATACATATCCCAAGCATCCTATACAATGTAGGCCTCTAGGGCATATATATCCAACAATCTCCCACTTGCACTAAGGCCTATAATTGGCGCAATGAGTACCCACTGTCTCTACCAGATCCAGTTGCTTGCGTACCGCATGCCCAACATCTCAAAAAGCCTCTCGAACTGTACTTGAGGAATGGCCTTGGTGAATGGATCTGCCGTGTTGTCTTTTGTGTCTACTCTCCGTATCTCGATCTCCCGACGATCCACGATCTCCCTGATCAGGTGAAACCGCCTTAAGATATGCCTGGATTTCTGATGGGACCTTGGTTCCTTCGCTAAAGCTACAGCGCCATTGTTATCGCAATACAAAGGTATTGGATTGGCAATGGACGGAACTACCTGAAGTTCAGAAATGAACTTCCTCATCCAGACAACCTCTTTTGCGGCTTCACTAGCAGCTATATACTCAGCCTCCATAGTTGAGTCTGCGACGGTATCTTGTTTGGAACTCTTCCAACACACCGCTCCTCCATTGAGGGTAAACACAAAACCCGAAATGGATTTAGAATCATCCTTGTCACTTTGGAAGCCGGAGTCGGTAAAAGCCTCTACCTGGAGGTAATCATTACCGTAAATCAAGAACATCTCCTTAGTCCGTCTCAGGTACTTGAGAATGTTCTTCATCGCTCTCCAATGTTTCTCACCTGGGTCAGACTGATACCTGCTTACCACACTAAGTGCGTAAGCTACATCCGGTCTGGTACATAACATCGCATACATTATTGATCCTACCGCCGAAGCGTAGGGTATAATGCCCATGCGAGCCCTCTCTTCATCAGTCTTTGGAGACATCTCTTTGGAGAGGGTGATTCCGTGACAAGCGGGCATATTGCCGCGTTTGGAATCTTCCATACTAAATCTCTTTAGTATAGTGTCTATATACCTGGACAGTGAAAGTCCCAATATTCTATTAGATCTATCTCGATAGATCTTAATGCCCAGAATGTATGATGCATCTCCCAAGTCTTTCATAGAGAATTTCTGTGACAAGAAGAGCTTTACTGATTGTAGTATAGGGATATCATTCCCTATCAGTAGTATGTCGTCGACGTATAAAACGAGGAAGACTACTGCTCCTTCTACAATCTTCCTATAAATACATGGTTCATCTATATTTTTGATAAAGTCAAATTCCTTGACTGTTTCATCAAAGCAGATGTTCCAACTCCGCGATGCTTGCTTTAACCCATAAATGGATTTAAGCAATTTGCACACTCTTCCGCTGCTCCCACTGTCTAAGAAACCTTCTGGTTGATCCATGTAAACACTCTCTTCTAGATGTCCATTTAGAAAAGCTGTTTTTACATCCATTTTCCAGATTTCATAGTCATGGAAGGCAGCAATGGCAAGCATGATCCGAATGGATTTAAGCATAGCTACTGGTGAAAAAGTTTCATCATAGTCCAATCCTGGTCTTTGACGAAAACCTTTTGCAACTAGTCTAGCTTTGTAGGTTTCCACTTGTCCAAATGTACCAATCTTCCTTTTGAAGATCCATTTGCACCCAACTGGTTTTACCCCAGGAGGAGCAACTTCTAAAGTCCATACTTTATTGGTGTACATGGATTCCATTTCGGATCTCATTGCATCCAGCCACTTCACTGAGTCGCTACTTGTGATAGCCTGCTGAAAACTAGTAGGCTCATCATCATCGATGATGCAATCCTCTCGATCCCCATCAAGAAGAAAACCATAGTATCTTTCAGGAGGATGAGAAAGCCTACTAGATCTGCGGAGTGGCATTGGTTCGTCATGTTCTATTGAAATCTGAGATTCTTCTAAGTCCTTGGTTGCAGTTTGAGGTTCTGGAATTTCTTCCAGTTCTACCGCACTCCCACTAATTTCTTTTGTAAGAAATTCGCTTTCTAAGAAGACAATGTGGCGAGTAACAAACACCTTTTGTTCTTCAGTGTGGTAGACCATATACCCCCTTGAATGCTTGGGGTATCCTACAAACTTGCATAAAACCGATCGTGCTTCGAGCTTGTCCGGATTATGCTTTTTAACATATACCGGACACCCCCATATCTTGATATACTTGAGATATGGTCTCTTCCCACACCACATTTCATATGGAGTGGTAGGTACAGACTTAGTTGGAACTCTATTCAATAGGTATGCGGCTGATTCTAGAGCAAATCCCAGAAGGAAAGTGGTAACTCAGCACTACTCATCATTGAACGCACCATATCTAATAGCGTGCGATTCCTTCTTTCTGATACACCATTATGCTGAGGTGTATAAGGTGGAGTAAGCCGAGAGAGAATTCCATTTGCTTTTAAGTATTCAAGGAAACTGGTACTTAAGTATTCTCCGCCTCGATCAGATCGAAGTGTCTTGATGCTTTTACCAGTTTGTTTCTCTACTTCATTTTTATACTCCTTAAACTTCTCAAAAGCCTCGGATTTATGCTTTATTAAGAACACATGTCCATACCTAGAGAAGTCATCAGTAAAAGTGATGAAGTAGGAGTGACCACTTCGTGCATGTATAGACATCGGACCACATACATCACTGTGTACTAGTCCCAAGAGTTCAGTGGCTCTTTCTCCGTGTCCGGTGAACGGAGATTTGGTCATTTTTCCTTTGATACATGATTGACAAGTTGCATATGATGAATATTCAAACGGATCTAGATATCCATCTTTATGTAACTTAGTCAACCTTGTTTCATTTATATGACCAAGTCTACAATGCCATAGGAAGGCTTGATTCGAATCTGGAGCCTTTCGTTTACGCGTGTTTTGAATATTGAAAATTTGAGGTTGATTAAGTATGTATATGCCGTTTTCCAGTGTGCCAAACCCAATCAGTTCTTGATTTAGGAGAATGTTCTTGACATTTCTTTCAAGCGCAAATTTATATCCTTTATTAGACAACAAAGATACTGATATAATATTACACAACATACTGGGAATACAAAAACAGCTATACAATACCAAAATGTGTCCACTATTCAACCCTAGGTGATATTCCCCTATTGCAACTGCATCTACAAGCATTCCATTGCCCATTCGGAGAGTCATATCACCTGCCCCCAGTACTCTACTATTTCTCAGATCCTGCAAAGAATTACAGATGTGAGAACCAGAACCGGTATCAAGTACCCATGAAGTAGAGTTTACTGAAAGACAATTTTCGATTACGAACACACCTGAAGCAGAAGCAGCAGCTTTCTTCATGTCCTTGGCTTTAAAGGCCAAACAGTCCTTCTTCCAGTGCCCTTGCTTGTGACAATAGAACCATTCGTTCTTTTCTGCCTTCACCCTTCCTGCCTTGTTCGTTCCCTGCACCTTCTTGACCCCACCCTTCGGTTTGGTGGCTTTCATCTTCTTCTTCCCTTTAGCTTTCGCTTTAGATTTAGAAGAAGATGATTGGCCAACATACAGAACGGGGGTCTTCTCCTTTTTCAAGGAGGTCTCTGCTACCCTCAACATATTGAGGAGCTTTGGAAGATCCGCTTCCATTTCGTGCATGTTGAAGTTTAGCACGAACTAAGAGAAGGTGTGGGGAAGGGACTGCAAAATCAAGTCGATATACAAATCATTCTCTAGCACGCATCCCAGGTTTGCGAGTTCCTCAATGAGGGTGATCATTTTGAGGACGTGCTCTCCAACAGGCGATCCTGGAGCCAACCTCATCTGGAAGAGTTTCCTTGAGGTTTCGTACCTTGCGATACGGGAGTGTTCACCATACAATTCCTTGCAATGGAGGAATATGGATGCAATATCCATACTTTCGTGCTGTTTCTGGAGTTCATTATTCATGGACGCCAGCACGATACACTTAGCTCGCTCACAGTCTAGATCCCAGGTTTTACGAACTTCCTTGTCCACAACTGAGGAATCTGGTCCTGGGATAAGGGGAGGAACAGCGGTGGTAACATATGCAACTTTGTCATAAGTCAGCGCAATATTGACGTTCCTTAGCCAATCTTTATAGTTCTGCCCGGTCAGTATATTCTTTTCAAGTAATAGTTTTAGTCCAGTCATGGTAGCTGCCAGAGAGAGAGAAAAGAAAACACTCAGCATATGCTCTTGCAAGTTTAGATTGGTTATTATTTATCTAAACAGGATGGCTCCCACTGTTTCCTCAAATCCTTCTTCAAAACCTAAAAGAAGAACTAGTCAGGATTTAATCTTACGTTACAATTCTTGCTTAACCTTTCAGCCAGGCTGGTGTTGGTACTTCGAGGGAGGTTTTCCAACGCTTTCGCGAAGTTCCTTAATTAAAGAACCTCTTTTCCCTGGAGGCGTAGCCCCTCTAACACCTTTCTAGGCACCTACTTGGTTTATAGCATTGATTGTTAAGTGAGAGAAATTCCCGAGAGTAATCCTACTCATCAGTGAGATCGGGATCCAACTATCATTGCATGATGCCCTATATGGAAGCCACTCTAGTCACCATACTCCAGAAGGTAAGCTAAATCTGCAAGTTTCCTTTATGTTTGAAACTCCCGATGTGATTTTTACACCAAGCTCTTATAGACCTTGACGTAGGCCAACAAGTCATAAGACGCAAGTCAAGTTCTACCCGTCGTTGTCCTGATCAATTTAAATACATCGTACAAGCCCTTGACGTAGGCCAATAAGGTGTACGTCTGTATTAAACTAATGCATCTATCTATGCAACAAATAGGCACACACACTGCTACCATTCACTATGCCTTGACGTAGGCCAACAAGCATAGCATGAATACGATGTGCTGTCTATCTGAAACGACGGAGGGTTACGGCTGGTTTTTGGCAAAAAACCGTTAACGTAGTGAACTTGATTTGATCGAAGGAACTAAGATAGCTTTTAAAAGGAGTGGTTTAAGCTCCGCATTTAAAATTTGCTTTTTTTCAAGAAAACCGAGTGGTTTTTAGAAATTGTTCCAACGATTTCAGTTTAGGTTTTATTTTCTTTGCATTAATAATAATGCGTCCCATCTTTAACCTATCATTACAGATAACAACGAAAATACAACGTGCTCTTATGCCATCCACATTCTCCACGGGGTCCCGTCATCACCCGTTAGGTTACTTAACTAACGACAGAGAGGGGGCTGGGCTAGCGTGGGTGTAAAACATAAGCGACGTCTAAATAGCTATCATATATAGATATTGTACATTCTTCAGACGCAATAATAGGCATTCCAGATCACAGATAAACAATATTGGATTTGCAAGCAATCCGCATTTCTTTTGAGCCTGCAATGAAAGACGGATTACACAGTTGTGATGAATAGCCATTTTCCCACCCCAGACCCCTACGGGTACGGCAAACTACCCGCCAAGTACCAGAAGTGAAGCGGTCTGCCCCAACACTTCAAAATACCCGGTAGTTTGTGCACCCCACCTTGGGTCTATCCTAGGAGCAAAAACAGTAAAAAGAAATAATACAACGGTGGCTACAACCGCAATCTGGATGTGCCCCGCAAAATAATATTACAACTTATTACATTTACATCAAATGAATTGATACAAAAACCCATTACAAAACCCGGCTAAACACCACAACAGTCCAATACAGTTTATATACACAAACAGTTATATATAACATCACAGATATGTGCAACCCCCTGCCAACCGACATACTAGCAGTTAGGGGAGGTTTACGAACACATATAACATTTCACAGATATAATCAAACAAGAAAATACTGTATAATTTCGATCGATTAAACACATTTAATCTTGCTC
Source organism: Agapanthus africanus (assembly GCA_030015575.1). NCBI lineage: Eukaryota > Viridiplantae > Streptophyta > Magnoliopsida > Asparagales > Amaryllidaceae > Agapanthus > Agapanthus africanus. The sequence goes on along the minus strand of CM057347.1, from coordinate 308,018,376 downwards.
CAATACTTCTCTGTAAATCTGAAACCTGAGCAAAAATAAAAATTACCAGAAAACACCAAATATCACAGAGAAACAAAACAAGAAAGTTGGGATGATGAATCGTCCAAAGCGCGACGGAATCGCGGCGGATCAGTGGGATCGGCCGCGGTTCCGCGGCGCTATGGCCGATTCATGAGCCCAATTTTCTTGGGTGTTCTAATACATTCATTTAGGTCATTCTGAAGGTCCCTGAAAAATTTTTGGACCTCATTTAAAATTCGACAGAAAGTACATGATATCGGGGTTTTTCCGGTTTGTTTTTCCGTTCGAAATTCATACAAATTTGCAAGTGTGTTAAATACTGTTTAGCTAGGCTCTGATACCACTGTAAGTCGATGTTCAACACCCCAATACTTATGGGGAGGCGGAAATATGAATAACAATCTTGTTCTATGATCAAACATCGATTAACCGTATGAATCGTTTGCTAAACAAGTTTTAACAAAAGCTATAGAGTTCTAAACTACTATGTTAAGAGATTATACCAAACGGTTCTAGTCCTTCGTCTTAATGTTATCTACGGCCTCTTTGGATCTCCACGTCCTCTTCGGCTTTCTTCCGTGATAGACGATCCACCCGAGAACCCTAATCCAAGCTATAACCTCTAAACTTGAGGTTACTTAGTTTCTCTAGTTGCTAAATAGAGTAGCTAAGGTGATGTAGAGATAGGTTATGGAGTAATTAGTCTTTCCTAATCCTTGTTCTCAACTCATGAGGGGTAGGATTAGGCTTGGTGAAGGAGAGAGAACTTGAAGAGAGAGAGTGAGAAGATGATAATGACAATATTATATGAAATGAAAAAGCTTCTCACTAGATATATGAAACATAATGAATTAAAAAGAAATGAATAATAAGAGATTATTCATCATGTTTCATTAATGCAAGTGGGTGATTCATTATGTGAGTCATTAAGCATTTAATAATGCATTAATGACATGATGAATCACTCACAATGAGTCACTAATTCATTAAATGAAAATGCCACCTCTCCCTTCATGTCACATCCTTCTAGAAGCTTCTCGAAAAATTACGAGAACGCCCCTCTCATCCGTGAAAACACGGAAAAACTTTAGACTGTATAAATCCAATAACCTGATACTAGAATCTGGCTTAAACCAAAGCCGGCTAGTAAAAACTGTCCGAATGTCGTACGTGCGTTCAAACACGTATGCGTCCGAACCTTTGTCGTAAAACCATACGACCTCTATATCTTTTCGCCTGGGTTTGGGAAATCTCTGTGTGGGACTCTAAAGACTCGACTACTACGCTGGCAGTGGGTTTAACCACAGACCGCAAGCGGCACTAGCTGTACGTAACGGTCCCCAGGTAGTTGTCGATAAGAAAGCTGATGAGGTAACCCATCTGAAATCCTACTGAGCCTGTCTGTGACAATATCCGCGCAGTCCGGTCTGTTCGTCTAAGAGTATCGCATGTATGGTCTAGGGAGGTGGTGGACGTCAGACCCCTAATAACCGTACAAGTCGTGTCGGTATGGTTCAAGACCACCCGAGAATCTACTGATCATTCCATCAGTAATTCTCAATCAGCCCTGGCCAGGGACTTATGGTAATGACCAAACGACCACGGTGCGATATCAACTCCCGATACCGGGAGAGACGAATCCCTAACAGTCGCTCACTGCCTCCATGTGGCTCGGGACTGTGCCCAACTGAAACCTGTTTGCACGACTCCTTTGAGCCGTGGTAGGGTAATAATCAAAGCACAGTGGGAACTCACACGAGACAAATGATGACCTTAAGTCAACGGACTGTCTGCACACATGTCACCTGAGAACTGCTATCTGACGTTAGGTATAATACCATCCAGTCAGTTCTCGGCGAGTCCTGTCCGGTGTACTCACACCCAGTGAGCATCTGTATACAATCTTATGTGAACACCACCAATGGTTGCGGGACCAATCCATTGCCCCTCGTCAGGGTCTAGATATGTATACACTAGTCTACTCCGGAGTATCGATGCCCAATCTCGATACTCTTGCGACCAGGGACATCTAAGGGTGTGCCTATTGACTATCCTGCTCCCACTAGTATGACTGCCATCACAACGCCGGTAGTCAGACAAAACACCCTATGGGCTTTATCAACATATATATATATATATATATATATATATATATAGATACCAAGTAAAAAATATCATACGTTAAGACAAAGTCAAACCAAATAGCGTACTATCATATCAAGCAAGACTGTCATGTACATACATATCCCAAGCATCCTATACAATGTAGGCCTCTAGGGCATATATATCCAACACCCTAGACCCCTACGAGAGCGGCAAGCAACACTGCCAATTCTAGGGTTAGGAGACCCGGTCTCAACTCCTCGAGATGGTCTCCTACTGGACCCTAAAACCCGGTTACTTGTGCTCCCCGCCTTTGGTCTACCTAATGCGGAAAAGTAAATAATATACAATGGTGACATCATCCTCAGCCCAGAAGTGCCCCAACAAAAGAATATTACATACAAATGAATTTTACATGAATGAAAAAGAAAAACTTTCATCTCACATAAAACCCCCGGCTATTCAAACGCGACGATCCAATACAACATATCACAGCAACACATAATATCTCATATCATCAACGTAAGCAAGTATGCGTATCCCGATTGTCGTTGATGTATAGCAACGAAGCCGGCGATAAACCACATACTAAGCTTACGGTCACAGACAAGAAAGTGAAAAACTACAACAGTTGGAATCCGCAACCTCCTTAGACATCGCATGCCTAACTAAATGAATTCCTTAGACATCGCATGCCTAACAATTATAAACCCCGCATTTTAGTCTCATTATCGAAAACACTTTTGAATATCTAGTCAGGCAATTCAACAAGATTCCCGATATCCTGATCGAATTCTCGTCGCAAACTTTACTAGACGGCCGCACCCCCGGATGCCGTCGACAAAGTGCACTAAGGCGGAACACCGCTGCCGCGAGCACCCGAACGGATGCTTTTGGCGACGGGGTTCTCCTACAGTCACTTGGTCGGGGCTATGGGGCATGGCTGTCTATTAAGTTTACCCGGCGAGTATCCGCGTACGCTACGTGATTGCGACGGACTTTTGATCGCATCAAAATCCCGTGGCAACCGATCATCTGAGACTGAACTGCTAGATTTATAACATTCAAATTAGTTATCTCATAACTACTTGTGGATTGAAAATATTGTATCAGATTCCAGATAAATAGACAATGTTAAACTTTCCGATCGAATAATCAAACACCCAAGTTTTCCCAAATAGCTCAACACTTGAGTGGAGTTCAAAAAGTATCCATCACATACCACAGTACCAATGGTCCAGCCGTAGAAGGGTCAAACCAACGCCTCACATGTGGCAACGCCGTACTGCCATAAACCCTAGGGTTTAGAGGCGGTTCAGATGGTCACATAATCGAGTTAAGGTTTGTTTTCTTCTAAAGGGTCCGCCGCGTTATTTGCATGATTTTCTGGAAGTTTCAAACTCGAGAAAAAATCCAACTTTTGAAAAAATTTCCGACAGAGGAAAAAGTGAGTTATTGATATCTGTTCGAACTTTTTAACACGTTCTAAAATTATCCGGAAAAAACTTAAATGAAGTTAAATTATCCGATCGAATCAACGAGTCCCCAATATAACCCAGAAAACTCAACACTTGAGAAGAATTAAAAATACCCAGAAGCATCAGGAAATACATAGGGACTTTACTGTGCAAAAAGCAAACAATGATTTCACTGTATGGCCGCGGAACCGCCACCCTTGGGCGAATTACATTGTCGTTTTTCACACAGTTCCATAAAATTTCCAGAAACTAGGGTTTTACGGGTATTCGGAGTTCGATCGGACTTTAAACTTCGTCTAGTCATCGCCTAAAGCTCTAGCATGGCTCTGATACCACTGTAGGTTTACTAGGCACTCTCAAAAGGGTCTATAAGGCATCAACCATGCCCGATTTAAAATTTAGATGTGCCGAACAACCCTAACCAAGATCTTTAAACTAGAGATTAGGCGAAACGAAGCATGTTAAACACTTTAGAACTAAGAGTTTGGGATTACAACCTTTGTAGTCCGGTCCTTCACTTCTAAAGCTCCGTGTTGAGGTCCCTTCGCTGCGATCATCGAGTACCCGGACTCTAGAAAGGCTCCACGAAGTGAAAGATGCAAGCTTGCTTCCGATCATCGATAACTAAGATGATCTACCTTGAAGTTTCTTTAACACAAGCTCTCACCCACAAATGAAGTGAACACCCTAATCTAAATGGCTAGGATAGATTAGGATGATGAATTAGGATTTTAGCTCTCATTTGTTTTCTTTAACTCACTCATTTTCATTACTTAAGAAAAACCTAGAAAGCTTTTCAAAAGCTCAAGGAAGAAGAAGAAGAATAGTGATCCTTTTGTGATGAATAATGAAACTCAAGTGAGATTAGAAATGCAACCATAGGTTAAGAATGAAGTCTTAACCCATGTAGAGAGTTAACTATGGTGAAGGGTTGGGTTGAGTTAAGCAAATATCTACACAAAATATCCAATGTCAAAGTTAAAGCTTCAAGAAGCTTCTTGAAAGCTTCATGCTTGCTTAACCCTAATCCAAACCCTAACCACAATTAAACTCCACAAATCATGTTGTATTTATAACCATAACATGTTAAAATATTATATATCACATATACAATATTTATTGTAACAAAATAAAATAATACAATTAACATATATCGCATATATATCAATTTATTACCCGAGTGAGAAAAAGAATCTTTTAGTGAGCTTAAATTAGTTAATGTAATTTAATATATCAAATATGTAATTATACAATAAATTATCGAATCAACACTTTATCCGATAATCCGGCTAATTCACGAATAACCGACTAATATAATCTGTATCAATTCATTGAATCAACACTTGATCCGATGACCCGGCTATATCACATATACCCGGCCGATATCTCATATCGCGAGAATCTAGTACGGTATCACATACACGTATTGTTCTCGGTCCCGCACTGTTAGTTGTATGTATGCCCTAGAGGCCAGTATTGTACAGATGATGTTTATTATATTGAATGCTTGGACATATATAGGGAGGACTTTCTTGCTCGACATGATAGTATGCTATCTGGTTGCTCTTTATCTTAACATGTATACTTGTCTCTTTATACTGTCTTATAGCTACGTGTTGATAAAGCCCTTAAGATGTGTACTTGACTACCTGGACTGTGATGCAGATCATACTAGTGGGGACAGTGTAGTCCATAAGTACATCCTTTAATGTTCCTAGTCATGGGTGTATCGAGACAGGGCATCGATATACCAGAGTAGACTAGCGTATACGCTTCTCGACTCATGAGATGGGCGATGGATGATCCTATATCCATTGGTGTTTGACATCAGAGATGGTATACGGGTGCTCAGTGGAGACTGGGTACACTGGACGGACTCACCGAGAACTCCCAGATGGTATTATACCTCACGTCAGATGGCAGTTCTCTGGTGACACTTGTGCAGGTTAGTCTGTAGACCCGAGATCGTCATAGAGTCTTTTGTGATTCCCACTGTGCTTTGATTTCCACCTTACCACGTCCATGAGGGCGTGCAAAACGGTGGTTTTTGGGTACAGTGCCGAGTCACATAGAGGCAATGAGCGATAGGAGGGGTTTCGTCTCTCCCGGTATTGGGGGTTGATGTTACGCTGTGCTCGATTGGCCGTAACAGGGAAGTCCCTGGTCAGGGCTGATTTAGAGATTTACTGGTAAGTGCTACCAGTAGTTTCTATATTGGAGATAGTGCCCTCAGAGTCAATTATTGGATCACAGGCACGTGATTGCAATGATTGAGGGAGGACCTATCCCGATAGGACAGTCTTACTCAAGATGATAGTTTGCTATCTGGTTTATCTTTATCATCGTGTACTGCTTTAGGTGACCTTACAGGTCACTATTGTACGTTGACAAAGCCCCTAGGATTCTTGCTTGACTGCCAGCGGTATGAGGGAGATCATATACGTGGGAGCTGGGGTCTATAAGCACATCCTTAAACGGTCCCTAGTCGTGGGAGTTTCGAGACAGGGCATCGATACTCCATAGTAGACTAGTGTATACAGTCGAGACCCCGACGAGGGGCGGTGGCCGGTCTCACAAGACACTGGTGTCAGTTGGTTCACCTAAGATGTATACAGGTGCTCATTGGGTTATGAGTACACCGGACAGGACTCGCCGGGAACATGCTAGTTGGTCTTATACCTGACGTCATATAGCAGTTCCCTGGTGACATGTGTACAGGTTAGTTCATCGACCTGAGATCATCATTTGTCTCCTGTGAGTTCCCACTGTACTTTGATTACTACCCTACCGCGCTCAAAGGAGACGTGCAAACAGGTTTTAGTTGGGTACAGTCCCGAGCCACATGGAGGCAGTGAGCGGATCTGCAGGGGTTCGTCTCTCCCGGTATTGGGGGTGAGGTCGCGCTGTGTCTAGGAGAGCCCTTACACGAAGTCCTTGGCCAAGACAGAAGATTTACAGGTAGGTATTCCAGTAGTATCTCAAGGTGTTCTGGGCTACACTCCGACATGACTTGTACCGCTTTTGGGGGTCTGACTTTTACCAACCCCCTAGGCCCGCCATGCGATGCTCATAGACGAACGGACCGGACTGTACGGATATTGTCACTGACAGGCTTAGTTGGGTGTCAGGATGAGTTCGCTCATCGACGTCCCTTTTGGTCAATACCTGGTAGCCCGTTACGTATAGGCTAATACCTCTGACGTGCTAGTGGTTAAATCCACAACCAAAGTATTGACGTGTTTTTTGAGTCCCCCATAGACCAGTTTCTTAAGTTTCTAGAGGCCGTATGGAGATATGGCAGGGTTCGATCAGATACATGTGGTATTGCACGGATCATGATCGGACGGAAAATACTAATGGGTTTTGGTTTAAGCCGGATCCTAGTATTGTACAGTGTAGATTTTGTCTCATTGCATTTGTATTCGGTCGGAATACAAATGTGGGTATGTATATACAGTAGCAAGGTTTTCCTGTAATTTATTACGGGATCAGTGTTTTTTTTTGGAGTTGCCAGTTTGTTTTTCAGTTTCGGCCATTTTCCATTGTATCTTTCAATGGCTGAAGATTGGTGGAGGAGGGCTTATTTGCAAATATGCAAAGAAGCATTTTGGAGGGTTGTCTTTGCATATTGTTGCATCATGATGGTGCACTTTCATTTGACTTCTTCACTTGATCATTACTTGACTTTTGGAGTAATGATGTTGGATGATGGTGATGGGTTATGATGAGGTTGGTGGAGTATTGTTTTTGATTGGTGATGATTTCTTCTCATTATCACACTCAACCTTGGATTATTCTCTTGGTCATTCATCCACCCCCTCTTGGACTTTTTCCTACTCTCCTTTTGACCTCATGAGGCCGTCCACTTTGGGTAGGGGCTGTCCCAATTTGGAGTATGGGTTTTTTTCATCTTTTTGGCTTGCTAAAAACCCTTTAGCTCATCTCCAAATCATATCTTATTTCCTCCACCATATGGCAACATCTTGAAACCCCAATGAGACATAGCGCTACACTTATTCTACAGCAAACCTTAGGCACGTCGACTCGCCAATTTCGTGCCCGAGTTGCCTCGGTCTAGAGGTGGGAGCCCGTAAAAGAACCCGGCGATGTGGTGCCTTTCCGGCGAGGAGGTGAAGACCGGCGATTCCGCGGGGAGATCGGGACGACGACGAGAAGACCGGAGGACACGGATCGCTCGGTATATCTCTCTGCCCGTTCTTTAGTTAGCTAGGATTAGATTAATGGCCCGATCCGGGATTTTTGTGCGCGGTGGTGCCTGTTCAAAAGTTAAAGCAAAACATCGTTTCCGCATTTTGGCCTCGTTTAGACGGCCGGGGCGCCGCCGTGCACTTACACTGGTATCAGAGCCACGCCATTAATCTTTTCTAGCTTGGTCTAATGTGTTTAAAACTTCGATCGAACGTTTATCCGAAAACCCGATATCAAAAAGCACAGTTTCTGTCGATTTTATTTTGGCTCCAAAATTTTTTCTGTACATTGCAGAAATACGTGAAGGGAATTCTTAGCACTCTGTGAAAATTTGGTCGCGTAAACTCACTACCCCACCGCGGAACCACGGCCAAACCCATGCTTGGGCAGCGGTTCCGCCGCTACTTCCACTGTTCAGTGCACCAAAATTTCACAGAGAGCTCTTGAGTTGAAAATGGGGTTTTTGGAATATTCTGTTTGGGCCCAAAATTTCTTTGAGTGCTACAGTTGTGCTTGGGGCCCACTTGGTAAAATTTGATCGATCGAAAATTTTAAACATGTTAGTTCACAGTATTTACATTATATCTGCGACCATGAATGTCATTTGGTCGGTAAATCCTATCTAACCGCTATAGCCCTTTTAGACGGATTTGCGAACGTGACATTCACGTTGATGTTCTGTGTATTGCTATGATGTTGGGGATTGGTAGTGGGGGATAGCCTGGATGCAATGTTAGTACAGTTTTGTTTTATATGTACATTTGATATTGCGGGGCGAGCGTCCGACATGTGGACTGCCGTCACTGCCCGTTTGTATATTATTCTTTTGGGGCATGACTAGGGTGAGGTCGATGTACCCGTTGTATGTATATTTTACTTTCTGTACTAGGATTACCCCGCGGAGGGGTGCACGGGTAGCCGGGTTCTAGAGGGCAACAAGCCCACATCTCATGGAGTTGAGACGGAAGGGGCTTCACTCTAGAATTGGCGGGCTATTCGCCACACTCGTAGGGGGTACAGGTTGACCCAGGAAGGGTGCCCAAGTTACCGGATTCCGTGAAGTGTTGGGTGGTCCATTCACGTTGCTGAAGGGGGCTGCCTCGTTTCAGGTTTTGGCGGGTAACTTGCCGTGCCCGTAGGGGTCTAGGATTTTCATTGCACAGGCTATCCACACGACCAGGGGAACGTCGGGTTTCAGTAGTGGCTCTGTGAAACCCGGGGATCCCAGATATCTGTATTGTTCTGTGATGCTTATTACATTTCTGTGATGTTGCATTTTATCACGCCTTGAGCAAATATTATATATTGATATATATACTCGTAGATGTTGTATATTTTTTGCATCCGCGCTAGTCCAGTCATCGCTCTGTCGTTAGTTAACTAACCTAACGGGTAATGACGGGATCCAGTGGCGAATGCGGATGGCATATACGCACGTCATTATTTTCGTTCTTTATTGGTGTGATCAATTGATGGGACTGCATTGATTCGGATCAATGCAAATTAAACAAACCTATTCTGATTTTGTTGGAACATTTTTCAAAAAAAAGGCTGTTATTGCAAGGGCGTTCTCTTTTGTTTTGCACAGTGGTATTCGGTTATGAATATCCAGCACCTCAGTCGACGAGGCAAGGGCCGAGATCCCTTCAACGGGAGTGACCCCTTGGACAGAAGTTTGCGTCAGGGCAATAACTTCACTATAGCCGATTACTTTTTCTTTACATCGTGGTATTCATTTGGAATATCCTGCACCTCATTCTACGGGGAAAGAGCCGAGATCCCTTCACCGGGAGTGACTTCTTTAGCAAAGGTTTTCGTCACTATATTTTTATAAAGCTATCCGGTTCCTTCAATGATATCAAGTTCATTACGTTAAAGGTTTTTCGCCAGAACCATTCGTAGCCCTCCGTCGTTTCAGATGGGTAGCACGTAGTATTCATGCTATGTTTTTTGACCTTCGTCAAGGCATAGTGTATGGTAGCTGCTTGTTACCTTTCTGCTGCAAAGATAGATGCGTTGGTTTGGGACAGTCGTATAGCCTTGTTGACCTTCATCAAGGGCTTGTACGGGTGGGTTCAAATTAACCTGGATAATGACGGGTGGAACTTGACATGTGACCTATGATTTGTTGAGCTTCGTCAAGGTCATAAGAGCATGGGGAAAAAATCCACATCGGGAGTTTCTAAAGAAACTGAAACATGCCAGATATGCGCATACCTTCTGGAGTGTGATAACGTGAGCGGATTCTGTCACGTTATCATGCGATGATAGTTGGATCCCGATTCCAACTGATGAGTTGGTTTACTCCTCGGGTGATCCCGACTAATTCTTCTTTCAGGTTTGGAGAAGAATTTGACGTTACAGTGGGAGGTTTCCAGATTAGATAAATTGGTAACCATTCTGATCTAGGTTAGAGTGCACGCTGAGTGATTCTTTTCTCTCTCTCTTTGGCAGCGACCATTGACCCGACCTTAGACTATGACTCAGTGACCAAGTTGACCGAACCTTCTTATAAGACTGACTTTTGGATTGTCAGAGTTGCATACCTCATTGCCACTCCTACTCTTACCCTTTTCTCCAGGACACCCCGTATTATTACGAACGTCCACTTCCATTAGACAAAACCATCGTATGGTTATATACGAACTCGAAGGAATTTATTCGAGGATGGTTTCCGGTTCTGGAGAAAACGAATAGGACTATTCAGTTGTCTTTTCCTTTTACCTTCTCTCAGGTTGCGAGTGCCCCTTAGATTAGGGGATAGTACACTTATTATGCAAATTGGATACTCTTCTTCCAAACCATAGGCAGGTGCCAACCGGTAGGGAATGAAGAAAACCAATTAGCCTAACGATGGTGTACAGAAGGTATTATGTAAAGACAAATAAAGGGATTAGAAGGAGGGCAAAGTAAATTGCGACTGATATTCACGACCAAACCAAGTATTTCATTACCACTCCCACTTCACCTTTGTATTTCTCCAGGACACTCCGTATCACTACGAAGATCCACAGTTTATTGGATATTCCATCGTATGGTTATATACGAACTCGAAAGTAATTTGTTCCAGTTCCGGGATGGATTCTGGTTCAGGAGAAATTGGAATAAGGATTATTCAGGTGTCTTTTATCTTTACCTTCTCTCGGGTTGCGAGTGCTCCTAGGATTAGGACAGTACACCCATTATGCTTATTGGATAGTCTTCTTCCAAACCATAGGCTGGTGCCGAACGGTAGGGAAGGAAGAAAACCATTTGGCCTAAAGGGGTGTACAGAAGGTAATGACTAAAGACGTATAAAGGGATTTGGAGAGATGGAAAAGAAATATACGGTTACAGTTGTGAATCTGGATAATGGAAGAGGCATTACTAGGAATACCAGGATACCCCTACGAAACATTTCAATGTTTCAGTTTCACTGTGTACTGTTAAAGGAAAACTGATTTCCCAATTAGACACTTGCTCCAGGGTATGTATTTACCAGGTATGAATCTCACATCTGTATGGTTTTACAGATGATGAGTGGGAGTAAGTTATTAGGAATTAGGTGATCATCCTCATTATATCAGAATTTGTTGTAATTGGTGATATTTGAGGAAGTCACCTGGGTTGTTTGCCGGACGGCAAATGTTTGGTTTTGAATATCCGTTGTTATGCACCAATTTCAAATTGATATATCTGTACGTCTATTTTCATAGAGTGAGATATACCTTTTTGAAATTATGTCGATGACATTTTCCTATATCAGTAGATGGTTAGGTAAGGAGCATTAAACGGCGGTATAATTCTTCTTAACCATAGTACAATTTTCGACCTACGACACACAGGGAATGAGTTATTCAACTCAGGGGACTTATATGTTAGTTATATGTATGCCCTAGAGGCCATTACTGTACATAGGATGTATATTGTAGTGGATGCTGGGACATATATAGGGAGGACTTTCTTGCTCGACATGATAGTATGCTATCTGGTTACCCTTTACCTTAACGTGTATGCCGATTGTCTCTCTGTTACATGTTGGTAAAGCCCTTAGGATGTGTGCTTGACTACCTAGACTATGATGCGGATCATACTAGTGGGGACATGGTAGTCCATAAGTACATCCTTCAAAGTCCCTAGTCGTGGGTGTATCGAGACGGGGCATCGATATACCAGAGTAGACTAGCGTGTACCTTCTCGACCCATACAGATGGGCGATGGATGATCCCATATCCATCGGTGTTTGACATCAGAGGAGATATACGGGTGCTCAGTAAAGACTGGGTACACTGGACGGACTCGCCGAGAACTCCCAGATGGTATTATACCTCACGTCAGATGGCAGTTCTCTGGTGACACTGGTACAGAGTAGTCTGTTGACCCGAGATCGTCATAGAGTCTTGTGTGGTTCCCACTGTGCTTTGATTTCCATCTTACCACGTCCAAGAGGGCGTGCAAAACGGTGGTTTTTGGGTACAGTCCCGAGTCACATGGAGGCAATGAGCGATAGGAGGGGATTCGTCTCTCCCGGTATAGGGGGTTGATGTTGCGCTGTGTTCGATTGGCTATAACAGGAAATCCCTGGCCAGGGGTGCTGAGATTTTCTGGTAAGTGTTACCAGTAGTTTCTCGAACAGTTATAGACCTCATATCGACACGACTTATCGAGCTATTGGGGTCTGACGTTTACCACCCCTAGGCGAGATATGCGACAGATCAGACGATCAGACCGTACTGTACGGTAGTGTTACTGGTCGGATTCACTGGAGTGTGAGCGGGCTTGCTCGTCGATCTTCAGATCGCTCAATACCCGGGTGGCCGTTACGTTTAGCAGACCGCTTGCGGCTTGTGGATGTTTGATATGATCATCATCCGCTGCCGGCGTATTGACGAGTCTTTAGAGTCCTATACAGAGGTTTCCTGGCTCAAGCGAAACGAAATAGGAGCGCATATGAGATATGTGCGGGACCGAGAATAATGCGTGTATGTGATACCGTATTCTATTCTCGCGATAAATGTATCGAATGGTTGTATGCGATATAACCTAGTTATCGATTCAAGCGTTGATTCGATAAGCCGATATATTGTATACTAGTCGGTTGTGTGCGACATAACCGGATCATTGAATCAAGTGTTGATTTAATGATTTAATGCAAATTTATATATTTGATATATTACTTTGCATCAACTAGTATCGGTTTACTTAAGATGGATTTTCTCACTCGGATGTGCGCATTATATATGCGATATGATTTTGTGCATTTGATTGTATCATGTTTGATGATACATGTTTACTTGGTTAAGTGCAAAGATTTAAACCATGGTTAAAAGAATGGTTAGGGTTTCATTTCCTTTATTTATTTATTTATTTATTTTCTTTTTGGAAAAGGAAATGAGGATAATGGTGGCTTGTTTTGGATTGTAGTTGAAGATTCATGAACCTTTGACTTTGTCCACCATTCTTATCTCATGCTTAACCTAACCATTTGTTTTAACCCTAGTTGAATCTCTACACTTTACCATGGTTTAGTCATGATAAGTTTTGAATATTCTTTTCTTTTTCTTTTAACTTATCATAACATTTCTTCTTCTTCTTCCTTGCTTCAAGTGAAGAAAAGCTTACCTCATCAATGGTGATTGATGTTTTTGAGTGAGAAATCCAATTCTAAAGTTAACCCACTTCCTATTTCTTCATCCTCTACCTCTTGCCAAGTAGTAGAGTGTGTTTACTTCACAAGTTTCTTGACTTGGTGAAGTTGTGAGCTTGATCTAGCGATGCCTCGACGTACGTAGATCATCTTCGGCATGGACATCGACGACCTAGCTCCCTTTTTCTCCGACGAAGCCGACTCTAGAGCCCGGATTTGATTTGGACAGCGGAGAGGACCTCGTTGCGGAGCCGTGGAGGTGGAGCACCGGATCTACAAAGGTTGTATTTCCGTTTTCTCATTAGTTAAGTGTTAACTAGTTCTTTGTTCGCCTAGACATCTAGTTATCGATCCGTAGTTTAGGGTTTGTAGGCACCATAATATTTGAAATTGCCATGGTTGATGGCTTGGGAGACCTCACTAGAGTGCCTAGGAACCCTATAGTGGTATCAGAGCCTAGCTAGAGCCTTAGGCGAAGTCCAGACAGAATCTGAAGTCCGATCGAACCGAAACTCGACCCAAAAATTAGCTCTCTGGACGTTTTCTGTATTTCTGGATTTTTGTGTATTAAAAATGCCTAAAAAATTCAATAAATAATTATAAGAATTACTGTACAAATTCAGTCGACTGATTCATTGATCTTAGCGCGGATCCGCGGCCTCACAGTAGGATGAGGCGGCGGTTACGCGGCCTGTTTGGAGTTTTGTGCATCACTTTATGCACAGTAATTCTTATATATTATTGCTGGTTTTCCTGGGAATTTTTAATATATTTTACAGAGTTAAATTTTCTGGGATTAATTTGGGGATTCGGTGTTTCGATCGGAGTATCAAATTTTGTCTGTGTGGCTTTCCGGATAAATTTTAGAATATGTTAAAAAGTTCGACCGGATATAAATACCCAATTTTTCCCCTGTCGGGAAATTTCCAAGTGTTGGATTTTTCCGTAGTTTGACGACGTTCTAAGTAGTGCAAGTAACGCGATGGTCCCTCTAGAAGACACAAACCTTAACTCGATTATGTGACCGTCTTGAACTGCCCTTTGAACCTTCGGGTTTGGGGCAGTACGGCGTGCCACATGTGAGGCGTTAGCTTGACCCTTCTACGGCTGGACCGTTGGTACTGAGGCACGAACGGAATGTTGTTAGACTTGTTTCATGTGTTGATCTGTATTGGGAAAACTTGGGTGTTCGATTGTTCGATCGGAAAGTTTAACATTTTCTATTTATCTGGAATGGGATACAATAATTGGAATTCGTAAAAGTTATATGATAACTAAATGAATGTTATAAACATAGCAGTTTAGTCTCACTTGATCGGTTGCCACGGAATTTTGATGTGATCAAAAGTCCGTCGCAATCACGTAGCGTACGCGGATACTCGCCGGGTAAACTTAATAGACAGCTACACCCCATATCCCCGACCAAGTGACTGTAGGAGAACCCCGTTACCGAAAGCATCCGTTCGGGTGCTCGCGGTAGCGGTGTTCCGCCTTGGTGCACTTCGTCGACGGTATCAGGGGTGCGGCCGTCTACTGAAGTTTGCGACGAGCATTCGATCAGGATGTCGGGAATCTTGTTGAATTGCCCGACTTGATATTGAAAAGAGTTTTCGATTTTGAGACTAAAATGCGGGGTTTATAATTGTTAGGCATGCGATGTCTAAAGAATTCATTTGGTCAGGCATGCGTTGTCTGAAGAGATTGCGGATTCCAACTGTTGTAGTTTTACACTTTCTTTTCTGTGACCGTAAGTGTAATATGTGATATCGCCGGTTTCGTTGCTATATGTCAACGACAATTGGGATGCGCATATTTACTTACGTTGATGACATGTGATGTTATGTGTTGCTGGATATGTTATATTGGATCGTCGTGTTTGAATAGCCGGGGGTTTTTATGTGAGATGAGTGTTTTTCATTTTCATTCATGTAAAAACTTGTATGTAATATTCTTTTATTGGGGCGCTTCCAGGTTGCGGAAGTTGTCACCTCTTGTATATTATTTACTTTTCCGCACTAGGATAGACCCAAGGAGGAGGGCACAAGTAACCGGGTTCTGGAGTCCAGTGGGAGACCAACTCGAGGAGTCGAGTCCGGGTCTCCTAACTCCAGAATTGGCAGGGTTGCTTGCCGCTCTCGTAGGGGTCTAGGGGTGTGGGTTTGGCTATTCATCACGACCGTGGAATCCGTGTTTTATACTGGCTCGTATTGAAAACACGGACGTCCTAGTATATCCAATATTTCATATGATTCTTCTGCTGCGATATCTGTGATGTGATCATGTGATGTTCTGTGATAGATACAGTATATAGTATATATGATATATTATATAGACATTACTTATGTTTTACACCCGCGCTAGCCCTGCCCCGCTCTGTCGTTAGTTACCTAACCTAACGGTGCACGAGGGGACATCGAGGCGAATGCGGATGGCATAAGTGTACGTCGTATTTATCTGTGATGTTTAGGTACTTAAATGATGGGACTTCATTAATGTGATTAATGAAATAAAAGAAACCTAAGATGTTGTAGAATCGAATTTCAAAATAAAACAGGTAGCTACAGTTCTTGCTTTGCACAGCGGTATATGTGATATATCCTGCACCTTATTCGATGAGGAAAGGACCGAGATCCCTTCACCGGGAGTGACTCCTTTAGCAATAACTGGCAGATGCTACACACTCGGTTTGTCTTTTGATTGCTTTTAAGAGTTTTTGCTTTGCACAGTGATATATATGATATATCCCGCACCTCATTCGACGAGGAAAGGACCGACGATCCCTTCACCGGGAGTGACTCCTTTAGCAAAACTAGAAAAGCCTCAAAATCACTCCATTTTTAAATCATTTGATTCTACAACGATATCAAGTTCATTACGCAATAGGTTTTCAGAAAAACCTGTCGTAGCCCTCCGTCATTTCAGATAAGTATTAGTTAGTATTCGTGCTGCGGTTGTTTGGCATGCGTCAAGGCGTAGTGTACGGTAGCTAACTAGTGCTTATCTGCAAGCATATGATGCGATTGGATTAGGGTATTCGTACGGCGTTGTTTGGCATGCGTCAAGGG
Source organism: Agapanthus africanus (assembly GCA_030015575.1). NCBI lineage: Eukaryota > Viridiplantae > Streptophyta > Magnoliopsida > Asparagales > Amaryllidaceae > Agapanthus > Agapanthus africanus. Next base: position 308,001,874 of record CM057347.1, on the reverse strand, counting down.
TCGTGCGGGTGGGTTTAATTCAATCAGGAAATGACGGGTTGAACTTGACTAGCAGACTATGGGTTGTTTGGCATGCGTCAAGGTCATAGCGAGCTAGGGGCAAAATATTATCGGGAATTTCAAGTGTTGAAATTTGCAATGAGATTGCATACCTTCTATGAGATAGTTGGATCCCGATACCCGCTGCGAGTAAGAGTTACTCCTGGGAGAGTTTTATACATTACAATTAGCCGATCAAGTAGGTGTCTAGAAAGGTGTCAACGGGGTTACGCCTCTGGGAAAACGAGGTTTACATTAATTAGGTTCGTGCGAAAGCACGGGGTACCTCCCTCAAAGTACCGACACTGGCCTGGCTGAAAGATTGGCGAACTTGTAGTGTGTAATTAATCCCGGCTAGTCTTTCCTTTTAGGGTTTGAAGGAAGATTTGATAAAAAGCAGTGGGAGCCATCCTGATTAGATAAAATAATAACCAATCTATTCTTGACAGAGCGCATGCTGAGTGTTTTCTTCTCTCTCTCTCCTGGTAGCGACCATATCACGCCTTAATCAAGATAATAATACGGAATATTGACCGAACCCGCTTGTTATACTGAGCTGGGGAACGTTGGTCCTGCTCCAACTTATAATTGTTATAAGACAGAGCAGGAAATAGGGGATTACCAGAATTCCCATGCCGCCCAAACGAAGAGAGTGCATGCTGATGCATCATCTTCGGGTGTGTTCGTTATACAGAACTGTTTCTCAGTATCCTTTACGTCCTGGGTATGTGATACCAGATCAGGATCCCAGATATGTAATCTGTTACATAGGGCTACAGAAAGGTAGAGAACTGAGAACGGGTGATAAGTTTCATGAGGCAGAAAACGGGGCAAGTGTTGCAGCCAAGTCTGTTGGTCACTGTCACCCTGTATTACCTATACATTGATTCTGAACGAATGTTGTTAGATACCGAACCTGATATACAAAATCATATCTATCTCTTTATTAGTAAAGAAATGATAAAATTTTGTATTGTTGGATAATGTTTTGAACATTTCCTATATCAAAAGTTGATCGATTCAGGCACGTTATCTAAAAGCATTGATGTTCTAAATCAAACTACAGTTTTTTAGTATATGGAACACACACAAGAGGAAGAGTTCAGAAATGAACGAATCCTTCTTGAGGCATTGTAGACTAGGTCATATCAATGTGACCCGACTAGCTAGAGTTACATATAGATGCATATTTAAATCAGTTTGAATTTACATCTTGTGAAACTCGCCAGTCATGTCACAAAGATAAGATGACCATAGCTCCGTTTACTGGAAACAGAGAAAGAGTTAGTAAACTCTTGGGATGATACATGTTGATGTATGTAGGTCCCCTGTCTACACATGCCAGGACTGGTTCTTTATACTTCATTACGTTCTCTGATAATCTCTCAAGATTCAGTCATATGTTCCTGCTGAAACATGAGTCCGAACCTTTTGAGATATTCACAGAATATAAGTTAGAAGTAGAGAACCAAAATGTGGGTATAAGTATTATGTCCTTTGATGAGATCGAGGAGGAGAATACTTGAGCATGGAATTCCTGGATTATTCTAAAGGAGAATGAGATTCTCTCTCAGCATTACTCCTCCGTATAAACCATAGCACGATGGTATATTGGGGCGGAGCAATCACACCCTATATGATGTGGTGTGCTCTATGATGAGTACTACTGAGTTACCTGTTTCCTTTTGGGTGTTATGCACTTGAGAAGTTGCATACCTATTGAATAGGGTTCTAATCAAATCAGTTGCCTACCGCTTCATATGTGATATGGAATGGGAAGAACCCATGTCTTAAGTTAGTTAAGATTTGGGGATTGTCCGTCCTATGTCTAAAAGCAAAATCCGGACAAGCTCGAGGCAAGGTCAGTTATGTACAACTGGAAAGGTTCCAGCTATACAACAAACTACAGCAGATGATTTGATAGAGCCAAGGGATTCAGTAGATTCCAATGAACCTCAGCCTCTCCGCCGATCTAGTAGGGTTCCTCACCCACCTGAGAGATACTTCGGTTTCTCTATGACAGTGGGAGCGAGGATTACATCATGAGATGATGACCCAACTAGTTTCGAGCTGGCCATCAAGAGTGAGACTCTGTAAGAATGGCTGGATGTTTATCGATCTGAGATGGAATCCTTATACACCAACAAAGTATGGACTTTGGTTGCTATATCTGAAGGGTTAAATCCCCATCAGGAGAAAGTATATCTTGAGAAGATTACTTGGTGTACATCGAAAAGTTGAGACTTTCAAAGCTAGACTTGTTAAAAGTGTGCATCATTGACCAGGTGTGGATAATGATGAAACCTTTTTCAAGTATCTATGCTTAAGTCCATCCAGATCCTACTTGCCACGGCTGCATACCATGACTACGATATCTGGCGGTTGGGTGCCATGACTGCTTTTCTAAATATTGATTTAGAAGAGTGCGTCTGTAAGTACACAGCCAGAGGGCTTCGTAAACAGTGGGAGCAGCGGAAACGTGTGCGAGATGTTTTATCTGATAAAGCAGGCATCGCGGAGTTGGGACATCTATTTTGATGAATTAGTCAAAGAAGTTGACATCATCAAAATGGTAGATGAACCTTGTATAAACAAAAAGGTAGTAGGGAGTATGGTTACGATCCTCGTAGAGTACGTGGATGACATACTCTTGATAGGGAAGGAGTTTCCTATGCTACGCTCGATCAATCTCCGCTTATCACAATGATTCTCCATATAGGATCATAATGATACCTACTAAATCCTGGATTTTGGATTTATGAGATAGATCTAAATGGATGTTAGGATACTCACTAGATGTAGTGAGATGGTGTCAATCGATCCTGAGGAGAATCACTGGAAGGGTTCCAGGGTGATAAAGACGACTGAATGTCAGTCACAGGCATTGTCTTTACCCTCAGTAAAGGGACGGTATGTTGGAAGAGTTCCAAGCTGGATACCGTGACATACTAGGCGATAAAGGCATGATACATCGCTACTTAAGATGCTACCAAAGAGGCAGTCTGGGTGTATATTGGTTCATGAGATGAACTTTGTTCCTCCCATTGTGTGACAATGGAGTTGTGGCTTATGCCAAGGAACGCAGGTCCCATCAGTGATCCAGACATATTCTAAGGCAGTATCACTTGATCATGGAGATGGTTGATCTCCAGGGAGATCGAGGTTAGGAGAGTAGACTCAGAGGACAACACAGCGGATCCACTCACAAAGGCCTGTTCCCAGAGAGCGACTTTTAATGGGATGGTTGAGTATGAGATACTACAACCACTGCTACAGATGGCCCTAGTGCAAGTGGGAGATTGTTAGTTATATGTATGCCCTAGAGGCCATTACTGTACATAGGATGTATATTGTAGTGGATGCTGGGACATATATAGGGAGGACTTTCTTGCTCGACATGATAGTATGCTATCTGGTTACCCTTTACCTTAACGTGTATGACGATTGTCTCTCTGTTACATGTTGGTAAAGCCCTTAGGATGTGTGCTTGACTACCTAGACTATGATGCGGATCATACTAGTGGGGACATGGTAGTCCATAAGTACATCCTTCAAAGTCCCTAGTCGTGGGTGTATCGAGACGGGGCATCGATATACCAGAGTAGACTAGCGTGTACCTTCTCGACCCATACAGATGGGCGATGGATGATCCCATATCCATTGGTGTTTGACATCAGAGGAGATATACGGGTGCTCAGTAAAGACTGGGTACACTGGACGGACTCGCCGAGAACTCCCAGATGGTATTATACCTCACGTCAGATGGCAGTTCTCTGGTGACACTGGTACAGAGTAGTCTGTTGACCCGAGATCGTCATAGAGTCTTGTGTGGTTCCCACTGTGCTTTGATTTCCATCTTACCACGTCCAAGAGGGCGTGCAAAACGGTGGTTTTTGGGTACAGTCCCGAGTCACATGGAGGCAATGAGCGATAGGAGGGGATTCGTCTCTCCCGGTATAGGGGATTGATGTTGCGCTGTGTTCGATTGGCTATAACAGGAAATCCCTGGCCAGGGTTGCTGAGATTTTCTGGTAAGTGTTACCAGTAGTTTCTCGAACAGTTATAGACCTCATATCGACACGACTTATCGAGCTATTGGGGTCTGACGTTTACCACCCCTAGGCGAGATATGCGACAGATCAGACGATCAGACCGGACTGTACGGTAGTGTTACTGGTCAGATTCACTGGAGTGTGAGCGGGCTTGCTCGTCGATCTTCAGATCGCTCAATACCCGGGTGGCCGTTACGTTTAACAGACCGCTTGCGGCTTGTGGATGTTTGATATGATCATCATCCGCTGCCGGCGTATTGACGAGTCTTTAGAGTCCTACACAGAGATTTCCTGGCTCAAGCGAAACGAAATAGGAGCGCATATGAGATATGTGCGGGACCGAGAATAATGCGTGTATGTGATACCGTATTCTATTCTCGCGATAAATGTATCGAATGGTTGTATGCGATATAACCTAGTTATCGATTCAAGCGTTGATTCGATAAGCCGATATATTGTATACTAGTCGGTTGTGTGCGACATAACCGGATCATTGAATCAAGTGTTGATTTAATGATTTAATGCAAATTTATATATTTGATATATTACTTTGCATCAACTAGTATCGGTTTACTTAAGATGGATTTTCTCACTCGGATGTGCGCATTACATATGCGATATGATTTTGTGCATTTGATTGTATCATGTTTGATGATACATGTTTACTTGGTTAAGTGCAAAGATTTAAACCATGGTTAAAAGAATGGTTAGGGTTTCATTTCCTTTATTTATTTATTTATTTATTTTCTTTTTGGAAAAGGAAATGAGGATAATGGTGGCTTGTTTTGGATTGTAGTTGAAGATTCATGAACCTTTGACTTTGTCCACCATTCTTATCTCATGCTTAACCTAACCATTTGTTTTAACCCTAGTTGAATCTCTACACTTTACCATGGTTTAGTCATGATAAGTTTTGATTATTCTTTTCTTTTTCTTTTAACTTATCATAACATTTCTTCTTCTTCTTCCTTGCTTCAAGTGAAGAAAAGCTTACCTCATCAATGGTGATTGATGTTTTTGAGTGAGAAATCCAATTCTAAAGTTAACCCACTTCCTATTTCTTCATCCTCTACCTCTTGCCAAGTAGTAGAGTGTGTTTACTTCACAAGTTTCTTGACTTGGTGAAGTTGTGAGCTTGATCTAGCGATGCCTCGACGTAGATCATCTTCGGCATGGACATCGACGACCTAGCTCCCTTTTTCTCCGACGAAGCCGACTCTAGAGCCCGGATTTGATTTGGACAGCGGAGAGGACCTCGTTGCGGAGCCGTGGAGGTGGAGCACCGGATCTACAAAGGTTGTATTTCCGTTTTCTCATTAGTTAAGTGTTAACTAGTTCTTTGTTCGCCTAGACATCTAGTTATCGATCCGTAGTTTAGGGTTTGTAGGCACCATAATATTTGAAATTGCCATAGTTGATGGCTTGGGAGACCTCACTAGAGTGCCTAGGAACCCTACATTATACAGAGTATTGTATATTGTCCAATGTCCATTAGGACAGAGGGGTTGGTCCTCGTACTACATTCGGTTTACTTATGACTTCTCTAGCTCTTAGACAAGTGTTTCGTAGAAACACAAAGTCTGAGTTTTGAGAAGTTATAGGTATAAGAATAGAGTAGAGAACCAGGTATTGCAAGTATCGGGATTCTTCAAGGTGATCGAAGATGTAGATACTTGTGTATGGTATTCAGTTGATAGTAATGATTAAGAGAACTTGCTTCTCTTTCAGGTTACTCATAATTGGAAGCACTCCTAAGTTGAGTTAACGCTGATCGGCCTCCTTCCAATTAGTTGACATGCACTAGAGACAGCTGCCTGATTTGAATCTGGTTCAATTAAATCAGTGCCTCTGTTTCTGTATTAGATATAGAACAGTTCATATCTTAACGATGTTAAGGTACGGGGAGTTGTCCGGCTTATGCTTAAAAACAGACTCTGGATAACTCAAGGCACGTTTCTGTAATGGCTGTTTATGGGTTGACCCAGGCTATGACGAGGGCTGACTTTCTACCATCTGGAAGATCAATAGTGATATTGTTCTTGACTCGCCACAGTTTTAATAAAAAATGGATTTTTTCAGAAAATAGTAGTGGGAGTATGGTAGAACTGGAAGTGATTCCAGAACCGCAAACGATTACGGAAAATTTGATAAGAACCTAAAGATTCATCTGGTTTGACATTCCATTGGCCACTCCGCAGATATGGTGGGTAACCTCAGGCACCCGAGAGGTACTCCGGTAGCCTCAAGGACGGTGACAGGGAGGTTCTTGTTTACCCAGACTTTCCATTGCTGTTGTTCCAGGCTGTGAGACCCGGCGGAGGATGAGTATAGCGTCTTTCTAAACTAGCTTTAGAAGTGTACGTGTATATGATTCTGCCAGAGGGTTGTCGTAGTCAGTGGGAGCAGCGGAAGCATTGGTGGACAGGTGGCTTATGTCTATTTATAGACTAAAGCAGTTACAGCGGAGATAAATCATCTATTTCTGATGTGACAGTCATAGGTTTGATTTCATCAGAATAGGGGATGGATCTGTTAAGAAGGTAGTAGGGTGTGATGTCCTGGTATTTGGATGACATACACAGAGTAGGAAGTGAAATTCCTATACTACGGTCGGTTATACTTTGGTTGTCACACAGTGGTTTCTCCATATAAGGCTTGGATTTTAAATCAGACATTCTGGTTACTAGATCTATGGTTTTAGATCTAGATTTGGGTAGTTTCCTAATCTGGGTACTTAGACAGCATTCTACAGGTGTTTTAGAATGGACGACTCCATGCACGGTAGTGCACCTGCAGGTGATGGAGTCACCCTCTCTAAAGGTGTCTTACAGACTAAAGTAGAGAGGAATGTGCATGATTGGCAGATCACTTGCTTAGGCAATTGAGTCAATCATGAGATGTCAAGTACCACACCAGATGTTGTTTTTCCAGGAGATGCAATAAGTTGATATTAATCCAATCCTGGAGAAACATTCGAAAGCAGTTTTAGAACATAAGTGGATGTTCTAGGGAGATGATAACGTCAGCCTCATTCGGGAGACAGTTATCATTCCAGGCTTCCAAGGTGACCTGGACGACAGGGTGGCCGTCAGAGTTATAGTTTTCCCTCTGGCGAGGGGAAGTATTTTGGACAGGTGATCCAAGAAGATACTGAGGGAGGCATGGCGCAAGATACTGATTAAGTTCAGTTGACGATACAGTCTAAGAAGTTAGGATTTGGAGTTCATTTATGAACTAGGTCCCATCAGACATCCAGACACATTCTAAGACAGGTGTTGCTCATTTCGGGAGATGGGTTTGTCCGCGAACTTGAGATTTAGAGAGACATAGAAAGAAACATCAAAGCAGATCCACTCACTGAGGCTATTCCTCGAACGCAATAGTTTCGCAAACGGGTTTTGTGAGACTGACTAGTAGAGGAGTTGGGTGTTCGGTATCACACGGGCTGTGAGTATGCGACATCGCAATAATTAGCCTTGAGTGCAAGTGGGAGATTGTTGGAGATAGTGCCCTCAGAGTCAATTATTGGATCACAGGCACGTGATTGCAATGATTGAGGGAGGACCTATCCCGGTAGGACAGTCTTACTCAAGATAATAGTTTGCTATCTGGTTTATCTTTATCATCGTGTATTGCTTTAGGTGACCTTACAGATCACTATTGCACGTTGATAGAACCCCTAGGATTCTTGCTTGACTGCCAGCAGTATGAGGGCGATCATATACTTGGGAGCTGGGGTCTATAAGCACATCCTTAAACGGTCCCTAGTCGTAGTAGTTTCGAGACAGGGCATCGATACTCCAGAGTAGACTAGTGTATACAGTCGAGACCCCGATGAGGGGCGATGGCTGGTCTCACAAGACATTGGTGTCAGTTGGTTCACCTACGATGTATACAGTTGCTTATTAGGTTATGAGTACACCGGACATGACTCGCCGGGAACATGCTAGCTGGTCTTATACCTGACGTCAGATAGCAGTTCTATGGTGACATGTGTACAGGTTAGTTCATCGACCTGAGATCGTCATTTGTCTCGTGTGAGTTCCCACTGTACTTTGATTACTACCCTACCACGCTCAAAGGAGACGTGCAAATTGGTTTTAGTTGGGTACAGTCCCGAGCTACATAGAGGCAGTGAGCGGATCTGCAGGGGTTCGTCTCTCCCGGTATTGGAGGTGAAGTCGCGCTGTGTCTAGGAGAGCCCTTACACGAAGCCCTTGGCCAAGGCAGGAGATTTACTGGTAGGTATTCCAGTAGTATCTTAGGGTGTTCTGGGATACACTCCGACACGACTTGAACCGCTTTTAGGGGTCTGACTTTTACGAACCCCCTAGGCCTGCCATGCGATGCTCATAGACGAACGGACCGGACTGTACGGATATTGTCACTGACAAGCTCAGTAGGGTGTCAGGATGAGTTCGCTCATCAATGTCCCTTTTGGTCTATACCTGGTAACCCGTTACGTATAGGCTAATACCTCTGACGTGCTGGTGGTTAAATCCACAACCAAAGTATCGACGAGTTTTTAGAGTCCCCCACAAACCAGTTTCTCATGTTTCGAGCGAAACGCTGTAGAGGCTGTATGGAAATATGGCAGGGTTCGATCAGATACGTGCGGTATTGCACGGATCATGATCGGACGGAAAATACTAGCGGGTTTTGGTTTAAGCCGGATCCTAGTATTGTACAGTGTAGATTTTGTCTCATTGCATTTGTATTCGGTCGGAATACAAATGCGGGTATGTATATACAGTAGCAGGATTTTCCTGTAATTTATTACGTGATCAGTTTTTTTTTTGGAGTTGCCAGTTTGTTTTTCCGTTTCGGCCATTTTCCTTTGTATCTTTCAATAGCTGAAGATTGGTGGAGGAGGGCTTATTTGCAAATATGCAAAAAAGCATTTTTGAGGGTTGTCTTTTCATATTGTTGTATCATGATGGTGCACTTTCATTTGACTTCTTCACTTGATCATTACTTGACTTTTGGAGTAATGATGTTGGATGATGGTGATGGGTTATGATGAGGTTGGTGGAGTATTGTTTTTGATTGGTGATGATTTCTTCTCATTATCACACTCAACCTTGCATTATTCTCTTGGTCATTCATCCACCCCCTCTGAAGGGTTCCTAGGCACACCCATGAGGTTCTACAAGTGATCAAACATGGCCAATTCAAATTTTTTTTGTGCCTACAAACCCTAATACGGATCGTTAACTAGATCTATAGGCGATGCAATGCAAGTAAACAACTTTAACTTAAAGGAAAGGGGCTACAACCTTTATAGATCCGGTCCTCCACCTCTCTAGCTCCGTGATGACATCCCTCCGCTGTACCCATCGGAATCCTAGACTCTCGCGGTGGTCTCATCGGAGAAAAGATCGGGCTAGGTCGTCGACTTCGATGCCGAAGATGGTCTACGTTGAGGCAACTCAAGATCAAACTCCAACTTCACCAAGTCATGAAACTTGTGAAGAAAACACCCTATACTACTTGGCAAGTGGTAGAGGATGAAGAAATATGAAGTGGGTTCACTTTAGAATTGGATTTCTCACTCTTTTTCTCAAGTTGCCATTAATGGAGGCAAGGTTTCTTCTTTGCTGAAGAAGAAGAAGAAGAAAGAATATGATAAGTTATATAAAAATAGAAAAAAAAATGATACTTATCATAATTTCAACCATGGTTTAGTGTAGAGAACTAACTAGGGTTTAGTTGAATGGTTAGGGTTAGGAGAAGAAGACAAGAATGGTTACTTTAGTCAAAGATGCATGAAGCATCAAGAAGTTTCTTGAATGAAAGCAACCATTTTTGTTTTCCTTTTCCTTTTTTAACCAAAATAAATAGGTAAAAGAATAAGTGAGTAAATCAAAACCCTAACCATTAACATAACCATGGTTTAAGTCTTTACACAAACCCAAGTTTGCATGTATCATCAAACATGATACAATCTTGTGCACAAAAGTATATCACATATACAACTTGAGTACATCAAGTGAGAAAATCCAATTTAAGTGAACCAATACTAGTTAATGCAAAGTAATATATCAAATATATAATTATGCATTAAATCATTAAATCAATACTTGATTTAACGATCAATCATATCGCATATAACCGACTAATATCCAATGTATCGGCTTATCGAATCAATCCTTGATTCGATAACTAGGTTATATCGCATACAACCAATCGATACATTCATCGCAAGAATGGAATACGGTATCACATACACGCATTATTCTCGGTCCCGCACATATCTCATATGCGCTCCTATTTCGTTTCGCTTGAGCCAGGAAACCTCTGTGTAGGACTCTAAAGACTCGTCAATACGCCGGCAGCAGGCGATGATCATATCAAACACCCACAAGCCGTAAGCGGTCTGCTAAACGTAACGGCCACCCAGGTATTGAGCGATCAGAAGATCGACGAGCAAGCCCGCTCACACTCCTATGAATCCTACCAGTAACACTTACCGTACAGTCCGGTCTGTTCGTCTGATATGTCGCGTATCTCGCCTAGGGGTGGTAAACGTCAGACCCGAGTAGCTCGATAAGTCATGCTGATATAAGGTCCATAACATGTATGAAACTACTGATAACACTTACTAGTAGATCACTGCAACCCTGGCCAGGGATTTCCAGTTATGGCCAGTCGAGCATAGCGCAACATTAACCCCCAATACCGGGAGAGACGAATCCCCTCCTATCGCTCATTGCCTCCATGTGAATCGGGACTGTACCCAAAAACCACCTGTTTGCATGACTCAGTAGAGCCGTAGTAGGGTGGAAATCAAAGCACAGTGGGAGACACACAAGACTCTATGACGATCTCGGGTCAACAGACAAAGTTATACCAGTGTCACCAGAGAACTGCCATCTGACGTGAGGTATAATACCATCTGGGAGTTCTCAGCGAGTCCGTTCAGTGTACCCAGTCTCCACTGAGCACCCGCATACCATCTCTGATGTCAAACACCAATGGATATGGGATCATCCATCGCCCATCGAATGGGTCGAGAAGATATACGCTAGTCTACTCTGGAATATCGATGCCCCGTCTCGATATTCCCACGACTAGGAACATTGAAGGATGTACTCATTGACTACCCAGGCCCCACTAGTATGATCTGCATCATAGTCCTGGAAGTCGAGTACACATCCTAAGGGCTTTATCAACATGTAACAGAGAGACGGAAAGTATACATGTTAAGATAAAGAGCAACCTCATAGCGTACTTATCATGTCGAGCAAGAAAGTCCTACCTATATATGTCCCAGCATCCACTACAATATACATCCAGTGTACAGTAATGGCCTCTAGGGCATACATATAACTAACAATCTCCCACTTGCACTAGGGCCATCTGTAGCAGTGGTTGCAGTATCACATGCTCAACCATCTCATATAAGTCTCTCTCTGGGAAAAAGCCTTTGTGAGTGGATCCGCCGTGTTGTCCTCTAAGTATACTCTCCTAACCTCGATCACCCTGGAGATCATCTATCTCCATGATCAGGTGATGCTGCCTCAGAATATGTCTGGGTCACTGATGGGACCAGGGTTCCTGGGCCGAAGCCACACTTCCATTGTCATACAATGGTAGGAACCTAGTTCATCTCATGAACCAATATACACCCAAACTGCCTCTTTGGTAGTATCTTTAATAGCGATGTTACCAGCCTTTATCGTCTAGCTTGCCACGGTATCTAGCTTGGAACTCTTCCAACATAACGTCCCTCCACTGAGGGTGAAGACAATGCCTGTGACTGACATTCAGTCGTCCTTATCACCCTGGAACACTTCCAGTGATTGTCCCCAGGATCGATTGATACTATCTTACTATAGCTAGTGAGAATCCTAACATCCATTTAGATCTATCTCATAGACCCAAATCCCAGGATTTAGGAGGTATCATCTTTATCCTATATGGAGAATCCATGTGATAAGCGGAGATTGACCGTGCGTAGCATAGGAAACTCTTTTCTTATCAAGAGTATGTTGTCCACGTACAATACGAGGATGACCACCTTACTCTCTACTACCTTTTTTTATATACAAGGTTCATCTACCATTTTGATGAAGTCAAACTCTTTGACTACCACATCAAAACAGATGTTCCAACTCCGCGATGCCTGCTTCATCCTGTAAAGCAACTTGCACATGTTTCCGCCGCTCCCACTATTTACGAAGCCCTCTGGCTGTGTACTTATAGACATTCTCTTCTAAATCATTATTTAGAAAAGTAGTCATGGCATCCAACCGCCAGATATCGTAGTCATGGTATGTAGCCGTGGCAAGTAGGATCCGGATGGACTTAAGCATAGCCATTGGAAAAGGTATCATCATTATCCACGCCTGGTCGATGACGAAAACCTTTAACAAGTCTAGCTTTGAAAGTCTCAACTTTTCCATCTACACCAAGTAATCCTCTCAAGATATACTTGCTCATGATGGGGATTTAACCCTTCAGATATAGCAACCAAAGTCCATACTTTGTTGGTGTACATGAATTCCATCTCAGATCGCTAAGCATCCAGCCATTCTTACAGAGTCCCTACTCTCGATGACCTGCTCGAATCTAGTTGGGTCATCATCTCATGATGCAATCCTCGCTCCCACTGTCATCGAGAAAACGAAGTATCTCTCAAGCGGATGAGAAACCTTACCAGATCGGCGGAGAGGCTGAGATTCATCGGGAACTATTGAATCCTTTGGTTCTGTCAAATCATCAGCTGCAGTTTTGTATAGCTGGAACCTTTCCAGTTCTACAGAACTGACATTGCCTCGATCTTGTCCGGATTTTTCTTTTGACACAGACCGGACAATCCCAAATCTTAACTTACTTAAGAGATAGGCTCTTCCCATACCATATCTTATATGGAGTGGTTGGCACTGATTTGAATCGAACCTTATTCAATAGGTATGCAACTTCATAAGTGCATAACTCCCTAAAAGGAAATAGGAAACTCAGTAGTACTCATCATAGAGCGCACCATATCATATAGGGTGTGATTGCTCCGCCCCGATATACCATCGTGCTATGGTGTATACGGAGGAGTAATGCTGAGAGAGAATCTCATTCTCCTTTAGAATAGTCCAGGAATTCCATGCACAAGTATTCTCCTCCCTGATCTCATCATAGGACATAATACTTATACCCGGTTATTGGTTCTCTACTTCTAACTTATATTCTGTGAATATCTCAAAAGCTTCGGGCCTATGTTTCAACAGGAACATATGTCTGAATCTTGAGAGATCATCAGAGAACGTAATGAAGTACAAAGAACCTGTCCTGGCATGTGTAGACAGGAGACCTTACATACATCATCATGTATCAGTCCCAAGAGTTTACTAACTCTTTCTCTGTTTCCAATAAACAGAGCTATGGTCATCTTAATTTTGTGACATGACTGGCAAGTTTCAAAAGATGTAAATTCAAACTGATTTAAATATGCATCTAAAATGTAACTTCAGCTAGTCGGGTCGCATTGATATGACCTAGTCTACAATGACTCAAGAAGGATTCGTTCATTTCTGAACTCTTCCTCTTGTGTGTGTTCTGTATACTAGGAACTGTAGTTTGATTTAGAACATCAATGCTTTTAGATAACGTGCCTGAACCGATCAACTTTTGATATAGGAAATGTTCAAAACATTATCCAACAATACAAAATTATATCCTTTCTTTACTAATAAAGAGACTGATATGATTTTGTATATCAAGTTCGGTATCTAATAACATTCATTCAGAATCAATGTATTGGTAATACAGGGTGACAGTGACCAACAGACTTGGCTGCAACACTTGCCCCGTTTTCTGTCTCATGAAACTTATCACCCGTTCTCATTTTTCTACCTTTCTGTAGCCCTATGTAACAGATTACATATCTGGGATCCTGATCCGGTATCAAATACCCAGGATGCAGAGGATACTGAGAAACAGTTCTTTGTAACGAACACACCCGAAGAAGATGCATCATATGCACTTTCTTCGTTTGGGCGGCATAGGGATTCTGGTATTCCCCTATTTCCTGCTCTGTCTTATAACAATTATAAGTTGGAGCGGGACCAACGTCCCCCAGCTCAGTATAACAAGCGGGTTCTGTCAATATCCGTATTATTATCTTGATTAAGGCGTGATATGGTCGCTACCTGGAGAGAGAGAGAAGAAAACACTCTGTGTGCGCTCTTGCAAGATTAGATTGGTTATTTATTTTATCTAATCAGGATGGCTCCCACTGTTTTTATCAAATCTTCCTTCAAACCCTAAAAGGAAAGACTAGCCGGGATTAATTACACTCTACAAGTTCTCCAATCTTTCAGCCAGGCCAGTGTCGGTACTTTGAGGGAGGTTCCCCGTGCTTTCGCACGGACCTAATTACAGTAAACCTCGTATTCCTAGAGGCGTAACCCCGTTGACACCTTTCTAGACACCTACTTGATCGGCTAATTGTAAAGTGCAAAACTCTCCCAGGAGTAACAATTACTCGCAGTGGGTATTGGGATCCAACTATCACATAGAAGGTATGCAATCTCATTGCAAATTTCAACACTTGAAACTCCCGATAAAGATTTTTACCCCTAGCACCTATGACCTTAACTATGGTCAACAAATCATAAGTACTAGTCAAGTTCTACCCGTCATTTCATGATTAATTAGACCCACCCACATGACCCTTAACTAAGGTCAACAAAGTCACGCGACTGTCCTAACTAATCGCATCATATGTGGTGTAGGAAGACATCACTTAGCTACCGTACACTGTGCCTTAACTAAGGTCAACAAACACAGCACGAATACTAAGTACTCTACTTCCTAAAATGACGGAGGGTTGCGGATGGATTTTAAGAAAACCTTTAACGCTTTGAACTTGATCTCGTTGCGGAATCAAATGGTTTTTAAATGGAATGTTTTTGAGGCTTTTCTAGTTTTGCTAAAGGGGTCACTCCCGATGAGGGGATCGTCGGCCCTTTCCTCGTCGAATGAGGCGCGGGATATATCATATATATCACTGTGCAAAGCAGAAACTATAGAAGCAATCAAAAGACAAACCGAGTGTGTAGCATCTTCCAGTTATTGCTAAAGGAGTCACTCTCGATGAAGGGATCTCGATCCTTTCCTCATCGAATAAGGTGCAGGATGTTCTTCAAGGAACACCGCGATGCAAAGCAAGAACTGTAGCTACCTGTTTTATTTTGAAATTCAATTCCACAACATCAATTAGGTTTATTTTCTTTCATTAATCTCATTAATGAATATCCCGTCATTTAAGTCCACCTAAACATCACAGATAAATATAACGTACGCTTATGCCATCCGCATTCGCCTCGATGTCCCGTCTGCACCGTTAGGTTAGGTAACTAACGCCAGAGCGAGGCAGGGCTAGCGCGGGTGTAAAACATAAGCAACGTCTATATAATATATCATATATACTATATATAATATCTATCTGAACAAATCACATGATCACATCACAGATAACGCAGCAGAAAATATCATATGAAATATTGGATATACTAGGACGTCCGTGTTTTCAATACGAGCCAGTATAAAACACGGATTCCACGGTCGTGATGAATAGCCAATCCCACACCCCTAGACCCTACGAGAGCGGCAAGCAACCCTACCAATTCTAGGGTTAGGAGACCCGGACTCGACTCCTCGAGTTGGTCTCCCACTGGACCCTAGAACCCGGTTACTTGTGCCCTCCTCCTTGGGTCTATTGTAGTGCGGAAAAGTAAATAATATACAAAAGGTGACATCTTCCGCAACCTGGAAGTGCCCCAATAAAAGAATATTACATACAAGTTTTTACATGAATGAAAATGAAAAAAAACTCATCTCACATAAAAACCCCGGCTATTCAAACACGACGATCCAATATAACATATCCAGCAACACATAACATCACATGTCATCAACGTAAGTAAACATGCGTATCCTAATTGTCGTTGACATATAGCAACGAAAACGGCGATATCACATATTACACTTACGGTCACAGAAAAGAAAGTGTAAAACTACAACAGTTGGAATCCGCAACCTCTTTAGACATCGCATGCCTAATCAAATGAAATACTTAGACATCGCATGCCTAACAATTATAAACCCCGCATTTTAGTCTCAAAATAGAAAACACTTTTCAATATAAAGTCGGGCAATTCAACAAGATTCCCGACATCCTGATCGAATGCTCGTCGCAAACTTCAGTAGGCGGCCGCACCCCCGACGCTGTCGACAAAGTGCACCAAGGCGGAACACCGCTGCCGCGAGCACCCGAACGGATGCTTTCGGTGACGGGGTTCTGCTACAGTCACTTGGTCGAGGCTATGGGGCGAGGCTGTTTATTAAGTTTACCCGTCGAGTATCCGCGTACGCTACGTGATTGCGACGGACTTTTGATCACATCAAAATTCCGTGGCAACGGATCATGTGAGACTAAACCGCTAGATTTATGACATTCATTCAGTTATCTCATAGCTACTTTTGGATTCCAAGTATTGTATCAAATTCCAGATAAATAGAAAATGTTAAACTTTCCGATCGAGCAATCGAACACCCAAGTTTTCCCGAAACAACTCAACACATGAAATAAGTTTAAAAACATTCACTTCGTGCCTCAGTACCAACGGTCCAGCCGTAGAAGGGTCAAGCCAACGCCTCACATGTGGCACGCGGTACTGCCCCAAACCCTAAGGTTCAAAGGGCAGTTCAAGACGGTCACAAAATCGAGTTAAGGTTTGTTGTCTTCTAGAGGGACCATCGCGTTACTTGCATTACTTAGAACGTCATTAAACCACGGAAAAATCCAACAATTGGAAATTTCCCGGCAGGGGAAAAAGTGGGTATTTATATCCGGTCGAACTTTTTAACATATTCTAAAATTACCCGGAAAAACACATAGACAAAGTTTGACAATCCGATCGAATCTACGAACTCCCAATACAACCCAGAATACTCAACTCTTGAGTAAGAATTAAAAATTCCCAGAAAATACAGCACCCAAATATAGAAATTACTGTGCCAAAACTAATGGGAGAGGCTACCGTACGGCCGCGGAACCGCCGCACGAGCCATGCTCGTACCGCGGAACCGCGGCGGTTTGATGGATTCAGCCGCTCGAATTTCACAGTAACTCCTACAAATTCCTGCTGATTTTTCTTAATATTTTTAATTCGTAAAAATCCCCGATTTCAAAAAATGTACAGAGAGCAATTTGAGATTAGGGTTTCGGTTCGATCGGACTTCTAACTCCGTCTACGCATCGCCTAAGGCTCTAGCTAGGCTCTGATACCACTGAAGGGTTCCTAGGGACACCCATGAGGTTCTACAAGTGATCAAACATGGCCAATTCAAATTTTTTTTTGTTCCTACAAACCCTAATACGGATCGTTAACTAGATCTATAGGCGATGCAATGCAAGTAAACAACTTTAACTTAAAGGAAAGGGGCTACAACTTTTGTAGATCCGGTCCTCCACCTCTCTAGCTCCGTGATGACGTCCCTCCGCTGTACCCATCGGAATCATAGACTCTCGCGGTGGTCTCATCGGAGAAAAGATCGGGCTAGGTCGTCGACTTCGATGCCGAAGATGATCTACGTCGAGGCAACTCAAGATCAAACTCCAACTTCACCAAGTCATGAAACTTGTAAAGAAAACACCCTATACTACTTGGCAAGTGGTAGAGGATGAGGAAATAGGAAGTGGGTTCACTTTAGAATTGGATTTCTCACTCTTTTTCTCAAGTTGCCATTAATGGAGGCAAGGTTTCTTCTTTGCTGAAGAAGAAGAAGAAGAAAGAATATGATAAGTTATATAAAAATAGAAAAAAAATGATACTTATCATAATTTCAACCATGGTTTAGTGTAGAGAACTAACTAGGGTTAAGTTGAATGGTTAGGGTTAGGAGAAGAAGACAAGAATGGTTACTTTAGTCAAAGATGCATGAAGCATCAAGAAGTTTCTTGAATGAAAGCAACCATTTTTGTTTTCCTTTTCCTTTTTTAACCAAAATAAATAGATAAATGAATAAGTGAGTAAATCAAAACCCTAACCATTAACATAACCATGGTTTAAGTCTTTACACAAACCCAAGTTTGCATGTATCATCAAACATGATACAATCTTGTGCACAAAAGTATATCACATATACAACTTGTGTACATCAAGTGAGAAAATCCAATTTAAGTGAACCAATACTAGTTAATGCAAAGTAATATATCAAATATATAATTATGCATTAAATCATTAAATCAATACTTGATTTAACGATCCGGTCATATCGCATATAACCGACTAATATCCAATGTATCGGCTTATCGAATCAATCCTTGATTCGATAACTAGGTTATATCGCATACAACCAATCGATACATTCATCGCGAGAATGGAATACGGTATCACATACACGCATTATTCTCGGACCCGCACATATCTCATATGCGCTCCTATTTCATTTCGCTTGAGCCAGGAAACCTCTGTGTAGGACTCTAAAGACTCGTCAATACGCCGGCAGCAGGCGATGATCATATCAAACACCCACAAGCCGCAAGCGGTCTGCTAAAAGTAACGGCCACCCGGGTATTGAGCGATCAGAAGATCGACGAGGAAGCCCGCTCACACTCCTGTGAATCCAACCAGTAACACTTACCGTACATTCTGGTCTGTTCGTCTGATATGTCGCATATCTCGCCTAGGGGTGGTAAACGTCAGACCCGAGTAGCTCGATAAGTCATGCCGATATAAGGTCCATAACATGTGTGAAACTACTGATAACACTTACCAGTAGATCACTGCAACCCTGGCCAGGGATTTCCAGTTATGGCCAGTCGAGCATAGCGCAACATCAACCCCCAATACCGGGAGAGACGAATCCCCTCCTATCGCTCATTGCCTCCATGTGAATCGAGACCGTACCCAAAAACCACCTATTTGCATGACTCTGTAGAGCCGTGGTAGGGTGGAAATCAAAGCACAGTGGGAGTCACACAAGACTCTATGACGATCTCGGGTCAACAGACTAAGCTGTACCAGTGTCACCAAAGAACTGCCATCTGACGTGAGGTATAATACCATCTGGGAGTTCTCGGCGAGTCCGTTCAGTGTACCCAGTCTCCACTGAGCACCCGCATACCATCTCTGATGTCAAATACCAATGGATATGGGATCATCCATCGCCCATCGCATGGGTCGAGAAGATATACGCTAGTCTACTCTGGAATATCAATGCCCCGTCTCGATATTCCCACGACTAGGAACATTGAAGGATGTACTCATTGACTACCCAGGCCCAACTAGTATGATCTGCATCATAGTCCTGGAAGTTGAGTACACATCCTAAGGGCTTTATCAACATGTAACAGAGAGACAGAAAGTATACATGTTAAGATAAAGAGCAACCAGATAGCGTACTTATCATGTCGAGCAAGAAAGTCCTACCTATATAAGTCCCAGCATCCACTACAATATACATCCAATGTACAGTAATGGCCTCTAGGGAATACATATAACTAACACCCTCTTGGACTTTTTCCCACTCTCCTCTTGACCTCATGAGGCCGGCCACTTTGGGTAGGGGCTGTCCCAATTTGGAGTATGGGGTTTTTTCAACTTTTTGGCTTGCTAAAAACCCTTTAGCTCATCTCCAATTCATATCTTATTTCCTCCATCATATGGCAACATCTTGAAACCCTAATGAGACATAGCACTACTCTTATTCTACAGCAAACCTTGGGCACGTCGACTCGCCAACTTCGTGCCCGAGTTGCCTCGGTCTAGAGGTGGGAGCCAGTAAATGAACCCGGCGATGTGGTACCTTTCCGGCGAGGAGGTGAAGACCGGAGATTCCGCGGGGAGATCGTGACGACGACGAGAAGACCGGAGGACACGGATCGCTCGATATATCTCTCTGCCCGTTCTTTAGTTAGTTAGGATTAGATTAATGGCCCGATCCGGGATTTTTGTGCGCGGTGGTGCCGGTTCAAAAGTTAAAGCAAAACATCGTTTCCGCATTTTGGCCTCGTTTAGACGGCCGGGGCGCCGCCGTGCACATACATTCTTGACCCGTTATGAGCCTCACATCGGCACGACTTATCGGTTATTGGGGTCTGACGTTTACCACCCCTAGACTTGATATGCGACATATCAGACGAGGAGACCGGACTGTACGGGAAAATGTTATCGGCAGGCTTTTACAGGAGTTGGAGCAGGCTTGCTTGCTGATCTTCTGATCGCTCAATACCCGGGTATCCGTTACGTCCAGCTAGTACCGCTGACGGCTTATGGGTGCGTGATGTGATCATTACCTACTGCCGGCGTATTGACGAGTCTTTAGAGTCCTACACAGTGGTTTTACTGGCTCAGGCAAAACGAAATAGGAGCACGTATGTGATATGTGCGAGACCGAGAATAAATGCGTGTATATGATACCGTATTCTATTCTCGCGACTTTTTGTATCGGTCGGTTATATATGATATGACCGGCTTATCAAATCAAGTGTTGGTTCGATAAGTCGATACAATGGATGTTAGTCGGTTATATGTGATATGAACGGATTATTAAATCAAGTGTTTATTTAATAATTTATTGTATAATTGTATATTTGACATACTAATTTACAATAACTAACACTAGTTCACTTAGGGTTTTTTCTCACATGTACACTACTTTAACATATATATGATATATGTTAAAATGTGTTATCGTTTTGTATCATGGTTGATGATAGAACATTCATGTGTGTATGAGACATACACCACCTATTTGTTATGATTGGGTTTAATGTTTAAAAGTAATTACAAAATTAGTGGAAAATTAGAAAATGCATGAAGCTTGTGGAAGCTTGTGGATGCATTGACTAAAGTTCACTATGTTTGTTTTTACTTTGGACTTTAACCTAACCATCACACACTTAGCTATGGTTATGGCTCTACAAGAGTTAGTATATGATACTCACTCACCTTGGTTATCTCACTCACTTGATCATTATCCTCATCTCTTTCTTTTCTTCTTCTTCTTCATTTGTGAAAAAGAAAAAGCTTGCTAGGGTTTGATCTAAAGTGAGAAAGATTGTGAGAAACAAAATTCTAAAGAGAACCCACTTCCTATTTCTCTATCCTCTACTAGACTAGCACTTTAGTTTAGGGTGTTTACTTCACTAATTCTCTAGTTAGTGAAGTAGGAGCTTGAGTCGGAATTCCCTCGACGTAGATCATCTTCGGCCTCGGAGACTTCAAGCAAAGTCGCATCCTTCGCGTCGTGAAGCCATGAAAGAGCCCGGGAGAACCTTGATCGCAGCGAAGGGACTTCAACAAGGAGCAAATGAAGTGAAGGACCGATCTACATAGGTTGTATTTCGTATTCCCTTTAGAGTAAAGTTATTTACTTGCTATCTGATTCACCTAATTTCTAGTATACGATCTTTCTTAGGGTTATTCGGCATATAAAAATTTAATTTTGGCATGGTCGATGCCTTGTAGAGCCTTGTTAGTGTGCCTAGTAACCCTACAGTGGTATCAGAGCCTTGCTAGAGCATTAGGCGATGTGTTAACGAAGTTAAAACTCCGAACGAACCCGAACATGTCGAAATGAACCCCTCTCTGTACATTTTTTAAAATCTGTGTTTTTCAGTATTAAAAATACCTTAAAAATTCAGCAGGGTTTTCTAAGAATTTTGGTGAAAAACGAGAGCATACACTGTTCACTCCACCGCGGAACCGCCGCCGTACCGCGCTTGGGCCGCGGATCCGCGGCAGGACAGAGGAGATATGCCCTAGTTTTTACACCATGTTTTCTATATCTGTGATTTGTATTTTCTGGGTATTTTTAATCCGACTCAAGTGTTGAGTATTTTGGGGTTTATTTTGTAATCGTCGATTCGATCGGAGAATTTAATTTTGTTATGTTATTCCGGATAATTTAGAAAGTACTAAAATGTTCGAACGGATATCATTAACTCATTATTTCCCGGCACGAAAAACATTCAAGTGTTGAATTTTTCTCGGGTTTAAATCTTTCGGAAAAACGTGCATGTGATGCGATGGACCCTCTAGAAGACAACAAACCTTAACTCGATTATGTGACCGTCTTGAACTGCCTTTTGAACCTCAGGGTTTGGGGCAGTACGGCGTGCCACATGTGAGGCGTTAACTTGACCCTTCTACGGCTGGACCGTTGCTACTATGATGTATTCTGGAATTTTTGAACTCCGCTCAAGTGTTGAGCTATTATGGAAATCTTGGGTTTTTGATTATTCGATCGGAAAGTTTAATACTGTCTATTTATCTGGAATGTGATACAATATGTGGAATTCATACAGTTAGGCATGAAATGCGAAATATGTGATATTTCGGATTTATGATGTCTAAAGAGATTGTGGATTCCAAATGTTGTAGTTTTACACTTTCTTTTCTTCGACCGTAAGTGTAATATGTGATATCGCCGATTTCGTTGCTATATGTCAACGACAATTGGGATGCGCATATTTACTTACGTTGATGACATGTGATGTTCTGTGTTGCTGGATATGTTATATTGGATCGTCGCGTTCAGAATAGCCGGGGTTTTTTATGTGAGATGAGAGTTTTTATTTTCATTCATGTAAAATTAAATGTATGTAATATTCTTTTATTGGGGCACTTCCGGAATGAGGTTGATGTCACCATTTGTATATTATTTACTTTTCCGCACTGGCATAGACCCAAGGAGGAGAGCACAAGTAACCGGGTTCTAGAGTCCAGTGGGAGACCAACTCGAGGAGTCGAGTCCGGGTCTCCTAACTCTAGAATTGGTAGGGTTGCTTGCCGCTCTCGTAGGGTCTAGGGGTGTGGGTTTGGCTATTCGTCGCGACCGTGGAATCCGTGATATATAGAGGCTCAAAAATAAAACACGGACGTCCTAGTATATCCCATGTTTCATATGTTTCTTCTGCTGCAATATCTGTGATGTGATAATTTGATGTTCTGTGATAGATACTGTATATAGTATATATGATATATTATATAGACGTTACTTATGTTTTACACCCGTGCTAGCCCTGCCCTGCTCTGCCGTTAGTTACCTAATTAACCTAACGGTGCATGAGGGGACATCGAGGCGAATGCGGATGGCATAAGTGTACGTCGTATTTATTTGTGATGTTTAGGTGACTTAAATGATGGGACTTCATTAATGTGATTAATGAAAGAAAAGAAACCTAAAAGATGTTGTTGACTCAAATTTTTAAATAAAAAAAAGGGTAGCTACAGTTTTGCTTTGCATAGCGGTATATATGATATACCCTGCACCTTATTCGATGAGGAAAGAGCCGAGATCCCTTCACCGGGAGTGACCTCTTTAGCAAAACTGACAGATGCTACAGTACTCGGTTTGACTTTTGACTGCTTTTGGGGTTTTGCTTTGCATAGTGATATATATGATATGTCCTGCACCTTATTCCATGAGAAAAGAGCCGAGATCCCTTCACCGGGAGTGACCTCTTTACCAAAACTAATAAAAGCCTCAAAATCACTCCATTTTAAAATTTCACATGATTCTATAACGATATCAAGTTTATTACGCAATAGGTTTTCAGAAAAACCTGCGTAGCCCTCCGTCAATTCAGATAAGTAATATTTAGTATTCGTGCTGCGATAGTTTGGCATGCGTCAAGGCGTAGTGTACGGTAGCTGATTATTACTTATCTGTAGCATGAGATGCGATTGGATTAGGGTATTCGTACGGCGTTGTTTGGCATGCGTCAAGGGTCGTACGGGTAGGTTTAATTCAATCACGAATTGTATGGGTTGAACTTGACTAGCGGACTATGGGTTGTTTGGCATGCGTCAAGGTCATAGCACGCTAGGGGCAAAACATTATCGGGAATTTCAAGTGTTGAAATTTGCAATGAGATTGCATACCTTCTATGCGATAGTTGGATCCCGATACCCACTGCGAGTAATTATTACTCCTGTGAGAGTTTTACACAGGACAATTAGCCGATCAAGTAGGTGTCTAGAAAGGTGTCAACGGGGTTAGGTCTCTGGGAAAACGAGGTTTACTTTAATTAGGTCCGTGCGAAAGCACGGGGAACCTCCCTCAAAGTACCGAAAATGGCCTGGCTTAAAGATTGGCGAAGTTGTAGGGTGTAATTAATCCCGGCTAGTCTTTCCTTTTAGGGTTTGAAGGAAGATTTGATAAAAACAGTGGGAGCCATCCCGATTAGATAAAATAATAACAAATATGATCTTGCAAGAGCTTACGCTAAAGTGTTTTATTCTCTCTCTCTCCAGGTAGCGACCATATCATGCCTTAATAAAGATAATAATATGGATATATTGACCGAACCCGCATGTTATACTGTGCAGGGGAACGTTGGACCCGTTCTATCTTATAAGTGTTATAAGACTGAACAGGAAACAGGAGAATATCTGGATTCTCATGCCGCCCAGACGGAGAACATGCATGTTGATGCACCTTCTTCGGGTGTGTTAGTCATTGAGAACTGTTTCTCAGTTCACCCTACGTCCTGGGTATTAGATACCGGATCAGGATCCCACATATGTAAATTGTTACATGGGCTACGGAAAGGTAGAGAACTAGGAAAAGGTGATCATTCCGTTCAATTAGGGAATGGTGCAAGTATTGCAGCCAAAGCAGTTAGCGAATATCACCTTGTATTACCAAGTCGTAATACACTGATTCTGAATGAGTGCTATTATATACCGAACATGATGTGCAACATTATATCAGTTTCTTTACTGAGTAAAGAAGGATATAATTTTGTAGTACAGGATAATGTTAGGAACATCTTCCTTGATCAAAAGTTGATTGCATCAGGCTCGTTACATAAAGGCATATTCATTCTCAATCAAAATACAGTCCTCAGTTTACAAAACACACACAAGAGGAAGAGTTCAGAAATGAACGAATCCTTCTTGTGGCATTGTAGACTTGGTCATATCAATGCGACACGACTAGCTAAGTTACATAAAGATGGATATTTGAATCCGTTCGAATTATCATCTAATGATACTTGCCATTCATGTCTCAAAGGAAAAATGACTAAAGCTCCGTTTAGTGGACACGGAGAAAGAGTTACGGAACTCTTAGGGCTGATACATAGTGATGTATGCGGTCCTATGTCTACACACGCCAGGAATGGTTCTTCCTACTTCATTACATTCACTGACGATCTCTCAAGATTCGGACATGTGTTCCTGATGAAACACAAGTCTGAAGCTTTTGAGAAATTCAGAGAATATAAGCACGAAGTAGAGAACCAAACGGGCAAAAGTATTAAAATCCTTCGATCTGATCGAGGAGGTGAATACTTGAGCAATGAATTCCCGGTCTTCCTAAAAGAGAATGGGATTCTCTCTCAGCTAACTCCTCCATATACACCACAGCACAACGGTGTATCGGAACGGAGGAACCGCACCCTATTAGATATGGTGCGCTCAATGATGAGTACAGCTGAGTTACCTATTTCCTTCTGGGGATATGCGCTTGAGACAGCCATAGACCTATTGAATAGAGTTCCTACCAAATCTGTGCCTACCACTCCATATGAGATATGGAAAGGGAAGAGACCACATCTTAATTACATTAAGATATGGGGTTGTCCGGCCTATGTCAAAAGACAAAATCCGGACAAACTCGAGGCAAGATCTGTCTTATGTCAGTTTATAGGATATCCCAAAAATTCACAAGGGTATATCTTCTACCATCCCGAGGAACAAAAGGTGTTTGTTTCTCGACATGCCACTTTCTTAGAAAAAGGTTTTCTTATGAAACAGATTAGTGGCATTGAGGTAGAACTGGAAGTGGTTCCAGCGACACAAACTATAACAGAAGACTTGGTAGAACCAGAGTATTCAGTAGTACCCGACGAACCCCAGCCTCTCCGCCGATCTGGTAGGGTTTCTCAACCACCTGAGAGATACTACGGTTTTCTTTTTGATGGTGGAAGCGAGGATTGCATCATGGAGGATGATAACCCAACTAGTTTCGAGCAGGCCATCACAAATGGGGACTCAGTGAAATGGCTGGATGCAATGCGGTCCGAGATGGAATCCATGTACACCAACAAAGTATGGACTTTGGAAGTTGCTCCTGAAGGGGTAAAACCCATTGGGAGCAAGTGGATCTTCAAGAAAAAACTTGGTGTAGATGGGAAAGTGGAGACTTTCAAAGCTAGACTTGTTGCAAAGGGTTTTCGTCAAAGACCAGGTGTGGACTATGACGAAACCTTTTCTCCAGTGGCTAAGCTTAAATCCATCCGGATCATGCTTGCCATCGCTGCATATCATGATTACGAAATCTGGCAAATGGATGTTAAGACCGCTTTTCTAAACGGTGATTTAGAAGAGTGCGTGTACATGACTCAGTCAGAGGGCTTCGTAGATAGTGGGAGCAGCGGGAAGGTGTGTAAGGTGCTTAAATCCATTTATGGATTAAAGCAAGCATCGCGGAGTTGGAACATCTGCTTTGACGTCGTTATCAAAGAGTTTGATTTCGTCAAAAATGTAGATGAACCTTGTATCTACAAGAAGGTGGCAGAGAGTAAGGCTGTCTTCCTCGTATTGTATGTGGACGACAAACTCTTGATAGGAAAAGACATTCCTGTGCTGCAATCGGTCAAGCTCTTCTTATCACAAAGATTCTCAATGAAAGATCTTGGTGATGCCTCCTGCATATTGGGAATTATGATCTATAGAGATAGATCTAAAAGGATATTGGGATTGTCCCAATCCAGCTACATTGACACAATACTAAAGAGGTTTAGTATGGAAGAGTCCAAACGTGGGTTTTTACCCACGATCTCAGGGCTCACTCTTTCCAAAGAGATGTCTCCCAAGACTGATTTGGAGAGAGCTCGCATGCAAGGGATACCCTATGCTTCGACAGTAGGCTCTATCATTTACGCGATGCTATGTACCAGACCCGATGTAGCATACTTGCTAAGTGTAGTGAGTAGGTATCAAGCTGATCCTGGAGAGAGTCACTGGACAGCTGTGAAGAGCATTCTCAAGTACTTACGAAGGACTAAAGAGATGCTCTTGATGTATGGTAACGGAGAACTCCAAGAGGAGTCCTTTACCGATTCGAGCATCCAGAGTGATAAGGACGACTCTAAGTCGCAGTCGGGATTTGTCTTTACCCTCTACGGAGGGGCGGTTAGCTGGAAGAGTTCCAAGCAGGAAACCGTGGCAGACTCGACGATGGAGGCTGAATACATCGCTGCCAACGATACTGCCAAAGAGGCTGTCTGGATCAAGAAGTGCATTACTGAACTTGGAGTGGTTCCATCCATTGAGCATCCAATACCTTTGTATTGCGATAACAATGGAGCGGTGGCTTTGGCTAAGGAACCCAGGTCCCATCAGCGATCCAGGCATATTCTGAGGCGGTATCACCTGATCCGGGAGATAGTTGATCGCCGGGAGATCGAGGTCAGGAGGGTTGACAAGAAGAACAACACAGCGGATCCACTCACGAAGGCCATTCCCCAAATACAGTTTGAGAGACTCCTCGGGATGCTCGGTATGCTACACTACAGCAGCTGGCCCTAGTGCAAGTGGGAGATTGTTAGTTGTATGTATGCCCTAGAGGCCAGTATTGTACAGATGATGTATATTATATTGGATGCTTGGACATATATAGAGAGGACTTTCTTGCTCGATATGATAGTATGCTATCTGGTTGCTCTTTATCTTAACATGTATACTTGTCTCTTTATACTGTCTTATAGCTACATGTTGATAAAGCCCTTAGGATGTGTACTTGACTACCTGGACTGTGATGCAGATCATACTAGTGGGGACAGTGTAGTCCATAAGTACATCCTTTAATGTTCCATGTCGTGGGTGTATCGAGACAGGGCATCGATATACCAGAGTAGACTAGCTTATACGCTTCTCGACCTATGAGATGGGCGATGGATGATCCCATATCCATTAGTGTTTGACATCAGAGATGGTATACGGGTGCTCAATGGAGACTGGGTACACTGTATGGACTCACCGAGAACTCCCAGATGGTATTATACCTCACGTCAAATGGCAGTTCTCTGGTGACACTTGTGCAGGTTAGTCTGTAGACCCGAGATCGTCATAGAGTCTTGCGTGATTCCCACTGTGCTTTGATTTCCACCTTACCACGTCCATGAGGGCGTGCAAAACGGTGGTTTTTGGGTACAGTCCCGAGTCACATGGAGGCAATGAGCGATAGGAGGGGTTTCGTCTCTCCCTGTATTGGGGGTTGATGTTGCGCTGTGCTCAATTGGCCATAACAGGGAAGTCCCTGGACAGGGCTGATTTAGAGATTTACTGGTAAGTGTTACCAGTAGTTTCTCGACCCGTTATGAGCCTCACATCGGCATGACTTATCGGTTATTGGAGTCTGACGTTTACCACCCATATACTTGATATGCGAAATATCAGACGAGGAGACCGGACTGTACGGGAAGTGTTACCGACAGGCTTTTACAGGAGTTGGAGCGGGCTTGCTTGTTGATCTTCTGATCGCTGAATACCCGGGTAGCCGTTACGTCCAGCTAGTACCGCTGACGGCTTGTGGGTGCGTGATGTGATCATCACCTACTGTCGGCGTATTGACGAGTCTTTAGAGTCCTACACAGAGGTTTTACTGGCTCAGGCAAAATGAAATAGGAGCACGTATGTGATATGTGCGAGACCGAGAATAAATGCCTGTATGTGATACCGTATTCTATTCTCGTGACTTTTTGTATCGGTCGGTTATATATGATATGACCGGGTTATCGAATCAAGTGTTGGTTCGATAAGTCGATACAATAGATGTTAGTCGGTTATATGTGATATGACCGGATTATTAAGTCAAGTATTGATTTAATAATTTATTGTATAATAGTATATTTGATATACTAGTTTACATTAACTAACACTAGTTCACTTAGGGTTTTTTCTCACATGTACACTACTTTAACATATATATGATATATGTTAAAATGTGTTATCGTTTTGTATCATGGTTGATGATACAACATTCATGTGTGTATGAGACATACACCATCCTATTTTTTATGATTGGGTTTAATGTTTAAAAGTAATTACAAAATTAGTGGAAAATTAGAAAATGCATGAAGCTTGTGGAAGCTTGTGGATGCATTGACTAAAGTCTACTAGGTTTGTTTTTACTTTGGACTTTAACCTAACCATCACACACTTAGCTATGGTTATGGCTCTACAAAAGTTAGTAAATGATACTCACTCACCTTGGTTAGCTCACTCACTTGATCATTATCCTCATCTCTTTCTTTTCTTCTTCTTCTTCATTTGTGAAAAAGAAAAAGCTTGCTAGGGTTTGATCTAAAGTGAGAAAGATTGTGAGAAATAAAATTCTAAAGAGAACCCACTTCCTATTTCTCCATCCTCTACTAGACTAGCACTTTAGTTTAGGGTGTTTACTTCACTAATTCTCTAGTTAGTGAAGTAGGAGCTTGAGTCGGAATTCCCTCGACGTAGATCATCTTCGGCCTCGGAGACTTCAAGCAAGGTCGCATCCTTCGCGTCGTGAAGCCATGCAAGAGACCGGGAGAACCTTTATCGCAGCGAAGGGACTTCAACAAGGAGCAAATGAAGTGAAGGACTGATCTACAAAGGTTGTATTTCGTATTCCCTTTAGAGTAAAGTTGTTTACTTGCTATCTGATTCGCCTAATTTCAAGTATACGATCTTGCTTAGGGTTGTTCGGCATATAAAAATTTAATTTTGGCATGGTCGATGCCTTGTTAGTGTGCCTAGTAACCCTACACGCACATATCACTTATGTGCTCCTACTCCGTTTTGCCCGAGCCAAGAAACCTCCGTGTAGAACTCTAAAGAATCGTCAATACGCCGGCAGTAGGTGATGATCATATAAAACACCCACAAGCTGCAAGCGGTCAGCTAAACGTAACCGCCACCCAGGTATTGAGCGATTAGAAGATCAACAACCAAGCTTATACATTCTCCTGCGAATCCAATCAGTAACACTCCCATACAGTCCGGTCTCTTCGTCTGATATGTCGCATATCTCGCCTAGGGGTGGTAAACATCAGACCCCAGTAGCTTGATAAGTCATGTCGATATGAGGTCTATAACAAGTCGAGAAACTATTGATAACACTTACCAGTAAATCTCAGCAATCCTGGCCAGGGATTTCCAGTTATAGCAAATCGAACACAGCACAACATCAACTCCCTATACCGGGAGAGACGAATCCCTTCCTATCGCTCATTGCCTCCATGTGATTCGGGACTGTACCAAAAAGCCACCTTTTTGCATGCCCACTTGGACGTGGTATGATGGAAATCAAAGAATAGTGGGAATCACACAAGACTCTATGACGATCTCGGGTCAACAGACTACTCTGTACCAGTGTCACCAGAGAACTGCCATCTGACGTGAGGTATAATGCCATCTGGGAGTTCTCGGCGAGTCCGTCCAGTGTACCCAGTCTCTACTGAGCACTCGTACACTATCCTTGATGTCAAACACCGATGGATATGGGATCATCCATCGCCCATCATATGGGTCAAGATGCGTATACGCTAGTCTACTCTGGTGTATCGATGCCCTGTCTCGATACACCCTCGACTAGGAACAGTTATAGGATATACTCATCGACTACCGTGGCACCACTAGTATGATTTCATCATAGTCCCAGTAGTCGAGTACATATCCTAAGGGCTTTATCAACATGTAACATAGAGACAATCAGAGTACATGTTAAGATAAAGAGCAACCAGACAGCATACTATCATGTCGAGCAAGAAAGTCCTCCCTATATATGTCCAAGCACCCACTACAATATATATCGTATGTACAGTAATGGTCTCTAGGGCATACACATAACTAACAATAGAAAGAAACATTAGGGCGGATCCACTCGCTGAGGCTATTCCTCGAATGCAATAGTTTCGCAAACGGGCTTTGTGAAACTGATTAGTAGATGAGTTGGGTGTTCGGTATCACACGGGCTGTGAGTATGCGACATCGCAATAATTGGCCTTGAGTGCAAGTGGGAGATTGTTGGATATAGTGCCCTCAGAGTCAATTATTGGATCACAGGTACGTGATCGCAATGATTGAGGGAGGACCTATACCGGTAGGACAGTCTTACTCAAGATGATAGTATGCTATTTGGTTTATCTTTATCATCGTGTACATCTTTAGGTGACATTACAGATAACTATTACACATTGATAAAGCTCTTAGGATTCTTGCTTGACTACCAGCAATATGATGGCGATCATATACGTGAGAGTTGGGTAGTCTATAAGCACATCCTTAAAGTGGTCCCTAGTCGTGGGAGTTTCGAGACTGGGCATCGATACTCCATTAGTAGACTAGTGTATGTTGGATATATGTATGCCCTAGAGGCCATTATATGATAGTAGATGTATTCATACATGTATATATATATATATTCATTGTACATTCTTGCTCGACATGATAGTATGCTATCTGGTTCTTCTTTATCTGACATGTTGTTTTGATCATGCTTTTATTCATTCACACCTGTTGATAAAGCCCTGAGGATATTGGCTTGACTACTGTGATTATGATAGAGATCATACTAGTGGGACATCTGTAGTTTATATGCATATCCTGGAATGTCCCTAGTCGTAGGTGTATCGAGACGGGGCATCGATATACCAGAGTAGACTAGCGTATATGATACTAGACCCATATGATGGGCGATGGATGTTCCCACATTCATCGATGTTTGACATCGAGATCGTATACGGGTGCTCAGTGATGACTGGGTACACTGGACGGACTCATCGAGAACTCCTATATGGAATTATATCTATCGTCGGATAGCAGTTCTCAGGTGACACTGGTGCAGGTTAGTCTGTAAATCCGAGATCGTCATAGAGTCTTGTGTGTTCTCCCACTGTACTTTGATTACCACCCTACCATGGCTCTACTTAGTCGTGCAAACAAGTGGCCATTGGGTACAGTCCCGAGACACACGAAGGCGATGAGCGATAGGAGGGGTTTCGTCTCACCCGGTATTGGGAGTTGATGCTGTGCTGTGCTCGATTGGCTATATCAGTAAGTCCCTGGCCAGGGCTGTTGAGATTTACTGATAAGTGTTATCAGTAGTTTCTCGATCTGTTATAGACCATTCATCGGCACGACTTATTGAGTTATTGGGGTCGACGTTACCATCCCTAGACTTGATATGCAGCATATCTGACGAAGAGACCGGACTGTACGGTAGTGTTGCCGGTTGGCTCGACGGGAGTTGTAGCAGGTTCGCTTGTTTTCTTTTGATCGCTCAATACCCGGGTGGCCGTTACGTTTAGCTGACCGCTTGCGGCTTGGGGGTGCTTGATATGATCATCACCCACTGCCGGCGTATTGACGAGTCTTAGAGTCCCACAATGGAGTTACCTAGTCCAGGAGAAAAGTTGTGGTGCGCATATGCGATATGCGCGTGGACCCGGTTAAAATGCGCGTATGAGATACCGTATATTAATCGGGCGGCTTGCTTTTGGTCGGGTCGTATGTGATATGACCGGGTTGCTAAATCAAGTGTTGATTTATCATTTGACCATTAGTTTCTCACTAGAAATCCTTTCTTGTCTTTTTGGGTGTATGCATGCATGTATGCATTCATTCTTGTTCATGCACATATGGATGTGCATGCACACATACATGCATACATCATTCTATCATGGTTGTATATATAGTAGATGATGGCAATATAAGACTCACACTTTATGTAAAATTATATATGGATATTTATTTGTATTTGTGTTAAAAACAAAAGAAAAAAAAAGATTAATCCATGGTTATCTTCCACACTCTTCTTGGAACTAACCTTTGTTCACCCACTTTTTAACCATGAGTTAATCTTCCTTTTGTCTTTTAACTCAGGTGCAATAATATCTTTATTTTGTAACCATGGATTGAGATGAAGAGTAGAAAATATATATACTTATCTTTTCTATTATTCATATTAACTTTATCATTATCTTGAGTTTTCTAGAGCCATCATCTTCTTCCTCCTTTCTCTTTTGCTCTCTAGATTTCTCAAGTGAGAAAAATACTTACCAAGTTAGGATTTTGAAGTGAGAAAACCAACCACAACACCATTCTACACTAGTCTTGCCCTCTAGTGAAGAGTGTTAGCTTCCATTTCTCCTTTTGATCTTGTGAAGTTTCAAGCTTGGACAAAGAGAACTCCGGGTGGATCATCGTGGACCCAGAAGGATCTCAAGTGGACCTTTTCCAACCCTCAAGTAGCCAAGGAGTCTAGCGTAGGGAGCTACAAAGATTGTACTCTCAAAACCCTAGCTTTTTCTACTTGTGTTGATGTATATGTAATGAAACCCAAAATTTCTAGTGATGATTCATTGTATGTTCACTTAGCACCTTAAAAATTTGATTTTGACACATGTGATGCTTCCAAACCCTTCATGAGGTGCTAGGTAAACCTAACAATGGTATCAGAGCCAAGCTAGAGCTTTAGGCGTCGCTTTGGCGAAGTTAAAACTCCGATCGAACCAAAATACGTATTTTTGAACACTCTCTGGACATTTTTTCAAAACTGTGTTTTTCCAGTATTAAAAATCCTTAAAAAATTCAGCAGGGAAATCTAAGCACCACTGTAAAAAATGAAGCCATGAACAGTAAATCCCACCGCGGAATCGCGGCCAGAGCTTTCTTGGGCCGCGGCTCCGCGGCCGTACACATGAGATAATGCTTCAGTTTTGTACAGTAATGTTTAGAACTGCTTGTATATATTTTTGGGTATTTTTAATCTGAATCTAGTGTTGAATGTTCTGGGGATTGTTTTGGATTCGGTGATTCGATCGGAATTTCAATTTCGTGTCATTTTCGGATAATTTAGAAAGTATTAAAATGTTCGAACGAGTATCATTAACTCACTTTTTCACGGGGTATAAATCTTTCGGAAATACGTGCAAGTTAAGTGGTGGACCCTCTAGAAGAACACAAACCTTAACTCGATTATGTGACCGTCTGAACTGCCTCTGAACCTTAGGGTTTGAGGCAGTACGGTGTGCCACATGTGAAGCGTTGGCTTGACCCTTCTACGGCTGGACCGCTGCTACTGTGACACATTCCGAGATTTTTGAACTCCGCTCAAGTGTTGAGCTTTAGGAAATTTTAGGTATTTGATCATTCGATCGAAAACTTTAATACTGTTTATTTATCTGAAATGTGATACAATATGTGGAATTCATATAGTTAGGCATGAAATGCGAAGTATGTGATATTTCGGATTTACGATGTCTAAAGAAAATGTGGATTCCAAATATTGTAGTTTTACACTTTCTTTTCTGTGACCGTAAGTGTAGTATGTCGCTTATCGCCGGTTTCGTTGCTATACATCAACGACAATCGGGGTACGCATACTTACTTACGTTGATGATATATGATATTATGTGTTGCTGAGATATGATGTGCAGGATTGTCATGAATGAATAGCCGGGTTTTTTTTATGTGAGATGAGAGTTTTATTTTTCATTCATGTAAAATTCAAATGTAATGTAATATTCTTTTATTTGGGGCACTTCCGGATTGAGGTTGATGTCACCAGTGTTGTATATTATTTACTTTTCCGCATTAGGATGGATCCAAGGAGGGGAGCACAAGTGACCGGGTTTTGGGGTTCAGTAGGAGGCCATTTCGAGGAGTCGAGACCGGGTCTACTAAACTCCAGAATTGGTAGGGTCGCTTGCCGCTCTCGTAGGGGTCCAGGTTGTGGGCTTGGTTATTCATCGCGACTGTGGAATCCGTTTTTTCTATTGTTGGCTAAATACTAAATACAGACGTCCTAGTATATCCTGTATTATATTTGTGAGTTTCTGCTGCATGTGTTCTGTGATGTGATATCTGAGATGAATGATATATTATATATATGATATATGGTAGACGTTGCTTTTGTTTTACACCCGCGCTAGTCCCGTCCCGGTATGCCGTTAGTTAAGTAACCTAACGGTGCATAACGGAACATTGCGGAGAATGCGGATGGCATAAGCGTACGTGGTATTTTCGTTTCTTTTCTGTGATTTGCTTAAGGACTTAAATGATGGGACTACTTTAATATGATTAATGTAAAGGAAATAAACCTAAAAAGATGTTGTAGAATCGGATTTGAAAACCACTCGGCTCTTTATGAAAAAGCTACTTTTCAAAACTGCGGAGCTTAAGCCACTCCTTTTGAAAACCTTTTGATTCTACAACGATATCAAGTTCAAAGCGCTAAAGATTTTCTTAAAAATCATCCGTAACCCTCCGTCATTTTAGGAAGTAGAGTACTTAGTATTCGTGCTACGTTTGTTGACTATAGTTAAGACGTAGTGTACGGTAGCTAAGTGATGCATTCCTACCCTGCATATGATGCAGATTAATTAGGACATTCATGCGACTTTGTTGACCATAGTTAAGGGTCATATGAGTGGGTCTAATTAATCAAGAAATGACGGTTAGAACTTGACTAGTACTTATGATTTGTTGACCTTAGTTAAGGTCATAGGTACTAGGGGTAAAAACCACATCGGGAATTTCAATAGTTGAAATTTGCAATAAGATTGCATACCTTCCATATGATGGTTGGATCCCGATCCCACTGTGGGCAATAGTTGCTCCCAGGAGAGTTTTGCAGTTTACAGTTAGCTAACTCATTAGGTGTCTAGAAAGGTGTTAACGGGGTTACGCCTCTGGGAAAACGAGGTTTACTTTAATTAAGTCCGTGCGAAAGCACTCGGAACCTCCCTCAAGTACCGACACTGGCCTGGCTGAACGGTTAGCGAAGTTGTAGACTGTAATTAATCCTGGCTAGTTTTCTTTTTAAGGTTTGAAAGAAAAACTTGATTTAAGCAGTGGGAAACATCGATTAGACAAGATAATAACCAATCTGATCTTTGCAAGAGCTTTCGCTGAGTGTATTTTTTTCTCTCTCTTAATGGCAGATACCCATGACAGGACTCAAGCTTCTACTAGATAAAAATAAACTGAATGAGACCAATTATAAAGACTAGCTGAGGAATCTGAAAATAGCCTTGACTTATGATAAAGTATCATATGTCCTCACGGTTCCAGCCTCGCCCGTCCCAGGTCAAAAATCCTCAGTTGCGGATATTGAAGTCCGCAAGACATGGGACGCTGACTGCGCCACGGCCAAATGCCTCGCGCTTGCATCGATAGATAACACACATCAAAAGAAGCACGAGAATATAGACGTTCACGCCATATTCCTCCATACAAAGGAGTTGTATGGAGAGCAATCCCGCGTATTACGATACGAAGCATCAAGGAAATTGTTTCAGATGCGAATGGCCCCTGGCACACCTGTAGGAGACCATGTTCTGAAGATGATAGCTCTCATAGAAGAGCTTGAGGACCTTGGATGGACGATGGACAATGAACAATATACAGATATTATTCTGCAGTCCCTCCTCTCGACCTTTGCTCAATTCATAGTTAACTTCAACATGCACAACATGGAGAAGGAACTACCTGAACTCCTTAATATGTTAAGGAGTGCAGAGAGCACACTGAAATCAGTGAAAAATCTCGTTATGACTGTTGGACAATCTTCCTCTTCTCGCCCAAAGGCTAAGGCCAAGGGAAAGAAAAAGAAGAAGCCCACCAATCCTAAGGGTGGAGTTAAAAAGGTTAAGGGGAAGGAAAAGTCCAAAGCTGGAGAATCAGGGAAAGGGGAATGTTTTCATTGCCATAAAACAGGACATTGGAAGTGCAACTGTACGGAGCACTTAAATCTCAAGAAGAAGCATGGGGATGCTTCCGCTTCAGGTGTGTTTGTGACAGAAAACTGTTTTTCAATAAACTCTTCTTCCTGGGTATTAGATACCGGTTCAGGTTCTCACATTTGCAATTCTATGCAGGGGCTGAGAAATAGCAAGGTTTTGAAGACAGGTGACCATACTCTCCGCGTTGGAAATGGTTCCAATGTACATACAGTCGCAGTGGGAGAGTATCACTTAGGGTTGCCATCTGGGTGTATATTGGTTTTGAACCCATGATATTTTGTACCAAGTATGCTTTGTAATATAATATCTGTTTTTTTGTTAGACAGTGAAGGATATAATTTTGTATTGCAGAACAATGTTATGAACATTCACCTGAATCAAATGTTGGTTGGGTATGGTACGCTAAATAACGGGATATACGTCCTAAATCAACACACAGTTTTCAGCACACAACACACTAATAAAAGAAAACTTTCAGAAATAAATGAAGCTTTTCTTTGGCACTGTAGACTTTGTCATATTAACGAAACAAGACTAAACAAGTTACACAAAGATGGATATTTAAACTCTTTTGAATATAAATCTTATGCGACTTGCCAATCTTGTATCAAGGGTAAAATGACCAAAACTCCGTTTACCGGACACGGAGAAAGAGCTACTGAGCTCCTAGGCCTCATACATAGTGATGTATGTGGGCCAATGTTTACACAGGCTAAAGGCGGTTTTTCATACTTCATTACTTTCACTGATGATTTCTCAAGATTCAGTCATGTATTTTTATTAAAGCACAAATCCGAAGCTTTCGAGAAATTCACTGAATATAAACAAGAAGTAGAAAAACAAACCGGCTTGAGTATCAA
This sequence comes from Agapanthus africanus, assembly GCA_030015575.1. Taxonomy (NCBI): domain Eukaryota; kingdom Viridiplantae; phylum Streptophyta; class Magnoliopsida; order Asparagales; family Amaryllidaceae; genus Agapanthus; species Agapanthus africanus. The sequence goes on along the minus strand of CM057347.1, from coordinate 307,964,177 downwards.
AATGCTTCGATCAGATCGAGGTGGGGAGTACCTCAGTACAGAGTTTGCAAACTTCCTAAAATAGAATGCGATTCTCTCTCAGCTCCCTCCTCCTTACACACCACAGCACAACGGTGTGTCAGAACGACGGAATAGGACCCTATTAGATATGGTCCGATCCATGATGAGAGATGCTGAGTTACCTGTCTCATTTTAGGGGCATGCATTGGAGACTGCAGCGTTTCTACTGAACAGGGTCCCAACCAAAACCGTGTCTACCACGCCATATGAGATATGGCATGGGAGGAGACCATCTCTTAAGAGAATTAAGATTTGGGGTTGCCCGGCCTATGTTAAAAAGCAGAATCCGGACAAACTCGAGACACGGTCGGTCATGTGTAACATTGTAGGATATCCAAAGAATTCTTATGGATATCTATTCTACCACAAGGAGGAACAAAAAGTATTTGTTTCTTAGTATGCCACATTCTTAGAAAAAGAGTTTTTCACAGATAAAGATGATGGCAATGTGGTGGATCTAGATGAGGTTCTAGAGACACAAACTACAAATGACGACTTGGTTGAACCGGCTGTTGCAATAGAAACTGAGGAACCTCGGCCACTCCGTAGGTCTGGTAGGACTTTTCGCCTACCGGAGAGGTACTACGGTTTCCTCATTGATGGTAACGGAGAAGACTGCATCATGGATGATGATGATCCTACCAGCTTTCAGCAAGCTATCACGAGTCGAGACTCTGTGAAGTGGCTGGATGCCATGAGATCCGAAATGGAGTCTATGTACACAAACAAAGTATGGACTTTGGACGTTGTACCCCCTGGGGTAAAACCTGTGGAGTGCAAATGGATCTTTAAAAGAAAGATTGGTGTAGATGGGCAGGTGGAAACCTACAAGGCAAGACTTGTGGCGAAGGGTTTTCATCAAAGACCAGGTTTGGACTATGACGAGGCTTTTTCTCCCGTAGCCATGCTTAAATCCATTCGGATCCTACTTGCTATTGCTGCTCACTACGACTATGAAATCTGGCAGAAGGACGTTAAAACGACATTTCTAAATGGTAATTTGGAAGAATGCGTTTATATGGATCAGCCGGAGGGCTTCATTGACAGTGGGAGCAGCGGGAAAGCATGTAGATTGCTTAAATCCATATATGGGTTAAAGCAGGCATCACGGAATTGGAACATTTGTTTCGATGATGTTATCAAAGAGTTTGATTTCATCAAAAATCCAGATGAACCTTGTGTTTATAAGAAGGCTGTAGGGAGAGCTGTCACATTCCTCGTATTGTACGTGGATGACATTCTTCTGATAGGAAATGATATTCCTATGCTACAGTTGGTCAAATCTTTCTTATCACTAAGGTTCTCCATGAAGGACCTGGGTGATACCACATACATTCTGGGCATAAGGATCTATAGGGATAGATCCAAGAGATTATTGGGATTGTCCCAAACCAGGTACATCAACATCATCCTAAAAAGGTTTAGTATGGAAGACTCCAAGCGGGGTGCCTTACCCGCTTGCCATGGAGTCACTCTCTCCAAGGACTCTTGCCCAAAGACCGATGAAGAGAGAGCTCGCATGAGCATTATACCCTATGCTTCGGCAGTAGGATCTATAATGTATGCGATGTTATGTACACGCCCAGATGTAGCTTATGCACTTAGTGTTGTAAGCAGGTATCAATCCAACCCAGGGGAGAATCACTGGATAGCTGTGAAGAACATTCTTAAGTACTTACGAAGGACTAAAGAATTTTTCTTGGTGTATGGTAATGGAGATCTCCAAATGGAGGCCTTTACCGATTCGAGCTTCCAGAGTGATAAGGACGACAACAAATCTATCTCTGGGTTTGTATTTACCCTCAATGGAGGGGCGGTAAGTTAGGAAAATTCCAAACAGCATACCGTTGCAGACTCTACGATGGAAGCTAAGTACATTGCTGCAAATGATGCCGCCAAGGAAGTCGTCTGGATGAGGAAGTTCGTCTCGGAGCTAGGAGTAGTTCCAACCATTATTGATCCAATACCATTGTATTGTGATAATAATGGGGCTATGGCATTAGCCAAGGAGCCTAGGTCCTATCAGCGGTCCAGACATCTTGAGGCGCTTTCATTTGATCCGGGAGATTGTAGATCACCGCGATATCGAGATTAGGAGAGTAGACACAAAGAATAACGCCGCGGATCCACTCACCAAGGCCCTCCCTCAGCCGCAGCATGAGCGACTTTTTGAGATGTTGGGTATGAGATACGCCAATAACTAGCCTTAGTGCAAGTTGGAGATTGTTGGATATATGTATGCCCTAGAGGCCATTATATGATAGTGGATGTATTCATAAATGTATATATATATATATTCAGTGTACATTCTTGCTCGACATGATAGTATGCTATCTGGTTCTTCTTTATCTGACATGTTGTTTTGATCATGCTTTTATTCATTCACACATGTTGATAAAGCCCTGAGGATATTGGCTTGACTACTGTGATTATGATAGAGATCATACTAGTGGGACATATGTAGTTTATATGCATATCCTGGAATGTCCCTAGTCGTAGGTGTATCGAGACGGGGCATCGATATACCAGAGTAGACTAGCGTATATGATACTAGACCTATATGATGGGCGATGGTTGTTCCCACATTCATCGATGTTTAACATCGAGATCGTATACGGGTGCTCAGTGATGACTGGGTACACTGGACGGACTCACCGAGAACTCCTATATAGAATTATATCTATTGTCGGATAGCAGTTCTCAAGTGACACTGGTGCAGGTTAGTCTGTAGACCCGAGATCGTCATAGAGTCTTGTGTGTTCTTCCACTGTACTTTGATTACCACCCTACCACGGCTCTACTGAGTCGTGCAAACAGGTGGCCGTTGGGTACAGTCCCGAGACACACGAAGGCGTTGAGCGATAGGAGGGGTTTCGTCTCACCCGGTATTGGGAGTTGATGCTGTGCTGTGCTCGATTGGCTATATCAGTAAGTCCCTGGCCAGGGCTGTTGAGATTTACTGATAAGTGTTATCAGTAGTTTCTCGATCTGTTATAGACCATTCATCGGCACGACTTATTGAGTTATTGGGGTCGACGTTACCATCCCTAGACTTGATATGCAGCATATCTGACGATGAGACCGGACTGTACGGTAGTGTTGCCGGTTGGCTCGACGGGAGTTATAGCAGGTTCGCTTGTTTTCTTCTGATCGCTCAATACCCGGGTGGCCGTTACGTTTAGCTGACCGCTTGCGGCTTGGGGGTGCTTGATATGATCATCACCCACTGCCGGCGTATTGACGAGTCTTAGAGTCTCACAATGGAGTTACCTAGTCCAGGCGAAAAGTTGTGGTGCGCATATGCGATATGCGCGTGGACCCGGTTAAAATGCACGAATGACATACCGTATATTAATCGGGCGGCTTGCTTTTGGTCGGGTCGTACGTGATATGACCGGGTTGATAAATCAAGTGTTAATTTATCATTTGACCATTAGTTTCTCACTAGAAATCCTTTCTTGTCTTTTTGGGTGTATGCATGCATGTATGCATTCATTCTTGTTCATCCACATATGGATGTGCAAGCACACATACATGCATACATCATTCTATCATGGTTGTATATATAGTAGATGATGGCAATATAAGACTCACACCTTATGTAAAATTATATATGGATATTTATTTGTATTTGTGTTAAAAACAAAAGAAAAGAAAAGGATTAATTCATGGTTATCTTCCACACTCATCTTGGAACTAACCTTTGTTCACCCACTTTTTAACCATGAGTTAATCTTCCTTTTTTCTTTTAACTCAAGTGCAATAATATCTATATTTTGTAACCATGGTTTGAGATGAAGAGTAGAAAATATATATACTTATCTTTTCTATTATTCATATTAACTTTAGCATTATCTTGAGTTTTCTAGAGCCATCATCTTCTTCCTCCTTTCTCTTTTGCTCTCTAGATTTCTCAAGTGAGCAAAATACTTACCAAGTTAGGATTTTGAAGTGAGAAAACCAACCACAACACCATTCTACACTAGTCTTGCCCTCTAGTGAAGAGTGTTAGCTTCCATTTCTCCTTTTGATCTTATGAAGTTTCAAGCTTGGACAAAGAAGACTCCGGGTGGATCATCGTGGACCCAGAAGGATCTCAAGCGGACCTTTTCCAATCATCAAGTAGCCAAGGAGTCTAGCGTAGGGAGCTACAAAGGTTGTACTCTCAAAGCCCTAGCTTTTTCTACTTGTGTTGATGTATATGTAATGAAACCCAAAATTTCTAGTGATGATTCTTTGTATGTTCACTTAGCACCTTAAAATTTTGATTTTGACACATGTGATGCTTCCAAACCCTTTATGAGGTGCTAGGTAAACCTAACAGTGTATACAGTCGAGACCCCGACGAAGGGCGGTTGCTAGTCTCACAAGCCATTGGTGTCAGTTGGATCACCTAAGATGTATACAGGTGCTCATTGGGGTATGAGTACACCGGACAGGACTCGCCGGGAACATGCTAGTTGGTATTATACCTGACGTCAGATAGCAGTTCCCTGGTGACATGTGTATAGGTAAGTTCATCGACCTGAGATCGTCATTTGTCTCGTGTGAGTTCCCACTGTGCTTTGATTACTACCCTACCACGGTTCAAAGGAGTGGTGCAAACAGGTTTTGGTTGGGTACAGTCCCGAGCCATATGGAGGCAGTGAGCGGATCGGCAGGGGTTTCGTCTCTCCCGGTATTGGGGGTGAGATCGCGCTGTGTCTCGGAGAGCCATTACACGAAGTCCTTGGCTAAGGTAGGAGATTTACTGGTAGGTATTCCAGTAGTATCTCAGGGTGTTCTGGGCTACACTCCGACACGACTTGTACCGCTTTTGGGGGTCTGACTTTTACCAACCCCCTAGGCCCGACATGCGATGCTCATAGACGAACGGACCAGACTGTACGGATATTGTCACTGACAGGCCCAGTAAGGTGTCAGGATGAGTTCGCTCATCGACCTCCATTTTGGTCAATACCTGGTAGCCCGTTAGGTACGGCTAGTACCTCTGACGTGCTAGTGGTTAAATCCACAACCAAAATATTGACGAGCCTTTAGAGTCCCCCACAGACAGTTTCTCAAGTTTCGGGCGAAACGTTGTAGAGGTCGTATGATATATGGCAGGGTTCGATCATATACGTGCAGTAGTGCACGGATCATGATCGGGCGGATCATACTAGTGGGCTTTGGTTTAAGCCGGATCCTAGTATTAGATTTGTTGGATTATTTTAGTCTCATCGCATTCGCATTCGCATTCGGTCGGAATGCGGATGCAGATATGTATATATAGGTGAGGGGTATCCTTGTGATCCGTCAAGAGTTTACTTTAGATGTTGTCGTATCTTTTTGTTGTTGTAAACATTTGAGTTAATGTTTACAAATGGAAATAATGAGCTAAAAGTCATGATTATGAGCATTAATTGTGACACATGCACAAGTGATGACTCATGGTCTCTTTCTTTGTGCATGTGTCATATTATTGATTGATTTTTTAGTTGATATGATAAGAGGAGAGAGGAAGGGCAGCCATATGAGTTTTTTTCCCCCTTGTATTATTTCATCTTACTCTCATTTTCATCATACAACATAAGAAAGAAAAGGCTCCTCTTCTTCTTCTTCCTCTAACTCACCATTTCCATTAATGGCTTCATCTTCAACCTCCATCCATACACTCTCATGCGTTGAGAATCAATGGATGCAAGAGATAATGTGATCACACACATTCTCTACATCACCTTGGACACGTCGGCTAGCAAACTTCGTGTCCGAGTTGCTTCGGACGAAGCGGGAGCCCGTAAAAGGATTCGAAGATGTGGTGCCTTTTCCGACGAGGAGACCGAAGATCGGAGATGCCGCGAGTAGCTTGGGTTGGTGGCCAAAGACCGAAGGACACGGATCGATCGGTATAGCTTTTCTAACCCTTCTCTAGTTAGCTAGTTGTAGGTTAATGGTTCGATCAGGGATTAAAATCTGCGATAGCGCCAGTTTCAAGTTTTGAAAAGTTTTCGTTTCCGCATTTTGGCATCGGACAGACGGCCGGGGCGCTACCGTAGACTTACAAATTTGAACCCACCCGTACATACCCTTGACAATGGCCAACATAGTAATACGACTGTCCCAAACTAACGCATCTATCTATGATACATATGAATACCCAGCAGCTACCAATCGCTATGCCTTGGCGAAGGTCAAAATACATAGCTTGAATACTACTGAATTTTCATATGAAATGACGGAGGGCTACAGATGGTTTTGGAGAAACCGTGAACGCAGTGAACTTGATATAGTCGAAGGAACCATGATAGCTTTTTAAAAGGAGTGGTTTAAGCTCCGCATTTAAAATTGCTTTTTGAAGAAAATCGAACGGTTTTGAAATTTTTCCAACGATTAAGCTTTGGTTTGTTTTATCTTGAATTAATCTTTGTTAATGCGGTCCCATCATTTACAACCTATCATTGCAGTAAAAGAAACAAAAATACAACGCACGCTTATGCCATCCGCATTCACCACTGGGCCTTGTCTAACACCGTTAGGTTACTTAACTAACGTCAGAGCGGGGGCTGGAGTAGCGCGGGTGCAAAACATAAGCAACATCTACTATATATATATATATATGCATTCTTCTCACGCAATAATAGGCATTCGAGATCACAGATGAATATATTGGATATACTAGGAATTCCGCGTTTCGTTTAAGCCTGTAATGAAAGACGGATTCCAAGGTCGTGATGAATAGCCAAACCCTACCCCAGACCCCTACGGGTGCGGCAAACTACCCGCCAAATTCCCGACGTGAAGGAGCCTCCTTAAGTAAAATGAGTAGGCCACTCGGCACTTCAAAGAACCCTGTAGTTTGTGGTCCCCAGCTTGGGTCTATCCTAGGAGCAGAATCATTAAAAAGAAATAATGTACAACGGTGGCTACAAGCTTAACCCGGATGTGCCCCGCAAAATAATATTACATTAATATTATAAATTACATAGAATGAAAGAAAAGAAAACACTCTTCTCACATCCCCGGCTATTCATCCACGACGATCCAATAAAATTCATATACATAAACCAAACATCACAGATATCTGCAACCCCAAACTAACCGACATATAGCAATTAGCTAAAGTTTATAGACACATATATCAAATACAGAATAACTTGATTAGCTAATGTACTTAGAATTTTGATCGATAACCAAATTTGAATCTACCCCAAGTACAACACAGTACACAAATGATCCTGGGCATAAACAAAATATCCTACAAATCACAACACCATAGTCTAGACACACTGAAGAAAACCGAGTCGTCTCGGCATCGACTCGGCCACGGAACCGCGGCGAAACGCATGGTTTCGCCGCGCTTCCGCGGCGGACTCAACGAGTTACGAACTCGTTTTTCTTGAGTGTTCTCAAAAAATCCTGCACATATTTTTAAGGACCATGAAAAGATTTTTGGACCAGATTTTAAAATCGACAGAAAGTGAAAATTTTTGTCTGGATTTCGGGATTTTTTCGCGATCGAATTTCTAAAGACTTTGCTAACTATCTAGTTAAGGTTTTGTAGGCTCTGATACCACTGTAAGTCGATGTCGCACACCCCGCGGTTCACGGGGAGGCGGAATTTACAAAAAACGATGATTTTGACTATACAACACCGGCTATATGTTCAGGATCTTTACTAAAGCCTTAACTAGCTAATCTATCTAAGATATTTAACTACTCGGTGAGATAGTTATACCTCCAAGATCGAGTCCTTCGGGTCTTCTAGTGCTCCTCTACAAGGCTCCTCGGTGATCGGATCGAGTTTGCTCCATCGGCCTTCTCTTGTCAAAGATGATCCACAACGAGAGAATGTGCTCCAAGCTTCAACCTCTAAATGAGATAACTTAGGTAGATGGTTTGCTAAACCAACTAGCCTAGGAGATGTAGAGAATACTAATGGATTGTTTGTCTCACTAAACTCTTGGTTCACAACACATGTGAAGGTTAAGGTTTAGTTAGAGGAAGAAGGAGATAGAGGAAACCTAGAGAGCTCAAGAGAGGAGAGCAACTCAAGAAAATGAGCTCAAGAAAAATAATGAACCATAAAAAGAAACAAAAGTGTGGAGAATGGCTATTATCAACTCTCACTTATTGAGCCATGGAATAAAATGCAATACAATATGTGTGCCATGCCTCAATAGTGATCCCAAACCAATATAATAATACATAAGCCATTCTTCACACCATGCCTCACAAAGTCTCCTCCATTTCCACCTTATTAATCCATTTGGAACTAAATAATGAGGTGGCACCTTCTCGAAGCATGCCTTGACAAATTACAAGAATGCCCCTCTCACCGTATATACATACCCGTATCCGTATTCCGAAAAATACGGATACACTAGGACGATAACAATCCAATAATACAATAATAGGATCCGGCTAAAACCAAAGCCCACTAGTATCGTCCGCCCGATCGGCATTCATTTTCAAGTACACGTACGTGATCGAAGCCCAGTCGTAAAACCATACGACGTCTACATCAATTGCATGAAGCAGGGAAACCCTCTGTGTGGAACTCTAAAGACTCGACAGTATGCTGGCAGTGGGTTTAACCACAAGCCGTCAGTGGTATTAGCTGTACGTAACGGCTACCCAGGTAACTGTCGATAAGAAGATCGATTAGCAAACTCACCCGGACTCTTATTGAGCCTATCGGTGACAATCTCCGTACAGTCCGGTCTGTTCGTCTGAGATACTCGCATATCCTCCTAGGGGGATGGTAAACGTCAGACCCCTAACAACGTGATAAGTCATGCCGGAGAAGCACCCAATACACCATGAGAAACTACTGGAGTACCTTCCCAGTATTTCTCGACTGCCCTGGCCAGGGACTTTGTGTAATGGCTTTCCGAACACTGCGCGATATGAACCCCCAATACCAGGAGAGACGAATCCTATCTGATTGCTACTGTCTCCAAGTGCTTCAGGACTACACCCAACTACTACCTGTTTGCCAGACTCCTTTGAGCCGTGGTAGGGTAGTAATCAAAGTGGAGTGGGAACACACTCGAGACGAAGTAACGATGGCAAGTCAATAAACTAAGCTGTACTCATGCAACCTGGGAACTGCTACCTGACGATAGGTATAATACAAACAAGCAGTTCCCGACGAGTCCAGTCTAGTGTAACTCAAAACCTATTGAGCTCCTGCATACCTTCTTCCATACGTCGTACTAATAGCTGTGGGACCGACCATATCCTCTGCTGGGATGAGAAGCGTATACACTAGTCTACTTCGGAGTATCAATGCTACGTCTCGATAATCCAACGACTATGGACCTATATAAGGATGTGCTTATAGACTACCCAGCCCCCACGAGTGTGACTGCCATGACAACGCTTGTAGTCAAGCAAAGATCCTAAGAGATCTACCAATATGTATAAGAGATATGCTAAAAGAAACACATGCACATATTGACGTAGAATCAAACAAGGTAGCATACTACCATATCGAGCAAGACTGTTATTATAACTGTGAAATATCCCAAGCATCCAATATGTAATATACAATCCAGTATGATACAATAATGGCCTCAAGGGCATATATCACTAACACGGAGAACTCCAAGTAGAGTCCTTTACCGATTCGAGTTTCCAGAGTGGTAAGGATGACAACAAGTCTGTCTCGGGTTTTGTCTTCACCCTCAATGGAGGGGCGGTATGTTGAAACAGTTCTAAGCAAGATACCGTTGCAGACTCAACGATGGAGGCTGAATAAATCGCTACCTATGATGCTGCCAAAGAGGCTATCTGGATAAAGAAGTTCATTATTGAACTTGGTGTGATTCTATCCATTATAGATCCAATACCTTTGTATTGTGATAACAATGGAGCTGTGGCTTTGGCCAAGGAACCCCAGTGGAATCAGCGATCCAGACATATTATGAGGCGGTATCACCGGATCAGGATGATAGTTAATCGCCGCGAGATCGAGGTCAGGAGAGTAGACCCGAAGGACAACACGGTAGGTCCACTAACGAAGCCCCAGACACAATTCGAGTGATTTTTTTGGATGTTGGGTATGCGATACTACAACAGCTGGCCTTAGTACAAGTGGGAGATTGTGTTGGAGATAGTGCCCTCAGAGTCAATTATTGGATCACAGGCACGTGATTGCAATGATTGAGGGAGGACCTATCCCAGTAGGACAGTCTTACTCAAGATGATAGTATGCTATCCGGTTTATCTTTATCATCGTGTACTGCTTTAGGTGACCTGACTGATCACTATTGCACGTTGATAGAGCCCATAGGATTCTTGCTTGTCTACCAGCAGTATGAGGGCGATCATATACGTGGGAGCTGGGGTCTATAAGCACATCCTTAAAAGGTCCCTAGTCGTAGGAGTTTCGAGACAGGGCATCGATACTCCAGAGTAGACTAGTGTATACAGTCGAGACCCCGACGAGGGGCGGTGGCCGGTCTCACAAGCCACTGGTGTCAGTTGGTTCACCTAAGATGTATACAGGTGCTCTTTAGGTTATGAGTACACCGGACCGGACTCGCCGGGAACATGCTAGTTGGTCTTATACCTGACGTCAGATAGCAGTTCCCTGGTGACATGTGTACAGGTTAGTTCATCGACCTGAGGATCGTCATTTGTCTCGTGTGAGTTCCCACTGTACTTTGATTACTATCCTACCACGCTCAAAGGAGACGTGCAAACAGGTTTTAGTTGGGTACAGTCCCGAACCACATGGAGGCAGTGAGCGGATCTTCAGGGGTTCGTCTCTCCCGGTATTGAGGGTGAGGTCGCGCTGTGTCTAGGAGAGCCAGTACATGAAAGTCCTTGGCCAAGGCAGGAGATTTACTGGTATGTATTCCAGTAGTATCTCAGGATGTTCTGGGCTACACTCCGACACGACTTGTACCGCTTTTGGGGGTCTGACTTTTACCAAACCCCTAGGCCCTCCATGCGATGCTCATAGACGAACGGACCGGACTGTATGGATATTGTCACTGACAGGCTCAGTAGGGTGTCAGGATGAGCTCACTCACAGACGTCCCTTTTGGTCAATAGCTGGTGGCCCGTCACGTATGGCTTATACCTCTGACGTGCTAGTGGTTAAATCCACAGCCATAGTATTGACGAGTCTTTAGAGTCCCCCACAGACCAGTTGCTCAAGTTTCGGGCGAAACGCTGTAAAGGCTGTATGGAGATATGGCAGGGTTCGATCAGATACGTGCGGCATTGCACGGATCAGGATCGGACAGTTAATACTAGTAGGCTTTGGTTTAAGCCGGATCCTAGAATTGTACAGTGTAGATTTTGTCTCATTGCTTTTGTATTTCGGTTGGAATACAAATGCGGGTGTGTATGCACAGTAGCGGGGTTTTCCTGTAATTTATTATGGGATCATTTTTTGGAGTAACCAGTTTGCTTTCCGTTTCGGCCATATTTCTTTGTATCTTTCATTGGCCGAAGATTGGTGGAGGAGGGCTTATTTGCATTTGTCCAAATAAGCATTTGTGGAGGGTGGTATTTGCATATTATTGTATCATGATAGTTCCACCACCCTTGACTTTCCTTTGTTCATGATGGTTCATGATTCCTTGACTTTGGAGTGATGATGATGGTTGGTGGAGTGTGGTTTTGTTTTTGTGATCATTTCTTTTCATGATAACATTTGATCTCTCTCTTGCATTATGGTTGCTCTCTCTCTCACACATACACAACCTCTCTCATTCTTACTCCCTTGACCATTGCATGGCCGGCCAAGCCAAAGGGGGGCTGTCCCAAAAGTTTGGTGTGAGATTTTAGTTCTTCTAGCTTTGTAAAATCCCACAAGTTCAATCTCCACAAGCTCACTTCATTTCCTCCACCAAATGGCAACCTCCATGAACCCCATGAGACACATAGTTCTCTACACGATTCTACAGCAAACCTTGGGCACGTCGACTCGCCAACTTCATGCCCGAGTTGCCTCGGACCAGAGGTGGGAGCCAGTAAAAGAAGCCGGCGTTGTGGTGCCCTTCCGGCGACGTGATGGAGACCGGAGATTCCGCGGGAGATCGGGACGACGACGAGAAGACTGGAGGACACGGATCACTCGGTATATCTCTCTTCCCATCTTGTAGTTCGCTAGGACTAGTTTAATGGCTCGATCCGGGTTTTAGTGCGCGGGGGTGCCGGTTCCAAAAATTAAAGTAAATCATCGCTTCCGCATTCCGGCGTCGGATTGACGGCCGGGGCGCCGCCGTGCATTTACCGTAGTATCAGAGCCTCGCCATTAACCTATTCTAGCTTTGTCTAATGTGTTCACGTTTCCGATCGAACAAAATTCCAAAACCCTTATTTTTCCTAGCATCAGGTTTCTGTCGAAATTTTTTGGGGTTGAAAAATTTTTCAGTATGTTGCAGAATGATGTACAGGGAATTATAAGCACTCTGTGAAAATTTGGTCGCGTGATATAACTATACCACCGCGGAACCGTGGCCAAACCCATGCTTGGGCCGCGGTTCCGCCGCCATTTTGCCTCCTCACTGGACCAATTTTTTACAGAGGGTCTTGGACATGAAAACAGGGGTTTTGGAATATTCATTTTGGGCCCCGAATTTCTTTATGTGCTACAGTAATGCTTTGGGCCCATTTGGTAAATTTCGATCGATCGGAAAATTTTTAACACATTAGTTCACAGTATTTACATTATATCTGCGACCGTGAATGTCACTTGATCGGTAAATCCTGTCTAACTGCTATAGCCCGGTTAGACGGATTTGCGAACATGACATTCACGTTGATGTTCTGTGTATTGCTGTGATATTGCTGATCGGTCGTGGGGGATAGCCTGGTTGCAGTGGTAGTACAGTTTTGTTGTATTATGTACATTTGATATTGCGGGGCGAGCATTTGACATGTGGACGGCCGTCACTGCCTGTTTGTATTATTCTTTTGGGGCACGACCAGGTTGCGGTTGATGTACCCGTTGTATGTATATTTTACTTTCTGTACTAGGATTACCCCGCGGAGGGGTGCACGGATAGCCGGGTTCTAGAGGGCAACGGGCCCGCATCTCATGGCGTTGAGACGGAGGGGGCCTCACTCTAGAATTGGCTGGCTATTCGCCGCACTCGTAGGGGATACAGGTTGACCCAGGAGGGGTGCCCAAGTTACCGGATTCCGTGAAGTGCTGGGTGGTCCATTCACGTTGCTGAAAGGGGCTGCCTCGCTTCAAGTTTTGGCGGGTAACTTTCCGTGCCCGTAGGGGTCTAGGATTTCATTGCACAGGCTATCCACACGACCAGGGGAACGTCGGGTTTCAGTAGCGCCTCTGTGAAATCCGGGGATCCCAGATATCTGTAATGTTCTGTGATACTGTACATTTCTGTGATGTTGCATTTTATCACGCCTTGAGCGAAATATTATATATTGATATATATACTAGTAGATGTTGTATATGTTTTGCATCCGCGCTAGTCCAGTCCCCGCTCTGTCGTTAGTTAGCTAACCTAACGGGTAATGACGGGACCCAGAGGCCAATGCGGATGGCATATACGTACGTCATTATTTTCGTTCTTTATTGGTGTGATCAATTGATGGGACTGCGTTGATTTGGATCAATGCAAGTTAAAAACAAACCTAATCTGATGTTGTTGGAACATTTTTCAAAAAGCTGTTATTTGCAAGGACGTTCACTTTTGTTTTGCACAGTGGTATTCAGTTGGAATATCCTGCTCCTCAGTCGACGAGGAAAGGGCCGAGATCCCTTCACCGGGAGTGACCCCATGGACAGAAGTTTGCGTCAGGGCAATAACTTCACTATAGTCGTTTACTTTTACTTTGCATCGTGGTATTCAGTTGGAATATCCTGCACCTCATTCTACGGGGAAAGAGCCGAGATCCCTTCACCGGGAGTGACCTCTTTAGAAAAGGTTTTCGCCACTATATTTTTATAAAGCTATCAGGTTCCTTCAACGATATCAAGTTCATTACGTTAAAGGTTTTCGCCAGAAACCATTCGTAGCCCTCCGTCGTTTCATATAGATAGTCAATAGTATTCAAGCTGTGTTTGTTGGTCATAGTCAAGGCACAGTGTTTGGTAGCTATTGGGTGTTCATATGTAGCATAGATAGATGCGTTGGTTTGGGACAGTCGTATAGCCTTGTTGGCCCTAGTCAAGGGCTTGTACGGGTGGGTTCAAATCAACCTGGACAATGATGGGTAGAACTTGACATGTGACTTATGATTTGTTGGCCTTAGTCAAGGTCATAAGAGCATGGGGCAAAAATCTCATCGGGAGTTTCTAAAGAAACTGAAACTTGCTAGATATGCGCATACCTTCTGGAGTGTGATGACGTGAGCGGATTCCGTCACGTTATCATGCAATGATAGTTGGATCCCGATTCCCACTGATGAGTTGGTTTACTCCTCGGGTGATCCCGACTAATTCTTCTTTCAAGTTTGGAAGAGAATTTGACGGTACAGTGGGAGGTTTCCAGATTAGATAAATTGGTAACCATTCTGATCTAGGTTAGAGTGCACGCTGAGTGTTTCTTTTCTCTCTCTCTCTTTGGCAGCGACCATTGACCCGACCCTAGACTATAACTCAGAGACCAAGTTGACCGAACCTTCTTAAACACTGGCTTTTGGATTGTCAGAGTTGCAAACCTCATTGCCACTCCTACTTTTACCCTTTTCTCCAGGACACCCCGTATTACTACGAACGTCCACTTCCATTGGACAAAACCATCGTATGGTTATATACGAACTCAAAGGAATTTATTCGAGGATGGTTTCCGGTTCTGGAGAAAACGGATAGGATTATTCAGTTGTCTTTTCCTTTTACCTTCTCTCAGGTTGCGAGTGCCCCTTAGATTAGGGGATAGTACACCTATTACGCAAATTGGATAGTCTTCTTCCAAACCATAGGCATGTGTCGACCGGTAGGGAATGAAGAAAACCAATTAGCCTAACGATGGTGTACAGAAGGTATTATGTAAAGGCAAAGAAAGGGATTAGAAGGAAGGCAAAGTAAATTGCGACTGCTATTCATGACCAAACCAAGTATTTCATTACCACTCCCACTTCACCTTTGTATTTCTCCAGGACACTCCGTATCACTACGAAGATCCACAGTTTATTGGATACTCCATCGTATGGTTATATACGAACTCGAAAGGAACTTGTTCCAGTTCGGGGATGGATTCTGGTTCAGGAGAAATAGGAATAAAGTTTATTCGGTTGTCTTTTATCTTCACATTCTCTCGCATTGCTAGTGCTCCTACGATTAGGATAGTACACCCATTATGCTTATTGGATAGTCTTCTTCTAAACCATAGGCTGGTGCCGAACGGTAGGGAAGGAAGAAAACCATTTGGCCTAAAGGGGTGTACAGAAGGTAATGACTAAAGACATACAAAGGGATTGGGAGAGATGGCAAAGAAATGTACGGTTACAGTTGTGAATCTGATAATGGAAGAGGCATTACTAGGAATACCAGGATACCCCATCGAAACATTTCATTGTTTCAGTATCACTGTGTACTGTTAAAGGAAAACTGATTTCGCGATTAGATACTTACTCCAGGGTATGTATTTACCAGGTATGATTCTCACATCTGTATGGTTTTACAGATGATGAGTGGGAGTAAGTTATTGTGAATTAGGTGATCATCCTCATTATATCGGGATTCGTTGTAATCGGTGATATTTGAGGTTGTCACCTGGGTTGTTTGCCGGACGACAAATATTTGGTTTTGAATATCCGTTCTAATGCACCAATTTCAAATTGATATATCTGTACGTCTATTTTTATAGAGTGAGATATATACCTTTTTGAAATTATGTCTATGACATTTGCCTATATCAGTGGATGGTTAGGTAAGGAGCATTAAACAGCTGTGTAATTCTTCTTAACCATAAGTACAGTTTTCAACTTACGACACACAGGGATTGAATCATTAGACTCAAGGGACTTGTACAGAGTATTGTATATTGTCCAGTGTCCATTAGGACAGAGGGGATGGTCCTCGTACTATATTCAGTTTACTTATGACTTCTCTAGTTCTTAGACAGGTGTTTCGTAGAAACACAGGGTCCAAGTTTTGAGAAGTTATAGGTATATGAATAAAGTAGAGAACCAGGTGTTGCAAGTATCGGGATTCTTCAAGGTGATCGAAGATGTAGATACTTGAGTATGGTATTCAGTTGATAGTAATGATTAAGAGAACTTGCTTCTCTTTCAGGTTACTCATAATTGGAAGCATTCCTAAGTTGAGTAACGCTGATCGGCCTCCTTCCATTTAGTTAACATGCACTGGAGACAGCTGCATGATTTGAATCTGGTTCAATTAAATCAGTGCCTCTGTTTCTATATTGGATATAGAACAGTTCATATCTTAACGATGTTAAGGTACGGGGAGTTGTCCGGCCTATGCTTAAAACCAGACTCTGGATAACTCAAGGCATGTTTCTGTAATAGCTGTTTGTGGGTTGACCCAGGCTATGACGAGGGTTGAGTTTCTACCATCTGGAAGATTAATAGTGATATTGTTCTTAACTCGCCACAGTTTTAATAAAAATGGATTTTTTCATAAAACAGAAGTGGGAGTATGGTAGAACTGGAAGTGATTCCAGAACCGCAAACGATTACTGAAGATTTGATAAAGAACCTAAAGATTCAATCTGGCTTGACATTCCATTGGCCACTCCGCAGATAAGGTGGGTAACCTCAGGCACTCGAGAGGTACTTCGGTATGCTCAAAGACGATGACAGGGAGGTTCTTATTTACCCAGAATTTCCATTATTGTTGTTCCAGACTGTGAGACCTGGCAGGAGGATGAGTATAGCGTCGTTCTAAACAGGCTTTAGAAGCGTACGTGTATATTACTCTGCCAGAGGGTTGTCGTAGTCAGTGGGAGCAGCGGAAGCATTGGTGGAAAAGTAGCTTATGTCTATTTATAGACTAAAGCAGATATAGCGGAGATAGATCATCTATTTCTGATGTGACAGTCATAGGTTTGACTTCATCATAATAGGGGATGGATCTGTTAAGAAGGTAGTAGGGTGTGATGTCCTGGCATTTGGATGACATACACAGAGTAGGAAGTGAAATTCCTATACTACGGTCGGTTACATTTTGGTTGTCACACAGTGGTTTCTCCACATGGGACTTGGATATTATATCAGACATACTGGTTACTAGATCTATGGTTTTAGATCTAGATTTGGGTGGTTTCCCAATTAAGGGTACTTAGACAGCATTCTAAAAGTATTTAGAATGGACGACTCCTGGCACGGTAGTGTACCTGAAGGTGATGGAGTCACCCTCTCTGAAGGTGTCCTACAGACTAAAGGGGAGAGGGATGTGCATGATTGGCATATCACTTACTTAGACAATTGAGTCAATCATGAGATGTCAAGTACCACACCAGATGTTGTTTTTGCGGTAGATGCAATAAGTTGATATTGATCCTATCCTGGAGAAACAATCGGAAGCAGTTTTAGAACATAAGTGGATATTCTAGGGATATGATAACAACAGCCTCATTCAGGAGACAGTTATCATTCCAGGCTTCCAAGGTGACCTGGACGGCAGGGTGACCGTCAGAGTTATAGTTTTCCCTCTGACGAGGGGTAGTATTTTGGACAGGTGATCCAAGGAAATACTGAGGGAGGCATGGCGCAGGATACTGATTAAGTTCAGTTGACGATACAGTCTAAGAAGTTTGGATTTGGAGTTCATTTATGAGCTAGGTCCCATCAGACATCCAGACACATTCTAAGACAGGTATTGCTCATTTCGGGAGATGGCATTCTCCGCGAACTTGAGATATAGAGAGACATAAAAAGAAACATCAAAGCGGATCCACTCACTGAGGCTATTCCTCGAACGCAATAGTTTCGCAAACGAGCTTTGTGAGACTGACTAGTAGTGGAGTTGGGTGTTCGGTATCACACGGGCTGTGAGTATGCGACATCGCAATAATTAGCCTTGAGTGCAAGTGGGAGATTGTTGGAGATAGTGCCCTCAGAGTCAATTATTGGATCACAGGCACGTGATTGCAATGATTGAGGGAGGACCTATCCCAGTAGGACAGTCTTACTCAAGATGATAGTATGCTATCTGGTTTATCTTTATCATCGTGTACTGCTTTAGGTGACCTGACTGATCACTATTGCACGTTGATAGAGCCCCTAGGATTCTTGCTTGACTACCAGCAGTATGAGGGCGATCATATACGTGGGAGCTGGGGTCTATAAGCATATCCTTAATAGGTCCCTAGTCATAGGAGTTTCGAGACAGGGCATCGATACTCCAGAGTAGACTAGTGTATACAGTCGAGACCCCGACGAGGGGCGGTGGCCGGTCTCACAAGCCACTGGTGTCAGTTGGTTCACCTAAGATGTATACAGGTGCTCATTGGGTTATGAGTACACCGGACAGGACTCGCCGGGAACATGCTAGTTGGTCTTATACCTGACGTCAGATAGCAGTTCCCTGGTGACATGTGTACAGGTTAGTTCATCGACCTGAGGATCGTCATTTGTCTCGTGTGAGTTCCCACTGTACTTTGATTACTACCCTACCACGCTCAAAGGAGACGTGCAAACAGGTTTTAGTTGGGTACAGTCCCGAGCCACATGGAGGCAGTGAGCGGATCTTCAGGGGTTCGTCTCTCCCGGTATTGAGGGTGAGGTCACGTTGTGTCTAGGAGAGCCAGTACATGAAAGTCCTTGGCCAAGGCAGGAGATTTACTGGTAGGTATTCCAGTAGTATCTCAGGGTGTTGGGCTACACTCCGACACGACTTGTACCGCTTTTGGGGGTCAGACTTTTACCAACCCCCTAGGCCCGCCATGCGATGCTCATAGACGAACGGACCGGACTGTACGGATATTGTCACTGACAGGCTCAGTAGGGTGTCAGGATGAGCTCACTCAGAGACGTCCCTTTTGGTCAATAGCTGGTAGCCCGTCACGTATGGCTTATACCTCTGAGGTGCTAGTGGTTAAATCCACAGCCATAGTATTGACGAGTCTTTAGAGTCCCCCACAGACCAGTTGCTCAAGTTTCGGGCGAAACGCTGTAGAGGCCGTATGGAGATATGGCAGGGTTCGATCAGATACGTGTGGCATTGCACGGATCAGGATCGGACGGTTAATACTAGCAGGCTTTGGTTTAAGCCGGATCCTAGTATTGTACAGTGTAGATTTTGTCTCATTGCATTTGTATTTCAATCGGAATACAAATGCGGGTGTGTATGCACAGTAGCGGGGTTTTCCTGTAATTTATTACGGGATCAGTTTTTGGAGTTGCCAGTTTTCTTTCCGTTTCGGCCATATTTCTTTGTATCTTTCATTGGCCGAAGATTGGTGGAGGAGGGCTTATTTGCATTTGTGCAAATAAGCATTTGTGGAGGGTGGTATTTGCATATTATTGTATCATGATAGTTCCACCACCCTTGACTTTCCTTTGTTCATGATGGTTCATGATTCCTTGACTTTGGAGTGATGATGATGGTTGGTGGAGTGTGGTTTTTTTTTTGTGATCATTTCTTTTCATGATAACATTTGATCTCTCTCTTGCATTATGGTTGCTCTCTCTCTCTCTCACATACACAACCTCTTTCATTCTCACTCCCTTGACCATTGCATGGCCGGCCAAGCCAAAGGGGGGCTGTCCCAAAAGTTTGGTGTTGGATTTTTGTTCTTCTAGCTTTGTAAAATCCCACAAGTTCAATCTCCACAAGCTCACTTCATTTCCTCCACCAAATGGCAACCTCCATGAACCCCATGAGACACATAGTTCTCTACACGATTCTACAGCAAACCTTGGGCATGTCGACTCGCCAACTTCGTGCTCGAGTTGCCTCGGACCAGAGGTGGGAGCCCGTAAAAGAAGCCGGCGATGTGGTGCCCTTCCGGCGACGTGATGGAGACCGGAGATTCCGCGGGAGATCGGGACGACGACGAGAAGACCGGAGGACACGGATCACTCGGTATATCTCTCTTCCCATCTTGTAGTTAGCTAGGACTGGTTTAATGGCCCGATCCGGGTTTTAGTGCGCGGTGGTGCCGGTTCCAAATGTTAAAGTAAATCATCGCTTCCGCATTCCGGCGTCGGATTGACGGCCGGGGCGCCGCCGTGCACTTACAGATTGTTAGGAATATGTATGCACCAGAGGGCATTATTGTATATTATAGTGGATGCTTGGACATATATATAGAGGACTTTCTTGCTCGACATGATAGTAAGCTATCTGGTTGCTATTTATCTTAACATGTACACTTGTTTTAGTTTACTGTCTCTTTAGTACATGTTGATAAAGCCCTTAGGATGTTGGCTTGACTACCAAGACTATGATGCAGATCATACTAGTTGTTGGCTATAGTGCCCTCAAGTCAATTATTGGATCGCAGGCACGTGATTGCAATGATTGAGGGAGGACCTATACCGGTAAAACAGTATTACTCAAGATGATAGTATGCTATCTGGTTTGTCTTTATCATCATGTACATGCTTCAGGTGACATTACAGATCACTATTACATGTTGATAGAGTCCATAGGATTCTTGCTTGACTACCATCAGTATGATGGTGATTATATACGTGAGAGTTGGGTGGTCTATAAGCTCTTCCTTAAAGTGTCCCTAGTCGTGGGAGTTTCAAGACTGACCATCGATACTCCAAGAGTAGACTAGTGTATACGGATCAAGACCCTGACGAGGGGCGGTGGCCGATCTCATAAGCCATTGGTGTAAATTGGTTCACCTAAGATGTATACAGGTGCTCATTGGGTTATGAGTACACCGGACAGACTCGCCGGGAACATGCTAGTTGGTATTATATCTATTGTCAGATAGCAGTTCCCTGGTGACATGTGTACAGATTAGTCTATCGACCTGAGATCGTCATTTGTCTCGTATGAGTTCCCACTGTGCTTTGATTACTACCTTACCACGGTTCAAAGGAGTCGTGCAAACAGGTTTTAGTTGGGTACAGTCCCGAGCCACATGGACGCAGTGAGCGGATCGTTATGGGACTCTTCTTTCACGGTATTGGGAGTTGAAGTCGCGGGGTGCACAATGGCCATCACCAGAAATCCTCGGCCGGGGTAGACGAGAATTACCGATCTAGGATCGGTAGTTTCTCAGGTGGTGATAGGTTTCATGCCGACACTAAATGTCAAGTTATTAGGGGTCTGACTTTATCCACACCCCTAGACTCGATATACGATACTGATAGACGAACGGACCAGACTGTACGGATATTGTCACTGTCAGGCTCAGTAGTGTTTCAGGATGAGTTTGCTCGTCGGCCTCCCTTTCGCTCAATACCTGGGCAGCCGTTACGTACAGCTAGTGCCACTGACATACTTGTGGTTAAACACACGGCAAGCGTATTGACGAGTCTTTAGAGTACCACACGGAGGGTTTCCTAAATTCGGGCGAAACGTTGTAGTCGCCATATGGTTTTATGTCAGGGTTCGATCATATTCGTGCACTTGTGCACCGATCATGATCAGACGGATAATACTAATGGGCTTTGGTTTAAGCAGGATCCTAGTATTATATTGTTGGATTACTTTCATCTCGTTGTATTCGTATTCAGTCAGAATACGGATGCGGGTTGTATATACAGATGAGGGGTATTCTTGTAATCCGTTACAAGATTACTTTTGAAGATGCCATTTCTTTTTCTTGCTTTAAACATTTGGTTTAATGTTTATTGTATGGAAAATGTGAAGTTAAGTTTTTGTTTGTGAGTGTGAGTCTTAGCATGATGCATTGATTGTGGCATGTGCCATGCTTGATTCTTTTTTTGATTGGTTATGATATATTTGTTGAGGCAAGGTACCTTTTTTTTGGTGATGATTTTTCTTTAGTTGCTCAACACATATACCTCACACCTCATCTCAAAAAAAAACAACAGACACTCATTTTCTTCACAAACAAAACACTTGGACAAAACCAACACAAGAGAAAAGAGCAGAACATTTTCTTCACCTCCTTTTTCGTTTGCCAAGTCTTGAGCTCACACCTTTTCCTCATGGCTTTTTCTTTAACCTCCACCCATACCCTCTCATGAGTTGAGAATCTGTCACGACCCAAACTTTGGATGTGACCGGCACTTAGATTGCATAATATCTCAAGATATTTACACAACCTGAGTAACCCAAAAACCAAGATCAAAACCCTTTTTGCGGAAATTTTATGAAAATTTAATTTTTAAGTAAAAATCACAATTTTAAGTAATTTAGATCTTAACAGTAACTCCTTATTGAATTTATAATAAAACAATTATAAAGTGTTAAGTTTAGTTACATCCCTAGTTGGGATCAACAATGTTAACAGCGGAAACAAGTATACAACTTATATGACATCAAAAGAATCTCAGACATAAGTAAAAGGAATACCATTTAACATAATTAAGCAATCTCATCTGTCAATTAAAATACATAAAACCCTCATTCTCGTTCTAAGTCAAAATACAGGGTCTGATGGAGTTATTCTAGATCTAAAATACAATATCAAAATAGAAGGTTACTACATATGTAACCCACATATCAAAAGATGCGATAAAAGCTGAAAAGTGGATCTGCACTGCTGCTAACCGTCCACTCTACTCCTGCAAACAACTGTAGCACAACGGGGGTGAGTTGCCAACTCAGTGAATAAGACTAACATATAACGGCAGATAATGTAAATATGACAACTATGACTAATTGCTAGGAGGATAAGTATGATGCATGATAGCATGTGAAAAGCACAAATTTGTAATACTAATCACATAAAACAGCAACTGAAATCATCATCATTTATTTCCAAATAAAGTTCATCTTTCCGTGTCCATCAATGACACAAATCTTCTGTTTCCCTCAGGCATCATTCCTCGAACGATTCTGTAATCAATAACACCGGTAGGTATCTTCTAGATATTCGCCGTGTTTCACAACTATATCCGGTATCGAGTATCCTCGCTAGGCTTCCCCGCCTCAAATGCGGCTATCCTGGCCCTCGGTCTCGATCGGGTCCATCCTGTATCCAACTGTATATCTACCCCCACTCAGTCTGGATAACGTATAAATCCACGACCATATATCTCCCCCACTCGGTCCGGAATAAAATCAATTCATAAAAACAACATCTCATGGTGTACATCTTACATCAATATGAAAAATCACTAAATTTATACGATAATATGGAAAAACTCAAAACCATAAATCCTCAATAATACAAATGCCTCTTATATCAACTTAGAATACTCGGATACTAAACATGATGTCATTGATGCAAGTTACTACTGTTATTAATAATTAAGGTATGATATGATTCATATTTAACAGGATAATTATTTAGTGTAAAAGTGACATGTTAATATCGACGATGTGTAGTGTAACATGTAAAGATGTGCACGTGCGACATAACTCGTCGATAATTATACATTGTTCTAACATCTATTAACATAATGATGCATATGTATATATGAATGCATATTATTAACTTTGCATATAAAGTCAAATCTTTCAAGTTAACAAAATACGGGCGTATCACGCAATCTTTACACAATCCCCCGGTAGATTTTTAGTCTACTCACCGGAATACGTCGTAACTACTCAGTAATCGCCAATCCTTTTCCATTCGTTGCGGCCTCTGAAGTTCCCGCACTCAAATCTAACATTGAATTAACTTGTATAAGAAAACGGCTACATTCCGACACGGCAAAATCATGAAAACACAAGATGTATGTACTAATTATACTACGTACGACTATTGCAAATGATCTAACACTTAACTTTACCGAAATTTAACCCAACGCTGTTTTGCGACAGAAAACAGAACGCGATACATTTTACCCGTGTCGTATTTGAGAATTTTGATCCCTTTTCCGATATTTGCTCCCAGATTTTATATATAGTTAAACTAACTTAATTAAACAATACCAAATTATCCCAAAATCTAAACAGAGACCTACCCAAAAACCCAAAACACCAAACCTCCCTACAAATCCGGCGAAGCCGGAATTCTCCTATAGGTCGCCGGCCCAAATCCGAGCCCCTTCGTTTGTGCTTCTAGGGTTTGTTCTAGGTCTAACATACAATATTTAGGCATTGTTTAGTTTAGTTGATTTTACTCTGACTAATAGCAGATTACTACAGAGCTCAGTTTTGCCTAAAATACGATATTATAGATATAAGATTTCTAAATTAAACCAATTACAGAACTAAATCTTTCAGTGATTAAAGACTTTACCTACAAAGGATTGCTGGAAGAACTCCCTCTAAGATGTACAAGTTCCTAGTTCCTAGCTTGATGGTGGAAATCCTAGAACTTGGCTCTTCTCTTCTCCTTTCTCTTGTTCTTCTTTGTTTTTTCTAGTTTTCTTTTTTCTTTTTTTTGAATTTTCAGAAGTTTTAAACTGATTAATTGATCTGAACATCTTATATATATGGAAGAGGGAAGAGTGAGCTGTAGGAGGAGGTGTCATCAATAAGGGTGTGCCACTCTCATGCAAGGAGGAAGTGTTGTGTGTGTGTGCTTGTTGTGCATGCAAGAAGGAGGTGGCCTTGTATTATCTCTTCAATTGTGTTAATTTGTGATAAAATTCTGATCTAAATTATTACCTAACCCCTTTTCCATTTGCAACCTTAAAATTTCAAGTTTGCATAATTTTCCTAAATTTTACAAAAAGACCCTTCACTACCTAGTTTATTATATAAACACCATTTTATTAAATTGAAGCTAAATTTCTCATTAAAACCTTTATAATTTATTTATGTTACATAACTAAATTTTAATTTAATTTGTTTTACATAATATTTATGAAAATGTCTTATTTGGTTTTAATAACTTTTTAATTTAACATTTTATTATTTAATTAATTTATTTTATTTATTTCCAAATTTTCAAAATGCTACAATATTCCTCCTTAAGAAAATTCGGTCCCCGAATTTAAAACTTAACGAGACGTACTTTCAAAAAGATGTGGAAATTTCTTTCGCATCACATCCTCGGTCTCCCAAGTGATCTCTTCGCGATTCGCCCCTCGCCAAAGAACTTTTACAGATGGAAGTACCCTCGATCTCAGTTTCTTTGCCTGCTGGTCTAGAATAGCTACAGGCTGCATTGTGTAGGATAAATCCGGCTCAAGCTGTAAGGTCGGATCCTGGATCGCGTGATAAGGATCGTGAAGATACTTGCGAAGCATCGATACGTGAAACACAGGATGCACATCGGGAAAACTCGGTGGAAGTGCTAAACGATAAGCTACAGCACCCACTCTCTCCAGAATCTCGTAAGGTCCGACATATCTGGGGCTGAGCTTCCCCTTTTTCCCGAAACGTATCACACCTTTCATCGGAGATACACGAAGGAACACATGATCTCCCACATCAAACTCGAGTCTAAGATGTCGTCGATCTGCATAAGATTTCTGTCTCTACCGGGCCGCTCTCATTCTGTCTCGTATCAGCTGAATCTTTTCCGTAGTCTCATGTACTATCTGCGGTCCTAAAATGCTATTCTCGCTCAGTTCTGTCCAGCAAACGGGTGATCGACATTTCCTCCCATACAAAGCTTCAAAGGTTGCCATCTGGATCGTCTCCTGAAAATTGTTGTTGTACGAAAATTCTATCAAAGGTAGGTGACGATCCTAACTACCAGCAAAATCAAGGCTGCAAGCTCGAAGCATATCCTCTAGAGTCTGAATGGTCCGCTCTGACTGACCATCCGTCTGTGGGTGAAAAGCTATACTAAAACTCAATCGCATACCAAGAGCTTCTTGAAGTTTCTGCCATAGCCTGCTAGTAAACTGGGTACCCCTATCTGACACTATGCTCGTCGGAACTCCATGCAATCGGACA
This sequence comes from Agapanthus africanus, assembly GCA_030015575.1. Classification (NCBI taxonomy): domain Eukaryota; kingdom Viridiplantae; phylum Streptophyta; class Magnoliopsida; order Asparagales; family Amaryllidaceae; genus Agapanthus; species Agapanthus africanus. The sequence goes on along the minus strand of CM057347.1, from coordinate 307,938,292 downwards.
ATCTCATCGATATAATTCTGAGCATACTGTGCAAACCCATATGTCGTCTTCATCGGAAGAAAATGAGCTGCCTTTGTCAACCTATCTACAATCACCCAGATGGAGTCATACTCTCTGCTAGTCCTGGGTAGACCCACAATGAAATCCATGGAAATCTGTTCCCATTTCCACTCCGGAATGGGCAAGGGCTGCAACTCTCCTGCCGGCCTCTGGTGCTTGGCCTTGACTTGCTCACAAGTCAAGCATCTCGAAACAAACTTTGCAACATCCCTCTTCATTCCTTCTCACCAATAAACATCCCTCAAGTCATGATACATCTTGGTGAAACCAGGATGAATACCGTACGTTGATCGATGGGCCTCCTCTAAAATCTCATGTCTCAATCCATTAGAATCTGGCACATAAAGATGAGTCCCATAACGTAATACTCTACGGTCATCCATCACGAAATCCGACTCTCTGCCCTACCTAACCTGATCCATAATCTCCGATATACAAGCATCTGCGGGCTGTGTCTCTCGAATACGATCCAATAACTGAGGACGGTTGTGAACATGTGCTAACTGTCCTCCTGTAGATGTGAACTCGAACTGTACATGACTATCATATAAAATCTGCCAGTCTATAGAAGACTGTCTCTGCAGGGTGCGCAAATGGGATAAGCTACCTACAGGCCTCCGACTCAAAGCATCAGCTACAACATTTGCTTTGCCTGGATGATACAAGATCTCACAATCGTAATCTTTCACAAGTTCCATCCATCTAAGCTTCCTTAGATTCAGATCCCTCTGTTGAAAAATAAACTTTAAGCTCTTATGATCTATGAAGATTTGGCACGACTCACCGTACAAGTAATGCCACCAAATCTTCAGTGCGAATACCACAGCAGCCATCTCCAAATCATGAGTGGGGTAGTTCTGCTCGTTCCTCTTCAACTGTCGAGAAGCATAAGCTACAACCCTGTCGTGCTGCATCAACAAACAGCCTAAACCCACTCGAGAGGCATCACAATATACCACGAAACCACCTGACCCGGAAGGTAAAGATAAGACAGGTGCAGTCGTCAAGCGAGTCTTCAACTGCTGGAAACTCTGCTCACATGCATCTGTCCAAATAAAGGAAACCTCCTTCTTAGTCAATCCGATCAATGGTGTAGCGATCCAAGAAAAATCCTGCACAAAACGTCTGTAATAACTGGCCAGACCCAAGAAACTTCGAACCTCTGTAACTGACACAGGTCTGGGCCAGTGCTGTACCGCTTCTATCTTCTTTGGGTCCACACGTATCCCATCTCTCATAACTACGTGACCCAAGAAATCCACACTATCCAACCAGAAAGCACACTTTGAGAATTTAGCGAACAGTTGATGCTCTTTCAAGGTCTGTAACGTGTTACGCAAATGCTGCTCGTGCTCCTCTCGGCTATGGGAATAAACAAGAATATCATCAATGAATACTATAATAAACTGATCAAGGAATGGCATGAAGATACGGTTCATCATATCCATGAAAGCTGCTGGGGCGTTGGTGAGTCCAAACTACATCACCAAAAACTCGTAATGCCCATATCGTGTGCGAAAAGCAGTCTTCGGAATATCATCGTTCCGAACCTTCAACTGGTGATACCCTGACCGTAAATCAATCTTTGAAAAGTAGCCAGCTCCCTGCAACTGATCGAACAAGTCATCGATACGTGGTAGTGGATACCTATTTCGCACAGTAACTCGATTCAGCTGTCCGTAGTCGATGCACAATCTCATGCTACCGTCCTTCTTCTTAACGAACAAGACTGGAGCCCCCCACGGTGATACACTTGGATGAACAAGTCCCCTATCTAACAACTCTTGCAACTGGTTTTTGAGTTCCTTCAACTCTGTCGGGGCCATCCGATAGGGTGGTATAGAAATAGGCCCTGCACCCGGAATCAAGTCAATACAAAATTCGATATCACGATCGGGTGGCAATCCTGGTAATTCATCAGGAATTACATCCGGAAATTCTCGTGCGATCGGAACTTGGTCCAACAGAATCTCAGTGGCTCCTAAGTTCTGAACAAATGTTAAGAATCCATAACAACCCTTCTTCAAGAATCGTCCCGCACAAATAGCAGAAATCAGGTTGGCAGGAGTTATATTGCAGTACCCCTGCACAACAAAGATCGGTTCACCTGGAAAACAAAATCTAACTGCTTTCCCCCGACAATCTACATAAGCATGACAAGCGGCTAACCAATCCATACCGAGAAGTATATCAAAATCTAACATATCCAGGAGAATCAGATCAACTAAAGAATCCCTATCAACAATACGTACCGAACAAGACCTGAATACATGTCGAGCTACAAAAGAATCCCCCACCGGAATAATCACAACTAGCGGTAACACTAACCGCGATGACTCTCTCCCCAGAGAAAGTGCAAAACGTGAAGATACGTAAGAATCTGTAGAACCGGGATCATATAAAATATATGCATCTAACGAACATACTACAAGAGTACCTGTCACAACTGCATTGGATGCCTGGGCATCCTGTGGAGTCAGCACAAAGACTCGTGCCTGGCCCCTGCCAGCATCCTGTCGTCCTCTACCTCTATCTCCTCGACCTCTCTGAAAGCGTCCTGCAAATCCTCGACCTCGTGGTGAAACTGCCTGGCGCGTAGTACCAACAGGGGGAGGAAGTAAAGCCATCGACGTAGAAGGTGGAGGGGGTAAGGCATCCTGTGGAACAACGGTCTCTCCCTGGGATCTATAATCCCTCGCATAATTTCCTAGAAGTCCGCAACTATAACATATAGATGGGGTCCTCTGGTCCTTGGGATAAGAACTGAACATCTGGCCCTGGGTCCAACCTCGTCCGAAACTGCGGCCTAGAGTGTACCCTCCTCTACCTCTGCCAAACTGCCTAGTCATCGACCCAATCGGTCTACTCCTCTTTGGCTCCGGAACAACCACTGCCTCGCTCAAACGCTCCTCCACTCGTATCACTGCATCCATGGCCTGCGCATACGTATCAAAATGCTGGGAGCCTATAGCCAGAAACAACTGCGTGTCCAGATTCCTTATGAACCTCTTCACCCGAAGCTCCTCCGTAAGAACTAAGTATGGAGCATAGCGCGACAACTGGGTGAATCGTAAATCATAATCTGCCACCGACATACTCGCAGATTTCCGCAATGCTTCAAAACTGCTAGCTCTGGCGTCCCTCACACTCTGTGGAAGAAACCTAGCAAGAAAAACCTCGAAAAACTCGGTCCACAACATCGGCGGAAGACCCGTAGCTCGCCCTCTCTCCATCGACTCACACCACTCCTGTGCAAGTCCTTCCAATCGAAAGCTAGTCAGCTCTACTGACCTCGCATCAGAACATCGCAATGATTTGCCGATCCTCGCCATCCTATCTAGAAAGGACTGAGGATCCTCCGCTACATCGGTCCCTGTAAATACCGGAGGTATCAACCTCATAAACTCAGGAAGCGATACCTCCATCACCCTCGTATCTACCAGTGCAACCGTCTGCGTGGGCAGTACCTCGGACTCTGCCATGGTCAGTGCCGGATCCTGTCTCTGTACTGGAGTGGCTTCAGCCAGCTTCCTACCACTCGCTGCAATCCTAACATGCCCTCCTCTATCCTCGTCTTGCGATCTGGAGGAGGAGGATCAACATGCTCATGCACCGCCGAAACATCCAGTGTACCAGTTGCCATCACAGGTGGACTCGCCCTAACTGTATCTCGGGCTGCGGCTCGCCTAGCTCACGTAGCCATAGCAACTGGAAAATGAAACGAGAGTTTATAAGGCTTACGAATAAGGATAATCAATAACAGAGAGTTAAAGGAGGAATAAATCAAAATGTACATCCTAAGGTTAGTTAGGCTAAGTATGGTAACGTAAATATGCCGCGGAACATACATACGATACTGCACTCATCCTAATTCACCTACTCCATCAAACCAAAGGTCATCCTACGTAACGAACTCGAGTCGACTTACCTTAACTCACTACTCGATTCCGTAAGGTTAATCCTAAGCTCTAATACCAACTTTTTGACGACCCAAAGTTTGGATGTGACCGACACTTAGATTGCATAATATCTCAAGATATTTACACAACCAGAGTAAGCCAAAAACCAAGATCAAAACCCTTTTTGCGGAAATTTTATGAAAATTTAGTTTTTAAGTAAAAATCACAGTTTTAAGTAATTTAGATCTTAACAGTAACTCCTTATTGAATTTATAATAAAACAATTATAAAGTGTTAAGTTTGGTTACATCCCTAGCTGGGATCAACAATGATAACAGCGGAAACAAGTATACAACTTATATGATATCAAAAGAATCTCAGACATAAGTAAAAGAAATGCCAATTAACATAATTAAGCGATCTCATCTGTCAATTAAAATACATACAACCCTCATTCTCGTTCTAAGTCAAAATACAGGGTCTGATGGAGATATTCTAGATCCAAAATACAATATCAAAAGAGAAGGTTACTACATATGTAACCCACCTATCAAAATATGTGATAAAAGCTAAAAAGTGGATCTACACTGCTGGTAACCGTCCACTCTACTCCTGCAAGGAATTGTGGCACAACGGAGGTGAGTTGCCAACTCAGTGAATAAGACTAACATATAACGGCTGATAATGTAAATATGACAACTATGACTAATTGCGAGGAGGATAAGTATGATGCATGATAGCATGTGAAAAGCACGAACTTGTACTACTAATCACATAAAACAACAACTGAAATCATCATCATTTATTTCCAAATAAAGTTCATCCTTCCGTGTCCATCATCGACACAAATCTTCCGTTTCCCTCAGGCATCATCCCTCGAACAATCCTGTAATCAATAACACCGGTAGGTATCATCTAGATATCTGCCGTGTTTCAACAATATATCCGGTATCGAGTATCCTCGTTAGGCTTCCCCTCCTCAAATGCAGCTATCCTGCCACTCGGTCTCGACTGGGTCCACCATGTATCGAACTGTATATCTCCCCCCACTCAGTTTGGATAACGTATAAATCCGCGACTGTATATCTCCCCCATTCGGTCCGGAATAAAATCAATTCATAAAAACAACATCTCATGGTGGACATCTTACATCAATATGAAAAATCACTAAATTTATACGATAATATGGAAAAACTCAAAACCATAAATCCTCAATAATACAAATGCCTCTTATATCAACTTAGAATACTCGGATACTAAACATGATGTCATTGATGCAAGTTACTACTGTTATTAATAATTAAAGTATGATAGGAATCATATTTAACAAGATAATTATTTAGTGTAAAAGTGACATGTTAATATCGACAAGGTGTAGTGTAACATGTAAAGATGTGCACGTACGGCATAACTCGTCGATAATTGTGCAGTGTTCTATCATCTATTATGTAACACTTTGAATTTCGTTAGGAATGTTTCGCGTTAATTAGCAATTGTGCGTGTTTTTCATAAAAACCTGAATATCTTATTTTCTTTCTTGGCTAGTGATAATCGTGTTGTGAAGTGTTATATATATATATATATTTATATATATATATATAGGGTTATTAATTATAATTTAGTCGTGTTTACCCTAATTGGAAATTTTTCCTTAATTATTTCTTATGCAGGTTTAGTGTACACATGCCCACTTAGCACATTTTTGGGCTTAGGCTTAAAGTGTTAGCATGTTAACCATTTTCTTTTGTTGCATGGCTTTTAATTTTCCCTATTTTTTTTATCTTTTTAAAACCCTTTTCATTTTAAATTCAAATGAGGAATGGAGAAGTATGGTGGGTAGGTAGAACTTGACTCTTTGACCATTTTCCCTTCACTCTTCTCTCTCTTTTCTCACTCTGGAAAAAGTCAGCAGAAAGGCAGCAGCAACATCAAAAATTCATCATCTCCTTCTTTCCATTTTGCTTCGCTTTTGAATTTATACAAAACCCTACACAAAACAACCCATTTTCTTCACAAAAACACTTGGAAAGGTGGCTCTTTTGAGGAGTTGATGGCAAGTCAGTGCATTTGAGGCTAGGGCTGGAAAATTTGGGTTTTTATAAGGTCTTTTGAAGGTAATTATCTCACACCTAGCACCCTATTTCATGACTTGTAGTATTTTTAGCAAAATATCACCTTTTTATGCATTTTAGTGCTAATGAAGGGATTGTTGGGGTAAAAATTTACACCCCGGTGGACCGAGTCAAAGTCAAGGTCAACCCCCGAGCTAGGAGGGCCCAAGCCCAGGTCAAGCGGGCCCATGCCCAAGTCGAGCCCGCGGCCAGCCTCCCCATGCCAACAACAAAATCATGTAATAAATAATTTTTATGTAATTTTTTATACTTGAATGTATGCAAAATTGGCATAAAGCCAATATTTTGTAAGCCCATGGCTTATGTGCAAAAAATGAAATGGCACATGAGCCATGGGATAGGAAAAATGCCATTCTGTGAGGCCCAAGGGGCTATATGTAAATATGTAAGCCTATAAAAGGCAACATGATGATGAATAAAAGAATACTTTCATTCTCTCAAAAACCTAGGGTTTGTATTTCTTTCCCTTTTCTGAAGGTCTCAAACCTTCTTCTTTCTTCAGAATTAAATCAAGAGTTTTACTCTTCCTTTTCAAAAACAAAATAGTTTTTCACCACCAAACCCACAAAGGGGAACTTGGATCTATCTTTAGATCCCTAAAAGGAGATATTTCGAGATCCCACATCTCTTGATCTTCAACATCCAGCTAACAGAGGAGGAAGAAGAAGAACCCCTTTCACGAAACCCAAAAAAAAACACTCAGGAGTCCAACTCCTCTTTGATTTCTCTTCCGAGAAATTTTTAATGCTAAAAGACTCTTTTTCTCGCCGGCGCTCAAGCGCAGAGCACCCGCATGCCGACACGTGGCGCGCTTCCGCTCAAGCGCTCAGCGTTCGAGCGCAAGTCGCTCCGGTGTCGACACATGGTGCGCTGGCGCTCGAGCGTGAGCGCTCGAGCGCAAGTCGCCCCGGTGACGACACGTGGCGCGCTTGCGCTCAAGCGCAAGTCGCCCCCGTGCCGACACGTGGCGCGCTTGCGCTCGAGCGTCAGGCGCTGAAGCGCAAAGCACCCACGTGCTGACATGTGGCACTCTAGCGCATGAGCGCACAGCACCTGGGCGCACCGCGCCCAAGGTGCTGCCCCCACGCATCCTTTGGATGCCTTTTCTTCCCTTTTTTTCTTATATATATACACACACACATATATATATATATACACATATATATACATATGTGCACACACACATACACCACGACACTTTCCCTGTTAGAAAAAAATTTCTAACGGGGCGCTGCCCCGCACCCTGCAAGGGGGCTGCTAGCCTTCTTGACCCCCATCTCGCTATCCGGATAGCGGGACCCCCGTAAAAACTCTGCGGGCCCCCCCGATATATCCAAAACCCCCTTTCAAAACACATCATACGCACACTGTACATTGAGTTCGCATGACCAGTTTAACCCGTCAATCGGAGGTTCCCTCGCTCCAAAGGCGAGGGGTAATTAACGGCAGCTTAGTCCGCGGCTGCCAGAGATTCGGATCCCCACAATCATTAAAACTCGGCCTACCCTAGGCAGGGAGAATCTGTAGTATGCCTGACAAGCGCGCGCGTATTCCCATCTCAATGGGGTGACGAAAAACACCCTACAGATTCTGGCACGCCCGGTGGGACCAATCTCTCCTCCCATATTTCGGGTTAAGCGTTCATGCGAACTCAATCAATATGCATACCTGTATTTATACTAAAAATAATGCTTTTTCATGCAGATTTTCAACCAATCACCTTCCAACGATGTCTTCGATGATGAACTCAGCTCTCGTCTCCTACACGATGAGGATAGTCTCTAGGACAGTCCATCCGGCCAGTCTCGGGCGACAATGAGAGTAGCCGCTGCTACCATTCAGCATCCTGTCTCGGGAAATTTCTTGGCTACTGATGACAGTAGCCCGCTAACCCAAGATCAAATTATGGATTTGGTTACCAGCAAAGTCAAAACATTGGTGGCCGAAGCCGAAGCGCAAAAAGATATCAGCAGTAGTGGGAGACCATATCCTGCTCAGTATGATCTGATAGAATTTCCTAGCGGCTATGTCATCCCTAAATTCGGAAGATTCGATAGGACGGGAAATGCGAGTCATCACATCGCCCACTTCAAAGCCTCATGCGGGAATACTGGGTGCAATGATGCGCTTCTCCTCCGCCAGTTCGTTAATAGCTTGACCGATGTTGCTTTCGACTGGTACGCGAGCATACCGGATGGCTCCGTCACAACTTTTATCTAAATGGAGTCTCTGTTTCAGCAGAGGTTCATGAGCGTTAGCGATAAGATTACCATTGCCGAGCTCGTAAGGACCAAGCCCAAGAGCGACGAAAGTAGCACGGATTTTATAACCCGATGGCGCAATCTCTCCGTCAAATGCGAACCGCCGATAGAGCAGGACCAATCTGTCAGTCTCCTCGTCGGAAATCTCAACAACTGGATGGCCCCGTTTCTATGTACCGCGGGTCTCAAAACATTCAAAGAGCTGACCAGAAAAGTCCAGATGATGGAGTGCTCAAAGAAGGAGTCCTCCTCGGATTCCCAAAATAACAATAGGTCCTGGAGAAACCGAAAGGACGATAATCGCAAAGGCGGAAACTCCGATGATTCTAGATCTTTCAACATTTCGGCTAACCGAAATAAGCAAGGGATGAGCGGGCCCAGCGCCAACCAGCCTCGAAAGCCAGTGTTCGGAGAGGGAGGAGAATTTCCACTGAAAGAGAAGCTGAATAAGGTCTATTCCTTCAGAAGGGACAAAATCCATAAAATATTCAAAGACGCCCTGAAGAACGGTCTACAACTGCCAGAGTCAAAAAGACCGCAGGAAGCGAATAGGACCGACGACCCAAAATACTGCCCCTATCACAGAGTGATAGGTCATGCCATTGAGAACTACTTCGTCTTCAAAGATTGGGTCGAAAAGCAATACAAGGCAGGAGAGATAGAACTGTCCAAAGGCGTGTTAGTAAACAGTCAAGATGCGACCGCCAATTTCATACAAACGGAGACCGAAGTTCTTCGTGAAACTGATTCTCTCGGACATCTGCCTTTCTCTGAAAACAATCGACCACCATGTCATTAAACTGGGAACAGTCGACCTCTAAGTCGTTAAACTGGGAATAAAAAAATATATATGTAAATAAACAAAAAAAATTGTAAATAAAAGAAAAATAAAGAAAAGCCGAAATGATGGGGCAACTCGCAATAAAAATCAGCGAGTAAAATAAAGATGAAATAAAGCCGAAATGATGGGGTAACTCGCAATAAAAATTAGCGAGTAAAATAAAGATGAAATAAAGCCGAAATGATGGGGCAACCGCGAATAAAAGCCGAAATGAAAGGGCAATCGTGACCTTCGCGATAAGAAAAGCTGAAATGATAGAGCAATCGCGGTAAAACAAAAAAAAACAATGGCGTCGCTCCTGGTACCATATTCCAGTGCAGCGATGCAGACGCCAACCAAATTCCAAATCCCAACGGCGAATGATGAGTCGCTCCTGGTACCATATTCCAGTGCAGCGATGCAGACACAAACAAAAATCCAGTTTCCTAAAATTTTTCCAGCCCTATGGCCAGTCCCCAAATTTACTACCGTATACAATCCACGGGCTCAAATAATTCTCATCATACCCATGCCTCACCGCAATCACCAGTTACGCGGCTGGTCTCCGCCTTTGGAATTATGCTCCATTGAGAAGACCCACTCATGTGTCCTCACGATACATGAGGAGAACAAACCTTTGTGGGATCCTTACGACTCATAAAGGAAAAACACACTTAGGAGTCCTCACGACTCTTAAGGAGAAAATACAACTGCGGGATCCTTACGACTCGTAGGGAGAAAATGCTTTTATGGGACACTCACGGCCCATAAAATTGAAAAGCCTTAGGTGATAGGGACCTAAACCTGTCTCCTAAGCAATCGCTCCCCCAACAGGAATAGGCAAATGATGAATTGCTCCTGGCACCTCTGCTTCAGTGTTAGCAACGCTGATACCGGCCCCTACCCCAAAATTCCAAGCTCGCAATCCGTAGACCTCTAAGTCTTTAAACTGGAAATAGATGACCACTAAGTCGTTAAACTGGAAAAAGATGACCTCTAAGTCGTTAAACTGGAAACAGTAGACCTCTAAGTCTTTAAACTGGAAATAGATGACCACTATGTCGTTAAACTGGAAAAAGATGACCTCTAAGTCGTTAAACTGGAGACAGTAGACCTCTAAATCGTTAAACTAGAAACAGATGACCACCACGTCGTTAAACGAGAAATAGATGACCGCTAAGTCGTTAAACTGGGCACAATAGACCCCTAAGTCTTTAAACTGGAAACAGATGACCTCTAAGTCGTTAAACTGGAAACAGTCGACCTCTAAGTCATTAAACTGGGAACGAGGGAAATCCACTCTTGTGTCCTCACGATACATGAGGAGAACAAACCTTTGTGGGATCCTTACGACTCATAAAGGAAAAACACACTTAGGAGTCCTCACGACTCCTAAGGAGAAAATACACCTGCGGGATCCTTACGACTCGTAGGGAGAAAATGCTTTTACGGGACCCTCACGGCCCATAAAATTGAAAAGCCTTAGGTGATATGGATCCAAACCTGTCTCCTAAGCTATCGCTCCCGAATCCCCAAGTGGCGAATGATGAGTCGCTCCTGGTACCATATTCCAGTGCAGCGATGCAGACGCCAACCAAATTCCAAATCCCAAAACGGCGAATCATGGGTCGCTCCTGGTACCATATTCCAGTGCAGCGATGCAGACGCTGACCAAATTCCAACTTCCATACCCCAATGGCGAATGATGAGTCGCTCCTGGTACCATATTCCAGTGCAACGATGCAGACGCCAAAAAATTCCCGAAATGTTTCCGGCCCTACGGTCTGGATCATACATCCTGCAAAACCGTATACAATCCACGGGCGTAAAACAACCCCAATCCCTCCCTAGTCCTACCGGTGAGACCACATTCAAAGTCCCACCAAAATAAAGAAAAAAGAAAAAAGAAAATAAAATTTAAAAAAAATGGTATGTCCACAAGCAAAATGGGCACGGATGAAAACCCGAAAGGGCTCCGTGAGTAAAAACAGCAGGACTGCCGGTGAGTTTGTGAAAACCCGAAAGGGCGCGAACTCGTAAAAAAGAGATGAAATGCACTTGCAAAGTCCTCTCGACTTTGTGAGGAGAAAATTCCCGTGTGAGATCCTTACGACTCACAAAGGAGCAACACACTTGGGAGTCCTCACGACTCCTAAGGAGAAAATACACCTACGGGATCCTTACGACCCGTAGGGAGAAAATGCTTTATGAGACCGTTACGGCTCACAAAATTGAAAAGTCTTAGGTGATAGGGACCTAAAACCTGTCTCCTAAGCCATCGCTTCCTGATAAGCAAGCGCAAATGATGATTCTCTCCTGGTACCATATTCCAGTGTAGCGATACTGATGCCAAGCAAAAACCAATTCCCAAATCCTCCCGTGGCAAATGATGAGTTGCTCCTGGCATTATTCCAGTGCAGCAATGCAGATCCCAAACAAAAACCAAAATCCCAAAATCCTCTCAATGACAGATGATGATTCGCTCCTGGTACCATGATCCAGTATAGCGATGCTGATGTCAACCCAAATCAAAATCAACAAGTCAACTTCAACTCCGACACCACAGAAAGCGGAGCAAGTCATAATCCAATCTCGACACCGCAAGAAGCGGATCAAGTCAAGTCTACCCCTGACACTGCAGGAAGAAGAGCAAGTCAAATCAAGCATCGACCGTCCATGTCGCAAAATGGACAGTGCAGGCTTCCCACAAATCGGGAACCAAATCGCTCCGGATCAGAGCGTCGACCATCCAGGTCGTAAAAAGGGCAGTGCAGGCTCCCCACAAATCGGGAACCCAAATCGCTACGGGCCAGGGAAACGTCTACCACGGACACTCCGTCTCAGAGACGCGTCAAGCGTCGACCGTCCAGGTCGTAAAAAGGGCAGTGCAGGTTCCCCACAAATCGGGAACCCAAATCGCTCCGGATCATAGCGTCGACCGTCCATGTCGCAAAATGGGCCGTGCAGGCTCCCCACAAATCGGGAACCCAAATCGCCCGGGATCAGAGCGTTGACCGTCCAGGTTGTAAAAAGGGCAGTGCAGGCTCCCCACAAATCGGGAACCCAAATCGCTCCGGATCAGAGCGTCGACCGTCCAGGTCGCAAAAACGGCAGTGCAGGCTCCCCACAAATCGGGAACCCAAATCGCACCGGATCAGAGCGTCGACCGTCCATGTCGCAAAAACGGCAGTGCAGGCTCCCCACAAATCGGAAACCCAAATCGCTCCGGATCAGAGCGTCGACCGTTCAGGTCGTAAAAAGGGTAGTGCAGGCTCCCAATAAATCGGGAACCTAAATCGCTCCGGATCAGAGCGTCGACCGTCCATGTCGCAAAAACGGCAGTGCAGGCTCCCCACAAAGCGGGAACCCAAATCGCTCCGGATCGGAGCGCCGACCGTCCAGGTCGTAAAAAGGGCAGTGCAAGCTCCCCACAAATCGGGAACTCAAATCGCTCTGGGCCAGGGAAACGTCTACCACGGACACTCCGTCTCGGAGACGCGTCAAGCGTCGACCGTTTAGGTCGTAAAAAGGGCAGTGCAGGCTCCCCACAAATCGGGAACCCAAATCGCTCCGGATCAGAGCGTCGACCCTCCATGTCGCAAAACGGGTAGTGTAGGCTCCCCACAAATCGGGCAGTACAGGCTCCCCATAAATTGGGAACCCAAATCGCTCCGGATTAGAGCGTCGACCGTCCAGGTCGTAAAAAGGGCAGTGCAGGCTCGCCACAAATCGGGAACCCAAATCGCTCCGGATCAGAGCGTCGACCGTCCAGGTCGCAAAAACGGCAGTGCAGGCTCCCCACAAATCGGGAACCGAAATTGCTCCGGATCAGAGCGTCGACCGTCCATGTCGCAAAAACGGCAGTGCAGGTTCCCCACAAATCGGGAACCCAAATCGCTCCGGATCAGAGCGTCGACCGTCCAGGTCGCAAAAACGGCAGTGCAGGCTCCCCACAAATCGGGAACCCAAATCGCTCCGGATCAGAGCGTCGACCGTCCATGTCGCAAAAACGGCAGTGCATGCTCCCTACAAATCGGGAACCCAAATCGCTCCGTATCAGAGCGTCGACCGTCCAGGTAGCAAAAACGGCAATGCATGCTCCCCACAAATCGGGAACCCAAATCGCTCCGGATCAGAGCGTCGACCGTCCATGTCGCAAAAACGGCAGTGCAGGCTCCCTACAAATTGGGAACCCAAATCGCTCCGGATCAGAGCGTCGACCGTCCAGGTTGCAAAAACGGCAGTGCAGGCTCCCCATAAATCGGGAACCCAAATCGCACCGTATCAGAGCGTCGACCGTCCAGGTCGTAAAAAGGGCAGTGCAGGATCCCCACAAATCGGGAGCCCAAATCGCTTTGGATCAGTGCGTCGACCGTCCAGGTCGCAAAAACGGTAGTGCAGGCTCCCCACAAATCGGGAACCCAAATGGCTCCGGATCAGAGCGTCGACCGTCCATGTCGCAAAAACGGCAGTGCTGGCTCCCCACAAATCGGGAACCCAAATCGCTCCGGATCAGAGCGTCGACCGTCCAGGTCGCAAAAACGGCAGTGCAGGCTCCCCACAAATCGGGAACCCAAATCGCTCCAGATCATAGCGTCAACCGTCGATGTCGCAAAAACGGCAGTGCAGGCTCCCTACAAATCGGGAACCCAAATCGCACCGGATAAGAGCGTCGACCGTCCAGGTCGCAAAAACGGCAGTGCAGGCTCCCCACAAATCGGGAACCCAAATCGCACCGGATCAGAGCGTCGACCGTCCATGTCGCAAAAACGGCTGTGCAGGATCCCTACAAATCGGGAACCCAAATCGCACCGGATCAGAGCGTCGACCGTCCATGTCGCAAAAACGGCAGTGCAGGCTCCCTACAAATCGGGAACCCAAATCGCACCGGATCAGAGCGTCGACCGTCCATGTCGCAAAAACGGCAGTGCAGGCTCCCTACAAATCGGGAACCCAAATCGCTCCGGATCAGAGCGTCGACCGTCCAGGTCGTAAAAAGGGCAGTGCAGGCTCCCCACAAATCGGGAACCCAAATCGCTCCGGATCAGAGCGTCGACCGTCCAGGTCGCAAAAACGGCAGTGCAGGCTCCCCACAAATCGGGAACCCAAATCGCACCGAATCAGAGCGCCGACCGTCCATGTCGCAAAAACGGCAGTGCAGGCTCCCCACAAATCGGGAACCCAAATCGCTCCGGATTAGAGCGTCGACCGTTCAGGTCGTAAAAAGGGCAGTGCAGGCACCCTACAAATCGGGAACCTAAATCGCTCCGGATCAGAGCGTCGACCGTCCATGTCGCAAGAACGGCAGTGCAGGCTCCCCACAAAGCGGGAACCCAAATCGCTCCGGATCGGCGCGCCGACCGTCCAGGTCGTAAAAAGGGCAGTGCAAGCTCCCCACAAATCGGGAACCCAAATCGCTCCGGGCCAGGGAAACGTCTACCACGGACACTCCGTCTCGGAGACGCGTCAAGCGTCGACCGTTTAGGTCGTAAAAAGGGCAGTGCAGGCTCCCAACAAATCGGGAACCCAAATCGCTCCGGATCAGAGCGTCGACCGTCCATGTCGCAAAACGGGCAGTGTAGGCTCCCCACAAATCGGGCAGTGCAGGCTCCCCACAAATCGGGAACCCAAATCGCTCCGGATTAGAGCGTCGACCGTCCAGGTCGTAAAAAGGGCAGTGCAGGCTCCCCACAAATTGGGTACCCAAATCGCTCCGGATCAGAACGTCGACCGTCCAGGTCGCAAAAACGGCAGTGCAGGCTCCCCACAAATCGGGAACCCAAATTGCTCCGGATCAGAGCGTCGACCGTCCATGTCGCAAAAACGGCATTGCAGGCTCCCCACAAATCGGGAACCCAAATCGCTCCGGATCAGAGCGTCGACCATCCATGTTGCAAAAACGGCAGTGCAGGCACCCCACAAATCGGGAACCCAAATCGCTCCGGATCAGAGCGTCAACCGTCCGTGTCGCAAAAACGGCAGGGCAGGCTCCCTACAAATCGGGAACCCAAATCGCTCTGGATCAGAGCGTCGACCGTCCAGGTCGCAAAAACGACAGTGCAGGCTCCCCACAAATCGGGAACCCAAATCGCTCCGGATCAGAGCGTCGACCGTCCATGTCGTAAAAACGGCAGTGCAGGCTCCCTACAAATTGGGAACCCAAATCTCTCCGGATCAGAGCGTCGACCGTCCAGGTCGCAAAAACGGCAGTGCAGGCTCCCCACAAATCGGGAATCCAAATCGCTCCGGATCCGAGCGTCGACCGTCCAGGTCGTAAAAAGGGCAGTGCAGGATCCCCACAAATCGGGAACCCAAATCGCTCCGGATCAGAGCGTCGACTGTCCAGGTCGCAAAAACGGCAGTGCAGACTCCCCACAAATCGGGAACCCAAATCGCTCCGGATCAGAGCGTCGACCGTCCATGTCACAAAAACGGCAGTGCAGGCTCCCCACAAATCGGGAACCGAAATCGCTCCGGATCAGAGCGTTGACCGTCCAGGTCGCAAAAACAGCAGTGCAGGCTCCCCACAAATTGGGAACCCAAATCGCTCCGGATCAGAACGTCGACCGTCCATGTCGCAAAAACGGCAGTGCAGGCTCCCTACAAATCGGGAACCCAAATCGCTCCGGATCAGAGCGTCGACCATCCAGTTCGCAAAAACGGCAGTGCAGGCTCCCCACAAATCGGGAACCTAAATCGCTCCGGATCAGAACGCCGACCGTCCATGTCGTAAAAACGGCAGTGCAGGCTCCCTACAAATCGGGAACCCAAATCGCTCCGGATCAGAGCGTCGATCGTCCAGGTCGCAAAAACGGCAGTGCAGGCTCCCCACAAATCGGGAACCCAAATCGCTCCGGATCAGAGCGTCGACCGTCCAAGTCGTAAAAAGGGCAGTGCAGGATCCCCACAAATCGGGAACCCAAATCGCTCCGGATCAGAGCGTCGACCGTCCAGGTCGCAAAAACGGCAGTGCAGGCTCCCCACAAATCGGGAACCCAAATCGCTCCAGATCAGAGCGTCGACCGTCCATGTCGCAAAAACGGCAGTACAGGCTCCCCACAAATCGGGAACCCAAATCGCTACGGATCAGAGCGTCGACCGTCCATGTCGCAAAACGGGCAGTGCAGGATTCCTACAAAGCAGGAACCAGTTCTCTCCGGGACTGGGAAACGTCTACCACGGACACTCCGTCTCGGAGACGTGTCGAGCGCCGACCGCCCAAGACGCAAAAAGGGCAGAATCGACCGTCCATGTCGTAAAAGGGCAGTGCATCTAAAAAAGTGGGAACCAAAGCAAGTCGCCTCCACGCAAAAGAAGATCCATCAATTTCATGCACACGACCCACATATGCTGTGTGCATTTATTGATGGGGGGCAATTTGTTGGGGTAAAAATTTACACCCCGGTTGACCGAGTCAAAGTCAAGGTCAACCCCCGAGCTAGGTGGGCCCAAGCCCAGGTCAAGCGGGCCCATGCCCTAGTCGAGCCCGCGGCCAGCCTCCCCATGCTAAAAATAAAATCATGTAATAAATAATTTTTATGTAATTTTTTATACATGAACGTATGCAAAATGTGCATAAAGCCAATATTTTATAAGCCCATGGCTTTTGTGCAAAAATGAAATGGCACATGAGCCATAGGATAGGCAAAATGCCATTCTGTGAGGCCCAAGGGGCTATATATAAATATGTAAGCCTATAAAAGGCAACATGATGATGAATAAAAGAATACTTTCATTCTCTCAAAAACCTAGGGTTTGTATTTCTTTCCCTTTTCTGAAGGTCTCAAACCTTTTTCTTTCTTCTGAATTAAATCAAGAGTTTTACTCTTCCTTTTCAAAAACAAAATAGTTTTTCACCACCAAACCCACTAAGGGGAACTTGGATCTGTCATTAGGTCCCCAAAAGGAGAGATTTTGAGATCCCACATCTCTTGATCTTCACGATCCAGCTAACAGAGGAGGAAGAAGAAGAACCCCTTTCACTAAACCCCAAAAAAAAAACACTCAGGAGTCCAACTCCTCTATGATTTCTCTTCCGAGAAATTTTTTAGGCTAAAAGCCTCTTTTTCTCGCCGGCGCTCAAGCGCAGAGCGAACACATGCCGACACGTGGCACTCTAGCGCCTGAGCGCACAGCACCAGGGCGCACAACGCCCAAGGTGCTGCCCCCACGCATCCTTTGGATGCCTTTTCTTCCCTTTTTTTTCTTACACACACACACACACACACACACACACATATATATACATATGTGCACACACACATACACTACGACACTGTCCCTGTTAGAAAAAAAATTCTAAAGGGGCGCTGCCCCGCACCCCACAAGGGGGCTGCTTGCCCCCTTGACCCTCAGCCCGCTATCCGGGTAGCGGGACCCCCATAGAAACTCTGCGCCCTCCCGATATATCCAAAACCCCCTTTCAAAACACATCATACGCACACTGTACATTGAGTCCGCATGACCAGTTTAACCCGTCAATCGGAGGTTCCCTCGCTCCAATGGCGAGGGGTAATTAACGGTAGCTTAGTCCACGGCTGCCGTAGATTCGGATCCCCACAATCATTAAACCTTGGCCTACCCTAGGCAGGGGGAATCTGTAGTATGCCTGACAAGCGCGCGCGAATTCCCATCTCAATGGGGTGACGAAAAACACCCTACAGGGATTTAGTGAGGTTATGTTAAAATTAACATTTTCATGGCTTGATTAGCTTGGTGATGAGTGTAGGGTGTTTTTCGTCACCCCATTGAGATGGGAATACGCGCGCGCTTGTCAGGCGCACTACAGATTCCCCCGGCCTAGGGTAGGCCGGGGTTTATTGATTGTGGGGATCCGAATCTCCGGCAGCCGTGGACTAAGCTGCCGTTAATTACCCCTCGCCTTTGGGGCGAGGGAACCTCCGATTAACGGGTTAAACTGGTCATGCGAACTCAATGTGCAGTGTACATGTGTTGTGTTTTGAAAGGGGGGTTTTGGATATATCGGGAGCCACGCAGAGTTTTTTTACGGGGGTCCCGCTACCCGGATAGCGGGCTAGGGGTCAAGGGGGCTAGCAGCCCCCTTGCGGGGTGCGGGGCAGCGCCCCGTTAGAAATTTTTTTTCTAACAGGGACAGTGTCGTGGAGTACGTGTATGTATAAATTTGTATACATATGTATATGTGTATGTATGTACACAAAAGAGGGGGAAAAGACATCCAAGGGATGCACAGGTGCGCAAGCGCGCGCGCCACGTGTCGGCACGCGGGCGACTTGCGCAACTGCGCAGTTGCGCAAGCGCGCGCGCCACGTGTCGGCACGCGGGCGACTTGCGCAACTGCGCAGTTGCGCAAGCGCGCGCGCCACGTGTCGGCAAGCGGGCGACTTGCGCAACTGCACAGTTGCGCAAGCGCGCGCGCCACGTGTCGGCACGCGGGCGACTTGCGCACTTGCGCAGTTGCGCAAGCGCGCGCGCCACGTGTCGGCACGCGGGCGACTTGCGCACTTGCGCAGTTGCGCAAGCGCGCGCGCCACGTGTCGGCACGCGGGCGACTTGCGCACACAACAGGCTTTTAGCCTAAAAAGATTTCTCTGAAGAGAAATCAAAGAGGAGTTAGACTCCTGAGTGTTTTTTTTTTTTTGTTGGGTTAATGGAAGGGTTCTTCTTCTTCCTCCTGTTGCTTGCTGGATCTTGAAGATCAAGAGATGTAAAATCTCAAAATCTCTCCTTTTTAAGATCTGATGGCAGATCCAAGTTCCCCTTTGTGGGTTTTGTGGTGGAAAACTATTTAGTTTTGAAAAAGGAAGAGTAAAACTGTTGATTTAATTCAAGAGAAAGAAGAGGGTTTTGGAACCTTGAAGAAGGAAGAAAGAGCTCAGCTCTAATTTTTGTGGAGAGAATGAAAAGTATATTTTTATTCATCATCATTTTGCCTTTTATAGGCTTACATATTTGCATATAGCCCCTTGGGCTTTACAAAATGGCATTTTGCCTATTCCATGGCTCATGTGCCATTACATTTTTGCACATAAGCCATGGGCTTACAAAATATTGGCTTTATGCCCATTTTACATACATTCATGTATAAAAAATTACATAAAAATTATTTATTACATGATTTTTTTTGTTGGCATGGCGGAAGGCCAGACGCTTCGTGTTCGGGCTCGACCTTGGCATTGGCCCACTTGCTTGGGCTTGGGCCCACCTGGCTTGGGGTTGACCTTGACTTTGGCTCGGTCAACAGGGGTGTAAATTTTTACCCCAACAAAGTGCCCCCCATCAATAGATGCACACAGCATATATAGGTCGTGTGCATGAAATTGATGGATCTTCTTTCACGTGGAGGCGACTTGCTTTGGTTCCCACTTTTGGGACGCACTGCCCTTTTTACGACATGGACAGTCGACGCTTGACGCGTCTCCGAGACGGAGTGTCCGTGGTAGACGTTTCCCTGACCCGGAGTGATTTGGTTCCCGATTTGTGGGGAGCTTGCACTGCCCGTTTTACGACATGGACGGTCGACGCTCTGATCCGGAGCGATTTGGGTTCCCAGTTTGCGGGAGCCTGCACTGCCCTTTTTGCGACATAGACGGTCGACGCTCTGTTACGAAGCGATTTGAGTTCCCAATTTGCGGGAGCCTGCACTGCCCTTTTTGCGACATAGACGGTCGACGCTCTGTTACGGAGCGATTTGGGTTCCCAGTTTGCGGGAGCCTGCACTGCCCTTTTTGCGACATAGACGGTCGACGCTCTGATCCCAAGCGATTTGGGTTCCCAATTTGCGGGAGCCTGCACTGCCCTTTTTGCGACATAGACGGTCGACGCTCTGATCCGAAGCGATTTGGGTTCCCAATTTGCGGGAGCCTGCACTGCCCTTTTTGCGACATAGACGGTCGACGCCCTGTTACGAAGCGATTTGGGTTCCCAATTTGCGGGAGCCTGCACTGCCCTTTTTGCGACATAGACGGTCGACGCTCTGTTACGAAGCGATTTGGGTTCCCAATTTGCGGGAGCCTGCACTGCCCTTTTTGCGACATAGACGGTCGACGCTCTGTTACGAAGCGATTTGGGTTCCCAGTTTGCGGGAGCCTGCACTGCCCTTTTTGCGACATAGACGGTCGACGCTCTGTTACGAAGCGATTTGGGTTCCCAGTTTGCGGGAGCCTGCACTGCCCTTTTTGCGACATAGACGGTCGACGCTCTGTTACGAAGCGATTTGGGTTCCCAGTTTGCGGGAGCCTGCACTGCCCTTTTTACGACATAGACGGTCGACGCTCTGTTACGAAGCGATTTGGGTTCCCAGTTTGCGGGAGCCTGCACTGCCCTTTTTGCGACATAGACGGTCGACGCTCTGATCCGAAGCGATTTGGTAGACGTGTCCCCGGCACGGAGTGTCGCTGGTCGACGTTTCCCCGAGGCGGAGTGTCTGCTGTAGGACGTTTCCACGAGACGGAGTGCCTGTTGTAGGACGTTTCCCCGAGACGGAGTGCCTGTTGTAGGACGTATCCCCGAGACGGAGTGTCTGCTGTAGGACGTTTCCCCGAGGCGGAGTGCCTGCTGTAGGACGTTTCCCCGAGACGGAGTGCCTGTTGTAGGACGTTTCCCCGAGACGGAGTGTCTGTTGTAGGACGTTTCCCCGAGACGGAGTGCCTGTTGTAGGACGTTTCCCCGAGACGGAGTGCCTGTTGTAGGACGTATCCCCGAGACGGAGTGCCTGTGGTTGACGCAGAGGTCGATGTCGGAATTAGTTGGTTTGATTTGTTTGATTTGAGTTGACATTAGCATCGCTATACTGGAATATGGTACCAGGAGCGAATCATCATCTGTCTTTGAGAGGATTTGGGAATTGGGGTTTCGTTTTGGCATCTGCATTGCTGCACTGGAATAATGCCAGGAGCAACTCATCATTTGCCCCGAGAAGATTTAGGAATTGGTTTTTGTTTATTTGGCATCTGCATTGCTGCACTGGAATAATGCCAGGAGCAACTCATCATGTGCCCCGAGAGGATTTGGGAATTGGTGGCTTACGAGACAGGTTTAGGTCCCTGTCACCTAAGGCCTTTCAATTTTATGGACCGTGAGGGTCCCGTAAAAGCATTTTCTCCCTACGAGTCGAAAGGATCTCATAGGTGTATTTTCTCCTTAAGAGTCGTGGGGACTCCTAAGTGTATTGCTCCTTTGTGAGTCGTAAAGATCTCACGCGGGAATTTTCTCCTCACAAAGTCGAGAGGACTTTGCGAGTGCATTTCATTTCTTTTTTTTTTTTTTACGGGTTTGCGCCCTTTCGGGTTTTCACAAACTCGCCGGCAGTCCTGCTGTTTTTACTCACGGAGCCCTTTCGGGTTTTCATCCG
Source organism: Agapanthus africanus (assembly GCA_030015575.1). Lineage (NCBI taxonomy): Eukaryota > Viridiplantae > Streptophyta > Magnoliopsida > Asparagales > Amaryllidaceae > Agapanthus > Agapanthus africanus. The sequence continues at coordinate 307,916,789 of CM057347.1, read as the reverse complement.
TGCCCATTTTGCTTGTGGACATACCGTTCTTCTTTTTTTGTTTTCCTTTTTTTTCTCTTTTCTTTTTATCTCTTCTTTTTTTTTCTTTTTTTTCATTTTTTTTTTCATTTTTTTTTTTTTTGGAATCTTCCCTGCCGGTGGGACTTTGAATATGGTCTCGCCGGTAGGACTTGGGAGAGATTGGTATCGTTTTACGCCCGTGGATTGTATACGGTTTTGCAGGATGTATGATCCAGACCGTAGGGCCAAAAACATTTCGGGACTTTGTTGGCGTCTGCATCGCTACACTGGAATATGGTACCAGGAGCGACTCATCATTCGCCGTTGGGGTATGGGAGTTGGAATTTGGTTGGCGTCTGCATCGCTGGACTGGAATATGGTACCAGGAGCGACTCATCATTCGCCACTTGGGAATTTGGATTTGGGATTTGGTTGGCGTCTGCATCGCTGCACTGGAATATGGTACCAGGAGCAACTCATCATTCGCCACTTGGGGGTTGGGGAGAGATGGCTTAGGAGACAGGTTTAGATCCCTATCGCCTAAGACTTTTCAATTTTATGGGCCGTGAGGGTCCCATAAAGGTATTTTCTCCCTGCGAGTCGTAAGGATCCCGCAGGTGTATGTTCTCCTTAGGAGCCGTGGGGACTCCTAAGTGTGCTTTTCCTTTGTGAGTCGTAAGGATCCCACAAAGGTTTGTTCTCCTCATGTATCGTGAGGACACATGAGTGGATTTCTCTCGTTCCCAGTTTAAGGACTTAGAGGTCATCTGTTTCCAGTTTAACGACTTAGAGGTCGTCTGTTCCCAGTTTAACGACTTGGAGGTCATATGTTTCCAGTTTAGCGACGTGGAGGTCATCTGTTTCCAGTTTAAAGACTTAGAGGTCATCTGTTTCCAGTTTAACGACTTAGAGGTCGTCTGTTCCCAGTTTAACGACTTGGAGGTCATATGTTTCCAGTTTAGCGACGTGGAGGTCATCTGTTTCCAGTTTAAAGACTTAGAGGTCATCTGTTTCCAGTTTAACGACTTAGAGGTCATATGTTTCCAGTTTAGCGACGTGGAGGTCATCTGTTTCCAGTTTAAAGACTTAGAGGTCATCTGTTTCCAGTTTAACGACTTAGAGGTCGTCTGTTCCCAGTTTAACGACTTGGAGGTCATATGTTTCCAGTTTAGCGACGTGGAGGTCATCTGTTTCCAGTTTAAAGACTTAGAGGTCATCTGTTTCCAGTTTAAAGACTTAGAGGTCTTTTTATGGCTAGCTTGGAATTTTAGGGTAGGGGCCGGCATCAGCGTTGCTAACACTGAAGCAGAGGCGCCAGGACACATGAGTGGGTCATTCCAATGGAGCATAATTCCACAGGTGGAGATCAGCCGCGTAACTGGTGGTTGCGGTGGGGCATGGGTATGCCGAGGATTATTTGAGCCCGTGGATTGTATACGGCAGTCAATTTGGGGACTAGCCGTAGGGCCGGAAGAATTTTGGGAAATTGGATTTTGGTTGGCGTCTGCTTCGCTGCACTGGAATATGGTGCCAGGAGCGACTCATCATTCGCCTTTTTTTTTTATTTATTTTTTTTTTACCGCGATTGCTCTATCATTTCAGCTTTTTTTTTTATCGCGAAGGTCGCGATTGCCCTACCATTTCGGCTTTTATTCGCGGTTGCCCCATCATTTCGGCTTTATTTTCATTTTTATTTTTACTCGCTGATTTTTATTGCGAGTTGCCCCATCATTTCGGCTTTTCTTTATTTTTCTTTTATTTACACATTTTTTTTACTTACATTTTTACACATTTTTTTTTTTTACATTCCCAGTTTAACGACTTAGAGGTCGACTGTTTCCCGTTTAACGACGTGGTGGTCCTCTTTGCTTATCCCAGCTCCTTGAACATTGATCTTGGCGGAGCTGTGTTGATGACCTAGCTCTGTGGCTTGCCGATACATCCGAGGATTGAGAGGTTTTTCCAAGCTTATATTGGTCCTCTGCCCAATCTTTGAAAACACAGCAGTCTTCAATGGTATGACTCAGCACTCTATGGTATGGGCAGTATATGGGATCGCCAGTCATATTCATTTCATGTGGCCTCTTTGGAATAGGCAGTTGCAGGCCATTGTTCAGGGCTTCCCTGAATATATCGCGGACCTCATCCCTCCTAAAGGAGTACACCTTCTTCCTTCTCTCCATCAGAGTTGGTGCCCTCACTGACGCCGGTCCCTGAGGCCGATCAATCTTTGGTTCGCCCTGCACATGTCTGGGAGGGTTAGGTTCCCGAAAGGTTTCGGTCTCCATTTGCATGAAATCGGCGGTCGTAGCTTGACTGTTTGCTAACACGCCTTTAGACAGTTCTATCTCTCCCGTCATGTATTGCTTTTCGACCCAATCTTTGAAGACGAAGCAGTCCTCAATGGAATGACCTATCACCCTATGATAGGGGCAATATTTTGGGTCGTCGATCATATTCTCTTCTTGCGGTCTCTTTGATTCTGGCAGTTATAGACCGTTTCTTAGGGCGTCCCTGAATATCTTGTGGACCTTTTCCCTCTTGAAGGAATAGACCTTTTCCAGCTTCTCTTTCAGAGGCGATTCCCCCCCGGCGTATGTATCAGAGGGACTGGAGGCTAACTGCGGCCGTTTTTCGCGAAGGCGCTCCGCTTTTAGATTTAAAGGGATATCAGCTGGCTGCCCCCGGGTACCAATCCCTGGCTCATGAGCCAAAATTTGATTCTGCTGTGATTGTAATCGGGCGACTTGGGTCGTGAGATCTGCCACGACGTTTGCCAGCTCGTCGACTTTGGAATGGACTTCGGCCATCTTCTCATCCCTGTCCTGAAATTGCCTTTGAAGCCAATGGAATAATGCCTGTTCTGTAGTTCCGGCTATGACAACCGGGTAATCTTTATTGCCTGAGCTCCATTCCATAGGAACCACGGGCTCCTCTGGCTTATCGGCCTGAGCGGGCTCTTCATCATTTAGATCGAGCCGATGCTGGGTAGCGTCAACCATATCATCACCATGGCTGTGAAGAAGAGGAGGGTTCGTTTCTTCATGTCCGGCCATGTAGACAGTGTGGATAACACATTCAGCCATTCTTTCATCACTGGCAGCTGACTTCGCGGAGCGGTCCAGGCTCATAAATTTTAACATGGCCAGAGCCCTGGCTCTTTTGTTGGCTTTGTATCTGAGCCGCTTCTGCCTCAGCTTCTCTGCCTTGAGCGCTTGGCAGGCTTCTGCTTCCTGGGAAGCCACCGCGAGTCGATTAGCAGGGAGCCTAGGGAAGACACCCGATCGAGCAGTTGTCAGGGGCACCGCCAGAGCTTTGTCGAGACGCTTTGTTGCTTTGTTGGTGTTAATGGCCTTGCCCCCAGCTGGGGCCATGGAGAGTCGTTCGGAAACGGACTTGCGCTTGGGCTGAGGTGCCCTCGCGACCACCACATTTGGTCTCCTGCCTTTCGAGACCGGTTTGTCTGCCACCGGGGCTTGAGGAGCTGGGATGGCGCCAACTGGCATGAACACAATAGAGCCGAATGGTAGCAGCGGATCCTCCCATTGTCGCCCGAGACTAACCGGAAGGACCGTCCTAGAGTCTATCTTCATCGTATAGGAGACGAAAGCTGAGTTCATTATCGAAGACATCGTTGAAAGGTGATTGCTTGAAAATCTGCATGAAAAAGCATTATTTTAGTATAAGTATAGACATGTATATAGATTGAGTTCGCATGAACGCTTAACCCGAAATATGGGAGGAGAGATTGGTCCCACCGGGCGTGCCAGAACCTGTAGGGTGTTTTTCGTCACCCCATTGAGATGGGAATACGCGCGCGCTTGTCAGGCGCACTACAGATTCCCCCGGCCTAGGGTAGGCCGGGGTTTATTGATTGTGGGGATCCGAATCTCCGGCAGCCGCGGACTAAGCTGCCGTTAATTACCCCTCGCCTTTGGGGCGAGGGAACCTCCGATTAACGGGTTAAACTGGTCATGCGAACTCAATGTGCAGTGTACGTGTGTTGTGTTTTGAAAGGGGGGTTTTGGATATATCGGGAGCCACGCAGAGTTTTTTTACGGGGATCCCGCTACCCGGATAGCGGGCTAGGGGTCAAGGGGGCTAGCAGCCCCCTTGCGGGGTGCGGGGCAGCGCCCCGTTAGAAATTTTTTTTCTAACAGGGACAGTGTCGTGGAGTACGTGTATGTATAAATTTGTATACATATGTATATGTGTATGTATGTACACAAAAGAGGGGGAAAAGACATCCAAGGGATGCACAGGTGCGCAAGCGCGCGCGCCACGTGTCGGCACGCGGGCGACTTGCGCAACTGCGCAGTTGCGCAAGCGCGCGCGCCACGTGTCGGCACGCGGGCGACTTGAGCAACTGCGCAGTTGCGCAAGCGCGCGCGCCACGTGTCGGCACGCGGGCGACTTGCGCACTTGCGCAGTTGCGCAAGCGCGCGCGCCACGTGTCGGCACGCGGGCGACTTGCGCACACAACAGGCTTTTAGCCTAAAAAGATTTCTCTGAAGAGAAATCAAAGAGGAGTTAGACTCCTGAGTGTTTTTTTTTTGTTGGGTTAATGGAAGGGTTCTTCTTCTTCCTCCTGTTGCTTGCTGGATCTTGAAGATCAAGAGATGTAAAATCTCAAAATCTCTCCTTTTTAAGATCTGATGGCAGATCCAAGTTCCCCTTTGTGGGTTTTGTGGTGGAAAACTATTTAGTTTTGAAAAAGGAAGAGTAAAACTCTTGATTTAATTCAAGAGAAAGAAGAGGGTTTTGGAACCTTGAAGAAGGAAGAAAGAGCTCAGCTCTAATTTTTGTGGAGAGAATGAAAAGTATATTTTTATTCATCATCATTTTGCCTTTTATAGGCTTACATATTTGCATATAGCCCCTTGGGCTTTACAAAATGGCATTTTGCCTATTCCATGGCTCATGTGCCATTACATTTTTGCACATAAGCCATGGGCTTACAAAATATTGGCTTTATGCCCATTTTACATACATTCATGTATAAAAAATTACATAAAAATTATTTATTACATGATTTTTTTTGTTGGCATGGCGGAAGGCCAGACGCTTCGTGTTCGGGCTCGACCTGGGCATTGGCCCACTTGCTTGGGCTTGGGCCCACCTGGCTTGGGGTTGACCTTGACTTTGGCTCGGTCAACAGGGGTGTAAATTTTTACCCCAACAATGAGTTGTTAGGGTGGTTTTAAACTTGGGTTTGCTTCAGCTTTCACAAATATACCCTAATGTATCGTTTTAGTGCTAAAATGGAGTTTTTAACTAGGATAAGGCTCTGTTGAAATCTGCTTCTACCCAGGTTGTTTCAGAATAAAGTTGTAATTACTGTAGCATGTACATAGGGTATAGAGTACACACATGAAGCCCAAGAGCCCAGCTCCCTACCTAGGACGCCGGAAAATGCATTCTGGCCGCAAATTGCGGCCAGATGGGTGAATTGTGGGTTGGGGTTTGGATGGTAGGAGTCTGCTGCTATTTGATGAATTATGGTATGTGCAATTTTATTTAATTCTTCCTGTAGCAAAATCTGGGGCTAATTACCCTATTTCTCGTATTTTAAACCTTCGCGGCACGCGTCATACGTGTGTGGGTTTGGGGTTTCTGCGTATCGCGACGCGTCGGGGTAGCTTCATGCGCGAAATCACACGTTCTAGCGTATCGCGCACGCACTCGCTTGGTGCGCGACGCGGGTTACTAGTTTGGCTTTAATGTCGTATTTTTATGGATTTGAGCTTATGTGTGATATTCTGTGAAATTATAGGTTCGCAGGCGAGTACGACGGACGCCGCGAAGAAAGGGAAACAAGTCGTCGGCTACACTTAGTGCGAGACTACGGTGAGTAGATTTAACATCTACGGGGATATCGCCCGCATGGCGTTATGCGTCAGGGCTGACAGGACCTTATAGCTACATATTGCATTTACCTACATGGCTACTGTTTGTTGCATACCGCATTCCCTGCTATATGTATATAAACTTAGAATTGATAGAACACCGCACTATTACTAACGGTTCATGTTGCACGAGCACTAATCTGCATATTACACACACACCACTAGTAATTGCCATGACCATTATACTGTAGTTCATCTCACATATAATTCGATATGGTTTTCATAGAAATTGGGAGCCGCATGATGCCTTTTGAAAAGCTGAAACTACATAAAAAGCAATTTCTCCCTTTTACTTATAGTATGACATTGATGTACATATCACATCGCATTGACTTACTCATTGATTTTGGATTTCATGTGATTTCTGGTTTTTGAGGACCGTGGGGTTATTTAAGAAACTATGCACTATTTGAAAACCCGGTTCCTATTGATATGATATTTTGGTGCGTCCACCACACGTTTTCTCGGTTCTTAGACGTGTACTTGAAACCCGATTCGAGGAGTTAGATGATCCATTTGCGGGTTCGTGGTGGTCCCGGTATGGTTCCCCGGGGCGAAACATGTTTTTCGTGGAGTACACGATGAGCCTGGTAGGGTGGCGAGTACCTACCGGTGATTGGTTGGACCTGGCGGTTATCCAGAGGATACTGACCAGAGTCGATAGATGGATGCGGGATGACCCGTACTGCCGGGGCCGAGGGCCGATACCGCAGACGGAGCCCGTGGACCGATCAGGACTGACGGAGCCCGATATAAGAGGATTTGCGTGTCGATGCTGGACACGAGCATTTATGATATTTGAGTGTCGATGTTGGGCAGTCGTGATTTCTGAGGTTTACAGGATTTGAGGGCCGATGAGAGTGCCGGCACCTGAGTTATTGGGATTTGGGTGCATTAATGGGCACCGATTATTTTTCCACGTTGGCATTCCGTGTAGATGTTATTTCATCCCATGCTCAGCGTTCATTTTTATGTATCTCATCCTGTAGTTATTTTACCTGACAGAGCACTTGCATGATTATGCACATACTGCTTATCGCACATAGATTTATTTGCTGGCATATGATAGAGTAGCGCAGTACGTGCATGCTCGCGATTACCTTTATATGTTATCTCTATTCACGAGTTGGCAACTCACCCCCGTTGTGCCACAGTATTTGCAGGTTGCCCCTCAGAGTAGTCGTGGCAGGCTATTTCCTTGTACCTTTTGGCTACAGATACCACTTCAGTTGGTGCGAGAGTTGTTTTGCTGTTAGGTGGGTTGTGGTATCTGGTTACTTCTATTGTATACACTTTTGTATCTAGTATTCTCCATCTACCTTTATATGTACTTGACTTAGAGACAGTGTGAGGACGATGATGTATATTGTTTGTATTCTGGTGTCGAGCTCGTGGGAGACGACTTTATATATGCAGTTTTAGTATTCTGTGATGTTTTTACTTATTGCTCATTTCTTCGCTACGGCGTCGTATATTACTCTTGTGGTGATGGTTTCCACCGTTGGGGGTGATTTCTCCCGTTTGGGGATGCTTTATTTCATTGTATATCATTTTTACTCATATCTTGTTTTGTACCCGATTTCGGGGTTAGTTTTTACGTAGGAAATGATGCCAAAATTTTTAAGATAATAACTTAAACTTTAAAGATTGTTATTAAACTACTTAAGGTTTTCCAAATGTTTTCAACACTCACTACTTTTTATGGTTTTGATTTCTGGGTTTCGGCTTACCTAGTCGCGTTACGCCTGGAGACGTTGCGTGGTTAAGTGCCGGTCATGAGTCAAACTTCGGGTCGTGACAAAGTTGGTATCAGAGCGTAGGTTTTACCTTTCGGGGTGTAGGATGGCCCTGGTATGATGGAGTAGGTAGCTGAAGCAGAGTGGCGTAGCGTGCGTATGTTCCGCGGCATACTCACGACACGGTGCTACGCCTAAGCGATCTTAGGACTTATTGATTTAAATTTCCTTCATGAGTATATACATTATTGCGATTCTATTTCCGTATCCTTATCGAATCCTATTTTTCCTTTCAGCCATTATGCCGCCAAAGACTATGAGGGCGCAGAGAGCGGCCGCGAGGGCCGAGATTCGAGTTGACTCGTCCGAGATGAGGACTGATCCAGGTAGTACACCGGTTGTGCCCGAGCAGGTTGTTCCTCCCATGACAGATCAGATCGCCATGTAAGGGGCTGGTATGCAGGAGATGCGCCAAACGGTGGGATCCAGTATGTAGGAGATGCGCCAGATGATGGGATCGCTAGTTGAGACAATTCGAGCGCAGCGACCAGAGGTAGTTCCACCCGTTGCAGAGACCGCAGTGATACCCACAGCACAGGCAGTTGCCCCTACAGCTACAGAGGTCATTACGGTATCGCTGTCAGAGTTTATGAGGCTGAAGCCTCCGATCTTCACAGTCATCGATGCAGCCGAGGACCCACAGTATTTCATTGATAGGATGGCTCGGATATGCCGTTCCCTCAGATGCGCAGATGCGAGATGGGTTGAGTTCGCGAGCTTTCGCCTGGAAGGTCTTGCGCAGAAATGGTGTGAATCGGTCGAGAAGGGCAGAGCAGCAGGTCTCCCTCCTATGACCTGGACAGAGTTTGTGGCGCTATCCCTTGCCCGCTTTCTTCCACTGAGTATTAGAGATGCTAGAGCACGCAGGTTCGAGTCTTTATGCCAGACTCCGGAGATGTCAGTGGCAGAGTATGATGTGCTGTTCACCGAACTATCAGTTTTTGCTCCGTACCTAGTGGCTACTGAGGAGTTGCGAGTTAAGAGATTTGTTCGAGGCTTGCTCACACCACTGTTCCTTGCGATCAGCGCACAGCATTACGAGACATATGCAGCAGCTGTAGACGCAGCCCTATTAGTCGAGGAGTGCCTTGCTGAGACTTCGGTAGTTCCAGAGCCGAAGAGAGTTCGTACTGGTATATCAGCACGGAGATAGACATTCAGACGCCGCGACAGGTATCATTCAGGTACGAGAAGTGGCAGAGATTCGGGACGAGGACAGATGTTTAGTTCGTATCCACGGGAGAGTCAGCAGTCGTCGCAGGGTTGCTTTAGATGCAGCAGCCTACTTCACCTCGTTAGAGATTGTCCTGAGATACACCGGAGGGAGACAGCAGCACCGCATGTTACCTTACCACCTTCACCACCCCAGAGGGCGTTGACTATTGTACCTACTGTTACTCCGCGTCAGACTCCTGCACAGAGAGGTCGTGGTCGTGGAGGATTTGTTCATAGAGGACGAGGTGACCGAGGTAGAGGACAGCCAGCTGCCGGCAGAGGACAGTCAGTCACAGGTGGAGGGCAGGCGCGAGTTTTTTCTTTGACGCATCAGGACGCGCAGGCGTCCAATGCGGTGGTCTCAGGTATCCTCCCAGTATGTTCTGTTGATGAACACGTGTTGTTCGATCCCGGATCCACGCACTCGTACGTATCCACACACTTTGTGCCGAGTTTGGGTAGAGAGTCCGGTTTGCTTGATCAGCCCACTCTTGTAGGAGAGTCGTTTGTTGCTAGGCACGTGTTCCGATCCTGTACCGTCCGTATTGGAGAGAGAGACTTGCCTGTCGATTTGATCCTTCTTGAGATGTTAGACTTCGACGTTCTTTTGGGCATGGATTGGTTAGCTACGTGCTATGCTTTTGTGGACTGCCGTGAGAAGACAGTTAGATTTTGTTTTCCCGACGAGTCGGTTTTTGTTGTGTTGGGGGACCGTGGTGCCGCCCCTCACAGTTTGATTTCTTCTTATCGCGCTGGAAAGCTTTTGAGGAAGGGATGTCAGGGATTTCTCGCCTATGTTTGCGATACTAGAGCTACAGAGGTTCCGTTGGATCAGGTTCCGGTTGTTAGCGAGTTCCCTGATGTGTTCCCTGACGAGATTCCTAGGCTACCGCCTGAGCTTGATATTTCTTTCTGTATTGATTTGATTCCGGGCACAGGGCCTATTTCTGTACCTCCTTATCGGATGGCCCCGACGGAACTTAGAGAATTGAAGGGTCAGTTGCAAGATTTTCTGGATAAGGGACTTATTCATCCCAGTGTTTCTCCTTGGGGTGCTCCAGTCCTGTTTGTCAAGAAGAAGGACGGTAGTTTGCGTCTGTGTATCGAGTACCGCCAGCTGAACAGGGTTACAGTGCGGAACAGGTATCCTTTGCCACGCATCGAAGATTTTTTCAACCAGCTTCAGGGGGCAGGATACTTTTCGAGGATCGATTTGCGATTAGGCTACCATCAGCTGCGGGTTCGACTGGAGGACATTCCTAGGACGGCTTTCCGCACGCGCTACGGCCATTATGAGTTTTTGGTGATATCGTTCGGACTCACCAACGCTCCAGCAGCGTTCATGGACTTGATGAACCGTATTTTCCAGTCGTATCTTGATCTGTTCATCATAGTATTCATTGACGTTATTCTGGTGTATTCCCGGAGTAGTGAGGAGCACGAGCAGCACCTGCGGATTACACTGCAGACCTTGAGGGAGCATCATCTTTTCGCCAAATTCTCTAAGTGTGCTTTCTGGCTGGACAGCGTAGACTTCTTGGGCCATGTGATTACACGAGATGGTATATGTGTATACCCAAGGAAGATCGAGGCCGTTCGGAGTTGGCCCAGACCCTCATCAGTTACGGAGATTCGCAGCTTTCTAGGGCTGGCAGGCTACTACAGGAGATTCGTGCAGGACTTCTCCCGTATTGCTACACCTTTGACCGAGTTGACCCGGAAGGGGGTTCCTTTCGATTGGACGGAGGAGTGTGAGCACAGTTTTCAGCAGCTACGAACTCGACTGACTACGGCGCCGGGGTTATCATTGCCTTCAGGATCAGGAGGATTTATTGTCTATTGTGGCGCTTCACGAGTGGGGCTAGGGTGCGAATTGATGCAGCATGACAGGTGATCGCGTATGCTTCATGGCAATTGAAGAAACTTGAACAGAACTACTCCACTCACGATTTGGAGATGGCTGCAGTGGTCTTTGCACTTAAGATCTGGCGACATTACCTATATGGCGAGTCGTGCCAGATATTCACTGATCACAAGAGCTTAAAGTATATATTTCAGCAGCGAGACCTGAACCTTAGACAGCGCCGTTGGATGGAGTTAGTGAAGGATTACGATTGCGAGATCCTGTACCACCCGGGCAGGGCTAATGTAGTGGCAGATGCTTTGAGCAGGAGGCCCGGGGGTAGTCTATCTTGTTTGAGCGCAGTACAGAGGCAGTCGTCGGCAGATTGGCAGATTTTATGCGACAGCCGGGTGCAGTTCAAGTTTACGCCGATCGAAGGACAGATTGCGCATGTTCGTCCACGGCCACAGTTGCTTGACCGTATACATGAGGCACAACACAGTGATGACCGATGTTCAGAGATCTGGGCACAGATTGGACAGGGCAGATTTTCCGAGTTCGTGATCGATGATCAGGGGATATTACGATTTGGGACTAGACTGTGCGTACCAGATGCTGAGGGACTGCGGCGTGAGATTCCTTAGGAGGCACATCGATCGGTGTACAGTGTTCATCCCGGTTCCACCAATATGTACCATGACATGAAAGATGTTTACTGGTGGGACGGAATGAAGTGGGACATCGCAGATTTCGTATCGAGATGCCTGACTTGTCATCAAGTGAAGGCCGAGCACCAGAGGCCCGCGGGAGAGCTACAGCCGTTATCCATTCCGGAGTGGAAATGGGAACAAATTTCTTTGGACTTCATTGTGGGTCTACCCAGGACTAGTCGAGGGTATGACTCCATCTGGGTGATCGTGGATCGGTTGACGAAAGCGGCTCACTTCCTACCGGTGAAGACGACTTTCGGTTTTGCTCAGTATGCCTAGATAAACATCGATGAGATTGTACGACTGCACGGAGTTCCGACATGTATCGTGTCCGACAGAGGCACCCAGTTTACCAGCCGACTATGGCAGAGACTTCAGGAGACTTTGGGCACCTGCTTGAGTTTCAGCACCGCATTCATCCGCAGACCGACGGACAGTCAGAGTGGACTATTCAGACTCTCTAGGACATGCTCCGAGCGTGCGTATTAGACTTCGGAGGTAGCTGGGATCATCATTTACCCTTAGTAGAGTTCTCCTACAACAACAGCTACCAGGAGACCATTCAGATGACACCATTTGAGGCTCTTTATGGGAGGAGATGCAGATCGCCCGCCTGTTGGACGGAGCTCAGTGAGAGCAGTATCTTAGGGCCGCAGATTGTGGAGGAGACGACCGTGAAGATCCAGTTGATTCGTGATAGGATGAGAGCAGCCCAGAGTAGGCAGAGATCTTATGCGGACCGTCGTCGGCGCAGACTTGAGTTTTCTGTTGGTGATCACGTTTTCTTAAGGGTCTCCCCGATGAAGGGTGTGATGAGGTTTAGAAAGAAGGGGAAGCTTAGTCCCCAATATGTGGGCCCCTTCTAGATCCTCTAGCGTGGTGGTGCAGTTGCGTATCGGTTAGCCCTTCCGCCCTGTTTTCCAGATGTGCACCCCGTGTTTCACATTTCGATGCTCCGCAAGTATCTTCATGATCCTTCGCATGCGATTCAGCACCCGACGATCCAGCTTGAGCGCGACCTTTCCTATGCAGAGCAGCCGGTGGTCATCTTGGATCGACAAGTGAAGAAATTGAGGTCGAAAGAGATACCATCCGTCAAGGTACTTTGGCGTGGTCCGAGCAGCGAGGAGGTCACTTGGGAGACCGAGAGAGAGATGAGGAAGAAGTATCCCCATCTTTTTGAAGGTACGTGTAGTTAGATTTTTAAACTCGGGGACCGAATTTCTTTAAGGGAGGTAGATTGTAACACTTTGAATTTCGTTAGGAATGTTTTCGCGTTAATTAAGATATTGTGCGTGTTTTTCATAAAAACCCGAATATCTTATTTTCTTTCTTGACTAGTGATAATCGTGTTGTGAAGTGTTATATATATATATATACATATATATATATATACATATAGGGTTATTAATTATAATTTAGTCGTGTTTACCCTAATTGGAAATTTTTCCTTAATTATTTCTTAAGCAAGGTTTAGTGTACACATGCACACTTAGCACATTTTTGGGCTTAGGCTTAAAGTTTTAGCTTGTTAACCATTTTCATTTCTTGCATGGCTTCTAATTTTCCCTTTTTTTATCTTTTGAAAACCCTTTTCATTTTAAATTCAAATGAGGAATGGAGAGGTATGGTGGGTAGGTAGAACTTGACTCTTTGACCATTTTCCCTTCTCTCTTCTCTCTCTTTTCTCATTCTAGGAAAAATCAGCAGAGAGGCAGCACCAACATCAAAAATTCATCATCTCCTTCTTTCCATTTTGCTTCTCTTTTGAATCTATACAAAACCCTACACAACACAACCCATTTTCTTCACAAAACCACTTGGAAAGGTGGCTCTTTTGAGGAGTTGATGGCAAGTCAGTGCATTTGAGGCTAGGGCTGGAAAATTTGGGTTTTTATAAGGTCTTTTGAAGGTAATTATCTCACACCTAGCACCCTATTTCATGACTTGCAGTATTTTTAGCAAAATATCACCTTTTTATGCATTTTAGTGCTAATGAAGGGATTTAGTGAAGTTATGTTAAAATTAACATTTTTGTGGCTTGATTAGCTTGGTGATGAGTTGTTAGGGTGGTTTTAAACTTGGGTTTGCTTCAGGTTTCAAAAATATACCCTAATTTATCGTTTTAGTGCTAAAGTGGAGTTTTTAACTAGGATTAGGCTCTGTTGAAATCTGCTTCTACCCAGGTTGTTTCAGAATAAAGCTGTAATTACTGTAGCATGTACATAGGGTATAGAGTACACACACGAAGCCCGGAAGCCCAGCTCCCTAACCAGGCCGCCGGAAAATGCATTCTGGCCGCAAATTGCGGCCAGATGGGTGAATTGTGGGTTGGGGTTTGGATGGTAGGAGTCTGCTGCTATTTGATGAATTATGGTATGTGCAATTTTATTTAATTCTTCCTGTAGCAAAATCTGGGGCTAATTACCCTATTTCTCGTATTTTAAACCTTCGCGGCACGCGTGATACGTGTGTGGGTTTGGGGTTTCTACGTATCGCGACGCGTCGGGGTAGCTTCAGGCGCGTAATCACACGTTCTAGCGTATCGCGCACGCACGCGCTTGGTGCGCGACGCGGGTTACTAGTTTGGCTTTAATGTCGTATTTTTATGGATTTGAGCTTATGTGTGATATTCTGTGAAATTATAGGTTCGCAAGAGAGTACGACGGACGCCGCGAAGAAGGGGAAACAAGTCGTCGGCTACACTTAGCGCGAGACTACGGTGAGTAGATTTAACATCTACGAGGCTATCGCCCGCATGGCGTTATGCGTCAGGACTTATAGGACCTTATAGCTACATATTGCATTTACCTACATGGCTACTGTTTGTTGCATACCGCATTCCCTGCTATTTGTATATAAACATAGAATTGATAGAACACCGCACTATTACTAACGGTTCATGTTGTACGAGAACTAATCTGCATGTTACACACACACCGTTAGTAATTGCCATGATCATTATACTGTAGTTCATCTCACATATGATTCGATATGGTTTTCATAGAAATTGGGAGCCGCATGATGCCTTTTGAAAAACTGAAACTACTTAAAAAGCGATTTCTCCCTTTTACTTATAGTATGACATTGATGTACATATCACATCGCATTGACTTACTCATTGATTTTGGATTTCATGTGATTTCTGGTTTTTGAGGACCGTGGGGTTATTTAAGAAACTATGCACTATTTGAAAACCCGGTTCCTCTTGATATGATATTTTGGTGCGTCCACCACGCGTTTTCTCGGTTCTGAGACGTGTACTTGAAACCCAATTCGAGGAGTTGGATGAACCATTTGCAGGTTCGTGGTGGACCCGGTATGGTTCCTCGGGGTGAGAAATGTTTTTCGTGGAGTAGACGATGAGCCTGGCAGGGTGGCGAGTACCTACCGGTGATTGGTTGGACCTGGCGGTTATCCGGAGGATACTGACCAGAGTCGATAGATGGATGCGGGATGACTCGTACTGCCGGGGCCGAGGGCCGATACCGCAGACGGAGCCCGTGGGCCAATCCGGACTGACGGAGCCCGATATATGAGGATTTGCGTGTCGATACTGGACACGAGCATTTATGATATTTGAGTGCCGATGTTGGGCATTCGTGATTTCTGAGGTTTACACGATTTGAGGGCCGATGAGAGTGCCGGCACCTGAGTTATTGGGATTTGGGTGCATTGATGGGCACCGATTATTTTTCCACGTTGGCATTCCGTGTAGATGTTATTGCATCCCATGCTCAACGTTCATTTTTATGTATCTCATCCTGTAGTTATTTTACCTGACAGAGCACTTGCATGATTATGCACATACTGCTTATCACACATAGATTTATTTGCTGGCATATGATAGAGTAGCGCAGTACGTGCATACTCGCGATTACCTTTATATGTTATCTCTATTCATGAGTTGGCAACTCACCCCCGTTGTGCCATAGTATTTGCAGGTTGCCCCTCAGAGTAGTCGCGGTAGGCTGTTTTCTTGTACCTTTTGGCTACAAATACCACTTCAGTTGGTGCGAGAGCTGTTTTGCAGTTAGGTGGGTTGTGGTATCTGGTTACATCTATTGTATACACTTTTGTATCTAGTATTCTCTATCTACCTTTATATGTATTTGAGTTAGAGACAGTGTGAGGACGATGATGTATATTATTTGTATTCTGGTGTCGAGCTCGTGGGAGCCGACTTTATATATGCAGTTTCAGTATTCTGTGATGTTTTTACTTATTTCTCATTTCTTCGCTACGGCGTCGTATATTACTCTTATGGTGATGGTTTCCGCCGTTGGCGGTGATTGCTCCCGTTTGGGGATGCTTTATTTCATTGTATATCATTTTTACTCATATCTTGTTATGTACCCGATTTCGGGGTTATCTTTTACAAAGGAAATGATGCCAAAATTTTTAAGATAATAACTTAAACTTTAAAGATTGTTATTAAACTACTTAAGGTTTTCCAAATGTTTTAAACAAATGTTTTCAACACTCACTACTTTTTATGGTTTTGATTTCTGGGTTTCGGCTTACTTAGTCACGTTACGCCTGTAGACGTTGCATGGTTAAGTGCCGGTCATGAGTTGAACTTCGGGTCGTGACATATTAACATAATGATGCATAGGTATATATGAATGGATATTATTAACCTTGCATATAAAGTTAAATCTTTCAAGTTAACAAAATTCGGGCGTATCACGCCATCTTTATACAATCCCCCGGTAGATGTTTAGTCTACTCACCGAAATACGTCGTAACTACTCAGTAATCGCCAATACTTTTCCTTTCCGAAGTTCCCGCACTCAAATCTAACGTTGAATTAACTTGTATAAGAAAACGGCTACATTCCGACATGGCAAAATCATGAAAACACAAGTTGTACGTACTAATTATACTACGTACGACTATTACAAACAATCTAACACTTAACTTTACTGAAATTTAAACCAACGTTGTTTCGCGACAGAAAATAGAACGCGTTACATTTTACCCGTGTCGTATTTGAGAACTTTGATTCCTTTTCCGATATTTGCTCCCAGATTTTATATACAGTTAAACTAACTTAATTAAACAGTACCAAATTATCCCAAAATCTAAACAGAGACCTACCCAAAAACCCAAAACACCAAACCTCCCTACAAATCCGGCGACGCTGGAATTCTCCTATAGGTCGCCTGCCAAAATCCGAGCCCCGGGGTTCGTGTTTCTAGGGTTTGTTCTTGGTCTAACATACAATATTTAGGCAATTTTTGGTTAAGTTGATTTTACTCTGACTAATGGCAGATTACTACAGAACTCAGTTTTTCCTAAAATACAATATTATAGATATAAGATGTCTAAATTAAACCAATTACAGAACTAAATCCTACAGCGATTAAAGACTTTACCTACAAAAGATTGCTAAAAAGAACTCCATCCAAGATGTACAAGTTCCTAGTTCCTAGCTTGATGGTAGAAATCCTAGAACTTGGCTCTTCTCTTCTCCTTTCTCTTGTTCTTCTTTGTTTGTTCTAGTTTTCTTTTTTCTTTCTTTTGAATTTTTAGAAGTTTTAAATTGATTAATTGATCTGAACACCTTATATATATGGAAGAGGGAAGAGTAAGGTGTAGGAGGAGGTGTCATCAACAAGGGTGTGCCACTCTCATTTAAGGAGGAGGTGTTGTGTGTGTGTGTGTTGTGCATGCAAGAAGGAGGTGGCTTTGTATTATCTCTTCAATTGTGTTAATTTATGATAAAATTCTGATCTAAATTATTACCTAACGCCTTTTCCATTTACACCCTTAAAATTTCAAGTTTGCATAATTTTCCTAAATTTTACAAAAAGACTCTTCACTACCTAGTTTATTATATAAACACATTTTTATTAAAATGAAACTAAATTTCTCATTAAAACCCTTATAATTTATTTATGTTGCATATTAAAATTTTAATTTAATTTGTTTTACATACTTTATTTGAAAATGTCTTATTTGGTTTTAATAACTTTTTAATTTAACATTTTATTATTTAATTAATTAATTTTATTTATTTCCAAATTTTCGAAATGCTACAGAATCCTTGGGTGTTTTGAGACAAAGTGATCACAAAGACACTCTACTTCATCTTGGGTATCTAGGCTAGTAAACTGGATGCCCGAGTTGCTTCGGTTTTGAGGCGGGAGCCCGTATTACTAATCCTCGACGTGGATCGTCATCGACGAGGGAGACTGAAGATCGAACTTGGTCGAGGAATCCGCGTGGAGCTTAGGACATAAGTTGAAGACCGAAGGACATGAATCGATAGGTATATCCTCTCCAAACTCTTTTTATAGTACAAGTATAAGGTTAATGGTACGATTCGTCGATTAGTGTTCCGTTAGCGCCGGATTTTAAATGTTTTTCTTCCGCGTTGGCCACGGATTGATGGTCGGGGCGCTTCCATAACCCTACATGGTATCAGAGCCAACCCATTAACTACATACTAGTTGGTTTAGACGATGTTAAAGTATTGAAACCGAAACAACTCAGAAACAATACCCGATATATTCTAGTTTTTGTCATTTTTTTCCGAGTCTTCAAAAATTATTTTAGCAACTGTAGAAGGCTACTCAGGTGACCACTAGACTGCACCCCAAATACGAACCCATTCCACCTGTATTGGACTGGCGACATCATGGAAAATTCCGAGCTGGACGGCCCTAGTGGGGACTTGGGACTTCGTGTTTTGGGTGTGGTCTAGTCTCTGGAATATTGGTTCAGTGGTATTGATAGTTTAGCCCAGTTTTGATATTGTTTTATCTATTTGTTTAGGGCTATTCGGGATTATTTTGAACTCGATATTTCTAATATTGTTTAAAGTTTACAGTAATTACATTACTATCTACGACTGTTAATGTCAATAGAGCGGTACAACTTGTCTAATTGTTATAGTTCTTTTAGACGGGTTTGCGAACATGACATTCATGTTGATGTTCTTTGTTGTGCTATGTTTGTTGCGGATTCGTCGTAGTGGATACCTTGAGTGCAATATTAGTACAGTTTAGTTTTATTTTTACATTTGATATCGCGGGGCGAGCATCCGACATGTGGACTGTCGTCACTATGTGTTTGTATATTATTTGTTTGGGGCACGACCGGGTTGAGGTCGATGTCACCGTTGTACATATTTTTCTTTTCTGTACTAGGATTACCCCGCGATGGAGTGCACGGATAGCCGTGTTCTGGAGGGCAACGAGTCTGCATCTCATGGCTTGAGAAGGAGGGGGCCTCACTCTAGAATTGTCGGGCTATTCGCCGCACTCGTAGGGGGCACAGGTTGACCCAAGGAGGGGTGCTCAAGTTACCGGATTCCGTGAAGTGCTGGGTGGCCCATTCCCTTTGATGAAGGGGGCTCCCTCGCTTTTGGTTTTGGCGGGTAATTTTCCGCACTCATAGGGGTCTAGGTTTTCATTGCACAGGCTATCCACACGACCAGAAGAACGTCGGGTTTCACTTGCGGCTCAAAGAAAACCCGGGGCTCCCAGATTATCTGTATTGTTATGTGATGCTTATTGCTTATTTGTGATATTGCATTTATCATGCCTGGAGCAATTATTATATATTGTTATATATATACTAGTATATGTTGTATATGTTTTACACCCGCGCTAGTCCAGCCCCCGCTCTGTCGTTAGTTAAGTAACCTAACGGTGATGACGGGGCCCAGTGGCGAATGCGGATGGCATATACATACATCATATTTTCGTTCTTTTGTGGTGTGATTAATTGATGGGACTGCGTTGATTCGGATCAATGCAAGGAAAACAGACCTAACTGATGTTGTTGGAATAATTTTCAAAAGCTGTTATTACAAGGGCGTTTTCTTTTGTTTTGCACAGCGGTATTCGGTTATGAATATCCAGCACCTCATTCGACGAGGCTAGAGCCGAGATCCCCTCACCGGGAGCGACCTCTTGGGCAGAAGTTTGCGTCAGGGTAATAACTTCACTATAGTCCATTACTTTTTTCTTTGCATCGTGGTATTCAGTTGGAATATCCTGCACCTCATTCGACGAGGAAAGAGCCGAGATCCCTTCACCGGTAATGGCCTCTTTAGCAAAGATTTTCTCTACTATATATTTATAAAAATCTATCCGGTTCCTTCAATGATATCAAGTTCAATACATTAAACGTTTTTCGCCAAAAACTATTCGTAGCCCTCCGACATTTCAGATGGGTAGCACTTAGTATTCATGCTATGTTTGTTCACCTTCGTCATGACATATTTTATGGTAGCTATTTGTTACTTTTCTGTTGCATAGATAGATGCGTTGTTTTGGGACAGTTGTACTACTATTTTGGCTTTCGTCAAGGGTATATATGGGTGGGTTCAAATTAACCTGGACAAAGACATGTAGAACTTGACATGTGGCTTATGATATGTTGGCCTTCGTCAAGGTCATAAGAGCATGGGGAAGAAATCACATCGGGAGTTTCAAACATACAGGAAACTTGTCAAGCATGTGCATACCTTCTGGAGTGTGATAACTTGAATGGATTCCATCAGGTTATCATGCCATGATAGTTGGATCCCGATTCCCACCGATGAGTTGGTTTACTCCTCGGGTGATTTTAAATGATCCCAACTAATTCTTCTTTCAGGTTTGGACATATATATAGAGGACTTTCTTGCTCGACACTTGTTTTAGTTTACTGTCTCTTTGATACATATTGATAAAGCCCTTAGGATGTTGGCTTGACTACCAAGACTATGATGCAGATCATACTAGTTGTTGGCTATAGTGCCCTCAAGTCAATTATTGAATCGCAGGCACGTGATTGCAATGATTGAGGGAGGACCTATACTGGTAGAACAGTCTTACTCAAGATGATAGTTTGCTATCTGGTTTGTCTTTATCATCATGTACATGCTTCAGGTGACATTACAGATCACTATTACATATTAATAGAGCCCATATGATTCTTGCTTGACTACCAGTAGTATGATGACGATCATATACGTGAGAGTTGGGTGGTCTATAAGCACATCCTTAAAGTGTCCCTAGTCGTGGGAGTTTCGAGACTGGGCATCGATACTCTAAGAGTAGACAAGTGTATACGGATCGAGACCCCGACGAGGGGTGGTGGCCGGTCTCACAAGCCATTGGTGTCAGTTGGTTCACCTAAGATGTATACATGTGCTCATTGAGTTATGAGTACACCGGACGGACTCGTCGGGAACATGCTAGTTGGTATTATACCTATTGTCAAATAGCAGTTCCCTGGTGACATGTGTACAGGTTAGTCTATCGACCTAAGATCGTCATTTGTCTCGTGTGAGTTCCTACTGTACTTTGATTACTACCCTACCACAGGTCAAAAGAGTCATGAAAACAGGTTTTAGTTGGGTACAGTCCCGAGCCATATGGAGGCAGAGAGCGGATCGTCAGGGGACTCGTCTCTCCCGGTATTGGGGGGTTGATGTCGCGGTGTGCTTGGGTGGCCAACACCAGAAATCCTTGGCCAAGGTAGTCGAGAATTACCGATTCAGATCAGTAGTTTCTCAGGCGGTGATAGGCTTCATACCGACACTAAATATCGCGTTATTAGGGGTCTGACTTTATCCGCCCCTAGACTCGATATGCGATACTCATAGACGAACGGACCAGAGTGCACGGATATTGTCACCGTCAGGCTCAGTAGGGTTTCGGGATGAGTTTGCTCGTCGGCCTCCCTTTCTCTCAATACCTGGACAGCCATTACGTATAGCTAGTTCCACTGACGTGCTTGTGGTTAAACCCATTGGCAGCGTATTGACGAGTTTTTAGAGTCCCACACAGAGGGTTTCCCTGATTCGGGCGAAACGTTGTAGAGGCCGTATGGTTTTATGGCAGGGTTCGATCATATTCGTGCACTTGTGCATGGATCATGATTGGACGGATAATACTAGTGGGCTTTGGTTTAAGCCGGATCCTATTATTATATTATTGGATAACTTTCGTCTCGTTGTATTCGTATTCAGTCGAAATACGGATGCGGGTATGTTTATACAGATGAGGGGTATTCTTGTAATCCGTTACAAGATTACTTTTGAAGATGCCATTTCTTTTTCTTGCTTTAAAACATTGGTTTAATTTTTATTGTGTGGAAAAGGTGAAGTTATGTTTTGGTTTGTGAGTGTGAGTCTTGGCTTGATGCACTGATTGTGGCATGTGCCATGCTTGATTCTTTTTTGGATTGGTTGTGAGATATTTGTAGAGGCAAGGCAGATAATTTTTCGGTGATGATTTTTCTTTAGTTGCTCAACACATATACCTCACAACTCATCTCAAAAAACAACAGACACTCATTTTCTTCACAAACAAAACACTTGGCCAAAACCAACACAAAAAAAAGAGCAGAACATTTTCTTCACCTCCTTTTTCTTTTACCAAGTCTTGAGCTCACACTTTTTCCCCATGGCTTCTTATTTAACCTCTACCCATACCCTCTCATAAGTTGAGAATCCTTGGATGTTTTGAAACAAAATAATCACAAACACACTCTACTTCATCTTGGGTATCTAGGCTAGCAAACTGGATGCCCGAGTTGCTTCTGTTTTGAGGCGGGAGCCCGTATTACTAATTCTCGACGAGGATCGTCTTCGACGAAGGAGACCGGAGATCGAACATGGTCAAGGAAGCCGCGAGGAGCTTGGGACAGAGGTTGAAGACCGAAGGACACGGATCGATCGATATAACCTCTCCAAACTCTTTTTATAGTACTAGTATAGGGTTAATGGTACGATCCGTCGATTAGAATTTCGTTAGCGCCGGATTTTAAAAATTTTTGTTCCGCGTTTGGCCACATATTGAAGGCCGGGGCGCTGCCGTAACCCTACACTAGTGAGGCTTGTGTAGTACATAAGCACATCCTTTAACAGTTCCTAGTCGAGCAAGTATCGAGACAGGGCATCGATATTCCAGAGTACACTAGTGTGTACGTTTCTTGACCCTATATGGGGCGATGGATGATCACATAACCATTGGTGTTTGACATCAAATATTGTACACGGGTGCTCATTGGAGAATGGGTACACCGAACAGGACTCGCCGAGAACTCCTGATTGTACCATACCTATCGTCAGATAAAAGTTCTCCAGTGACACTTGTACAGGTTAGTATGTAGACCCGAGATCGCCATAGGGTCTTGTTTGGTTCCTACTGTGCTTTTATTTTCTCCCTACCATGGCTCAAAGGAGTCATGGAAACAGGTGAATTTTGGTTACAGTCCCAAGACATATGGAGGCAGTGAGCGATAGGAGGGGTTTCGTCTCTCCCGGTATTGAGTTGATGTTGCGCTATGCTCGATTGGCTATAACAGCAAGTCTCTGGCCAGTGCTAATGAGATTTACTGGTAAGTATTATCAATAGTTTCTCGAAAGGTTATTGGCCACACATCGGCATGACTTATCGAGTTAGTGGGGTCTGACGATTCCACCCCCCAGACTCGATATGCGACATATTAGACGAAGAGACCGAACTGTACAGTAAGTGTTTCTTATAGGCTTTACAGGAGTTTGGACATGTTTGCTTGTTGATCTTCTATTCATTCAATACCTGGATAGCTGTTACATCCAGCTAGTATCGCTGACAGCTTGTGGGTATCTGATGTGATCATTACCTACTGCTGGCGTATTGATGAGTTTTTAAAGTCCCACACAGTGATTTCCGAGCTCAAGCGAAACGAAATAGGGCAAGTATGGAGATATGTGCGGGAGCTTGATTAAATACGATTATATGATACCGTATTCTAATCTAGCGATTTTTTATATCAGCCGGTTATATGTGATATAACCGGATTATTGAATCAAGTGTTGATTTAATGATTTTATTTATATATATATTTATATATTTGATATTAGCCGGATTATATATGATATAACAGAATTATTGAATCAAGTGTTGATTTAATAATTTGATATGTGTGTGTGTATTAAGTAATATTTATTATTAACCGGTTCTATGTGATATAACCTGATTATTGAATCAAGTGTTGATTTAATAATTTGATATACATATATATGTTTGATATTAGCCGGTTATATCTGATATAACCGTATTATTGAATCAAGTGTTGATTTAATAATTTGATATACATATTTAAATATTTGATATATATATATATATATATATATATATGAGGTTAATGGAGAAAAGAAGCCATATGAGGGAATTTCCTTCTATGGCGTCGAAAAAATACACCATTCCTCATTTTTTCCGACGATCGGCACCCTCCATCTTCATCGTTATCATCTAAGATGTGGGTACACCAAATTTTTTGTGATTCTACAACTTTTTCACCGTTGATTTAGTGGGTTCAAAATTAACGGTTTACCGACAATAGAAGTTTTTACATTGCTAAATCAACGGTAAAAAGTTATAGAATCACATGAAATTTGGTGTACCCACAACTTAGATGATAACGATGAAGATGGTGGGTGCCGATCGGCGGAAAAATTGAGGGAGAGTGTATTTTTTCGATGCCATAGGAGGAAATTCCCTCCTATGACATCTTTCCTCCATTATTCTCTCTCTCTCTCTCTATATATATATATATATATATATATATATATATTTAAATATATTGTATCATGGTTGTTGATACATTATACATGGATGTATGAGAATCACATTTGAGAAGGATAATGATAAATATTTGTGTATTAAAAGGAATGAAGAATGAGCCATGACTTAAGATGCTTGGAGAAGCATTGAGAAGCCATGACTCATCGTTGTAGGGTTCCCTAGGATGGCAGCATGGTTTCGTGAGGCTCGTCCATGCCAAATTCAAAAATTTGCCGTTCTAGCTAACCCTAACTAAGAATCGTTAACTAGAAATCGGACGGAATAGAAATGCAAACACTTTGCAATTAAAAGAGAGCAAGGAATACAACCTTTGTAGACCGGTTCCTTTACTTCAATAGCTCCGTGTAGTAGTCCCTTCACTGCGATCATGAACTCTGGACTCTAGAGTGGCTAGACAAGAAGAATAGAACAAGCTTGCTTCGAAGTCTTCGAGGCCGAAGATGATCTACGTCGAGGAGACACTAACCCAAGCTATCTCTTCACTAATTGTGGAATTAGTGAAGCAAACACCCTATACTAAAAGGCAAGTAGTAGAGGATGATGAAGTAGGAAGTGGGCCCACTTTAGATTTGATTTTCTCACAAGTTTTCATCATAAACACAAATGCTAGAAAGTTTCAAGTTAGAGGAAGAAGAAGATCATGTGAAGTTGTGATGAATAATGAGATAAGGTTAGAAATGCAACCATGGTTAGATAATATCATGCCTAACCCTTGTAAAGATTAAATCATGCCATAGGGTTAAAGGTTGATTTAATAAATATCTTAAGCTAAAAACAAACAAGTGGACAAAGCCAATGTTTCTCCAAGCTTCTTCTAAGCTCAACCTTGACTAATTCCAAATAGTTTGTAAATAACTTAATGATAAATATTAAATCCTAATCTTAACCCTAGCATCGTGTGAGTCTCATACATCCATGTTGCATGTGTAACCTAGCATGACACAAATATATATCACATATATATTGTGCTCAAAACAATACAATTAACATATATCACATATATATCAATGTATCATCAAGTGAGAAAAAGTAATCTTAAGTGAGCTAATATTAGTTAATGTAATGTAATATATCAAATATATAATTATACATTAAATTATTAAATCAACACTTGATTTAATAATCCGTCTATATCACATATAACCGACTAATATCAAATGTAACATCTTAACAAATCAACACTTGATCCGATAACGCGGCTAAATCATATATAACCAATCATGTCACACAACACGAGAATAGAATGCGGTATCTCATACGCGCATTAATCTCGGTCCCGCACATATCACATATCTACTCCTACTCCGTTTCGCATGAACCAGGAAACCTCTGTGTAGAACTCTAAAGACTCGTCAATACGTCGGCAGTAGGTGATCATCATATCAAACACCCACAAGCCGCAAGCGGTCTGCTAAACGTAACGGCCACCCGAGTATTGAGCGATCAAAAGATCAACAAGCAAGCTTGCTCACACTCCTGCGAATCCAATCAGTAACACTACCGTACAGTCCGGTCTCTTCGTCTGATATGTCGCATATCTCGTCTAAGGGTGGTAAACGTCAGACCAAGTAACTCGATAAGTCATGCCGATGTGAGGCTCATAACGGGTCGAGAAACTACTGATAACACTTAACAGTATATCTCTAAAGCAGCCCTGGCCAGGGACTTCTTGTTATAGCTAATCGAGCACAGCGCAACATCAACTCCCTATCCCGGGAGAGAAGAATCCCCTCCTATCGCTCATTTCCTCCATGTGACTCGGGACTGTACCCAAAAATCACCATTTTGCACGTTCTCTTGAACGTGGTAAAGTGGAAATCAAAGCACAGTAGGAATCTTACAAGACTCTATGACGATCTCGTGTCGACAGAAGACCGTATACCAGTGTCACCAGAGAACTGCCATCTGACATGAGGTATAATACCATCTGGGAGTTCTCGGCGAGTCCGTCCAGTGTACCCAGTCTCCACTTAGCACCCGTATACCATCTCTGATGTCAAACACCAATGGATATGGGATCATCCATCGCCCATCTACATGGGTCGAGAAGCAATACGCTAGTCTACACTGGTATATCGATGCCCCGTCTCGATACACCCACAACTAGGGACTTTAAAGGATGTACTCACAGACTACCTTTGTCCCACTAGTATGATCTACATCATAATCCAGGTAGTCAAGTACACATCCTAAGGGCTTTACTAACATGTAATAGAGAGGTAATAAATGTACATGTGAAGATAAAGAGTAACCAGATAGCATACTATCATGTCGAGCAAGAAATCCTCCCTATATATGTCCAAGCATACACTACAATGTACATCTCATATACAGTAATGGCCTCTAGGGCATACATATAACTAGCAATCTCCCACTTGCACTAGGGCCATCTTATAGCAGTGGTTTTAGTATCTCATACTCAACCATCCCATAAAAGTCTCTCTCTAGGAAAAGGCCTTTGTGAGTGGATTTGCCTTGTTGTCCTCTGAGTCTACTCACCTAACCTTGATCCCCTGGAGATCAACCATCTCCATGATCAGGTGATCCTGCCTTAGAATATGTCTGAGTCACTGATGGGACGGGGGTTCCTAGGCTTAAGCCACAACTCCATTTTCGTACAATGTTAGGAATGAAGTTCATCATATGAACTAATATACACCCAGACTACCTTTTTGGTTGTATCGTTGGTAGCGATGTATCCAGCCTTTATCATCTAGATTGCCACGGTATCTAACTTGGAACTCTTCCAACATACCGTCCCTCAAGACAAAGCCTGTAACTGACATTCAGTCGAGCTTACCACCTTGAAAGCTATCCAGTGATTCTCCCCATAATCGATTGATACCTTCTCACTACTCCCAGTGAGAATCCTAACATCCACTTAGATCTATCTCATAGATCCAAAAGCCAGGATTTAGGAGGTATCACCTTGATCCTATATGGAGAATCCTTGTGATAAGAGGAGATTGACCGATCGTAGCATAGGAAACTCCTTCCCTATCAAAAGTATGTCATTCACGTACAATACGAGGATCATTACCATACTCCCTACTACCTTTTTGTATATACAAGGTTCATCTACCATTTCGATGAAGTCAAACTCTTTGACTATTATATCAAAATAGATGTTCCAACTCCGCGATGCCTGCTTTAACTCATAAAGCAACTTGCACATGTTTTCACTGCTCCCACTGTCTACGAAGCCCTCTGGCTGTGTACTTATAGACGCTATCTTGTAAATCACTATTTAGAAAAGCAGTCATGCTACCCAACCGCCAGATATCGTTGTCATGATATGTAGCAGTGGTAAATAGTATCCGGATGGACTTAAGTATAGGCACTAGAAAAGGTTTCATCATTATCCACACCTGGTCGATGACAAGAACCTTTTGCAATAAGTCTAGCTTTGAAAGTCTCAACTTTTCCATGTACACCAAGTAATCTTTTTGTAAAGTTTTAGAAATCGTTATACGAATTTTCCGTTAAAAGGTAATATAGGCGGTGTTTTTCCGTAAAAACCCAGAAGTGATCTTTTTTCAGTATAGACTTAACTGCACCTAATTTAACTAGGAAATTTTTAGTTTGTTGTTTTTAGTTGTCACTTGAAAATTTTAGTTCACTTAAATATTTTTCCTTAATTAAAATATTATTATAAGCTTTTAATTATACACTTAATTTGTGGTAATTACAAATTTGATTGGGTTAATTATGCTAAAGTGAATCTATGCTAATTTAATCACAAGATTAAGCTTTAAACCTTCTCTCCAAAATATCTAGATATTTGTTGAATTAAAGAAAAATTTTAATTAAATGTTTAAGAGGTGGAATGGATGGGAGGTGCTTTAATGAGCATTAATTGGTGTTTTAGACTAGAAATTTCCAAACATTTTCCAAATCTCCTCATTTTCCATAGCTTGGCCGAGCCCTCCTCCCCCCGGCTGCCCTCTCTTTTCTTTTACCCCATTTTCACTTATTCAAGCTCAAATAAATCATCAAAAATCATCAAATAATCCCACAAACTCAAATATAAATCCCTACCCATTATTCTTTAAGCCTAAACAAGCTTGGATCCTCATGAAAGTTATCATTTTGGAGGCTAATTTGGAGTTTAGTTGCTAGTTTGTGAATCTAATGGAGGTATACCCTAAACTTTAGTTGTTGTTTAAATCATTAAACTAGCTTATTAGATATTTAATATAGCTTTAATTAGCTTGTTTAGAAATTCATGAAAGAGTTGTGAAGATCAAGTTAGGGTTTTGATTGGTTGAAATGGTTAATGGAAAAGTGTAGATTTGGAAAATACTTAACCTAGTTGTAAGAATGTTATTTATTATTTTCCTAATTGTCTAATTAAGATTAATAGCAAAATGACTTTTACTAAATTTTTTATGTGTGAGATTAAAATTTTAGTAAAGGTTTGTGCGACTTAGTTAAGCAACTTTGGGATGATTGTGATCGCTAGAATTGTATAAACTTCTAGACTTGAGCTAAAATGATGAAAAGTTGCATAGTAGGTTTTCGGTTAAATTAGGCGTGGGTTTCAATTGACGTTGCGATTATATATATACATATATTATGTTCCATGCTATATATTGTGTTGTGAATGCGCGATCGGTACGATCGAGGTCTAGGCTTGGTGTGAAGGGTTATGGGAGCGCCCCGGCCATCGAACCGTGGCCAAATGCGGAACAAAATTTTTCTACAACCCGGCGCTACCATTACCCAATTTCCAAGATCGAAACCATTAACCGTAAAACTAGCAATTTAAGAAAAGAGATAGGAATGGTTATACCTAATGAACCAAGTCCTTCGGGTCTTCAACCATCTCCAAGCTCCTAGTGATGTTGCGGATCGACTTTGGTCTCCGGTCTTCCTCCATCTCCGATGATCCACCCGAGGGATGTAATTCCGGCTCTTGTTTCATGCCAAGATGCTAGTGGAGCAACTGGGGTCTCCAGGATGCTAGCCTAGAGAGCCTAGTATGTAGTGTGGAAAATATACTAAGTGTTAGCTATCTCATATAATGAAGAAGGTAAAGCAAGCATGATAACTAGAATGGAGATGAAGCACAAAATGGTGAGGGTGGAGCTCAAGCTCAAGAGGAAAAAACTTAGCATGCTCAAAAAATATGAAGACTTAGAAAGAGAAAATCAAGCATGCTTTGTTTTGTAAAAACCATTTTCCCATTTTAAAAATCCTACCATGCTTGAATAGTGCACACAAATGAATTAACAATTCATTTGTGAGCACTATTCCAAGCATGGTCCTCACCATACCTCTTCATGCTATTTTACACCTCATTATCCATTTTAATGAAAATGGTCAAATCATAAATGAGGTGGCACCATCTAGAATGTTATCTGGTAAAAAATACGGATTACATTCTTCTGTATATGTAAGTCCATGTCACGCACCCCACGAACTTGCGGGAAGGCGGAATATATGAAAAACGATTATCAAAGCTTCTTAACACGGACTTGAGCGCATGAATCGTATCTAAACCGTTACTAGCTAACTACGAGAGGTTTAACTACTCGGATTCGAAGATATACCTCACGTTACTTGTCCTTCGGGTCTTCATCGCTGTCCTTCACTCCTCGTAGGCTCCTTGGAACATCGGCACCTCAACGGCCTCTTCGAGTCAAAGACGATCCACCCGAGAGCTCCTACTCCAAGCTTGATCTCTAACTTGAGATAACTAGGTTTCTTTAGTTGCTAATCAAAGTGACCTAGATGATATAGAGTGAGGTTATGGATCAATTAGTCTATCTAATTCTTGATCTCAACACATGAGAGGGGAGGATTAGGGTTTCAAGAGAGAGCTTGAGGAGAGAGAAGGTGAGCATAAGTTATCAATGAAAAAGCTTCTCACTTCTAATATATAATGAAGCATAAGAAATTATCAAATGAATAAATCAAATGCATTATCATCATGGTTCATTAAATATATGCAATGAATCATCAAGTGAGTCATTAAGCAATAAATGCTTCATTAACTCACTTGAATGATTCATCTAAATGAGTCACTAGATCATTAATTGCTAATGCCACCTTACCCTCCATGTCATCATCCTTCTAGAAGCTTCCCGGAAAATTACGAGAACGCCCCTCCTTTCCGTGAAAACACGGAAAAATTTTAGACTGTATAAATCCAATAACCTGATACTAGAATCTGGCTTAAACCAAAGCCGACTAGTAAAAACTGTCCGAACGTCGTACGTGCGTTTAAACACGTATGTGTCCAAACCCTTGTCGTAATACCATACGACCTCTATATCGTTTCTCCTGGAGCAGGGAAACTCTCTGTGTGGGACTCTAAAGACTCGACACTACGCTGGCAGTGGGTTTAACCACAGACCGCAAGTGGCACTAGCTGTACGTAACGGTCCCCAGGTAGATGTCGATAAGAAGGCCGATGAGGAAACCCATCCGAACTCCTACTGAGCTTGATGTGACAATCTCCGTACAGTCCGGTCTGTTCGTCTAAGACTATCGCATATCGAGCCTAGGGGGCGGCAAGCGTCAGTCCCCTAATAGCGGTATAAGTCGTGTCGGAGCGTAGCCCATTACACCCTGAGAAACTACTCGAACCTGCCAGTAAATCTCGCTTGCCCTGGCCAGGGACTTTGCGTAATGGCTCTCTGACACAGCACGATACCAACTCCCAATACCGGGAGAGACAAATCCTGTCTAACCGTCACTACCTCCAAGTGCTCGGGACTGCACCCAACTGCTACCTGTTTGCACGACTCCTTTGAGCCGTGGTAGGGTAGAAATCTAAGAACAGTGGGACACACTCGAGGCGAAGTAGCAGTGTCAAGTCTGCGGACTATGCTGTACTCATGTCATCTGGGAACTGTTAACTGACGACGGGTATAATACCAACCAACAGTTCCCCTACGAGTCATGTCCAGTGTACCCATAACCTAACGAGCACCTGTATACTATCTCCAGTACGACGTATTGATGGCTGTGGGACAGACCATCTCCCCAACTTGGATGAGAAGCGTACACACTAGTATACTCCGGAATATCGATGCCCTGTCTTGATAATCCAACGACCAGGGACCTGTATAGGATGTTTCTTATAGACTACCCAGCCCCCACTAGTGACTGCCATCACAGCGCTGGTAATCAAGCAAAGATCCTATGGGCTCTACTAATATGTATAAATGGTACATTACAAGAAACATATGCACATATTAAAGTAGAAACAAACCAAGTAGCATACTACCATTTTTAGCAAGACTGATATATAACTATGAATATCCCAAGCTTCCATTAAATAATATACAAGCTAGTATAATACAATAATGGCCCGTAGGGCATATACACTAACAGTATATACATACCTGCATTCGTACCGAAATACGAATACCCAAAGAGATAGAATAACACAAAGAATATAATACTAGAATATACGTATCGAAATACATATATGTAAATTATTAAATCAATACTTGATTTAATAATCCGGCTCAAAACCCGAGCCGGCTAGTATTATCAACTGTCCGATCGAAAGTCCGAGTACTAAGTACATCAATCAATCGGAACGCTGCACGTATCCATTACGGCTACTACATCATTTTGCCAGAACCAGGGAAACCCTCTTTGTGGGACTCTAAAAACTCGTCAATACGCTGGCAGTGGGTTTAACCACAAGCACGTCAGTGGCACTAGCTGTACGTAACGGCTACCCAGGTATTGAGCGAAAGGGAGGCCGACAAGCAAACTCATCCTGAACCCCTACTGAGCCTATCTGTGACAATATCCGTACAGTCCGGTCTATTCGTCTATGAGTATCGCATATCAAATCTAGGGGGTGGATAAAGTCAGACCCCTAATAACGCGATAATTCGTGTCGGTATGAAACCCATCACTACCCGAGAAACTATCGATCCTGGATTGGTAATTCTAACATACCCCGGCAGAGGATTTCTAGTGATGGCCACCCGTGCACTGCGCGACATCAACCCCCTATACCAGGAAAGACGAATCCCCGACGATCCGTGCCTCCATGTGGCTCGGGACTGTACCCAACTAAAACCTGTTTGCACGACTCCTTTGAGTCGTGGTAGGGTAGTAATCAAAGCACAGTGGGAACTCATACGAGACAAATGACGATCTCAGGTCGACAGACTAACCTGTACACATGTCACCAAGGAACTGCTATCTGACTATAGGTATAATACCAACTAGCATGTTCCCGGCGAGTCCTTCTAGTGTAATCAAAACCCAATAAGCACCTGTATACTATCTTAGGTGAACAACTGACACCAATGGCTTATGAGACCGGCCACCGCCCCTCGTCATGGTCTAGATAAGTGTACACCGGTCTACACTGGAGTATCGATGCCCAGTCTCGATACTCCCACGACTAGGGACATTTAAGGATGTGCTTATAGACCACCAGCTCACACGTATGTGATCGCCATCACAATGCTGGTAGTCAACCAAGAATCCTATGGGCTCTATCAACATATACATGATGATAAAGACAAACCAGATAGCATACTATCATCTCGAGTAAGACTATTTTATTGGTATAGGTCCACCCTCAATCATCATAATCATCTACCTGCACTACGAAAATTGCTTTGAGGGCACTATAGCCAACAATCTCCCACTTGCACTTAAGGCTAATTATTGCGATGTCGTATACTCGCAGCCCGTATGATACCGAACACCCAACTCCTCTACTAATCAGTTTCACAAATCTCGTTTGTAAAACTATTGCGTTCGAGAAATAACCTCAGTGAGTGGATCCGCACCAGTATTTCTTTCTGCATCTCTCGATATCTCAACTTCACGGAGAATACAATCTCCCGAAATGAGCAATACCTGTCTTAGAATATGTCTGGATATCTGATGGGGACCAGTTCACGAAAGAACTCCAAATCCATCAAACTTCTTAGACTGTATCATCTATTGAACTAAATCAGTATACTGTGCCATACCTTCCCCAGTATCCGCTTGGACCATCTGACCAAACTACTGCCCCTCATAGAGGGAAAACTATAACTCTGACAGCCACTCTGTCATCCAGGTCACCTTGGAAGCCTGAAATGATAACCGTCTCCAGAAGGAGGCTGTCGTTATCAAATCCCCAGAACATCCACTTATTTTCATAAACTGATTCCAATCATTTTATCCAAGATTGGATTAATATATCAAATTATTGCATCTAGAGCAAAAACGACATCTGGTGTGGTACTTGACATGTCACGATTGACTCAATTGCCTAAGCAAGTGATATGTCAATTGTTCATACCAGAATATTGCATTTTATTACCACCTTTTCATTATCTATTTTTTGCATTTATCGGGACTATTAACCGGTGTCTGCTCAGTAATACAGATTACAGGTATCCGTGACAAAATACTGGAAATACACTCAAAATCACGGATATATCATTTGTGGGCTGACACTGCAACCGGAACCGGAACCAACCGATAATTTTTGGGTTTCTTTGTGAAACATGCTTGTGTACACACTTTTCTATCTAAATGGACCAACACAATACAACCTGTACACAAGTGTGCACTAGGACCTAGGGGCAGCCATGGGATGATGGCTAGTGCAAGTGGCATGGTGTGATGTGCATTAATGATGCATTTATTGCATAAAGTAGTGATGTGATTTGTATCTATCAAGTTCCCTCCATTTCCTGGTGCACCACAAGTTCAAAACAGAGTAAGCAAACAACACCAGAGTGATGCTGGGGACAACACAAGACCACACTGCAAATAATGGACCCAGACCTCAGATTTTGGTCGAGATCTTTCTTGCCAAAACCGGCCTGGCCGGCCCCACCACCTCTTGTGGGCCCCATCTTCTCACAGAGACTCCAATGCTGCCATTTGGCCTTTATTTTATTGTTTGCTTAATCCCTTTTCTTTTCTATAAAAGCAGACCATGGGGCAAAGGAGAATGGGTCTAATTTTGTCATTCTTTTTGCAACACTTCATTTTGTTTTCTCTTTCTCTTGTAAATAGTTTAGCTTCCCCTTGAGATCCTTGCCTTCTCTTAATCTTCCAACCTCTTAATTGAGCTTGCAAGTTCAAGTTTTGGTTTTTGATCTCAAGGGTTGTATCTTTTTTTGGAA
The DNA here is from genome assembly GCA_030015575.1 of Agapanthus africanus. NCBI lineage: Eukaryota > Viridiplantae > Streptophyta > Magnoliopsida > Asparagales > Amaryllidaceae > Agapanthus > Agapanthus africanus. The sequence goes on along the minus strand of CM057347.1, from coordinate 307,882,638 downwards.
TGAATAAAGCTCTCTTTCTTGCCTTCATTTCACTTGAGTTCTTTACCCTTCTCTTGATCTTGCAACCCCTTCATTGTGCTTGCAAGTTTAAGGGTTGGTTATTGATCCCATGACTTGTCTTGTGTTTTATGGTTCCTAGTTGTTTATTTCTTGCATTTACTTACTTGTCTTTTATTACTTGCTTTTACATTCATGCAATTTATTACCATGCCCTTAACTTGTAATGCTTTTTCCTTTCTTTTCTTTTCTCGTCTCTTTTGCTTTCTTTGTTGTCGGTTATTTTAGTTTGTGAATATGTGTTGTTAGGAAAAGAATACGATATTGTAAGTTAGGGTTTTTCGTTTCCCATTTCCTTTTCCCGTATTTTCCATTTGAAACTCCGCCCAAACCTTACGCAAGCGCTCCGTTAGGCACCCTACCCTACCAAGGTATCGGTGATTCCTAACTGCGACCGGTTGCGTTCGGTTTGGCTGGAGGTGAAAGCAAGAGACAAGAACGGAAGGACAAGGGTCAATAAGCCGGATTTCACTAATACCGTGCTTAAATAAACTAATCCACGTTGTTTCCGATTGCTCTATCATCATTGGTTAAGTTCGGCTCAAAGGTTTCAGTGCGGATTCCTTAGCTTACACTTTTTGTATATTTTCCTAACAACTTTATACTTGCATATAACACATAGTGTAGATATGAACAATTCCGCCCACGCGCATTAACTCGTAAGAATAAGAACGTAAAAACGCTCCGTCTCCCTGTGAATCGACCCGTGCTCAAGCGGCTAGTTGCAAAGCGACACCGTCTTGATTGCGGTTAACTTTAATTCTTCCAGTCAAATGGCGCCGTTGCCGGGGCGACGGAACGCTTTACTTCTTGTAATTTCGGGTTAATCATTGTACATTTCATCTATACAACTAACCCTATTTTTCAAAAACAAACTAAAAATCTCAAAATTTTCAAAACCAAACAAAAAATTAACTTAGCTAACTTTCTTTTGTTCTCTGGAATTCTTACCTGCTCACACTCTGGAACTAAACTAAAGAAATAAACAATACCAGTGAGATACCTATAGAACATTGTGACACAGGAAGAAGATTGGAGCCCATTCTCCACAAGAAGTCCGGCGACATACCAATGAAATCCGGCGTCGACGGCCCTACCTCCACCTTTTGCTTCCAATCTTTCCTCTGTGCTCCTGTGTTTTATTTTTTGTCCTAATTTTGTTGTTTGTCTTTTATACCTTTTAGTGTGCAGGTATTTCGGCATTCGTATCGCTTTTTCTCAATAATATCCATTTTTCCGACATTTCAGATTTTTGCGGATATGGGAACAGCAAGCGTGGGGTGCAAAGTGCACATTCAAGGTTAAGGTGGTTACGTAGTACAGTGCCAAAGATCCGGGTAGTTTGACCCGCGCAAGCGAACTTTTCAAGCTTACCGGATTTGATTCAACGCGGGTTTCTTAGCCCAAAAATTTATCGGTACGTATTTCGTTAACACCTTTTTTCTCAAATCCGACACATCCAATATAACATCTTTGCCGGATTCTTTGTAAGTTCGCTAGCAAACGCTAAAACTTGACTAACCCGTATTTGTTGCAGTGCCGTGCTTAAACTAAAAATCAATTGTTTGATTCTTTATAGAATTTTTATTGAATTGTGCATTGCATACATTAATACGGACTTAAGGGCAAGCGAACCCCACCACATACGGTAAAGGATTTCATCACCTTTTCCGAGGCCCACAAATCACGAAACTGTGCATAAACGTTTACCCACACAAATTTTTAAAAGAAACTAGACTTTAAGCCTTAAGGATTTCGCGCTCACTAGTAGAAGTTAACTGTGTTTGGAACACCGCTTAACGGTATATTGTTTACGGCGTGTCTAGGAAAGTGTTAACGGAGAAACCGCCAAAAAAGAAATGGTTATTTAATTAAGGACCTTCGTGAAAGCATCGGAAAACCTCCCCTTATCTCTGCACTTACCTGACCTCGTGATTAGTATATCTTGAGCCCGTTTCTCGACACAGTTTTACTTCGACAATCAAGTTCTGGAGTAGGTCTAGTAGACCTAGGTGAACCCTTGACCGATTAGGTGCGTGGTATTTCTGTGTCGTAATTGTTTTTGTCCAGATTCTTTTTGAGTGTATATTTCATTCTTTTGTTCATAACTAACTAAAAATAAAAAAAAATAAAACCCACATTCTTTTGCCCTCTTTTCTCTTATTCTTCTTCCTCTCTTCATATCATGGGTACCCTACCTCGCAAAACTCTTGCCGAACTTTGGTACCCACAACCAGACATTACTTCTTACGGTTCTTGCTTTGGCCGAATTTCGAACGACCCCTCCATGCCCAAATTTTTTTTGAAAGATCGGATAGACGCGTCTAGGACTACCAATTGGACTCCGCAATCCATCTTGTATCAACCATTTCAACCTTCACCACCTTCTTACGTTGATACCCCTTTTTCGAGTCCAGTTGTAACTCCAAGACTGATGTCTATTGCTGAACATATTGAACAATCTCGTAGCCAATATTTCACTCCTTTCACCACTGCCAATTCTTTTGATCAACAATTCCAATCACCTTCATATCCAAATGTTGATCCTTCTCCTATCCAACCATTCAATTCCTAGCAGCCCTACCCGACTTTTGCACCTTCCCTAGAAATTGCTTCTGAACAGCCTTTTGGGAGTTTCCAGTATCCAAACGAGTTTGAATATTTTACTGAAACCCCTTCACAGCCCATGTCTAGTCTGGAACAGTCGTTAGAAGACTTTCGAGTAGCGTTATGTCAACAGATGATGGATTTGAATGCGTCCATAGACGCCCTCATACAACCTACTGACCCGGTAGCTAATTTCCAACTAGCTCCACATTTTCCAATGTAAGAAGAGGCGGTAGGACAGGCTGAGAAGTTGAGTGGAGAGAGTGAGCTGTACACCCTTCCAAATCAAACCTACCCATTGCAAATTGAATCCGACAACTCCTGTTTTGAAAGTCTATCGAGTGTCCTACATGGTTTATCAATTGAAGATAGAATGATGAATGAGTTGTGCGACTTTGTAGTGTTTGATTTACCCGATTATGAAGGGTCTCTTTCAAGTGAAAGCAATCCTGAACCTTTTGACCTCTACCCATCCATCTTAGAACCTGAATTAATTGAAATCCATGCTTTTGATGAGGTGTCTGAGAAAATTGATTTTCACTTGATTGAGGATATTGACGCTGGGAATATTTTGGATGATGAACCCACTGCTTTGGTTGAGTTTTTCTCTCCAATTCATCATCCCGAGTCTTTAACTGTTTTTCCCGAACTTCATATGCGTCTTGATTTTGATGAAATTTGCATGGATGAGCTTAACTTTGAGGAAAATTTGCATGTATATTTTTTAGGATGAACCAATTTTGCATGATGAGTCGGATTTTCCATCCTATCCTTTTCATTGACTGTATACACCCTCCGGAACCTTTAACCGATAACCTTCCTCAACCACTTTCCTCCATCTTTTCCATCGTTCCGACCTCGCAAGAAACAGTATCACTTTCATTTACTATGTCTAGTTTACCGAGTTCGGCGTACCCATATTTTCTCACGAATCTTGAGGGATTGACCCCATTTCTCAACGGGTTGATAGATTAGCACAATCGCTTTTCACACATCGGTCATCACAAATTGTGCTAATCTATTCACTCCATTTTCACCCTCAAGTTCGTACTCCACTTCTTTCTCTCTTCCGCCATTCTTCTTCTCATATACCGAGACCGAATTCCGCTTCTATCCCATTACGGTCTCGCGTATTCTCCATTTCTTTCCACTTCACCTTCTTTCACCAACCCGCATATTATAGGGATAGAATTTTTGAATGGTTGGTGCTCACTTTTGGCCTGTGTAAGGTCTTGTATAGATTAATACTGTTCTCTTCTCCCCTAACTCTGAACTTTAATGCTTAACAGTGGAAACACTGTTTTACTTAAGTTTGAGGGGAGGCCTTTTTTGTATATATTTTTGGTTTTCTTTTTTGTTTTGTATATAAATTTTTTTTGGGAGCGCCGACAATTTTGACCCTCTTGGTGTAGCCTGACAGTGAGGGCACTGTCAAGTTTAAGTTTGGGAGTGTGCTCGGTAAGCTTTCTTCCTTCACATTCATTTGTATATTTTGCATTTGCATACATATTAAAAAACCTATAAAAATCGAAATGTTTTCCAAAAAAATATAAAAACTTTGTCGTCAAATTAGCTAATAGGGTAACTTAGATTTTTATTCCGAAAGTTTAGTTGATACGTTAGAAATAACTAAATCCTAGGCTTAGAAATTGAAACCTCTAAAAATAACCCTCCTTCTGTTTAAACTTGGTAAGTATACATCCTTACAATTTTTTGAGAAATAGGTAATCTTGAGTTCAGTTCTTGAGTTAAGTCAAGATGAGGGGAAACTATTGAAGCCTTAGTGAAAGATAAGTCTGAAAAATAGTTTCTATTCTTGAGTCCAAATTTAGAAAGTATATACCCTACAAACTGCACATACACGCACCTTGAAATTTGGGATAGTAGAGGATACCTAGAAATACTCTTGCCTGAAAACCTAGTATGAAAAAAAAATGGTATTTAAAGCTAAACACCAAAACGAGCATCAGTGAAAAAATATATCCGGTCTTGAAAAAGAAAAATAAAGAAAAAGAAAAAGAAAGATAAATAAAGTCAAGATCTGGAAACTGCTAATTACGCTTTAAGCTCACGCATTCAGTAATCGGCCGTTAGTACCTCAAGAAGCATTACTAGTCACATGAAAGGTGTGTAAGCAGCACCATCCATCATTTAACGAAAAGAATTAGTATTAGGTATTAAGGCAAGGGTATTATAGCTTGAATTGAATTCTTGAGTGTAGGGGTGCAAATATACACACACGTAGGGGTATACAATCGATATTTGGATGAAAGATAGAAATAAAGAATAAGACATATGTTTTCTGTGAAGTTGATAAAAATCCTTAATTTGAGACCGCACTTTAAAAGGAAAACTCAGGAGATACCAACATCTTTCTAAACTTTTTTGGAACGTATATGATCTATGGTTAAAAAGATAGGAGGTGTGAAAAATAAGGGTTGGATATTTCTAACTTAGGATGATAGAATTTCTCACGTAGATACTAAATTGTAGGAGTAGAATCAATGTTAACTTATGAAACTAGCTTGACGGGATTTTGTGGGCAGTATCCGCTGAAAACCCTTAAGAGGAAACACTCCTCCTACTAGGGACACCTAGAGTTTTAACGGCTTGTTTCACGCGCTCAGTGCAATCGCGTTCCCTGCGAAAGTGAGGCTAGGATTTTGTTTTGCTCGGGATGAGAAAAAGATAAGTTTGGGGGTATTTGTTTATACCAGAATATTGCATTTTATTACCACCCATTCATTATCTATTTTTTGTATTTATCGGAACTATTAACCGGTGTCTGCTCAGTAATACAGATTACAGTAATCCGTGACAAAATACTGGAACTATTAACTGGTGGGCTTTAGTTTAAGCCGGATACATGTATTATATTGAGTCAGAATATTTTAGTCTCTCGTATTCGTATTCGGTCGGAATACGGATACAAGTATGTATATACAGGCGAGGGGTATTTTCATAATCCGTTACGAGAATATTTTAGAAGCTGCATTTCTTTTTGGATTAATCATTTTGGTTTAAATGATTATTTATTTTGGAAAGGGTGACTCATTATGGATGACACATTTATTCTAGCATGTTCATTAGTGACTCATGCTAATGAGTCACCAAGTGAGTCATGAAGAATTAATGATGTTTTGTTTTGTGAAGAGATATTTTGAGGAGATATTTTCTTTAGATATTTCTCTTTGGTTTTTGATAAAGATAACCTCATATATATCTATTCACATAAGAAGAAAAAGAGAGGAGTTCATTATGCTTGGTTTTCTTTTCCTCTCTTGATTTTCTTGAGTTCACCATTTCCAAACCCTAGCATCTTCTTCAACCTCCACTCTTACCCTCTCATGTGATGAGAACCAAAGAGAGTTTGAGACAAAGTATTCTACTCGTTCTTTACTTCATCTTGGTCATCTCTTTTAGCAGACTTGATGACCGAGTTGCCTCGGTATAGAGGCGGGAGCCCGTTTAAAAATCCGTAGATGTGGTGCCACCTCAACGAGGAGCAAAGAGATCGGAGTTGCCGCAAAGGAGCGTGGGATGATGGCTAAAGACCGAATGACTCGGATCGATCTGTATAGCCTTTCTACCTCTTTACAGTTTATTAGTTTAGCGTTAATGGAAAGATCCGGGTTGTAGTATGCGATAGTGCCAGTTATAAAAGTTTTTGTTCCGTGTTTGGCGTCAGAATGACGGCCGGGGCGCTACCGTAGACTTACATGAACTTGATATCGTTGAAGGAATCCAAGTGGTTTTGTAAATATATAGTGGCGAAAACTTTTGCTAAAGAGGTCACTCCCGGTGAAGGGATCTCGGCTCTTTCCCCGTCGAATGAGGTGCAGCATATTTCAAACCGAATACCACGATGCAAAGCAAAAGGAAACGACTATAGTGAAGTTATTACGTTGATGCAAACTTATGCCCAAGGGGTCACTCCCGATGAAGGGATCTCGGCCCTTGCCTCGTCGAATGAGGTGTTGGATATTCATAACCGAATATCATTATGCAATGTAAAAGAGAACGTCTGTAATGTCATTTTTTTAAAAGACTTGGTTCCAACAACATCAAATAATATGTTTGTTTTCCTTGCATTGATAAGAATCAACGCAGTCCCATCAATTAATCACACCAGAAAAGAACGAAAATAAAATGTACATATATGCCATCCGCATTCGCCACTGGGTCCCGTCATCACCAGTTAGGTTACTTAACTAACGACAGAGCGGGGAATGGGTTAGCGCGGGTGCAAAACATATACAACATCTACTAGTATATACAAATATATATAACAATCGTCCCAAGAATGATAAATGCAACATCACAGAGATGTAATAAGCATCACAGAACAATACAGATAATCTGGGATCCCCGGGTTTCTTTTGAGCCACTAGTGAAACCAGACGTTCCCCTGCGCAATGAAATCCTAGACCCCCATGAGCGCGGAAAGTTACCCGCCAAAACCATAAGCGAGGCATCCCCCTTCAGCAAAGTGAATGGTCCATCCAACAATTCACAGAATCCGGTAACTTGAGCACCCCTCCTTGGGTCAACCTATACCCCCTACGAGTGTGTCGAATAGCCCTCCAATTCTATAGTGAAGCCCCCTCCGTCTCAACGCCATGAGATGCGGGCCCGTTTCCCTCTAGAACCCGGCTATCTGTGCACCCCACCGCGGGGTAATTCTAGTACAGAAAAGAAAATATATACAACGGGTACATCAGCCTCAACCCGGTCGTGCCCCAAAAGAATAATATACAAACAGGCAGTGACGGCAGTCCACATGTCGGACGCTCGCCCCGCAATATCAAATGTACAAATAAATCTAAACTGCACTACCATTGCACACAAGCTATCCACCATGACCAATCCGCAACATCACAGCACAACACAGAACATCAACGTAAATGTCATGTTCGCAAATCCGTCTAAAAGGACTATAGTGATTATACAAGATTTACCGATCAAACAGCATTCATGGTCGCAGATAGAAATGTAATGTACTGCAAATTTTAAACAATTTAAAACTTATCGACTTCGAAATAACCCTCGAATAGCCCCAAACAAACTGATAAAACCATATCCAAATTTGGCTAAACAAACAATACCACTGCACATAGATAACAGGGACCAGATAACTCCCCAAAAACCAAACCCTGGATCCCCAAAAAAACCGGCCTCCTCGGTTTTTGATGCCTAGTGCTCGGCCAAAATCCGGTGATAGGGTCTCGTGTTTGGGGTGTTGTCTTGTGGTCAAGTCAGTAGCCTTCTGCACTTGTTTAAATAATTTTTCGAGACACTTTTAAAAACAACAGAGACTTAATATGCAAGGGCAGCAAGTCGGGGTTTTTCCGATTTCGATATGTTAACATTGTTTAAACAAGCTAGATTATGGGTTAATGGGTGGCTCTGATACCATGAAGGGTTATAGGAGCGCCCCGGCCATCGAACCGTGGCCAAATGTGGAACAAAATTTTTCTAAAACCCGGCGCTACCATTACCCGATTTCCAAGATCGAAACCAATAACCGTAAAACTAGCAATCTAAGAAAAGAGATAGGAATGGTTATATCTAATGAACCAAGTCCTTCGGGTCTTCAACCATCTCCGAGATCCTAGTGATGTTGCGGATCGACTTTGGTCGCCGGTCTTCTTCCTTTTCCGATGATCCACCCGAGGGATGTAATTCCGTCTCTAGTCCCACGCCAAGATGCTAGTGGAGCAAGTAGGGTCTCTAGGATGCTACCCTAGAGAGCCTAGGATGTAGTGTTGAAAATATACTAAGTGTTTGCTATCTCATATCATGAAGAAGGTGGAAGCAAGCATAATAGCTAGAATGGAGATGAAGCACAAAATGGTGAGGGTGGATCTCAAGCTCTAGAGGAAAAAATTTAGCATGCTCAAAAAATATGAAGACTTAGAAAGAAAAAATCAAGCCTGCTTTGTTTTTGTAAAAACAATTTTCCCATTTTAAAATCCTACCATGCTTGAATGGTACACACAAATGAATTAACAATTCATTTGTGAGCACTATTCCAAGCATGGTCCTCACCATACCTCTTCATGCTTTTTTCCACCTCATTATCCATTTTAATGAAAATGGTCAAATCATAAATGAGGTGGCACCTTCTAGAATGTTATTCGATAAAAAATACGGATTACATTCTATTGTATATACATACCTGCATTCGTACCGAAATACGAATAACCAAAGAGATAAAATAACACAAAGAATATAATATTAGAATATACGTATCGAAATACATATATGTAAATTATTAAATCAATACTTGATTTAATAATCCGGCCCAAAACCTGAGACGACTAGTATTATCAACCGTCCGATCGAAAGTCCGAGTCCTAAGTACATCAATCGATCGGAACCCTGCACGTATCCAATACGACTATTACATCATTTCGCCAGAACTAGGGAAACCCTCTGTGTGGGACTCTAAAGACTCGTCAATACGCAGGCAGTGGGTTTAACCACAAGCACGTTGTAAATCCCCGTTCCCATCAATAAAAGTATTCGATTTTCCTAGTTTCCCGATGTTCCCTCCTTCCTCGTAAATTTTTGTGTGAAGCAGTTGTTAGGTTTTTCAGTATTTAAATTTTTCCTGAACCCTTAAAACCTAAGCAAGCCCAAACAAAGTTAAAACCAAATATAATAATTTCCCTCATTTAAACCCCCAGCCCATAATATTCATCAGCCCAAAGAGAATTTAGAATGAATTTAAACATTAAATCATCAAATAATCCCAGCCCAAACCTCTATCCCAAAGCCCAGCACCCAAAACTTAGCCCAAACAACAAAAATTAAAAGTTTAATTTAAAACTTCCCTTCAGCCCAGCCCGCGCCCACTTCACCGAACCCGACCCGCTTCGACTACTTCTTCTTCTCCCCAACGTTACGTTCCCGCTCACACTTTGCGCCTATCCTCGCGGCAAAGTCGCCGAGCCGTTGCCCCACGACCATCGCACCCCTCGCGATCCCCTCTAACCCCTCGTCGCTTACCCCTTACTCCTCACTCCCTCAATCTCATCTGAACTCCTCACACTCTCTCTCAAATTCTCTCTCTCTCCCCAAGAACCCACTGCCTCCATCCCTGCACCACCGACGACGACTAAGCCACCTCGTCCTCATCCCTCGTTTCTCCCCTACCAACGCCACTAGCACTGCAGCCACTTCCTCCATCAACCGAGCACCCCCTGCCAAGCACCCCTGCACACCCAACCCACTCGCACCCGAGCTCGGCCACCCTGCACCCTCGACGCCGGCGAACTCCCTACCACATCGTCGACGCCCCTACACCCTCCTCGTCATCAGCATCATCACCAACACCCCCTAAACCTACAAACCCGAGCCCACTACCTCCCTCTCTCTCTTTCAGACCCTAAACCCCAAGCTCCGACACCCACTGTGCACATCGCCAGAGCGACCACCACTGACATCGTCGACCCCAGCACATCCCAGGAGATCCACAGAGCACCCCCTCCGCTTCCAGTGACCGCGAGACGTCACCGGGCAACTCCGACGTCGAACCCGAATCGCGAGCTGAGGCAGTGAATCCAAACCACGCCGTTCGTCGGGCGTTCATGACATTGTCTCTTCGGTGCATCGCCAAAACGTCTCCATGCAAGTACCCTACTTGCTACATGCTAATTTTTGTCTGTTCCAAACTAAAATTGTATAAATTCCATGTTTACAATTCACGATAAATTATATGACATAACTGTTCGATGTAAGATCCTAATGAAAATTTTCATTTAATTTGACGGAACTCATTTGCATAGTCTGGACCGTATGGCAGTGAACCTTGTGTATAAATTTCACTGGAAAATATGACTGTTAATGACTAAAACGAACACCCCCAAATACCCCCATAAAACTGGGAATTCCCAGCATCTGAAAATTGTTAAAATCACCATAAATTATGTACATATTGAAATGATGCGTTCGAGAGATCAAATTGAAGCCGACTCGACGTCCTGTAACCCTATGCAAGTTTCTAATGGTTTCTGTACTGAAATTGTGACGATAATCGGTTCGGAGAGCGGCTCTGGACTGCAGTCCAGAGTGAATCTGGTTATTGTTTGCTGTCCCGTAATATTTACCACCTTGTTTCCTGAACTCGTATGTTGCGGAACCCTGTACCTTATTGAAGATGAATCTGTTATCTAAATAACACAAGTGGTTTCATCCCATTTTATCATCGTTTTCTATTTAATCTGTAATTTAAAAGAACAGGACGTGTAACAGTCCTAAACAGAATCAGAATTGACATACTAGTGTTGAACAGTGCATAACTTTTGACGTACAGACGAGATTGAGAATACGTATGTTGCGTTGAACACCCTATTGGAAACTCTAGATTTTATTCAACTGTAGTATCGCTAAATTCTGATCCCAACTTGGTGAAATTCGTGTCGCGAAACGGACATTCAGTTCAGAAACTGAATTTCCTGCAGCGAGCACTTAAAATGAAAAAGCTGTAACTTGAATACCGGAAACCGGATTGAACTGAAACCAATTTTTATGAACTTCTGACAGAGTGTACTTATTATCGTATCTGTATCATTTCTTTGAATTCTGAACATATGAATTACTGCAATTTTTGTAAGTTTATGACGTGCATATTGGTTCATAATATACATGACTTGTTAACGGCATAAATACACATCTCTTACCCAATTGCCATATACATAGTGTTAGTGCGTGTTAGTGTTCAGTGGACATTGCATTATCGTGCGTGAATGATATTGGTTTAGGAGTGTCAAGTACACCAATGGAAAGTGAATGATTCGTGACAGTGATTAATACAGTGAACAGTGATAAAACCGTGCTATTGGTATACTTGTACACGACTAAATCATAATCATAAATGGTGAAAACCTAGGGAAAAAGGGGAAATCGAAGTGGAAAGAGTATCGTATTTAGCGGGACCGTGTTTTAGAGGATGATCATTCGAGCGGTGATATATATATTAGGTAGGATCAAGCGATCCGGCTGACAGGGTTATGTCCCGGGCATGTGGGCCGTTGTCTCGGGTATGTACGAGACTCCCATTAAACATGATCCTCCTTTCCACTATACGATTTCAAACATGACTTAGAGTCTGATAGGGACACAGATCATACTTGCATCATTTAGTGACATATCGATTATCAGCATTTTACTTTCACTGTTATTAGCGTACTTGTATGTTTCATGTCATTAATATAATATTTGCTATTACGTCGCTCTGACGACCTGAGTGTGCATGCTCAGACCCCGAGGAAGGACCAGCGCAGGAGTCAGGTTTACCTTTCGAGCCGACGGAGATCTAGTCTGGAGTACCTTTTTCTTCCTTTCTGCTTTCCATAAAGAGATCTTGTACTTGAACTTGGTTAGTAGCTCTTCTTATTTATTTGTAAATTGTGAATAATGGACTTTAATGTAATAATTTAGTGATGTATTTCCTTTACTGCTGTGCTTTGTTTACTGATTACCATGTAATGCTAGAAGCCGAAGTGTGACTACGGCGGGATTATTCCTTGACTGTAGGAGCATGGCTGGCCTAGTCATCTCTCGTTTTCCGTATTTTGGGAAGCGAGACGTGACATGGTTTTGTTGGTATCAGAGCCGTGTTTAGTAACAAGGGATAACATTAACTATACGGTATTACATTATTTTTATTTCACTATTCCTGATTTTCATCCTTGAATCTAATCTTATCCTTTTGAATCTTCCAGCGATATGACGTCCCTGAACGACCCCTCCTCGGACTCCAGTTCTCAGGACCGCATGGAAAGAATACTTAGTGCACTGACCTCTCTCGCAGAAGCTCAGAAGAGGAAGACAGACTTACTCGCCGAGGGACTCAGGGCCATTACCGCTGCAGGAGGACCCTCCGCACTCATTACCGCCCCCGAGGGCACTACTCCACCAGCCTATCCCGCTAGGGCTGGTACCGTATCAGACTTCCAGAGGTTGCATCCAGCTGCGTTCACAGGGCTAGCTGAACCCCTTGAGGCCGAGCAATAGCTAGTGAACATGGAGAACTTGCTGACGGCCGCCAGGGTACTAGAGGAAGATAGGGTGAACGTGATAAAGATCCAATTGGAAGATGGAGCCCGTACATGGTGGTCAGTGGAAGAAAGCAGGCTAGACAGGCCGATTGAATGGGGCAAATTCAAGGAGTGCTTCCTAGACCATTATTTCCCTTCCACCGCCAAGACAGAGATGGAGGAAAGATTCATTCTATTGAAGCAGAATAGACGTCCAGTGGACGTATATGTGGCAGAGTTCAACCGTCTGAGCCGTTTTGCTCCATACATGGTCGCCACAGAGGCCACCAGGGTAAGACGCTTCTTGCAGGGACTTGATTTCGAGCTGCAGCAGCTGATCGTATCGCTGGAGTTGCAGACTTTTGCATAGGTACTCAACGCGGCGAGAATTCAGGAGCAATTGATCAACAAGTTCAGAAAGCCCCCAGTCGTTCCAGCACGTACCCCTGCACCTTCTCGAGGAGCCATATCAGTTCACAGGCCTGGAATAGCACAAATGAAGCGTCCGTTCGTGCCACAGCATCGCCCCCAGAGACGAAACGTAGTTTGCGGCTACTGCAATAGAGATGGGCATACCCAGAAAGACTGTCGCCGTACCAAGGGACAGTGCTTGATTTGCGGATCCAATCAGCACAGGATTAGCGGTTGCCCTGAGCGAGCAGAGATACAAGGAGGTTCTGGACCGCCGCAGCAGAGGCCACAGGAGCAGAGGTAACCCTCTACAGGTCACGGTCAGGGACGGGCTTTCACCTTGACCGCCGAGCAGGCAGAGGCGTCAGGAGACGTTGTTACAGGTACTCTACTCGTACATTCCTTGCCAGCTAGAGTACTATTTGATTCTGGGGCAACGCACTGCTTCATATCGGAGCATTTCATTGATACACACTCCATACCATATGAACCACTAACCAAGGGCTGGGAGATACATACGAGTAATGGTATTATAATATCTAGTCGAGAATGTAGATCATGCCCGGTTGTAGTGTGTGGCAGGGAATTCTATGCGAATTTCCTTCTGATTGGGACAGGCAGTTACGACGCAATTCTCGGGATGGATTGGATGAGTACCTTCCTTGCAGTTATTGATTGCCGAGCAAGGAATGTGATCTTCCGCATTCCGAATCACCCGGAGTTTATTTTCGAGGGCGGAAGCGAATTTTTAGAGCCAGCCAAGTACAGAGCCAAGCCTAAGGAGCTGACAACTATGGAGATTGATGAGAGCCCAGCCCCAGAGATTGTTCGGGACTTTCTGGACGTATTTCCTGAAGATCTGCCAGGACTACCACCTCCTCGCATCTTGGAGTTCTCGATCGATTTTACTCAAGGTATGGCACCAGTATCCAAGGCCTCGTACAGAATGGCACCGGTTGAGTTGGCGGAGTTGAAGAAGCAAATTGAAGAACTATTAGAGAAGGGATTTATCCGGCCGAGTGTCTCACCGTGGGGTGCGCCAGTTCTGTTAGTGAAGAAGAAGGATGGATCGCTGCGGATGTGTATAGATTATCGGGAGCTAAACAAGATCACAATAAAGAACAAGTACCCAATTCCGTGCATCGACGACTTATTCGATCAGTTAGATGGGGCGAATGTATTCTCGAAGTTGGACCTCCGTTAGGGATATCATCAAATCAGAGTAGCAGCCGAGGATGTATGGAAGACGGCTTTCAGGACCCGATACGGACATTACGAGTTCCTTGTGATGCCATTCGGTGTTACCAATGCTCCAGCGATATTCATGGACTTGATGAACAGGGTGTTTGCAAAGTACTTGGACACGTTTGTCGTTGTATTTATCGACGACATACTTGTCTACTCGAAGACCTGGGAGGAGCATGTTGAGCATTTGCCTACGGTTCTACAAACTCTTCGAGGGAGAAGCTGTATGCGAAATTGAGCAAGTGTGAGTTCTGGCTCGACAAGGTTCAGTTTTTGGGACACATTGTTTCGGGCGAAGGCATCTCGGTGGACCCGGCAAAGATAGAATCTGTCAGAGATTGGCCAACACCGAAGTATGTGGCCGAGATCAGAAGCTTTCTGGGATTGGCAGGTTATTATCGGAGATTCGTCCAAGACTTTTCAAGAATTGCTGAACCGTTGACAAGGCCGACACAGAAGGATGTACCATTTGCATGGACGGGGGAGTGTACTCGGGCATTTGACACACTAAAGCAGAAGTTAACCACAGCGCCCATTCTTACAGTACCAGATGATTCTAGTGGTTTGGTGATACACAGTGCTGCCTCAGGGAAGGGTTTAGGCTGTGTTCTGATGCAGCACGGCCGAGTGGTTGCTTACGCCTCTCGACAACTGAGAAATCACGAGAAGAACTATCCTTCGCATGACTTAGAGTTAGCTGTTGTAGTCTTTGCGTTGAAGATTTGGAGGCACTATCTATTGGGTGAGAAAGTGGAGGTATACACGGATCATAAAAGTCTTAAGTACGTCTTCACTCAGAAGGAACTAAACATGAGGCAGCGCCGATGACTAGAGCTGATGGCAGATTATGACTTGGACCTTCAGTATCACCCGGGGAAGGTGAATGTTGTACCAGATGCGCTCAGTCGCAAGCCAGCGGTCATGATGTTGACCAGTCAGAGGAGCATTATTGAGAACTTTCGAAGACTCGAGCTTGAAGTCGTTACACCGAGCGCACTCAGTCAACTTTGGCAACTACAGGTGCAGTCTTCCCTGGTGGATCGCATCAAGGCTGCACAAGCGGATGATCCCCGATTGCAAAAGTTCAGAGCGCAAATAGAAGCCGGGCTGAGAACGGACCTAATCATACATGAAGATGGTTCTCTGAGGTTCGGTAGCAGACTCTGCGTACCCAAGGGGGATGTTCGAGAAGAAGTACTGGCTAAGGTGCATAGTTTAGCTTATTCTGTGCATCCGGGAGGTACGAAGATGTATCGAGACCTAAAGAAGCATTTCTGGTAGAACGGGATGAAGCGGGAAATTGCGAGGTTCGTATCCAGATGCTTGGTATGCCAGCAGGTGAAGGCGTAACATCAGAGGACAGTAGGATTGTTGCAGTCGCTTACGATACCAGAATGGAAGTGGGAGCACATTACCATGGACTTCGTGACGGCCTTACCACGGAGCCCTAGGGGCAATAACGCCATTTGGGTTATAGTCGATCGCCTCATGAAAGCTGCACACTTCCTACCATTCCGAGTGGGACAGTCGACAGAGTCACTGGCAGAGAGATACATGCAGGAGATAGTGCGACTTCACGGTGTTCCAGTCAGCATTGTGTCAGATCGAGACACCAGATTCGTGTCGCACTTCTGGAGGAGCTTACAGGAGAGTTTGGGTACCCGCCTCAAGTTCAGCACAGCTTATCACCCACAGACGGATGGAAAATCTGAGCGTACGATTCAGACGCTCGAGGATAAGTTGAGAGCCTGTATGTTGGACTTTCTGGGTTCCTGGGAAGACCATCTGCATCTAGTCGAGTTTTTCTATAACAACAGTTACCAGGCTAGCAACCAGATGGCTCCTTTCGAAGCGCTTTACGGGCGGAAGTGTCGATCCCCAGTATGTTGGGATGATGTGGGAGAGCGAAGATTACTGGGCCCCGAGCTCATTGTTCAGACAGTCGACAAGGTCCAAATGATCTGGCAGCAAATTAAAACGGCTCAGGACCGACAGAAGAGTTGGGCAGATACCAGCAGGAGAGCACTAGAATTTGAAGTCGGAGATCACGTATTCCTGAAGATTTCCCCTACCCGTGGAGTTATCAGGTTCGGAGGTCGGGGAAAGCTCAGTCCCCGTTTCATCGGACCTTTTGAGGTGCTAGAGCGAGTAGGAGAGGTGGCCTACCGACTTGCCTTACCTCCATCGCTAGCTGGTGTGCACAATACCTTCCACGTGTCACAGTTGCGGCGTTATGTTCGGGATGAGAGCCACGTTCTGGACTATTCGGAGCTAGTTTTGGGTACCGATCTATCATACGAGGAGCAGCCACCTACCATCCTCGACCGCAGAGAGAAAGTGCTGAAGAACAAGGTCATTCCGTTAGTCCGAGTGTCTTGGGGCGGTCGTTCCCCAGGAGAATCTACCTGGAAGCGGGAGAAAGATATCCGTACACGTTTTCCACATCTCTTTGTTTAGTACTTTTGTTTCTTTGTATCCTTGTTAAATTTCGAGGACGAAATTTCTGTAAGGGGGTATGATGTAAATCCCCGTCCCCATCAATAAAAGTTTTCTATTTTCCTAGAGTCCCGATGTTCCCTCTTTCCTCATAAATTTTTGTGTGAAGCAGTTGTTAGGTTTTTCAGTATTTAAATTTTTCCTAAACCCTTAAAACCTAAGCAAGCCCAAACAAAGTTAAAACCAAATATAATAATTTCCCTGATTTAAACCCACAGCCCATAATATTCATCAGCCCAAAGAGAATTTAGAATGAATTTAAACATTAAATCATCAAATAATCCCAGCCCAAACCTCTATCCCAAAGCCCAGCACCCAAAACATAGCCCAAACAACAAAAATTAAAAGTTTAATTTAAAACATCCCTTCAGCCCAGCCCGCGCCCACTTCACCGAACCCGACCCACTTTGACTACTTCTTCTTCTCCCCAACGTTACGTTCCCGCTAACACTTTGCGCCTATCCTCGCGGCCACGTCGCCGAGCCGTTGCCCCATGACCCGCGCACCCCTCGCGATCCCCTCTAACCCCTCGTCGCTTACCCCTTACTCCTCACTCCTTCAATCTCATCTGAACTCCTCACACTCTCTCTCAAATTCTCTCTCCCCAAGAACCCACTGCCTCCATCCCTGCACCACCGACGACGACTAAACCACCACGTCCTCCTCCCTCGCTTCTCCCCTACTAACGCCACTAGCACTGCAGCCACTTCCTCCATCAACCGAGCACCCCCTGCCAAGCACCCCTGCACACCCAATCCACTCGCACCCGAGCTCGGCCACCGTGCACCCTCGACGCCGGCGAACTCCCCACCACATTGTCGACGCCCCTACACCCTCCTCGTCATCAGCATCATCACCAACACCGCCTAAACCTACAAACCCGAGCCCACTACCTCTCTCTCTCTCTTTCAGACCCTAAAACCCAAGCTCCGACACCCACTGTGCACATCGCCGGAAAGACCACCGCCGAAATCGTCGACCCTAGCATATCCCAGGAGATCCACAGAGCACCCCCTCCGCTTCCAGTGACCACGAGACGTTTCCGGGCAACTCCGACGTCGAACCCGAATCGCGAGCCGAGGCCGTGAATCCAAACCACGCCATTCGTCGTGCGTTCGTGTCGTTGCCGCTGCCGTGCATCGCCAAAACATCTCCAGGCAAGTACCCTACTTTCTACATGCTAATTTATGTCTGTTCCAAACTAAAATCGTATAAATTCCGTGTTTACAATTCACGATAAATTATATGACATAACTGTTTGATGTAAGATCCCAATGAAAATTTTCATTTAATTTGACGGAACTCATTTGCATAGTCTGGCCCGTATGGCAGTGAACCTTGTGTATAAATTTCACGGGAAAATATGACTGTTAATGACTAAAACGAACACCCCCAAAATCCCCCGTAAAACTGGGAATTCCCCGCATCTGAAAATTGTTAAAATCATCATAAATTATGTACATATTGAAATGATGCGTTCGAGGGCTCAAATCGAAGCCGACTCGACGACCTGTAACCCTATGCATGTTTCTAATGGTTTCTGTGTTAGTTGTATGTATACCCTAGAGGCCAGTATTGTACAGATGATGTATATTATATTGGATGCTTGGACATATATAGAGATGACTTTCTTGCTCGATATGATAGTATGCTATCTGGTTGCTCTTTATCTTAACATGTATACTAGTCTCTTTATACTGTCTGATAGTTACATGTTGGTAAAGCCCTTAGGATGTGTACTTGACTACCTGTACTATGATGCAGATCATACTAGTGGGGACATGGTAGTCCATAAGTACATCCTTCAAGGTCCCTAGTCGTGGGTGTATCGAGACGAGGCATCGATATACCAGTGTAGACTAGCGTATACGCTTCTCGACCTATGAGATGGGCGATGGATGATCCCATATCCATTGGTGTTTGACATCAGAGATGATATACGGGTGCTCAGTGGAGACTGGGTACACTGGACGGACTCGCCGAGAACTCGCAGATGGTATTATACCTCACGTCAGATGGCAGTTCTCAGGTGACACTTGTGCAGGTTAGTCTGTAGACCCGAGATCGTCATAGAGTCTTGTGTGATTCCCACTGTGCTTTGATTTCTACCTTACCACGTCCATGAGGGCATGCAAAACGGTGGTTTTTGGGTACAGTCCCGAGTCACATGGAGGCAATGAGCGATAGGAGGGGTTTCGTCTCTTCCGGTAATAGGGGTTGATGTTGCGCTGTGCTCGATTGGCCATAACAGGGAAGTCCCTGGCCAGGGCTGATTCAGAGATTTGCTGGTAAGTGTTACCAGTAGTTTCTCGACCCGTTATGAGCCTCACATCGGTATGACTTATCGGTTATTGGGGTCTGACATTTACCACCCCTAGACTTGATATGCGACATATCAGACGAGGAGACCGGACTGTACGGGAAGTGTTGCCGGTTGGCTCGACGGGAGTTGTAGCAGGTTCGCTTGTTCTCTTCTGATCGCTCAATACCCGGATGGCCGTTACGTTTTGCTGACCGCTTGCGGCTTGGGGGTGCTTGATATGATCATCACCCACTGCCGGCGTATTGATGAGTCTTAGAGTCCCACAATGGAGTTACCCAGTCCAGGCGAAACGTTGTGGTGCGCGTATACGATATGCGCATGGACCCGATTAAAATGCGCGTATAGAATACCGTATATTGATCGGGCGGCTTGCTTTTGGTAGGGGTCATATGTGATATGGCCGGATTGATAAATCAAGTGTTGATTTATCATTTAACCATTAGCTTCTCACTTGAAATCCTTTCTTGAGTTAGTTGGATGTATGCATGCATGTATGCCTTCTTTTTGATTCATGTACATATGGATGTACATATACACATACATACATGCATCATCCTTCATGGTTGCTTATACATGGAATATGATGGCAATATAAGACTCACACCATGGTTTTAATATGGATTATTATTGTATTTATACTAAAACATAAAAGGAAAGAAAAAGGGTTCATTATTGATTTGTTTCTACACTCTTCTTTTGACCTGACCATTCTCACCCACCTTTTAACCTTAGGTAAAGTTTCCTTTTGTGTTTTAACTCAAGTTCAATAATGAATTCATTGTTTTAACCATAGTTTGAGATAAGAACAAGAAAATATATAAAGATATATTTTCATTATTCTTTACAAGAGTTATCCTTTTCACTCTTGAAAAAGATATTGCCATCATCTTCTTTTTCCTCTCTCATGTTGCTCTCTAGTTCTTTGTAGTGAGCAATATACTCATCAAGATTGGATTTTGAAGTGAGAAAGAGAACCACAACACCATTCTACACAAGTCTAGCCCACTTGTTTGGAGTGTTAGCTTGATTTCGTTCACTTGATCGGATAAAGTTGCAAGCTTGGACAAAGCGGACTCCGGGTGGATCATCGGTGACCTCGAGGAGTTCAAGCGAAGCTTTTTCAAACCCCAAGTAGTCGAGGAGTCTAGCGTAGGGAGCTACAAAGGTTGTACTCTCTAAACCCCATCTATTCTTTCATATGTTGATGTGAAAATTTTAGAAACCCTAATTTTCTAGGCACGATCCAATGTTTGTTAACTTAGCACCCTAAAGACTCCACCTTTGGTTCATGTGATGCTTCCAAACCCTTCATGAGGTGCTAAGCTAACCCAAAAGTGGTATCAGAGCCGACCTAGAACATTAGGCGACACTTTAACGAAGTTAAAACTCCGATCGAACCGAAAATACGGATTTTTGAGTGCTCTCTGGACATTTTTTAAAAACTACTGTTTTTCAGAATTAAAAATATGTAAAAAATTCAGCAGGAAAATATAAGAATTACGGTATAAAAAATTTTCAATGAACTGTTAATCTTGCCACGGAAACGCGGCCTAAGCTTGCTTAGGCCGCGGTTCCGCGGCCGTACATATCATTCACTGAATAATTTTTTTACAGTAATGCTGGATTCTGCTTGTATATTTTTTAGGATATTTTTAATCTGAATTTAGTGCTGAAAATTCTGGAGATGGTTTTGGACTCGACAGTTCGATCGGAATTTTGATTTCGTGGCTTTTCCGGGTAAATCTAGAAAGTATTGAAGTGTTTGAACGAGTATCATTTGCTCACTTTTCACGGGGTTTAAATATTTTGGAGATACGTGCAAGTTTTGTGGTGGTCCCTCTAGAAGACAACAAACCTTAACTCGATTATGTGACCGTCTTGAACGCCCTTTGAACCTTAGGGTTTGGGGCAGTACGGCGTGCCACATGTGAGGCGTTGGCTTGACCCTTCTACGGCTGGACCGCTCTTACTGTGTCACACTCCGGTTTTTGAACTCCGCTCAAGTGTTGAGCTTTAGTGAATCTTGGGTATTTGATCGTTCGTTCGAAAACTTTAATACTGTCAAATTATCTGGAATGTGATGCAATGTGTGGAATTCATATTATAAGGCATGAAATACGAGGTATGTGATATTTCGCATTTATGATGTCTAAAGAGAATGTGGATTCCAGATATTGCAGTTTTACACTTTCTTTTCTGTGACCGAAAATGTAGTATGTCGATATCGCCGGTTTCGTTGCTATACATCAACGACAATTGGGGTATGCATACTTACTTACGTTGATGATATGAGATGTTATGTGTTGCTGAGACATGATGTGCAGGATTGTCGCGATTGAATAGCCGGGGGGTTTTATGTGAGATGAGAGTTTTATATTTTCATTCATGTAAATTCAAATATAATGTAATATTCTTTTATTTGGGGCACTTCCGGGTTGAGGTTGATGCCACCTGTGTTGTATATTATTTACTTTTCCGCATTAGGATGGACCCAAGGAGGGGAGCATGGGTGACCGGGTTCTGGGGTTCAGTGGGAGGCCATCCCGAGGAGTCGAGACCGGGTCGCCTAAACTCCAGAATTGGTAGGGTCGCTTGCCGCTCTCGTAGGGGTCCAGCGTGTGGGCTTGGCTATTCATCGCGACTGTGGAATCCGTATTTTCTATTTTGACTAAATACTAAATACGGACGTCCTAGTATATCCCACATTATATCTATGTTTCTGCTGCGATATCTGTGATGTGATCATTTGATATGTTGTGATGGATACAGTATATAGTATATATGATATATTATATAGAAGTTACTTATGTTTTACACCCGCACTAGCCCTACCCTGCTCTGTCGTTAGTTATCTAACCTAACGGTATATGAGGGGACATCGAGGCGAATGAGGATGGCATAAGTGTACGTCGTATTTATCTGTGATGTATAGGTGACTTAAATGATGGGACTTCATTAATGTGATTAATGAAAGAAAAGAAACCTAATAGATGTTGTAGAATCAAATTTTCAAATTAAATGATAGTTACAGTTTTGCTTTGCATAGCGGTATATATGATATACCCTGCACCTTATTCGATGAGGAAAGAGCCGAGATCCCTTCACCGGGAGTGACCACTTTAGTGAAACTGGCAGATGCTACAACACTCGGTTTGCTTTTGATTGCTTTTGGAGTTTTGCTTTGCACAGTGATATATATGATATATCCCGCACCTCATTCGACGAGGAAAGGGCCGACGATCCCTTCACCGGGAGTGACCCCTTTAGCAAAACTAGAAAAGCCTCAAGAACACTCCATTTCAAAATTCATTTGATTCTACAACGATATCAAGTTCATTACGCAATAGGTTTTCAGAAAAACCTGTCGTAGCCCTCCGTCATTTCAGATAAGTACTAGTTAGTATTCGTGCTACGTTTGTTGACTATTTTAAGGCGTAGTGTGCGGTAGCTGATTAGTGCTTATCTGTATATGCATATGATGCGATTGGATTAGGGTAGTCGTGCGACTTTGTTGACTATGTTAAGGGTCGTGCGGGTGGGTTTAATTCAATCGGGAAATGACGGGTTGAACTTGACTAGCACTTATGATTTGTTGACTATGTTAAGGTCATATAGCTGCTAGGGGCAAAATATTATCGGGAATTTCAAGTGTTGAAATTTGCAATGAGATTGCATACCTTCTATGAGATAGTTGGATCCCGATACCCACTGCGAGTAAGAGTTACTCCTGGGAGAGTTTTACACATTACAATTAGCCGATCAAGTAGGTGTCTAGAAAGGTGTTAACGGGGTTACGCCTCTGGGAAAACAAGGTTTACTTTAATTAGGTCCGTGCGAAAGCACGGGGAACCTCCCTCAAAGTACCGACACTGGCCTGGCTGAAAGATCGGCGAAGTTGTAGGGTGTAATTAATCCCGGCTAGTCTTTCCTTTTAGGGTTTGAAGGAAGATTTGATAAAAACCAGTGGGAGCCATCCTGATTAGATTAGATAATAACCAATCTAATCTTGCAAGAGCATACGCTAAAGTGTTTTCTTCTCTCTCTCTCCAGGTAGCGACCATGTCATGCCTTAATCAAGATAATAATATGGATGTATTGACCGAACCCGCATGTTATACTGTGCTGGGGAACGTTGGTTACGTTCTTTCTTATAAAAGTTATAGGACTGAAAAGGACATAGGGGAATACCAGGATTCCCATGCCACCCGAATGAAGAAAGTACAAGTTGATGCATTTTCTTCGGGTGTGTTCGTTACAGAGAACTGTTTCTCCATTTGCCCTACGTCCTGGGTATTAGATACCGGGTCAGGATCCTATATATGTAATCAGTTACATGGGCTTAGAAAAGGTAGAGAACTTGGAGAAGGTGATAAAGACATAAGAGTTGGAAATGGTGCAATTGTTGCAGCTAAGACTGTCGGGGAATATCACCTTGCATTACCGACTGGATTTTGAACGAATGCTATTAGATGCCGAACCTGATATGCAACATTATATCGGTTTCTTTGTTGAGTAAAGAGGGATATAATTTTGTATTACAGGATAATGTTATGAACATTTTCCGTAACCAAAAGTTGGTTGGATCAGGCACGTTATGCAATGGCATTTATGTTCTAAATCAATCAGCAGTTCTGAGCATAACAAACACACACAAGAGGTAGAGTTCAGAACTGAACGAATCCTTCTTATGGCATTGCAGACTCGGTCATATAAATGCGACACGGCTAGCTAAGTTGCATAAGGATGGATACTTGAAACCGTTCGAATTTTCATCTTATGATACTTGCCAGTTATGTCTCAAAGGCAAAATGACCAAAACTCCGTTTACGGGACACAGAGAAAGAGTTACCGAACTCTTGGGACTGATACATAGTGGTGTATGCGGTCCCATGTCTACACATGTCAGGGATGGTTCTTCGTACTTCATTACATTCACTGACGATCTCTCTAGATTCGGATATGTGTTCCTGATGAAACACAAATCAGAAGCTTTTAAGAAATTTAGAGAATATAAACAAGAAGTCGAGAACCAAACCGGAAAAAGTATTAAAATCCTTCAATCTGATCGAGGAGGTGAATACTTGAGCAATGAATTCCTGGACTTCCTAAAAGAGAATGGGATTCTCTCTCAGCTGACTCCTCCATATACACCACAGCACAACGGTGTATCAGAACGGAGGAACCGCACCCTATTAGATATGGTGCGCTCTATGATGAGCACAGCTGAGTTACCTATTTCCTTCTGGGGATATGCACTGGAAACAGCAGCATACCTATTGAATCAAGTTCCATCTAAATCTGTACCTACCACACCATATGAGATATGGAGTGGGAAGAGACCATATTTTAAACGAGTTAAGATATGGGGTTGTCCGGCCTATGTCAAAAGGCAAAATCCAGACAAACTCGAGGCACGGTCAGTTCTTTGCAAGTTTGTGGGATATCCTAAGAATTCCTAAGGATATTTTTTCTACCACGCTGAAGAACAAAAAGTGTTTGTTTCTCAATATGCCACCTTTTTGGAAAAGGAATTTCTTGCAAAAGAAATTAGTGGCAAAGTGGTAGAGCTGGAAGAGGTTCCAGAAACAGAAACTCAAACTGATGATTTAGTGGAACCAGAGGATTCAGTAGCTTCCAACGAACCTCAGCCTCTCCGCCGATGTAGTAGGGTTTCTCGTCCACCTAAGAGATACTACGGTTTTCTCATTGACGGTGGAAGCGAAGATTGCATCATGGAGGATGATGACCCAACTAGTTTCGAGCAGGCCATCACGAGTAGAGACTCAGTGAAATGGCTGGATGCAATGCGGTCCGAGATGGAATCCATGTACACCAACAAAGTATGGACTTTGGAAGTTGCTCCTGAAGGGGTAAAACCCATTGGGAGCAAGTGGATCTTCAAGAAAAAACTTGGTGTAGATGGGAAAGTGGAGACTTTCAAAGCTAGACTTGTTGCAAAGGGTTTTCGTCAAAGACCAGGTGTGGACTATGACGAAACCTTTTCTCCAGTGGCTATGCTTAAATCCATCCGGATCATGCTTGCCATTGCTGCATATCATGACTACAAAATCTGGCAAATGGATGTTAAGACCGCCTTTCTAAACGGTGATTTAGAAGAGTGCGTGTATATGACTCAGCCAGAGGACTTCGTAGACAGTGGGAGCAGCGGGAAGGTGTGCAAGCTGCTTAAATCCATTTATAGATTAAAGCAAGCATCGCGGAGTTGGAACATCTGCTTTGACGTCATTATCAATGAGTTTGATTTCGTCAAAAACCCAGATGAACCTTGTATCTACAAGAAGGTGGCAGAGAGTAAGGTTGTCTTCGTCGTATTGTACGTGGACGACATACTCTTGATAGGAAATGATATTCCTATGCTGCAATCGGTCAAGCTCTTCTTA
This sequence comes from Agapanthus africanus, assembly GCA_030015575.1. NCBI lineage: Eukaryota > Viridiplantae > Streptophyta > Magnoliopsida > Asparagales > Amaryllidaceae > Agapanthus > Agapanthus africanus. Next base: position 307,857,055 of record CM057347.1, on the reverse strand, counting down.
TCACAAAGATTCTCAATGAAAGATCTTGGTGATGCCTCCTGCATATTGGGAATTAGGATCTATAAAGATAGATCCAAACGGATATTGGGATTGTCCCAATCCAGGTACATTGACAACATACTAAAGAGGTTTAGTATGGAAGAATCCAAGCGTGGGAACTTGCCCACGATCTCTGGAGTCACTCTCTCCAAAGAGATGTCTCCCAAGACTGATTTGGAGAGAGCTCGCATGCAAGGGATACCCTATGCTTCGGCTGTAGGCTCTATCATGTACGCGATGCTATGTACCAGACCCGATGTAGCATACTCACTAAGTGTGGTGAGTAGGTATCAAGATGATCCTGGAGAGAGTCACTGGACAGCTGTGAAGAGCATTCTCAAGTACTTGCGAAGGACTAAAGAGATGCTCTTGGTGTATGGTAACGGAGAACTCCAAGTCGAGTCCTTTACCGATTCGAGCTTCTAGAGTGATAAGGACGACTCTAAGTCGCAGTCGGGATTTGTCTTTACCCTTTACGGAGGGGAGGTTAGCTGGAAGAGTTCCAAGCAGGAAACCGTGGCAGACTCGACGATGGAGGCTGAATACATCGCTGCCAACGATGCTGCCAAAGAGACTGTCTGGATCAAGAAGTTCATTACTGAACTTGGAGTGGTTCCATCCATTGAGCATCCAATACCTTTGTATTGCGACAACAATGGAGCGGTGGCATTGGCCAAGGAACCCAGGTCCCATCAGCGATCTAGGCATATTCTGAGGCGGTATCACCTGATCCGGGAGACAGTTGATCGCCGGGAGATCGAGGTCAGGAGGGTTGACACGAAGAACAACACAGCGGATCCACTCATGAAGGCCATTCCCCAGATACAGTTTGAGAGACTCTTCGGGATGCTCGGTATGCGATACTACAGCAGCTGGCCCTAGTGCAAGTGGGAGATTGTTAGTTGTATGTATGCCCTAGAGGCCAGTATTGTACAGATGATGTATATTATATTGGACTCTTGGATATATATAGAGATGACTTTCTTGCTCGATATGATAGTATGCTATCTGGTTGCTCTTTATCTTAACATGTATACTAGTCTCTTTATACTGTCTGGTAGTTACATGTTGGTAAAGCCCTTAGGATGTGTACTTGACTACCTGGACTATGATGCGGATCATACTAGTGGGGACATGGTAGTCCATAAGTACATCCTTCAAGGTCCCTAGTCGTGGGTGTATCGAGACGGGGCATCGATATACCAGTGTAGACTAGCGTATACGCTTCTCGACCCATGAGATGGGCGATGGATGATCCCATATCCATTGGTGTTTGACATCAAAGATGATATACGGGTGCGCAGTGGAGACTGGGTACACTAGACGGACTCGCCGAGAACTCCCAGATGGTATTATACCTCATGTCAGATGGCAGTTCTCAGGTGACACTTGTGCAGGTTAGTCTGTAGACCCGAAATCGTCATAGAGTCTTGTGTGTTCCCACTGTGCTTTGATTTCCACCTTACCACGTCCATGAGGGCGTGCAAAACGGTGGTTTTTGGGTACAGTCCCGAGTCACATGGAGGCAATGAGCGATAGGAGGGGTTTCGTCTCTCCCGGTATTGGGGGTTGATGTTGCGCTGTGCTCGATTGGCCGTAACAGGGAAGTCCCTGGACAGGGCTGATTCAGAGATTTCCTGGTAAGTGTTACCAGTAGTTTCTCGACCCGTTATAAGCCTCACATCGGCACGACCTATCGGTTATTGGGGTCTGACGTTTACCACCCCTGGACTTGATATGCGACATATCAGACGAGGAGACCGGACTGTACGGGAAGTGTTGCCGGTTGGCTCGACGGGAGTTGTAGCAGGTTCGCTTGTTCTCTTTTGATCGCTCAATACCCGGGTGGCCGTTACATTTAGCTGACCACTTGCGGCTTGGTGCTTGATATGATCATCACCCACTGTCGGCGTATTGACGAGTCTTGGAGTCCCACAATGGAGTTACCTAGTCCAGGAGAAACGTTGTGGTGCGCGTATGCGATATGCGCATGGACCCGATTAAAATGCGCGTATAGGATACCGTATATTGATCGGGCGGCTTGCTTTTGGTAGGGGTCGTATGTGATATGGCCGGATTGATAAATCAAGTGTTGATTTATCATTTAACCATTAGCTTCTCACTTGAAATCCTTTCTTGAGTTAGTTGGATGTATGCATGCATGTATGCCTTCTTTTTGATTCATGCACATATGGATGTACATATACACATACATACATGCATCATCCTTCATGGTTGCTTATACATGGAATATGATGGCAATAAAAGACTCACACCATGGTTTTAATATGGATTATTATTGTATTTATACTAAAACATAAAAGGAAAGAAAAAGGGTTCATTATTGATTTGTTTCTATACTCTTCTTTTGACCTAACCATTCTCACCCATCTTTTAACCTTAGGTAAAGTTTCCTTTTGTGTTTTAACTCAAGTTCAATAATGAATTCATTGTTTTAACCATGGTTTGAGATAAGACCAAGAAAATATATAAAGATATATTTTCATTTTTCTTTACAAGAGTTATCCTTTTCACTCTTGAGAAAGATATTGCCATCATCTTCTTCTTCCTCTCTCATGTTGCTCTCTAGTTCTTTGTAGTGAGCAATATACTCATCAAGTTTGGATTTTGAAGTGAGAAAGAGAATCACAACACAATTCTACACAAGTCTAGCCCACTTCTTTGGAGTGTCAGCTTGATTTCGTTCACTTGATCGGATAAAGTTGCAAGCTTGGACAAAGCGGACTCCGGGTGGATCATCGGTGACCTCGAGGAGTTCAAGCGAAGATTTTTCAAACCCCAAGTAGCCAAGGAGTCTACCGTAAGGAGCTACAAAGGTTGTACTCTCTAAACCCCATCTATTCTTTCATATGTTGATGTGAAAATTTTAGAAACCCTAATTTTCTAGGCACGATCCGATGTTTGTTAACTTAGCACCCTAAAGACTCCACCTTTGGTTCATGTGATGCTTCCAAACCCTTCATGAGGTGCTAGGCTAACCCAACATTCTGTACTGAAGTTGTGACGGTAATCGGTTCGGAGAGCGGTTCTGGACTGCAGTCCAGAGCGACTCTGGTTATTGTTTGCTGTCCCGTAATATTTATCACCTTGTTTCCTGAACTCGTATGTTGCGTAACCCTATACCTTATTGAATATGAATCTGTTATCTAAATAACACAATTGGTTTCATCCCGTTGTATCTTCGTTTGATATTTAATCTGTAATTTAAAAGAACAGGGTGTGTAACAGTCCTAAACAGAATTAGAATTGACATACTAGTGTTGAACAGTGCATAACTTTTGACATACAGACGCGATTGAGAATCCGTATGTTGCGTTGAACACCCTATTGGAAACCCTAGATTTTATTCAACTGTAGCGTCGCTAAATTCGGAACCCAACTAGGTGAAATTTGTGTCGCGAAACGGACGTTCAGTTCAGAAACTGAATTTCCTGTAGCGAGCACTTAAAATGAAACAGCTGTAACTTGAATACCGGAAACCCGATTGAACTGAAACCAATTTTGATGAACTTCTGACAGAGTGTATTTATTATCGTATTTGTATCATTTCGTTGAATTCTGGACATATGAATTACTGTAATATTTTTAAATTTATGACGTGCATATTGGTTCATAATATACATGACTTGTTAACAGCATAAATACACATCTCTTACCCAATTGCCATATACATAGTGTTAGTGCGTGTTAGTGTTCAGTGGACATTGCATTATCGTGCGTGAATGATATTGGTTTAGGAGTGTCAAGTACACCAATGGAAAGTAAATGATTCGTGACAGTGATTAATACAGTGAACAGTGATAAAACCGTGCTATTGGTATACTTGTACACGACTAAATCATAATCATAAATGGTGAAAACCTGGGGAAAAAGGGGAAATCGAAGTGGAAAGAGTATCGTATTTAGCGGGACCTTGTTTTAGAGTATGATCATTCGAGCAATGATATATATATTAGGTAAAATCTAGCGATCCGGCTGACAGGGTTATGTCCCGGGCATGTGGGCCGTTGTCTCGGGTATGTACGAGACTCCCATTAAACATGATCCTCCTTTCCACTATACGATTTCAAACATGATTTAGAGACTGATAGGGACACAGATCATACTTGCATCATTTAGTGACATAGCGATTATCAGCATTTTACTTTCACTGTTATTAGCGTACTTGTATGTTTCATGTCATTAATATAATATTTGCTATTACGTCGCTCTGACGACCTGAGTGTGCATGCTCAGACCCTGAGGAAGGACCAGCGCAGGAGTCAGGTTTACCTTTCGAGCTGACGGAGATCTGGTCTGGAGTACCTTTTTCTTCTTTTCTGCTTTCCATAAAGAGATCTTGTACTTGAACTTGGTTAGTAGCTCTTCTTGTTTATTTGTAAATTATGAATAATGGACTTTAATGTAATAATTTAGTGATGTATTTCCTTTGCTGCTGTGCTTTGTTTACTGATTATCATGTAAAGCTAGAAGCCGAAGTGTGACTACGGCGGGATTATTCCTTGACCGTGGGAGCATGGCTGGCCTAGTCATCTCTCGTTTTCCGTATTTTGGGAAGCGGGGTGTGACACACGTCAGCGGCATTTGCTGTACGTAACGGCTACCCAGGTATTGAGTGAAAGGGAGGCCGACGAGCAAATTCATCCTGAACCCCTACTGAGTCTGTCAGTGACAATATCCATACAGTCTGGTTTGTTCGTCTATGAGTATCGCATATCGAGTCTAGGGAGGTGGATAAAATCAGACCCCTAATAATGCAATAATTCATGTCAGTATGAAACCCATCACTACCTGAGAAACTATCGATCCTGGATCGGTAATTCTCACATACCCCGGCCGAGGATTTCTAGTGATAGGCTTCTGTACACTGCGCGACATCAACCCCCAATACCGAGAGAGACGAATCCCTGACGATCTGCTCACTGCCTCCATGTGGCTCGGGACTGTACCCAACTAAAACCTGTTTGCACGACTCCTTTGAGCGGTGGTAGGGTAGTAATCAAAGCATAGTGGGAACTTACACGAGACAAATGAAGATCTCAGGTCGACAGACTAACCTGTACACATGACACTAGGGAACTGCTATCTGACTATAAGTATAATACCAACTAGTATGTTCCCGGCGAGTCCGTCCAGTATACTCATAACCCAATGAGCACCTGTATACTATCTTTGGTGAACAACTGACACCAATGGCTTGTGAGACTGGCCACCGCCCATCGCCAGAGTCTAGATAAGTATACACCAGTCTACACTGGAGTATCGATGCCCAGTCTCGATACTCCCACGACTAGGGACATTTAAGGATGTGCTTATAAACCACCAGCTCCCACGTATGTGATCTCCATCACAATGCTGGTAGTCAAGCAAGAATCCTATGGGCTTTATCAACATATACATGATGATAAAGACAAACCAGATAGCATATTATCATCTCGAGTAAGACTGTTTTATCGGTATAGGTCCTCCTTCAATCATCATAATCATCTACCTGCGACTACAACAATTGCCTTGAGGGCACTATAGCCAACATGGTGGTTGCGTAGTTTAGCGATCCTAGCGAGGGTTGTGATGGGCTTCCCTTGCACCTAGTCTAGAGTTTGGTAGCATCACTCATGCAACTTTAAAATTTAGAGAGGTGCAAAGCAAGCATATCATGAATCATGCTAGAATTTCAAGGGTAACAAAATTTGCATCACATAAAAAGAAGTAAAGAGATAAGGATTAAAACCTTTATAGTCCGTTCCTTCGCTTCATAAGCTCCGTGTTGAGGTCTCTTCGCTGCGATCATCAAGAACTCCGACTCTCGTGAGGCTCTAAGAGGTGAATGATACATCTTGCTTGTAGTCTTCAAGATCTAAGATGATCTACCTTGAAGAATCTCTAACTCAAGCTTACACTTCACTAAAGAACTTATTAGAGAAGTGAACACCCTAATCTAAGTGGCTAGAATAGATGAGGATGATGAAGTAGAAATTTTGCTCTCTTTTGTTTTCAATTTCTCACAATTTAACATCACAAATGAAAAGCTAGTGAAACTTTTCTTCAAGAAGCAAGAAGAAGAAGAAGAAGCAAAAGCTTTTGTGATGAATAATGAAATTATTGTTTTGGTTACAATTGCAACCATGAGTTAAGAATGAGGGTCTTAACTCATATAGAGAATAAACTAGAGTTAAGGCTTTGGGTTGGGTTAACAAATATCTACACAAAATATCAAAGGATGAAGACAAAAGGAAAGATTCATGAAGCTTCATGAAAAGCTAACCCAAAAGCTAACCCTAATCCAAACCCTAACTAGGTTTAATCTCTAAATCATTGTTTCATTTGTAAGCCTAACATGTTACAATATTATATATCACATATACAATATATTTTGTAACAAAAAGAAAATAATACAATTAACATATATCGCATATATATCAATGTATTATCCGGTGTGAAAATGAATCAATAAAGAGAGCTTATATTAGTTAACGTAATGTAATATATCATATATATAATTATACATTAAATTAACGAATCAACACTTGATTCGACAATCCGGCTATATTGCATATAACCGACTAATATAACATGTACCAATTCATCGAATCAACACTTGATCCGATGATCCGGCTATATCACATATACCCGGCCGATATCTCATATCGCGAGAATAGAATGTGTTATCTCATATCGTATTATTCTCGGTCCCGCACATATCACATATGTGCTCCTACTCCGTTTTGCCTGAGCCAGGAAAGCTCTGTGTAGGACTCTAAAGAATCGTCAATACGCCGGCAGTAGGTAATCATCATATCAAACACCCACAAGCTGCAAGCGGTCAGCTAAACGTAACAGCCACCCAGGTATTGAGCAATCAGAAGATCAACAAGAAAGCCTGTACATTCTCCTGTGAACCAATCAGTAACACTACCGTACTGTCCGGTCTCTTCATCTGATATGTCGCATATCAAGTCTAGGGGTGGTAAACGTCAAACCCCAGTAACCGATAAGTCGTGTCGATGTGAGGCTCATAACGGGTCGATAAACTACTGATATCTCTTACCAGTAGCACTCCATATCAGCCCTGGCCAGGGACTTCCAGTTATAGCCAATCGAACACAGCACAACATCAACTCCCTATACCGGGAGAAACGAAACCGCTCCTATCGCTCATTGCCTCCATGTGATTCGGGACTGTACCCAAAAGCCACCATTTTGCACGCCCTCTTGGATGTGGTAAGGTGGAAATCAAAGCACAGTAGGAATCTCAGAAGACTCCATGACGATCTCGGGTCTACAGACTAACCTGTACCAGTGTCACCAGAGAACTGCTATCTGACGATTAGTATAATACCATCTAGGAGTTCTTGGCGAGTCCGTTCGGTGTACCCAGTCTCCACTGAGCACCCGTACACCATCTTTGATGTCAAACACCAATGGATATGGGATCATCCATCGCCCATCATATGGGTCAAGATGCGTATACGCTAGTCTACTCTGGAGTATTGATGCCCTGTCTCGATACTCCTTCGACCAGGAATAGTTATAGGATGTACTCTTTGACAACCCTGGCCCCACTGGTATGATCTGCATCATAGTCCTAGTAGTCGAGTACATATCCTAAGGGTTTTATCAACATGTGAGAGCAAGACAGTAAACCAATACAAGTCAACATGTTAAGATAAAGTGAAACCAAATAGCATACTATCATGTCGAGCAAGAAAGTCCACTCTATATATATCCAAGCATCCACTATAATATACATCATATGTACAACAATGGCCTCTAGGTATATATATAACTAACAATCTCTCACTTGCACTAAGGCCAGCTATTGTAGTATCTCATACCCAACATCCCGAAGAGTCTCTCAAATTGTATCTGGGGAATGACCTTCGTGAGTGGATCCGCAGTGTTGTCCTTCATGTCAACTCTCCTGACCTCGATCTCACGGTGATCAACTATCTCCCGGATCAGGTGATACCGCCTCAAAATATGTTTGGACTTCTAATGGGACCTGGGTTCCTTGGCCAAAGACATAACTCTATTGTTATCACAATACAAAGGTATTGGATGCTCAATGGAAGGAACCACACCAAGTTCAATGATGAACTTCTTCGTCCAGACAGCCTCTTTGGCAGCATTGTTGGCAGCGATGTATTCAGCCTCTATCGTCGAGTCTGCTACGGTTTCTTGCTTGGAACTCTTCCAACAAACCGCCCTTCCATTTAGGGTAAAGATAAATCCCGAGTGCGACTTAGAGTCGTCCTTATCACTTTGGAAGCTTGAATCAGTAAAGGACTACACCTGGAGTTCTCCGTTACCATACACCAAGAACATCTCCTTAGTTCTTCTCAAGTACTTGAGAATGTTCTTCACAGCTGTCCAATGATTCTCTCCTGGATCTGCTTGATACCTACTCACTACACTTAGTGAGTATGCTACATCGGGTCTAGTACATAGCATCGCATACATGATAGAGCCTACTGCCGAAGAATAGGGTATCCCTTACATGCGAGCTCTCTCCAAATCAGTCTTGGGAGACATCTCTTAGGAGAGAGTGAGTCCAGAGATCGTAAGTTGGTTACCACGCTTGGATTCTTCCATACTAAACCTCTTTAGTATGGTGTCAATGTACCTGGATTGAGACAATCCCAGTATCCGTTTAGATCTATCTCTACAGATCTTGATTCCTAAAATGCAGGAGGCGTCACCTAGATCTTTCATTGAGAATCTATGAGATAAGAAGATCTTGACCGAGTGCAGCATAGGAACATCATTTCCTATCAAGAGTATGTCATCCACGTATAATACGAGGAAGACGACCTTACCCTCTGCAACCTTCTTATATATACAAGATTCATCTACGTTTTTGATGAAGTCAAACTCTTTGACTACAACATCAAAACAGATGTTCCAACTCCGCGATGCCTGCTTTAACCTGTAGATGGATTTAATCAGATTGCACACATTTCCGCTGCTCCCACTATCTACGAAGCCCTCTGGCTGAGTCATGTACAAGCACTCCTCTAAATCACCATTTAGGAAGGCGGTCTTAACATCCATCTGACAGATTTGGTAGTCGTGGTATGCAGCAATGGAAAGTAAGATCCGGATGGACTTAAGCATAGCCACCGGAGAAAAGGTTTCGTCATAATCCACACCTGGTCGTTGACGAAAACCCTTTGCAACAAGTCTAGCTTTGAAAGTCTCCACTTTTCCATCTACACCAAGTTTCTTCTTAAAGATCCACTTGCTCCCAATGGGTTTTACCCCTTCAGGAGCAACTTCCAAAGTCTATATTATGTTGGTGTACATGGATTCCATCTCAGATCTCATTGCATCCAGCCACTTCACAAAGTCCCTGTTAGTGTATATGCCCTAGAGGCCATTACTGTATCATACTAGTATGTATATTACTTAATGGAAGCTTGGGATATTCACAGTTGTATATACAATCTTGCTCGAAATGGTAGTATGCTACTTGGTTTGTCTCTGCTTTAATATGTGCATGTGTTTCTTTTAGCATATCGCTGTTATACATATTAGTAGAGCCCTTAGGATCTTTGCTTGATTACCAGCGTTGTGATGGCGCTCACACTCATGGGAGCTGGGTGATCTATAAGCACATCCTTATACAGGTCCCTAGTCGTTGGACTATCGAGACAAGGCATCGATACTCCGGAGTAGACTAGCGTATGCGCTTCTCATCCCAGTATGGGAGACGGTCTGTCCCACAGCCGTCAGTACGTCGTACTTGAGATAGTATGCGGGTGCTCGTTAGGTTACGAGTACACTGGACAGGACTCGTCAGGAACTGTTGGTTGGTATTATACCTATCGTCAGTTATCAGTTCCCAGGTGACATGAGTACAGCTTAGTCCGCTGACTTGACACTGTCACTTCGCCTCGAGTGTGTTCCCACTGCACTTTGATTGCTACCCTTCCACGGCTCAAAGGAGTCATGCAAACAGGTAGATTTTGGGTGCAGTCCCGAAGCACTTGGAGGCAGTGACGGTTAGACAGGATTCGTCTCTCCCGGTATTGGGGGTTGACATCGCGCTGTGTCCAGGAGAGCCATTACACGAGTAGTCCCTGGCAAGGGCAAGCAAGATATACTGGTAGGTTTCCAGTGCTATCTCAGGGTGTTCTGGGCTACACTTCGACACGACTTGTACCGCTATTAGGGGACTGACGTTCACCGCCCCCCTAGGCCCGCCATGCGATGTATCAGACGAACAGACTGGACTTTACGGAGATTGTCACATACAGGCTCAGTAGGAGTTCAGATGGGGTTCACCTCGTCAGTCTTCTTATCGACATCTACCTGGGGACTGTTACGTACAGCTAGTGCCGCTTGCGGTCTGTGGTTAAACCCACTGCCAGCGTAGTGTCGAGTTTTTAGAGTCCCACACAGAGAGCTATTCGCCTTTAGGCAAAATGAGTAGAGGTCGCATTGTTTTGCGACAGGGTTCGTTCACATCCGCGCACTTGTGCACGTTTGCTGTCCGGACAGCTTATACTAGCGGACTTTGGTTTAAGCCGGATCCTAGTATATGATTTGGGATTGGCTTTTTCTCATTGTATTCGTGTTCCTCGGATCACGAATACGGGTGCGTATGCACAGTTGCTTGAGACAGAGGGAGAGGACTTTGATTAGGGTTAATGACTATTGTCATTTTATTAACCCTAATGCTTATGTGTGTATTATTGTTAATTGATATTAGTTTAATAATTGTGCATGGTTATGGTTGTTGACCATTTGACCCATCTTGACTTGTTGACCTTGTTGACACTTTGACCATCATCATTTCATTTGGAAGATGCTCTTTGATCCTTGCAATTTGCATTAAAAATGAAATGATAATGGTCATGTCTTGATTAAGCCATGACAATTATCTCACTAATTTTCTAATTACAATAATTCACATATATGAGAGAATGCTTCATATTATTCTCTCATTCTATCATTCACATTCTCTCTCTTGTTCTTCCTCTCCCTCAAGCTCTCCCCTCTCATGTGTTGAGAAACACTTGAGCTTGAGAAAAACCCTCTCTTGATAATCTCTACTCTCATTTAGGGTTCAAGGATTAGCACTTCTTGCACCCTAGTTACTTCTAGCTTGGAGTTGAAGCCAAAGGTCGAGGCTTTCGGGTGGATCTTTCTTCGACGTGAGAAGACGACCAAGGTGACCTCCTTCCACCACTCCAAGGAGCAAGGAGAGAAGGACATAAAGCCCAAGGTATAACCTTTCTAGCACTTAGCTAGTTTCTAGTTAGTTTTAGCTTGTTTTTGTTTAGCAAAGATCCTTCATAGTCTAGTCCATGCTGCCTAAGCTCATAAAAATCCGATTTTTATTCCGTTTTCCGCCTCCCCGTAAGTACCGGGGTGGGCAACGTGGACTTACAGTCCCCACTCGTGATGGACTGCTCGAAGCTAGTTGGGTCATCATCTTCCATGATGCAATCCTCTATTCCACCATCAATAAGAAAACCGTAGTATCTCTCAGGTGGATGAGAAACCCTACTAGATCGGTGGAGAGGCTGGGGTTCGTTGGGAACTACTGAATCATCCGGTTCCACTAAATCATCAGTTGTAGTTTATGGTGCTGGAACTTCTTCTAGCTCTACTGCTTCGCCACTAATTTCTTTTACAAGAAATTCCTTTTCTAAAAAGGTGGCATGTCGAGAAATAAACACCTTTTGTTCCTTGCTGTGGTAGAAAAGATATCCATATGAATGTTTAGGATATCCCACAAACTTACAAAGAATTGACCGTGCCTCGAGTTTGTCCGGATTTTGTGTTTTGACATAGGCCGGAAACCCCATATCATAATACGTTTAAGACATGGTCTCTTCCCATTCTATATCTCATATGGCGCGGTAGGTACAGATTTAGACGGAACTTGATTCAATAGGTATGCTGATGTCTCAAGCGCATGCCCCAAGAAGGAAATAGGTAACTTAGCATTGCTCATCATAGAGCGCACCATATCTAATAGGGTGCGATTCCTCCGCTCCAATACACTGTTGTGCTGTGGTGTACAAGGAGGAGTAAGCTGATAGAGAATCCCATTCTCCTTTAGATAATCTAGGAACTCATTGCTCAAGTATTCTGCTCCTCGATCTGATCGAAGGATCTTAATACTTTTGCCCGTTTGGTTCTCTACTCCGTGCTTATATTCTCTGAATTTCTCAAAAGCTTCAGACTTGTGTTTCAACAGGAACACATGTCCGTATCTTGAGAGATTGTCAGTGAATGTAATGAAGTATGAGGAACCGTTCCTGGCATGTATAGACATGGGACCACATACATCACTATGTATTATCCCAAGAGTTCCGTAACCCTTTCTCCGTGTCCACTAAACGGAGTTTTGGTCATTTTGCCTTTGAGACATGACTGGCATGTATCATAAGATGAAAATTCGAACAGATTCAAATATCCATCCTTATGTAACTTAGCTAGCAGTGTCGCATTGATATGACCTAGTCTACAATACCACAAGAAGGATTTGTTCATTTCTGAACTCTTCCTCTTGTGTGTGTTTTGTACATTAAGTATTGTAGTTTGGTTGAGAACGTATATGCCATTATTTAACGATCCTGATCCAATCAACTTTTGATTCAGGAATATGTTCATAATATTATCCTGTACCATAAAATTATATCCTTCTTTGCTCAATAAAGAAACTGATATAAGATTGCAAATCAGGGTCGGAATGTAATAGCATTCGTTCAGAACCAATGTATTACCATTTGGCAACACAAGGTGATATCTGTTAGTGTATATGCCCTAGGGGCCATTATTGTATCATACTAGATTGTATATTACTTAATGGAAGCTTGGGATGTTCACAGTTATATATACAGTCTTGCTAAAAATGGTAATATGCTACTTGGTTTGTGTCTACTTTAATATGTGCATATGTTTCTTTCATCGTTACACTTATACATTGTTAGTTATATGTATGCCCTAGAGGCCATTACTGTACATAGGATGTATATTGTAGTGGATGCTGGGACATATATAGGGAGGACTTTCTTGCTCGTTAGATAGTATGCTATCTGGTTGCTCTTTACCTTAACGTGTACACTGATTGTCTCTCTGTTACATGTTGGTAAAGCCCTTAGGATGTGTACTTGACTACCTGGACTATGATGCGGATCATACTAGTGGGGACATGGTAGTCCATAAGTACATCCTTCAAGGTCCCTAGTCGTGGGTGTATCGAGACGGGGCATCGATATACCAGAGTAGACTAGCATATACCTTCTCGACCCATACAGATGGGCGATGGATGATCCCATATCCATTGATGTTTAACATCAGAGATGATATACGGGTGCTCAGTGGAGACTGGGTACACTGGACGGACTCGCCGAGAACTCCCAGATGGTATTATACCTCACGTCAGATGGCAGTTCTCTGGTGAGACTGGTACAGGTTAGTCTGTAGACCCGAGATCGTCATAGAATCTTGTGTGATTCCCACAGTGCTTTGATTTCCACCTTACCACGTCCAAGAGGGCGTGCAAAATGGTGGTTTTTGGGTACAGTCCCGAATCACATGGAGGCAATGAGCGATAGGAGGGGATTCGTCTCTCCCAGTATAGGGAGTTGATGTTGCGCTGTGTTCGATTGGCTTTAACCGGAAATCCCTGGCCAGGGTTGCTGAGATTTACTGGTAAGTGTTACCAGTAGTTTCTCGAACTGCTATAGACCTCATATCGACACGACTTATCGAGCTATTGGGGTCTGACGTTTACCACCCCTAGGCGAGATATGCGACATATCAGACGACGAGACCGGACTGTACGGTAAGTGTTACTGGTTGGATTCACAGGAGTGTGAGCGGGCTTGCTCGTTGATCTTCTGATCGCTCAATACCCGGGTGGCCGTTACGTTTGGCAGACCGCTTACGGCTTGTGGGTGTTTGATATGATCATCACCTGCTACCGGCGTATTGACGAGTCTTTAGAGTCCTACATGGAGGTTTCCTGGCTCAAGCGAAACGAAATAGGAGCGCATATGAGATATGTGCGGGACCGAGAATAATACCAGTATGTGATACTGTATTCGATTCTCGCGATTGGTGACATTGATCGGTTATATGCGATATAGCCGGGTTATCGGATCAAGTGTTGATTCGATAAGTTGTTACTATAGATATTAGTCGGTTATATGCAGTATGACCGGATCATTAAATCAAGTGTTGATTTAATGATTTAATGTATAATTATATATTTGATATATTACTTTACATTAACTAGTATTGGTTCACTTAACATTATTTTCTCACTTGAATGTGCACATTGTATATATGATATATGTTTGTGCACCAGTTTGTATCATGTTTGATGATACATGCAAACTTGGGTGTGTGTTTACTTTAAACCATGTTTAGTTAATGGTTAGGGTTTCCATTACCTTATTTATTTATTTACTTATTTATTTTGGCAAGAATAAAATGGTGGCTAACTTTGTTTCATTCTTGAAACTTCATAAAGCTTTGACCATTTTGTTTCTTTCCTTAACCTAACCATTTAACTAAACCTTAGTTTATTCTCTACACTTGTTACACTAACCCATGGTTGCATTATGATAAGATCACTTGATTTATTATTATCCATCAATTGATTTTATTATTCTTATCATATTCTTTCTTCTTCTTCTTCTTCAAGAAGAAGAAACCTTGCTACCTTCAATGGTGCCATTAGAAAGAGAGTGAGAAATCCAAATCCAAAGTGAACCCACTTCCTATTTCTTCATCCTCTACCACTTGCCATGTAATAGAGTGTGTTATCTTCACAAGTTCTATGACCAAGTGAAGATGGATCTTGATCTTGAGTTGCCTCGACGTAGATCATCTTCGGCATCGAAGTCGACGACCTAGCCCGCCCATTTCTCCGATGAAACCGACGCTAGAGTCCGGGATCCGATGATCGCAGCGAAGGGACATCGTGATGGAGCTAGGGAAGTGGAGGACCGGATCTACAAAGGTTGTATTTCCATTCACTTAGTAGCAAAGTTGTTTGCTTGCATTAGTTTTCGCCTAATCTCTGGTTAACGATCTAGTTTAGGGTTTCTCGGCACCGGAAAATTTTAATTTGGCATGGTTGATGCCTTGTGGAACCTTTTGAGTGTGCCTAGGAACCCTACATACATATTAGTAGAGCCCATAGGTTCTTTGCTTGACTACCAGCGTTGTGATGGCAGTCATACTCGTGGGGGCTGGGTAGTCTACAAGCACATCCTTATTCAGGTCCCTAGTCATAGGATTATCGAGACAGGGCATCGATACTCCGAAGTAGACTAGTGTGTACGCTTCTCATCCCAGTTGGGAAGATGGTCTGTCCCACAGCCGTCAGTACGTCGTACTGGAGATAGTATACAGGTGCTCGTTGGGTTACGGGTACACCGGACAGGACTCGCAGGGAACTGTTGGTTGGGTTTTTATACCAGTCGTCAGTTAACAGTTCCCAGGTGACATGAGTACAGCATAGTCCGCAAACTTGACACTGCTACTTCGCCTCGAGTGTGTCCCACTGTTCTTAGATTGCTACCCTACCACGGCTCAACGGAGTCGTGCAAACAGGTACCAGTTGGGTGCAGTCCCGAGCACTTGGAAGCAGTGGCGGTTAGAAAGAATTCGTCTCTCCCGGTATTGGGGGTTGATATCGCGCTGTGTCAGAGAGCCATTACGCAAAGTCCCTGGCCAGGGCAAGCGAGATTTGCTGGTAGGTTCCAGTAGTTTCTCAGGGTGTAATAGGCTTCACTCCGACACGACTTATACCGCTATTAGGGGACTGACACTTGCCGCCCCCTAGGCCCGATATGCGATAGTCTTAGACGAATAGACGAGACTGTAAGGAGATTGTCACATCAGGCTCAGTAGGAGTTCGGATGGGTTTCCTCATCGGCCTTCTTATCGACATCTACCTGGGGACCGTTACGTACAGCTAGTGCTGCTTGCGGTCTGTGGTTAAACCCACTGCCAGCGTAGTAGTCGAGTCATTAGAGTCCCACACAGAGAGTTTCCCTACTCCAGGTAAAACGATATAGAGGTCGTATGGTTTTACGACAAGGGTTCGGACGCATACGTGTGTTTACGCACGTACGACATCCGGACAGTTTTTACTAGCCGGCTTTGGTTTAAGCCAGTTTCTAGTATCCGGTTATTGGATTTATACAGTCTAAAGTTTTTCCGTGTTTTCACGGATAGGAGGGGCGTTCTCGTAATTGGGCGAGAAGCTTCTAGAAGATGGTGACTTGGGGGTTAAGGTGGCATATGCATTAAATGAGTTTAGTGAGTCATTTGAGTGATTCATCCATGTCATTAATGCATCATAAATGCTTAATAACTCATGGAGATGAATCACCCTCTTGTATTTATTAAGCATGATGATTAATCCTTCATTTTCTTTTGTTGGATAAATCATAATGCTTGATATATATTATGATAGCTCATTATCTCATCTCATTCTCTTGCTCACTTTCTCTCTCCTCAAGCTCTCCCTCTTCAAACCCTAATCCTCCCCTCTCATGTGTTGAGACCAAGGATTAGAGTAGACTACTTAATCCTTAACCATTCTCTATATCACCTAGGTTACTTAGATTAGCGATTTAAGAAACCTTGTTACCTCAAGTTAGAGGTGAAGCTTGTAGTATAGCTCTCGGGTGGATCTTCTACTATATAGAGAAGGCCGGAGAGGACGTAGAGAATGATAAGAAGAAGGACTCGGTTTTTTTAGGTATAATCACTTATCATAGTAGTTAACTCTTCTATGGTTTCTTGTAAGTTATTGTTTATGCAAAGATTCTCGGTTAATCGATGTTTACGCCTAAAACAAGATCGTTTTTCATTATTCCGCCTCCCCGCAAGTCGTGGGGTGTTGTACATCGACTTACAGTGGTATCAGAGCCAACTAAACCATTACTAGCTTGTTAGCAACTGATTAGAAGTTCGATCGACGGAAATTACGAAAAACGAAAAACCAAAACCCTAAGTTTCTGTTAATTTTAAAACTGTCTGAAAAAATATTTGACATGCCTTAAAATTCACAGCAGGTAATTTAATGAAAACTGAGAAAATACGAGCCCCTAACTCGGAAACTCGGCCGCGGAACCGCGGCACAAAGGTGCTTTTGGCCGCGGATCCGCCGCCGAGTCAACTCCGAGTTGACTCGGATTTCCTTTGTAATTCATAAATTTTGGTTTTCTGTTTTCTTGTATGTTCTGTTTCTGCCCAGGTTGCCTCTGTGCTGATTTATTTTTGGGGTAGACACGGATAAAGGTAATCGATCGATGTTCTAAATTAATTGCTAATCGGGTTATTATCTGTAATGTTTAATGTGTTCGTAAACCTCCCCTAACTGCTAGTATGTCGGTTGGCAGGGGGTTGCACATTTCTGTAATGTTTTACTGTTTGTGGTTGTGAACTGTATTGGACTATTGTGATGATTAGCCGGGGTTTGAGATGGGTTGTTATATTCATTCATTCGATGTAATTATAATATGTTGTAATATTATTTTACGGGGCACATCCAGGTTGCGGTTGTAGCCACCGTTGTATTATTTCATTTTACTGTTTTTGCTCCTAGGATAGACCCAAGATGGGGTGCACAAACTACTGGGCACTTTGAAGTGTTTAGTGGCCTACTCACTTTGTTGAGGGAGACCGCTTCACTTCGGGTATTTGACGGGTAGTTTGCCGTACCCGTAGGGGTCTAGGGTGGGGTAATGGCTATTCATCACAATTGTTTAATCCGTCTTTTGTTGCAGGCTCTAAACAAACACGGATTGCTTGCAAATCCAATAAAGTTCATATGAAATCTGGAATGCCTATTATTGCGTCTGACGAATATACAATATCTATATATAATAGCTATTTAGACGCCACTTATGTTTTACACCCGTGCTAGCCCAGCCCCCGCTCTGTCGTTAGTTAAGTAACCTAACGGGTGATGACGGGACCCAGAGGCGAATGCGGATGGCATAAGAGGACGTTGTATTTTCGTTGTTTTCTGCAATGATAGGTTAATGATGGGACGCATTATTATTAATGCAAAGAAAATAAACCAAAGTTTAATCGTTGGAACAATTTAAAAGAAACCACTCGGTTATTTTTAAACAGATGATATTTTTAATTGCGGGGCTTTAACCACTCTTTTTAAAAAGCTATCAGGTTCCTTCGATTATATCAAGTTCACTACGTTCACGGTTTCGCCAAAACCTGTTGTAGCCCTCCGTCATTTCTTATGGATGGTCAGTAGTATTCTAGCTATGCTTGTTGTCTTTCGTCAAGGCATAGTGTTTGGTAGCTGCTGGGGTATTCATTTGTTGCATAGATAGATGAGTTGGTTTGGGACAGTCATATTACCTTGTTGGCTTTCGTCAAGGGTATGTACGGGTGGGTTCAAATTAACAAGATAATGATGGGCAGAACTTGACATGTGACTTATGATTTGTTGGCTTTCGTCAAGGTCATAAGAACATGGGGCAAAAATCCACATCGGGAGTTTCTAAAGAAACTAAAACTTGCTAGTGTTGCATACCATTTGGAGTTTGATGAATGTTGGTAGGATTCCTTCAACATTATCATACGATGATATTTGGATCCCGATCCTACTGTGAGTATCTGCTACTTATCAGGAGATTCGTCACTTAATGATCAATGCTATAAACCAAGTAGGTGTCGAGAAAGGTGTCCGCGGGGCTATGCCCCCAGAGAAAAGTGGTTACTTAATTAAGGAACTTCGCGAAAGCGTTGGAAAACCTCTCTCGAAGTACCGACACTAGCCTGGCTGAACGGTTTTGCAAGTATTGTACAGTGAGAATAAGTCCTGGCTAATTCTTCTTTTATGGTTTGAGGAAGGATTCGAGAAACAGTGGGAGCCATCCAGTTTAGATAAATTGAAAACCAATCTAAACTTGCAAGAGCATCATGCTAAAGTGTTTTCTTCTCTCTCTCTCATTGCAGCGACCTTGTGACCATGACTAGGTTACATCTAGATTACAATTTGACTGAATCTGACTTATATGATTGGCAAAGGTCTGTCTAGATGTCCATTGCCTATGACAAGATGGACCACCCTATTACTACTCAAGATCCCGCCGTCCCAGATCCAGTTTCCACCGTCGCGGATATGGATATCCGTCAGACAAGGGAAAAGGTTAAAGCGAAAGCCAAGTGCCTCGTGTTGGCTTCAGTTGATGGTGTATACCAGAAGCAGCACGAGAAGATGGACTCAGCTTCCATCTTTCTCCATAATAAAGATTTATATGGAGAGCAATCTCATATTGCAAGATATGAGGCCTCGAATGAATTAATTCAAGCGAGGTCGGCTGACGGGTCATCTATAGGGGACGACGTCCTTATGATGACTAGCTATATTGATGAGCTCAAGGACCTAGAGACCACGTTGGGAAACAAGTCATATGCTGACTTATTTCCAGAGTCCCTACCCTCTACTTACACCCTGAAAGAAACCAAGGAGACACAAGCTCTGCTTAGAAGGATATGTGAATCCGTTCGAATATCAATCTTATGCTACTTGTGAATCTTGTCTCAAAGGAAAGATGACAAAGACTCCGTTCACTAGACACGAAGTAAGAGCAAGCGAGCTCTTGGGACTCGTACACAGTGACGTGTGCGGTCCATTGTCTACACATGCGCGAGGTGGTTATTCCTACTTCATTAGTTTTACGGATGATTTCTCTAGGTATGGATATGTCTTCTTAATGAAGCATAAATCCGAGGCTTTTGAGAAATTCCGGGAATACAAGAGTGAAGTGGAAAACCAAACAGGCAAAAGTATTAAGACACTGAGATCTGATCGAGGTGGAGAATACTTAAGTGCCGAGTTCCTAGGTTACTTAAAATAGAATGGAATTCTCTCTCAGCTTACTCCTCCATACACACCACAACACAACGGTGTATCGGAAAGGAGGAATCGAACCCTATTGGATATGGTTCGTTCCATGATGAGTAAGGCTGAGTTACCGCGATCATTCTGGGGTTATGCACTAGAATCAGCCGCATATCTTTTGAACAAGGTTCCAACCAAAACTCTGCCTACCACACCATATCAGATGTGGAGTGGGAAGAAACCATATCTTCAGTACCTGAAGATATGGGGATGTCCAGCTTTTGTAAAAAAGCAGAATCCGGACAAGCTCGAGGCACACTCAGTAGAGTGTAAGTTTATGGGATATCCGAAGAACT
This sequence comes from Agapanthus africanus, assembly GCA_030015575.1. Taxonomy (NCBI): domain Eukaryota; kingdom Viridiplantae; phylum Streptophyta; class Magnoliopsida; order Asparagales; family Amaryllidaceae; genus Agapanthus; species Agapanthus africanus. The sequence goes on along the minus strand of CM057347.1, from coordinate 307,836,787 downwards.
CCATAGGATATTGTTTCTATTACGCAGAGGAACAAAAGTTTTTGTTTCTCGTCATGCCCGCTTCTTAGAAACTGAATTTTTAGAAAATCAGAAGAGTGGGAGCGCAGTAGAACTGGAAGAAATTCCAGAACCACAAGCTGTTACTGAAAGTTTGGTAGAACAAGAACTTTCAGAAGAAATGGACATACCAGCGCCTCTCCGCAGGAGTAGTAGGCAATCTCATCCGCCCGAGAGATACTACGGTTTTCTCATAGACGGGGATAGAGAGGATTGCACTATTGACTATGATGAGCCTACTAGCTTCCAGCAAGCCATTCAGAGCGATGACTCAGTAAAATGGCTGGATGCAATGCGGACCGAAATGGAGTCCATGTACACTAACAAAGTATGGACTTTGGACTTTGCTCCAGATGGGGTAAAACCCGTAGGATGCAAATGGATCTTCAGAAAGAAGATTGGTGTAGATGGACAGGTTGAAACCTATAAGGCTAGACTTGTTGCAAAGGGTTTCCGTCAAAGACCTGGTTTGGACTATGATGAAACCTTTTCTCCAGTAGCTATGCTGAAATCCATTCGGGTCCTTCTTGCTATTGCTGCCTTCCACGATTATGAGATCTGGCAGATGGACGTAAAGACGGCCTTTTTAAATGGAAATTTGGAAGAAAGCGTCTATATGGATCAGCCAGAGGGATTCATTCAGAGTGGGAGCAGCGGTAAAGTATGTATGTTGCTTAAGTCCATTTATGGACTAAAGCAGGCATCGTGGAGTTGGAACATCTGTTTTGATGATACTGTCAAGGAATTTGACTTTATCAAAAATCCAGATGAACCATGCATATACAGTAAGATTGTAGGGAGAGCTGTAGTATTCCGCGTCTTGTACGTGGATGACATTCTCCTAATAGGAAATGATATTCCTATGTTACAGTCAGTCAAAAGTTTTTTGTCACAGAAGTTCTCTATGAAAGACCTAGGTGATGCCACCTACATTCTGGGAATCCAGATCTATCGTGATAGATCAAAAAGGATATTGGGACTTTCGCAGTCCAGGTACATAGACACCATATTGAAAAGATTCAGTATGGAAGATTCTAAGCGCGGTAACCTACCGGCTTGTCACGGAATTACCCTCTCCAAAGATATGTCTCCCAAGACTGATTTGGAAAGGGATCGCATGTCGATTATACCCTACGCTTCAGCGGTAGGCTCTATAATGTATGCGATGTTATGTACCAGACCAGATGTAGCATACGCATTAAGCGTAGTAAGCCGGTATCAAGCAAACCCAGGGGAGAATCACTGGATAGCAGTAAAGAACATTCTCAAGTACCTGAGGAGGACTAAGGAGATGTTCTTGGTGTATGGCGGAAAAGACCTCCAGATGGAGGCCTTTGCCGACTCCGTCTTCCAAAGTGACAAAGATGACTCCAAGACCATGTCGGGTTATGTCTTTACTCTCAATGGAGGGGCGGTCTGTTGGAAGAGTTCCAAACAGGAGACTGTTGCTGACTCAACAATGGAAGCGGAGTACATAGCTGCTTGCGATGCCGCAAAAGAAGCTGTCTGGATGAAGAAGTTCCTCACAGAACTTCAGGTGGTTCCTTCCAGTGTTGGTCCAATACCTGTGTATTGTGACAACAACGACGCTATTTCTTTAGCGAAAGAACCCAGGTCCCATCAGAAGTCCAGACACATCTTAAGGCGGTATCACCTGATCAGGGAGATCGTTGATTGCCGGGAGATCGAGGTAAAGAGAGTTAATACAGAGGATAACATTGATGATCCATTCACAAAGGCCCTTCCTCAGACGCAGTTCGAAAGGCTATTCGAGATGATAGGTCTACGATATGCCAGCTCATGGCCCTAGTGCAAGTAGGAGATTGTTAGTGTATATGCCCTAGGGGCCATTATTGTATCATACTAGATTGTATATTACTTAATGGAAGCTTGGGATGTTCACAGTTATATATACAGTCTTGCTAAAAATGGTAGTGTGCTACTTGGTTTGTGTCTACTTTAATATGTGCATATGTTTCTTGCATCGTATCACTTATACATATTAGTAGAGCCCATAGGTTCTTTGCTTTGTTGGGTTAGCCTAGCACCACATGAAGGGTTTGGAAGCATCACGTGAACCAAAAGTGGAGTCTTTAGGGTGCTAAGTTAACGAACATAGAATCGTTCCTAGAAAAATTAGGGATTCAAATTTTTCACATCATCATATGAAAGAAAAGCTAGGGTTTAGAGAGTACAACCTTTGTAGCTCCTTACGCTAGACTCCTCGGCTACTTGGGGTTTGAAAAAGCTCTGCTTGAACTCCTCTAGGTCACCGATGATCCACCCGGAGTCTGCTTTGTCCAAGCTTGCAACTTCACCCGATCAAGAGAACGAAATGAAGCTAACACTCCAAACAAGTGGGCTAGACTTGTGTAGAATGGTATTGTGGTTCTCTTTCTCACTTCAAAATCCTAACTTGATGAGTATATTGCTCACTACAAAAATCTAGAGAGCAAATGAGAGAGGAAGAAGAAGATGATGGCTATATTTTTAACAAGAGTAAAAGAATAACCCTAGTTCAAGGAAAAAGAAAATATATCTATATATATTTTCTTGTTCTCATCTCAAACCATGGTTTAAACAATGAATATATTATTAAACTTGAGTTAAAACACAAAAGGAAAGTTTACCCAAGGTTAAAAGGTGGGTGAGAATGGTTAGGTCAAAAGAAGAGTGTAGAAACAAATCAAACATAACCATTTTCTTTTTCCTTTTTGTTTTAAATCAAATGTAATAAAATCCATATTTAAAACCATGGTGTGAGTCTTATATTGCCACCATTTCCATGTGTATACAACCATGAAGGATGTATGTATGTATGTATGTGTGAATGTACATCCATATGTGCATGAATCTAAAAAGAGAACATACATGCATGCATACATCCATCAAATACAAGAAAGGATTTCTAGTGAGAAAATAATGGTTAAATGATAAATCAACACTTGATTTATCAATCCGGTCATATCACATATGACCCTAACCAAAAGCAAGACGCCCGATCAGTATACGGTATCCTATACTCGCATTTTAATCGGGTCCATGCGCATATCGCATACGCGCACCACAACGTTTCGCCTGGACTAGGTAACTCCATTGTGGGACTCTAGGACTCATCAATACGCCGGCAGTGGGTGATGATCATATCAAGCACCCCCAAGCCGCAAGCGGTCAGCTAAACGTAACGGCCACCCGGGTATTGAGCGATCAGAAGAGAACAAGCGAACCTGCTACAACTCCCGTCGAGCCAACCGGCAACACTTCCTGTACAGTCCGGTCTCCTCGTCTGATATGTCGCATATCAAGTCTAGGGGTGGTAAACGTCAGACCCCAATAACCGATAAGTCGTGCCGATGTGAGGCTCATAACGGGTCGAGAAACTACTGGTAACACTTACCAGCAAATCTCTGAATCATCCCTGGCCAGGGACTTCCCTGTTACGGCCAATCGAGCACAGCGCAACATCAACCCCCAATACCGAGAGAGACGAAACCCCTCCTATCGCTCATTGCCTCTATGTGACTCGGGACTGTACCCAAAAACCACCGTTTTGCACGCCTTCATGGACGTGGTAAGGTGGAGATCAAAGCACAGTAGGAATCACACAAGACTCTATGACGGTCTCGGGTCTCCAGACTAACCTGCATAAGTGTCACCTGAGAACTGCCATCTGACATGAGTTATAATACCATCTGGGAGTTCTCAGCGAGTCCGTCCAGTGTACCCAGTCTCCACTGAGCACCCGTATACCATCTCTGATATCAAACACCAATGGATATGGGATCATCCATCGCCCATCTTATGGGTCGAGAAGCGTATACGCTAGTCTACACTGGTATATCGATGCCCCGTCTCGATACACCTACGACTAGGGAGCTTGAAGGATGTACTTATGGACTACCATGTCCCCACCAGTATGATCTGCATCATAGTCCAGGTAGTCAAGTACACATCCTAAAGGCTTTACCAACATGTAACTATAAGACAGTTTAAAGAGACTAGTATACATGTTAAGATAAAGAGCAACCAGATAGCATACTATCATATCGAGCAAGAAAGTCATCTTTATATATGTACAAGCATCCAATATAATATACATCATCTGTACAATACTGGCCTCTAGGGCATACATACAACTAACAATCTCCCACTTGCACTAGGGTCAGCTACTGTAGTATCGCATACCGAGCATCCTGAAGAGTCTCTCAAACTGTATCTGGGGAATGGCCTTCGTGAGTGGATGCGCTGTGTTATTCTTCGTGTTAACCCTCCTGACCTCGATCTCCCGGCGATCAACTATCTCCCGGATCAGGTGATACCGCCTCAGAATATGCCTAGATCGCTGATGGGACCTGGGTTCCTTGACCAAAGCCACCGCTCCATTGTTATCGCAATACAAAGGTATTGGATGCTCAATGGATGGAACCACTCCAAGTTCAGTAATGAACTTCTTGATCTAGACAGCCTCTTTGGCAGCATCGTTGGCAACGATGTATTCAGCCTCCATCGTCGAGTCTGCCACGGTTTCCTGCTTGGAACTCTTCCAGCTAACCGCCCCTCCGTAAAGGGTAAAGACAAATCCCGACTGCGACTTAGAGTCGTCCTTATCACTCTGGAAGCTCGAATCGGTAAAGGACTCCACTTGGAGTTCTCCATTACCATACACCAAGAGCATCTCTTTAGTCCTTCGTAAGTACTTGAGAATGCTCTTCACAGCTGTCCAGTGACTCTCTCCAGGATTAGCTTGACACCTGCGCACTACACTTAGTGAGTATGCTACGTCGGGTCTGGTACATAGCATCGCGTGTTAGTTATATGTATGCCCTAGAGGCCATTACTGTACATAGGATGTATATTGTAGTGGATGCTGGGACATATATAGGGAGGACTTTCTTGCTCGACATGATAGTATGCTATCTGGTTGAACTTTACCTTAACGTGTATACTGATTGTCTCTCTGTTACATGTTGGTAAAGCCCTTAGGATCTGTACTTGACTACCTGGACTATGATGCGGATCATACTAGTGGGGACATGGTAGTCCATAAGTACATCCTTCAAAGTCCCTAGTCGTGGGTGTATCGAGACGGGGCATCGATATACCAGAGTAGACTAGCGTGTACCTTCTCGACCCATACAGATGGGCGATGGATGATCCCATATCCATCGGTGTTTGACATCAGAGATGATATACGGGTGCTCAGTGAAGACTGGGTACACTGGACGGACTCGCCGAGAACTCCCAGATGGTATTATACCTCACGTCAGATGGCAGTTCTCTGGTGACACTGGTACAGAGTAGTCTGTTGACCCGAGATCGTCATAGAGTCTTGTGTGGTTCCCACTGTGCTTTGATTTCCATCTTACCACGTCCAAGAGGGCGTGCAAAACGGTGGTTTTTGGGTACAGTCCCGAGTCACATGGAGGCAATGAGCGATAGGAGGGGATTCGTCTCTCCCGGTATAGGGAGTTGATGTTGTGCTGTGTTCGATTGGCTATAACAGGAAATCCCTGGCCAGGGTTGCTGAGATTTACTGGTAAGTGTTACCAGTAGTTTCTCGAACAGTTATAGACCTCATATCGACACGACTTATTGAGCTACTGGGGTCTGACGTTTACCACCCCTAGGCGAGATATGCGACATATCAGACGATCAGACCGGACTGTACGGTAGTGTTACTGGTCGGATTCACTGGAGTGTGAGCGGGCTTGCTCGTCGATCTTCAGATCGCTCAATACCCGGGTGGCCGTTACGTTTAGCAGACCGCTTGCGGCTTGTGGATGTTTGATATGATCATCATCCGCTGCCGGCGTATTGACGAGTCTTTAGAGTCCTACACAGAGGTTTCCTAGTTCAAGCGAAACGAAATAGGAGCGCATATGAGATATGTGCGGGACCGAGAATAATGCGAGTATGTGATACCGTATTCTATTCTCGCGATAAATATATCGAATAGTTGTATGCGATATAACCTAGTTATCGATTCAAGCGTTGATTCGATAAGCCGATACATTGTATACTAGCCGGTTATATGCGACATGACCGGATCATTGAATCAAGTGTTGATTTAATGATTTAATGCATATTTATATATATGATATATTACTTTGCATCAACTAGTATCGGTTTACTTAAGATGGATTTTCTCACTCGGATATGCGCATTACATATGCGATATGATTTTGTGCATTTGATTGTATCATGTTTGATGATACATGTTTACTTGGTTAAGTGCAAAGATTTAAACCATGGTTAAAAGAATGGTTAGGGTTTCTTTTCCTTTATTTATCTATTTATTTATTTATTTATTTATTGATTTTTGGAAAATAAAAGGCAAGAGAAAAGAATGGTGGCTATTTTTGTTTTAAGTTGAAGTTTCATGAAGCTTTGACTTTGTCCACCATTCTTATCTCATGCTTAACCTAACCATTTGAATTAACCCTAGTTAAATCTCTACACATAACCATGGTTATATTATGATAAGAATTGATTTTCTTTTCTTATTCTTTTTAACTTATCATATCATCTTTCTTCTTCTTCTTCATTCTTCAAGTGAAGAAAAGCAAAGTCCATCAATGGTGATTGTTGGATATGAGTGAGAAATCCAATTCTAAAGTTAACCCACTTCCTATTTCTTCATCCTCTACCTCTTTCCAAGTAGTAGAGTGTGTTTCCTTCACAAGATTTTAGGGTTTGGTGAAGGTGGAGCTTGATTCATCGATGCCTCGACGTAGATCATCTTCGGCATGGACATCGACGACCTAGCTTGCCCATTCTCCGACGAAGCCGATCTTAGAGCCCAGATTTGATTTGGACAGCGGAGACGACCCCGTTGCGGAGCCGTGGAGGTGGAGGACCGGATCTACAAAGGTTGTATTTCCGTATTCTCAATAGTTAATTGTTAACTAGTTCTTGTTCGCCTAGACATCTAGTTATCGATCCGTACTTTAGGGTTTGTAGGCACCATAATTTTAGAAATTGCCATGGTTGATGGCTTGGGAGACCTCACTAGAGTGCCTAGGAACCCTGCAGTGGTATCAGAGCCTAGCTAGAGCCTTAGGCGAAGTCCAGACGGAAATTGAAGTCCGAACGAACCCGAAACCCCGATTCAAAGTTGCTCTCTGTACAATTTTTAAAATCTGGTATTTTTCCACATTAAAAATGTTCAGAAAAATCAGCAGGAAATTCTAAGAAATACTGTAAAATTCGGATGCCTAATTCGAACAGTGCGCCGCGCTTCCGCGGCATGAGCTTGGCTCGTGCGGCGCAAGCGCGGCCATTTTGTCGTTTCTGGCATCCTAATTTCTACAGTAATTCATATTGTTCTGTGCTGGTATTCCTGGGTATTTTTAATATTTTTTCAAGAGTTGAATTTTTCTGAGTTGATTTGGGGATTCGGTATTTCGATCGGGGTATCAAATTTTGTCTGTGTGGCTTTCCGGATAAATTTTAGAATATGTTAAAAAGTTCGACCGGATATAAATACCCAATTTTTCCCCTGTCGGGAAATTTCCAAGTGTTGGATTTTTCCGTAGTTTAACGACGTTCTAAGTAGTGCAAGTAACGCGATGGTCCCTCTAGAAGACACAAACCTTAACTCGATTATGTGACCGTCTTGAACTGCCCTTTGAACCTTCGGGTTTGGGGCAGTACGGCGTGCCACATGTGAGGCGTTGGCTTGACCCTTCTACGGCTGGATCGTTGGTACTGAGGCACGAACAGAATGTTGTTAGACTTGTTTCATGTGTTGATCTGTTTCGGGAAAACTTGGGTGTTCGATTGTTCGATCGAAAAGTTTAACATTTTCTGTTTATCTGGAATGGGATACAATAATTGGAATTCACAATTAGTTATGTGATAACTAAATGAATATTATAGACGTAGCAGTTTAGTCTCACTTGATCGGTTGCCACGGAATTTTGATGTGATCAAAAGTCCGTCGCAATCACGTAGCGTACGCGGATACTCGCCGGGTAAACTTAATAGACAGCCTTACCCCATTGCCCCGACCAAGTGACTGTAGGAGAACCCCGTCGCCGAAAGCATCCGTTCGGGTGCTCGCGGTAGCGGTGTTCCGCCTTGGTGCACTTCGTCGACGGTATCGGGGGTGTGGCCGTCTACTGAAGTTTGCGACGAGCATTCGATCAGGATGTCGGGAATCTTGTTGAATTGCCCGACTTAATATTGAAAAGTGTTTTCGATAATGAGACTAAAATGCGGGGTTTATAATTGTTAGGCATGCGATGTCTAAGTAATTCATTTGGTCAGGCATGCGATGTCTGAGGTGGTTGCGGATTCCAACTGTTGTAGTTTTACACTTTCTTTTCTGTGACCGTAAGTGTAATATGTGATATCGCCGGTTTCGTTGCTATACGTCAACGACAATTGGGATGCGCATATTTACTTACGTTGATGACATGTGATGTTATGTGTTGCTGGATATGTTATATTGGATCGTCGTGATTGAATAGCCGGGGGGTTTTTATGTGAGATGAGTGTTTTTCATTTTCATTCATGTAAAAACTTGTATGTAATATTCTTTTATTGGGGCGCTTCCAGGTAGCGGGAGTTGTCACCTGTTGTATATTATTTACTTTTCCGCACTAGGATAGACCCAAGGAGGAGGGCACAAGTAACCGGGTTCTGGAGTCCAGTGGGAGACCAACTCGAGGAGTCGAGGTCGGGTCTCCTAACTCCAGAATTAGTAGGGTTGCTTGCCGCTCTCGTAGGGGTCTAGGGGTGTGGGTTTGGCTATTCATCACGACCGTGGAATCCGTGTTTTATACTGGCTCGTATTGAAAACACGGACGTCCTAGTATATCCAATATTTCATATGATTCTTCTGCTGCGATATCTGTGATGTGATCATGTGATGTTTCTGTGATGGATATAGTATATAGTATATATGATATATTATATAGACGTTACTTATGTTTTACACCCGCGCTAGCCCTGCCCTGCTCTGTCGTTAGTTACCTAACCTAACGGTGCACGAGGGGACATCGAGGCGAATGCGGATGGCATAAGTGTACGTCGTATTTATCTGTGATGATTAGGTACTTAAATGATGGGACTTCATTAATGTGATTAATGAAATAAAAAGAAACCTAAAGATGTTGTAGAATCGAATTTCAAAATAAAACAGGTAGCTACAGTTCTTGCTTTGCACAGCGGTATATGAGATATATCCTGCACCTTATTCGATGAGGAAAGGACCGAGATCCCTTCACCGGGAGTGACTCCTTTAGCAATAACTGGCAGAAGCTACACACTCGGTTTGTCTTTTGATTACTTTTAAGTGTTTTTGCTTTGCACAGTGATATATATGATATATCCAGCACCTCATTCGACGAGGAAAGGACCGACGATCCCTTCACCGGGAGTGACTCCTTTAGCAAAACTAGAAAAGCCTCAAAAACACTCCATTTCAAAATTCATTCGATCCTACAACGATATCAAGTTCATTACGCAATAGGTTTTCAGAAAAACCTGTCGTAGCCCTCCGTCATTTCAGATAAGTGCTGTTTAGTATTCGTGCTGCGTTTGTTGACCTCCGTCAAGGCGCAGTGTGCGGTAGCTAACCAGTATTTATCTGCTTATGCATATGATGCAGATTGAGTTAGGGTAGTCGTGCGGCCTTGTTGACCTCCGTCAAGGGTCGTGCGGGTGGGTTTAATTCGATCAAGAAATGACGGGTTGAACTTGACTAGTAGCCTATGGTTTGTTGACCTCCGTCAAGGTCATAGGGTGCTAGGGGCAAAATATTATCGGGAATTTCAAGTGTTGAAATTTGCAATGAGATTGCATACCTTCTATGAGATAGTTGGATCCCGATACCCGCTGCGAGTAAGAGTTACTCCTGGGAGAGTTTTATACATTACAATTAGCCGATCAAGTAGGTGTCTAGAAAGGTGTCAACGGGGTTACGCCTCTGGGAAAACAAGGTTTACATTAATTAGGTTCGTGCGAAAGCACGGGGGACCTCCCTCAAAGTACCGACACTGGCCTGGCTGAAAGATTGGCGAACTTGTAGTGTGTAATTAATCCCGGCTAGTCTTTCCTTTTAGGGTTTGAAGGAAGATTTGATAAAAAGCAGTGGGAGCCATCCTGATTAGATAAAATAATAACCAATCTATTCTTGACAGAGCGCACGCTGAGTGTTTTCTTCTCTCTCTCTCCAGGTAGCGACCATATCACGCCTTAATCAAGATAATAATACGGATTATTGACCGAACCCGTCTGTTATACTAAGCTGGGGAACGTTGGTCCCGCTCCAACTTATAATTGTTATAAGACAGAGCAGGAAATTGGGGATTACCAGAATTCCCGTGCCGCCCAAACGAAGAGAGTGCATGCTGATGCATCATCTTCGGGTGTGTTCGTTACAAAGAACTGTTTCTCTGTATTCTCTACGTCCTGGGTATGTGATACCAGATCAGGATCCCAGATATGTAATCTGTTACATAGGGCTACAGATAGGTAGAGAACTGAGAACGGGTGATAAGTTTCATGAGGCAGAAAACGGGGCAAGTGTTGCAGCCAAGTCTGTTGGTCACTATCACCCTGTATTACCAATACATTGATTCTGAACGAATGTTGTTAGATACCGAACCTGATATACAAAATCATATCAATCTCTTTATTAGTAAAGAAATGATAAAATTTTGTATAGTTGGATAATGTTTTGAACATTTCCTATATCAAAAGTTGATCGGATCAGGCACGTTATCTAAAAGCGTTAATGTTCTAAATCAAACTACAGTTCTAAGTATACGGAACACACACAAGAGGAAGAGTTCAGAAATGAACGAATCCTTCTTGAGGTATTGTAGACTAGGTCAGATCAATGTGACCCGACTAGCTAGAGTTACACATAGATGCATATTTAAATCAGTTTGAATTTACATCTTGTGAAACTCGCGAGTCATGTCACAAAGATAAGATGACCATAGCTCCGTTTACTGGAAACAGAGAAAGAGTTACTGAACTCTTGGGATGATACATGTTGATGTATGTAAGGTCCCCTGTCTACACATGCCAAGACTGGTTGTTTGTACTTCGTTACATTCTCTGATAATCTCTCAAGATTCAGACATATGTTCCTGTTGAAACACAAGTCCGAACCTTTTGAGATATTCACAGAATAAAAGTTAGAAGTAGAGAACCAATAAAGGTATAAGTATTATGTCCTATGATGAGATCAAGGAGGAGAATACTTGAGCACGGAAATCCTGGACTTTTCTAAAGGAGAATGAGATTCTCTCTCAGCATTACTCCTCGGAATACACCATAGCACGATGGTATATCAGGGCGGAGCAATCACACCCTATATGATAAGGTGTGCTCTATGATGAGTGCTACTGAGTTACCTGTTTCCTTTTGGGTGTTATGCACTTGAGAAGTTGCATACCTATTGAATAGGGTTCCAATCAAATCAGTTGCCTACCGCTTCATATGTGATATGGAATGGGAAGAACCCATGTCTTAAGTTAGTTAAGATTTGGGGATTGTCCGTCCTATGTCTAAAAGCAAAATCCGGACAAGCTCGAGGCAAGGTCTGTTATGTAGAACTGGAAATGTTCCAGCTATACAAGCAACAGCAGATGATTTGGTACAACCAAAGGATTCAGTAGATACCAACGAACCTCAGCCTCTCCGCCGATCTAGTAGGGTTCCTCACCCACCTGAGAGATACTTCGGTTTCTCTATGACAGTGGGAGCGAGGAATGCATCATGAGATGATGACCCAACTAGTTTCGAGCTGGCCATCAAGAGTAAGACTCTGTAAGAATGGCTGGATGCTTAGTGATCTGAGATGGAATCCTTATACACCAACAAAGTATGGACTTTAGTTGCTATATCTGAAGGGTTAAATCCCCATCAGGAGCAAGTATATCTTGAGAAGATTACTTGGTGTAGATGGAAAAGTTGAGACTTTCAAAGCTAGACTAGTTAAAGGATTTCGTCATTGACCGGGCATGGATAATGATGAAACCTTTTCCAGTACCTATGCTTAAGTCCATCCAGATCCTACTTACCACGGCTGCATACCATGACTACGATCTCTGGTGGTTGGGTGTCTTGACTGCTTTTCTAAATGATGATTTAGAAGAGTGCGTCTATAAGTACACAGCCAGAGGGCTTCGTAGACAGTGGGAGCAGCGGAAACGTGTGCAAGATGCTTTATAGGATAAAGCAGGCATCGCGGAGTTGGAACATCTGTTTTGATGAAGCGGTCAAAGAGTTTGACATCATCAAAATGGTAGATGAACCTTGTATATACAAAAAGGTAGTAGGGAGTATGGTGACGATCCTCGTAGAGTACGTGGATGACATACTCTTGATAAGAAAGGAGTTTCTTATGCTACGCTCGATCAATCTCCATTTATCACAATGATTCTCCATATAGGATCATAATGATACCTACTAACTCCTGGATTTTGGATCTATAAGATAGATCTAAATGGATGTTAGGATTCTCACTTGTCGAAGTGAGATGGTATCACATGATCCTGGGGAGAATCACTGGAAGAGTTCCAGGGTGATAAGGACGACTGAATGTCAGTCGCAGGCATTGTCTTTACCCTCAGTAAAGGGACGGTATGTTGGAAGAGTTCCAAGCTAGATACCGTGACATACTAGACGATAAAGGCTGGATACATCGCTACTTAAGATGCTACCAAAGAGGCTGTTTGGGTGTATATTGGTTCATGAGATGAACTATGTTCCTCCCATTGTGTGACAATGGAGTTGTGGCTTATGCCAAGGAACGCCGGTCCCATCAGTGATCCAGACTTATTCTAAGGTAGTATCACTTGATCATGGAGATGGTTGATCTCCAGGGTGATCGAGGTTTGGAGAGTAGACTCAGAGGACAACACAGCGGATCCACTCACAAAGGCCTGTTCCCAGAGAGAGACTTTCATGGGATGGTTGAGTATGAGATACTGCAACCACTGCTACAGATGGCCCTAGTGCAAGTGGGAGATTGTTAGTTATATGTATGCCCTAGAGGCCATTACTGTACATAGGATGTATATTGTAGTGGATGCTGGGACATATATAGGGAGGACTTTCTTGCTCGACATGATAGTATGCTATCTGGTTGAACTTTACCTTAACGTGTATACTGATTGTCTCTCTGTTACATGTTGGTAAAGCCCTTAGGATCTGTACTTGACTACCTGGACTATGATGCGGATCATACTAGTGGGGACATGGTAGTCCATAAGTACATCCTTCAAAGTCCCTAGTCGTGGGTGTATCGAGACGGGGCATCGATATACCAGAGTAGACTAGCGTGTACCTTCTCGACCCATACAGATGGGCGATGGATGATCCCATATCCATCGGTGTTTGACATCAGAGATGATATACGGGTGCTCAGTGAAGACTGGGTACACTGGACGGACTCGCCGAGAACTCCCAGATGGTATTATACCTCACGTCAGATGGCAGTTCTCTGGTGACACTGGTACAGAGTAGTCTGTTGACCCGAGATCGTCATAGAGTCTTGTGTGGTTCCCACTGTGCTTTGATTTCCATCTTACCACGTCCAAGAGGGCGTGCAAAACGGTGGTTTTTGGGTACAGTCCCGAGTCACATGGAGGCAATGAGCGATAGGAGGGGATTCGTCTCTCCCGGTATAGGGAGTTGATGTTGTGCTGTGTTCGATTGGCTATAACAGGAAATCCCTGGCCAGGATTGCTGAGATTTACTGGTAAGTGTTACCAGTAGTTTCTCGAACAGTTATAGACCTCATATCGACACGACTTATTGAGCTACTGGGGTCTGACGTTTACCACCCCTAGGCGAGATATGCGACATATCAGACGATCAGACCGGACTGTACGGTAGTGTTACTGGTCGGATTCACTGGAGTGTGAGCGGGCTTGCTCGTCGATCTTCAGATCGCTCAATACCCGGGTGGCCGTTACGTTTAGCAGACCGCTTGCGGCTTGTGGATGTTTGATATGATCATCATCCGCTGCCGGCGTATTGACGAGTCTTTAGAGTCCTACACAGAGGTTTCCTAGTTCAAGCGAAACGAAATAGGAGCGCATATGAGATATGTGCGGGACCGAGAATAATGCGAGTATGTGATACCGTATTCTATTCTCGCGATAAATATATCGAATAGTTGTATGCGATATAACCTAGTTATCGATTCAAGCGTTGATTCGATAAGCCGATACATTGTATACTAGCCGGTTATATGCGACATGACCGGATCATTGAATCAAGTGTTGATTTAATGATTTAATGCATATTTATATATATGATATATTACTTTGCATCAACTAGTATCGGTTTACTTAAGATGGATTTTCTCACTCGGATATGCGCATTACATATGCGATATGATTTTGTGCATTTGATTGTATCATGTTTGATGATACATGTTTACTTGGTTAAGTGCAAAGATTTAAACCATGGTTAAAAGAATGGTTAGGGTTTCTTTTCCTTTATTTATCTATTTATTTATTTATTTATTTATTGATTTTTGGAAAATAAAAGGCAAGAGAAAAGAATGGTGGCTATTTTTGTTTTAAGTTGAAGTTTCATGAAGCTTTGACTTTGTCCACCATTCTTATCTCATGCTTAACCTAACCATTTGAATTAACCCTAGTTAAATCTCTACACATAACCATGGTTATATTATGATAAGAATTGATTTTCTTTTCTTATTCTTTTTAACTTATCATATCATCTTTCTTCTTCTTCTTCATTCTTCAAGTGAAGAAAAGCAAAGTCCATCAATGGTGATTGTTGGATATGAGTGAGAAATCCAATTCTAAAGTTAACCCACTTCCTATTTCTTCATCCTCTACCTCTTGCCAAGTAGTAGAGTGTGTTTCCTTCACAAGATTTTAGGGTTTGGTGAAGGTGGAGCTTGATTCATCGATGCCTCGACGTAGATCATCTTCGGCATGGACATCGACGACCTAGCTTGCCCATTCTCCGACGAAGCCGATCTTAGAGCCCAGATTTGATTTGGACAGCGGAGACGACCCCGTTGCGGAGCCGTGGAGGTGGAGGACCGGATCTACAAAGGTTGTATTTCCGTATTCTCAATAGTTAATTGTTAACTAGTTCTTGTTCGCCTAGACATCTAGTTATCGATCCGTACTTTAGGGTTTGTAGGCACCATAATTTTAGAAATTGCCATGGTTGATGGCTTGGGAGACCTCACTAGAGTGCCTAGGAACCCTGCATCGCGTACATGATAGAGCCTACAGCCGAAGCATAGGGTATCCCTTGCAAGCGAGCTCTCTCCAAATCAGTCTTGGGAGACATCTCTTTGGAGAGAGTGACTCCAGAGATAGTGGGTAAGTTCCCACGCTTGGATTCTTCTATACTAAACCTCTTTAGTATGGTGTCAATGTACCTGGATTGGGACAATCCCAATATCCGTTTGGATCTATCTCTATAGATCCTAATTCCCAATATGCAAGAGGCATCACCAAGATCTTTCATTGTGAATCTTTATGATAAGAAGAGCTTGACCGATTACAGCATAGGAATGTCATTTCCTATCAAGAGTATGTCGTCCACGTACAATACGAGGAAGACAACCTTACTCTCTGCCACCTTCTTGTAGATGCAAGGTTCATCTACGTTTTTGACGAAATCAAACTCTTTGATAACGACGTCAAAGCAGATGTTCCAACTCCGCGATGTTTGCTTTAATCCATAAATGGATTTAAGCAGCTTGCACACCTTCCCGCTGCTCCCACTATCTACGAAGCCCTCTGGCTGAGTCATGTACACGCACTCTTCTAAATCACCGTTTAGAAAGGAGGTCTTAACATCCATTTGCCAGATTTCGTAATCATGATATGCAGCGATGGTGTAACGTCTTCAAAATAATAAAATATGATTTTTGGGAAATTTTATAATTTAATATTATTTTAATGAATATTTTAATATTCTGGTATAATTAAATACAGATAAATGGGGAAAAATTATGGAAAATTCTAAAATAAGGTATTTTAAGGAATTGCCTCGTTTTCTGTGCATGCCCCCATTTCCTCTAGTTTTGACCCTGAGTATGTCTAGTTTTGACTGATTCCATCTAGGGTGAAATCTGGGTTGATTTTCCTATGTTGGTGTATAATTTGGGACTTGTTTTAGCATGGATTTTGGTATTTGGTGATTCATTCCTGTCGGGTGGCGTTTGGACGTCAACGACAAGTGGATTTTGATTGTGTTTACATGCGAGTCGATGGGTTTTTACCTATGTGGGTAGCGTGTGCTATTTTGGTTTCCGATGTGATTTTCATGTGCTTTAGCATTGTGATATACTTGTAGGTACCCCGCGTGATGTTGAGGCAAAGGAGGTGAAGATAGCGACATCGGCTTTGGCACACGAGAAGCAAGGTGAGTAGATTTATATCTACGGGGAGAAGTCGGGTGGATGGCGTGTAGCACCCCCGCAGTCCGTGGTGATGTATACGAATACGTATACACACGAATATTTATATTGTGTTGTTTAGGGTTATTGATGGTAATAATGATATTTTGATGATAAGAATATATTGGTTTAGTATAGTGCGAACCCTAGAGTAGTGGTTGCACTCACACATACATTTACACACATACTTGCATTCATTCTTTCATTTATTAGAGTGCATATGATGGTGCGTATATCTACACATGGGTATGGGACTATGTGTTTATATACGGGATTGGAGGATGATACGTGGTTTGAGATGATACTTGATGTGAGGCCGTGAGATCGGCGATGTGACATAGTTTGCCTTTGAGGTGCGATATGATAGTTTTAGCGGGCCTTTGGACATGTGCTTTACCCGCATTCATATTTTATAGATGGTGTCGATTTGTACTAGACTTACAGTAGTACCCCAGATTGTGTGATCTGATGATAAGTGATACCTGATATGTGATGAGATAGTGTGATATTGACCCCTACCCAGCTATTGGGATGCCGTACGACGATTTACCGTACGAGCCGATATTGATGATAGATCCGCACTCATGACTCGAGGATATCATACGATATGTTATTGAGGCGAGATCACCGACTATCATATCTATATCTATATATATTGACTCAGATTAGGTGGTTTCTTACCCCTCCTGTCTAGATTATTTAGTAGACATTAGACTAGACCGAGTCATACCTATTTCAAAACTAACGAATCGGGGATATTTTAAAGATAAGCAGAAGGGTTATACGGATATTTTCAAATGATGCATCTTTTCTTAAAACACCGTAGCCCTTACTTTACCAAAAGCTCTGATTCGTCTTATTTCAAAAGGCAAGGTTGCATGACATATCTATTGGGGCAGGTTCTGTACTTTTGCGTTGATCATTCGTTTCCGCATATTCCTGCTATTTGCATTGCATCGCTTGTATTGTTGTGACATTCAGTCATGCTGCTAGGACACCAGCACCATTATCGATGATGTATATGTTCCACGTACACTTGTTGCCGGCTCACACACTCATCATCGATAATTGCCATGTCACTACACTATAGTACTATTGCATTCATGATATGATTCTGGCATGGCATATTGTACACTTATACCTGTACACATATATAGATGATTCTAGCTTGATTGGGGATTTGGGAACCGCAAGATACTCTTTAAAAACAGATTCCTTTTAAAAGAGCGGTCTCCCTCGACATGTGCACATTATTATTCCATGTTGCATGACTTACTAATATGCTTGCATTACTGTTACATGCCGCATACATCATGCTTTGACTGTACGCATTGAGATATGTTGTTTCTATGATATTTCTGGATTTGGGAACCGAGGGTATTTCAAAAGAGAATATGTCATTTCTTTAAAAACCCGGTTACCCTTGATATGATATTTCAGTGCGTCCACCATGTGTTTTCTCGGTGCTGAGAGCGATATGTGTAACCCGAATCGAGGCGTGGATGAGCCGATTGCGGGTACATGGTGGACCCGGTATGGTTCCCCTCGGCAAGATGATCGATGAGCTTTGCCGATTGAGCCTGGAGGCAGGCGAGTACCTACCGGTGATTGGTTGGACCTGGCGGTTATCCGGAGGATACCGACCAGAGTCGATAGATGTTTTGGGCATACTGCCGGGGCCGAGGGCCGATACCGCAGACAGAGCCCGCGGTCCGATCCGGACTGACGGAGCCCGATATATGAGGATTTACGTGCCGATGCTGGGCACAGTTTTCATGATGTTTTCGAGTGCCGATGCTGGGCACTCCGGTTCCATGATTTTGACGTGTCGCGAGGGACACGGGTGGGTTATATCCTCATATTTCCATGCACAGGTTTCATGAGATTTACTTGCATGATGGTTATTGTCATTGGGTGACGAGTGGACGGAATCCACGTGTGTGCAGATTTGATTACATTGATCATACCTCATATTCATGACATGCTATTACCTGAGGCACTAGCACGAGCACTTGGCATTACACTCATGTAGAGATTACATTGCCAGTTTAGCATACTTCAGCTTTATTCATATTGAGGTTTATTTATATCTGATCGTATTGACCTAGGATGGGTCATGCATTCGATCTCTGCTTGTAGATATTTTCTATTCACGAGTTGGCAACTCACCCCCGTTGTGCCCCAGTTCTTGCAGGTTTTTGCCGTACAGATTCCATAGCGGCATTTCTGGCACACTGCTTCCTATGGGTGACTTGCTTGGTTAGGTGGGTTCTTTGTATCAGAACCGCCATTGTTCATGCATTTTTATTGTATCTAGAATTGTCCATCAACCAAAACTTGTAGTTTGTTTCAGACTTAGTAAACAGTGTTGTTTTATTTCGACCTTAGAGTCGCGCTAGTAGTATTATGGTTTTCTGGCTGTTTGAGTTTCTTTTTTTTTTGGGTTTTGATCCTCGCCCTTTGGCGTTGCATATTATTATTGCTTGCGTGGTTGTGACCGTCGATGGACGAAGAGCTAGCTCCCGCTTGGGGATGCCTTTTATCATTTCATATATATTATTCTTGTTGTACCCCGTTCGGGGCCAGTTTTTACAAAGGAAACTCTGCCGAAATTTTCAGGAAAGGTTACACATTTTAAAAAATGCATATTCGGCTTAGTTATTTAAAAACTTTGATTTCCAAACATGATTTCCTTGCTTTTCAAAAACAGTTTTCCTTATTTACTCTTAAATTGGTTTTAGATTGCTGGGCTTTTGGCTTACTTGGATCAGATGGGGTCCTATAGACTTCATAGGGTTCAAGGGCCAGTCACGTGCTCTTTCGGGTCGTGACAAAGTTGGTATCAGAGCGCTAGGTTGACCTTGGTTCGAGTCTAAGTTTGACTATGTGGAGCCTAGGGCGTTACTTATATACGGAACTTAGGCTTGACCTTACGGAACTTAGACTTGGTCGAGGGGGTATTAGACCCGAACTTTCGTCGTGTAGGATGACCCTTGGTTGATGGAATAGGTGACTAAAGTAGAGTGACGTACCGTGGGTATGTTCCGCGGCATACTTACGACACGCCACTCCGCTTAAGAAACCTTAGGTTGTACATTTCCTTGCATTGTGTCATATTCCTTCCTATGATCTATCTTCATCGATACTGGTTGTGGTTTTGCTGCCGCGATTGCACGGGCAGAGTGAGCTACGGCTCGAGTTGTCAGCATGAGCTCGTCGCGGACGAGGGCTGACCGGGGCGTGATTCCAGAGACATACGGTTGCATTGAGGCTTCGTATTTTGTGTTTCCGCACTATGGGCGTTTGACAGATCGCTGCTGTGAGATTTCTAGGATGTACCTGACGGTACCAGAGGATTGAGCCACTGATAGAGGCCAGCCAGGATGTGATGACTGCTGATATATCGCTTATTCATGATGGTTGAGGCGCTGCTTAGCGTACCGACGAATGAGCCAGTTGTTGCTGCGAGTGATGAGATATCGCCCAGATGATTGGAGCTACTGCAGCATGAGCATATTCTTAGAGATATGGTAGTGAGTCGCTAGTCACCGAGGATGAATGACTAGGACATGTGGTTCGTTCGCTTACCCCGATGCGAGGTCATCAGATAGATTGATTCCAGCTAGAGGCGACTTCACGCAGATTCGTTGAGAGTCGATTGAGACGATCGAAGGTCAGGAACCCATTTTCCAAGTTTAAAGTATACGGAAAGACATGCAGGTGATTCTATGGACCCTCTAGAAGAATGAAACCCTAACTCGACTTAATGATCGTGTGAAAGCCTTTGAACCTTAGGGTTTGCGGCAGTTCCTCGGCGCCATTAGTGAGGCTTGGGTTTGCCCTTCTACGGCTGGACCACCGACGCTGTGGTATGTACTCGATACTATTAAACTGTACCCGAGATGTTGAGCTCTTGGGGGATTGTGAGGTTCTGACGAGTCGATCGGATGATTCGACATCATTCGGATATCATGTGATGGGATACTGCTTGGGAGACTCCAGATACGAGCATAGCCGTCGGAGCGCAGTCTGTGTAGCCATGATGAGATGAGTCCGAACCAGTCGATATTGGAGCAAGGTGGAGTAAAGTGTTCGCACGAGATTTCGACGAGATGACGTTCCACTCCGCTGACATCAGAGATGTGACATGCACGTTGAGGACGTGTTCGGCTAGATATCTTCTACTGAGTGATGAAGATACTGAGTTCATGATTTCGAGTCCGTGTTAGAGACTTCGGGTGGACCGTAGCCGAGGACATTGCAGTGTGCAGATAAAGACGCGACGTCGAATGGTCAATGATACAGACAAGCGGGACGAGAAGTTCGTACGAGAGGCAGGAGAGCTGTCACTACACCCCGTTAAGATTAAAGGCCGGACATGCATACAGAGGCGCAGAGATGCGACCAGCTTCCGAGGAGATGTTGTACTAAGGACGCAGAGGTCCAAAGAGCGAGAAAAGATTTCGCCAGAGTACCAGCCTCCTTACAGTTTGGCTTAGGCAAGATCAGAAGAGACCTTGAGTAGGATTCCTTCCAGTACACTGCTGCAATAAGAGTTGCACCCAGGATCGGATGTGTGATA
The DNA here is from genome assembly GCA_030015575.1 of Agapanthus africanus. Lineage (NCBI taxonomy): Eukaryota > Viridiplantae > Streptophyta > Magnoliopsida > Asparagales > Amaryllidaceae > Agapanthus > Agapanthus africanus. The sequence goes on along the minus strand of CM057347.1, from coordinate 307,815,734 downwards.
TGCATTCAGAGGACCCGAGGTCGGCGCCAGAGATGTGCTGCTTTACGAGCGGTCGTGAGGATTGACCGAGAGATGACCAGGGAAGTGCAAGAACGGAATCGTTCCTGTCAGCACACCTGACCGGGCCGATGAGCCGATGGATTGCGAGTTGGTAATCTACAGGAAAGATCAGGAACCAGAGGCAGAGGACGCCAGCCGCGAGTATGAGGCAAGTAGATATCTTGCGCCGCTAGCATCGGATGTACCGGTACCTTCTCGACCCTGAAGAAGGATATACCGACGACGGTAATTATGATTTGTGATTTTGTGATTTGATTATCACGTATCCGTTGCTTTGGATTTCGGTATTTTGGGCGATCTATTCGCATGATTTAGTCTTGATGACTGAGTTTCATGATATTTGATTTTGTGCACCATGGTTGCACCTACTGGGTATTTATACCTTGTACATAGTTATTACTCTTGAGCTGTTGATTGCGATTTCATGCCTATTTTATGCTGGTGATTTGATTTACGCTTCCAGTAGAGTTTCATGTAATTTTAGTGTTTTGATTTTGCACTCGGTATAGCTTATATGTGCTTGTAGTGCATCGATATGTGTTTTGTGCCCGCAGCTGCACACGTTTATGATTTTCTTCATATCTGGATACACTTGGTGTTGCTGTTTACGTATTTGAGTTATTGCTTGGTATTTGTGCATGGGATGCACCAGTTCTATACTTCGTGCATTTGTCGCACCAGTTTTATGTTTCTTGCGTTTATCGCATCAGATTTATATTTCGTGCCTTTGTTGCACCGGATTTATATTTTGTGCATTACGATTGCACCTGACTTCGATTTGATGCCTTTCGGTATGTCGATTTTGATTGTGATATTGATGTGGATTCTTGCACTCCGTGCTTTTGACTGGACTTACGCATATTCGACGTTGCTATTGGATTTTGTGATTCCGTGCATATTGAGTGCGCAGGGTTTAGATTTTCATTCATGCACGATGGATGCACCGATTTGGATTTCCACGCATGTTGGGCGCATGTTTTGAGATACGATTTTGGTGCACACCCGATGCACTAAATCGAGATTTCTTCGTGCATGTCAGATGCACCGGGTTTTTGGCTGTCAGGCACACACGTTGCCTATGACAGATGCTTCGTGCACACCCGTTGCACCTAGATGCTGTTATGTGCATCTGTTTAGCACATATATGGATTTTGATTCCCGTGCGCACCAGACGCACAGGGTGGGTTATGTATATTTTTGAGATTTATTCCTTTTGGAACAGTACATTTTTATGATATTGGATATTATTTTCTTACTGAGCAGGACTAGTCAGTGGACAGTGCCTGGATATATTTTGCATGCATCGATAGTTATCGAAGGGATTTCCGAAAAGCGAGCTATAGTCTCAGTATATACCTACGTGTCCGATATGACACAAAACGTTTTAAAAAAAACAAGGAAACCCTTCTGATTATTTTCAAAATGGTGGAACGTGCTTATTAAACAAAGGATATATATACACATATATAGTTATTTTCTTATGAGAAACGTCCGCCACTGTGCAGTGTTACGCGCATCGCACAGCGACTTAAAAAGATTTGGCATACAGTTGCATCAGCTATTCACATGTATAGATTGGATGTCTGCATGTGTAGTTCTGATCCATATTATATCGGTTTTGTATTGGATTTGACATTGTGTCCTTACCTTGACTCCGATGATTGCGGGATGCTTGATGGAGTGTTGCTTTTGAGTTATCTGCTCAGTACTCATGCGCATGCATTGCGCTATGATGTTTTATGTATAGATGATTTCGGAGCCCCGATGACTTGGAATTTGTATTGAAATATTTTAGTATTTGGGGGTTTAAATTTAAATTCGGGGACCGAATTTCTTTAAGGGGGGTAGATTGTAACGTCTTCAAAATAATAAAATATGATTTTTGGGAAATTTTATAATTTAATATTATTTTAATGAATATTTTAATATTCTGGTATAATTAAATACAGATAAATGGGGAAAAATTATGGAAAATTCTAAAATAAGGTATTTTAAGGAATTGCCTCGTTTTCTGTGCATGCACCCATTTCCTCTAGTTTTGACCCTGAGTATGTCTAGTTTTGACTGATTCCATCTAGGGTGAAATCTGGGTTGATTTTCCTATGTTGGTGTATAATTTGGGACTTGTTTTAGCATGGATTTTGGTATTTGGTGATTCATTCCTGTCGGGTGGCGTTTGGACGTCAACGACAAGTGGATTTTGATTGTGTTTACATGCGAGTCGATGGGTTTTTACCTATGTGGGTAGCGTGTGCTATTTTGGTTTCCGATGTGATTTTCATGTGCTTTAGCATTGTGATATACTTGTAGGTACCCCGCATGATGTTGAGGCAAAGGAGGTGAAGATAGCGACATCGGCTTTGGCACACGAGAAGCAAGGTGAGTAGATTTATATCTACGGGGAGAAGTCGGGTGGATGGCGTGTAGCACCCCCGCAGTCCGTGGTGATGTATACGAATACGTATACACACGAATATTTATATTGTGTTGTTTAGGGTTATTGATGGTAATAATGATATTTTGATGATAAGAATATATTGGTTTAGTATAGTGCGAACCCTAGAGTAGTGGTTGCACTCACACATACATTTACACACATACTTGCATTCATTCTTTCATTTATTAGAGTGCATATGATGGTGCGTATATCTACACATGGGTATGGAACTATGTGTTTATATACGGGATTGCAGGATGATACGTGGTTTGAGATGATACTTGATGTGAGGCCGTGAGATCGGCGATGTGACATAGTTTGCCTTTGAGGTGCGATATGATAGTTTTAGCGGGCCTTTGGACATGTGCTTTACCCGCATTCATATTTTATAGATGGTGTCGATTTGTACTAGACTTACAGTAGTACCCCAGATTGTGTGATCTGATGATAAGTGATACCTGATATGTGATGAGATAGTGTGATATTGACCCCTACCCAGCTATTGGGATGCCGTACGACGATTTACCGTACGAGCCGATATTGATGATAGATCCGCACTCATGACTCGAGGATATCATACGATATGTTATTGAGGCGAGATCACCGACTATCATATCTATATCTATATATATTGACTCAGATTAGGTGGTTTCTTACCCCTCCTGTCTAGATTATTTAGTAGACATTAGACTAGACCGAGTCATACCTATTTCAAAACTAACGAATCGGGGATATTTAAAAGATAAGCAGAAGGGTTATACGGATATTTTCAAATGATGCATCTTTTCTTAAAACACCGTAGCCCTTACTTTACCAAAAGCTCTGATTCGTCTTATTTCAAATGGCAAGGTTGCATGACATATCTATTGGGGCAGGTTCTGTACTTTTGCGTTGATCATTCGTTTCCGCATATTCCTGCTATTTGCATTGCATCGCTTGTATTGTTGTGACATTCAGTCATGCTGCTAGGACACCAGCACCATTATCGATGATGTATATGTTCCACGTACACTTGTTGCCGGCTCACACACTCATCATCGATAATTGCCATGTCACTACACTATAGTACTATTGCATTCATGATATGATTCTGGCATGGCATATTGTACACTTATACCTGTACACATATATAGATGATTCTAGCTTGATTGGGGATTTGGGAACCGCAAGATACTCTTTAAAAACAGATTCCTTTTAAAAGAGCGGTCTCCCTCGACATGTGCACATTATTATTCCATGTTGCATGACTTACTGATATGCTTGCATTACTGTTACATGCCGCATACATCATGCTTTGACTGTACGCATTGAGATATGTTGTTTCTATGATATTTCTGGATTTGGGAACCGAGGGTATTTCAAAAGAGAATATGTCATTTCTTTAAAAACCCGGTTACCCTTGATATGATATTTCAGTGCGTCCACCATGTGTTTTCTCGGTGCTGAGAGCGATATGTGTAACCCGAATCGAGGCGTGGATGAGCCGATTGCGGGTACATGGTGGACCCGGTATGGTTCCCCTCGGCAAGATGATCGATGAGCTTTGCCGATTGAGCCTGGAGGCAGGCGAGTACCTACCGGTGATTGGTTGGACCTGGCGGTTATCCGGAGGATACCGACCAGAGTCGATAGATGTTTTGGGCATACTGCCGGGGCCGAAGGCCGATACCGCAGACAGAGCCCGCGGGCCGATCCGGACTGACGGAGCCCGATATATGAGGATTTACGTGCCGATGCTGGGCACAGTTTTCATGATGTTTTCGAGTGCCGATGCTGGGCACTCCGGTTCCATGATTTTGACGTGTCGCGAGGGACACGGGTGGGTTATATCCTCATATTTCCATGCACAGGTTTCATGAGATTTACTTGCGTGATGGTTATTGTCATTGGGTGACGAGTGGACGGGATCCACGTGTGTGCAGATTTGATTACATTGATCATACCTCATATTCATGACATGCTATTACCTGAGGCACTAGCACGAGCACTTGGCATTACACTCATGCAGAGATTACATTGCCAGTTTAGCATGCTTCAGCTTTATTCATATTGAGGTTTATTTATATCTGATCGTATTGACCTAGGATGGGTCATGCATTCGATCTCTGCTTGTAGATATTTTCTATTCACGAGTTGGCAACTCACCCCCGTTGTGCCCCAGTTCTTGCAGGTTTTTGCCGTACAGATTCCATAGCGGCATTTCTGGCACACTGCTTCCTATGGGTGACTTGCTTGGTTAGGTGGGTTCTTTGTATCAGAACCGCCATTGTTCATGCATTTTTATTGTATCTAGAATTGTCCATCAACCAAAACTTGTAGTTTGTTTCAGACTTAGTAAACAGTGTTGTTTTATTTCGACCTTAGAGTCGCGCTAGTAGTATTACGGTTTTCTGGCTGTTTGAGTTTCTTTTTTTTTGGGTTTTGATCCTCGCCCTTTGGCGTTGCATATTATTATTGCTTGCGTGGTTGTGACCGTCGATGGACGAAGAGCTAGCTCCCGCTTGGGGATGCCTTTTATCATTTCATATATATTATTCTTGTTGTACCCCGTTCGGGGCCAGTTTTTACAAAGGAAACTCTGCCGAAATTTTCAGGAAAGGTTACACATTTTAAAAAATGCATATTCGGCTTAGTTATTTAAAAACTTTGATTTCCAAACATGATTTCCTTGCTTTTCAAAAACAGTTTTCCTTATTTACTCTTAAAATGGTTTTAGATTGCTGGGCTTTTGGCTTACTTGGATCAGATGGGGTCCTATAGACTTCATAGGGTTCAAGGGCCAGTCGCGTGCTCTTTCGGGTCGTGACAGATGGCAAGCATGATCCGGATGGATTTAAGCATAGCTACTGGAGAAAAGGTTTCGTCATAGTCCACACCTGGTCTTTGACGAAAACCCTTTGCAACAAGTCTAGCTTTGAAAGTCTCCACTTTCCCATCTACACCAAGTTTTTTCTTGAAGATCCACTTGCTCCCAAAGGGTTTTACCCCTTCAGGAGCAACTTCCAAAGTCCATACTTTGTTGGTGTACATGGATTCCATCTCGGACCGCATAGCATCCAGCTATTTCACTGAGTCCCTACTCGTGATGGCTTGCTCGAAGCTAGTTGGGTCATCATCCTCCATGATGCAATCCTCGCTCCCACCATCCATGAGAAAACCGTAGTATCTCTCAGGTTGGCGAGGAACCCTACTAGATCGGCGGAGTGGCTGGGGTTCATTGGGAACTACGGAATCTTCTGGTTCCACCAGATCTTCTGTTGCATCTTTTGTAGCTGGAACCTCTTCCAGTTCTACCTCATGACCACTAATCTCTTTTTCAAGAAATTCCTTTTCTAAAAAGGTGGCATGCCGAGAAACAAACACTCTTTGTTCCTCAGGGTGGTAGAAGATATACCCTTGTGAATTCTTGGGATATCCTATAAATTTCCATAGAACAGACCGTGCCTCGAGTTTGTCCGGATTTTGTCGTTTGACATAAGCTGGACAACCCCATATCTTAACATAGTTAAGACATGGTCTCTTCCCTTTCCATATCTCATATAGAGTGGTAGGCACAGATTTGGTGGGGGCCATATTCAAAAGATGTATGGCTGTTTTAAGTGCATACCCCCAGAAGGAAATAGGTAACTCAGCTGTGCTCTTCATAGAGCGCACCATATCTAATAGGGTGCGGTTCCTCCGTTCTGATACACCGTTGTGCTGTGGTGTATATGGAGGAGTCAGCTGAGAGAGAATCCCATTCTCTTTTAGGAAGTCCAGGAATTCACTGCTCAAGTATTCACCTCCTCGATTAGATCGAAGGATTTTAATACTTTTTCCGGTTTGGTTCTCGACTTCTTGTTTATATTCTCTAAATTTCTCAAAAGCTTCAGACTTATATCTTATCAAGAACACATGTCCGTATCTTAAGAGATCGTCAGTGAATGTAATGAAGTACGAAGAACCATCCCTGGCATGTGTAGACATGGGACCGTATACATCACTATGTATCAGTCCCAAAAGTTCGGTAACTCTTTCTCCGTGTCCTGTAAACGGAGTTTTGGTCATCTTGCCTTTGAGACATGACTGGCAAGTGTCATAAGATGAAAATTCGAACTGTTTCAAATATCCATCCTTATGCAACTTAGCCAGTCGTGTCGCATTGATGTGACCCAGTCTACAATGTCACAAGAAGGATTCGTTCAGTTCTGAACTCTTCCTCTTGTGTGTGTTTGTTATGCCTAGAACTATTGATTGATTTAGAACATAAATGCCATTGCACAACGTGCCTGATCCAACCAACTTTTGGTTACGGAAAATGTTCATAACATTATCCTGTAATACAAAATTATATCCCTCTTTACTCAACAAAGAAACCGATATAATGTTGCATATCAGGTTCGGCATGTAATAGCATTCATTCAGAACCAATGTGTTACCAGTTGGTAATGCAAGGTGATATTCCCCGACAGTCTTAGCTGCAACAATTGCACCATTTCCAACTCTAATGTCTTTATCACCTTCTCCAAGTTCTCTACCTTTCCTGAGCCCATGTAACTGATTACATATATGGGATCCTGACCCGGTATCTAATACCCAGGACGTAGGGCAAATGGAGAAGCAGTTCTCTGTAACGAACACACCCGAAGAAAATGCATCAACATGTACTTTCTTCATTCGGGTGGCATGGGAATCCTGGTATTCCCCTATATCCTGTTCGGTCCTATAACTCTTATAAGAAAGAACGGAACCAACGTTCCCCAGCACAGTATAACATGCGGATTCGGTCAATACATCCATATTATTATCTTGATTAGGGCATGACATGGTCGCTACCTGGAGAGAGAGAGAAGAAAACACTTTAGCGTATGCTCTTGCAAGATCAGATTGGTTATTATCTTATCTAATCAGGATGGCTCCCACTGGTTTTTATCAAATCTTCCTTCAGACCCTAAAAGGAAAGACTAGCCGGGATTAATTACACCTTACAACTTCGTCGATCTTTCAGCCAGGCCAGTGTCGGTACTTTGAGGGAGGTTCCCCGTGCTTTCACACGGACCTAATTAAAGTAAACCTCATTTTCCCAGAGGCGTAACCCCGTTGACATCTTTCTAGAAACCTACTTGATCGGCTAATTGTTCTGTGTAAAACTCTCCTAGGAGTAACAATTACTCGCAGTGGGTATCGGGATCCAACTATCTCATAGAAGGTATGCAATCTCATTGCAAATTTCAACATTTGAAATTCCCGATAATATTTTGCCCCTAACGTGCTATGACCTTGACGAAAGCCAACAAACCACAGCCCGCTAGTCAAGTTCAACCCGTACATTTCTTGACTGAATTAAATCCACCCGCACGACCCTTGACGAAAGCCAACAAAGCCGTACGACTACCCCAATCCAGTCGCATCATATGCAGCAGATAAGCAGCATATAGCTACCGCACACTACACCTTGACGAAAGCCAACAAATGTAGCACGAATACTATATACAACTTATCTGAAATGACGGAGGGCTACGACAGGTTTTTCTGAAAACCTATTGCGTAATGAACTTGATATCGTTGTAGAATCAAGTGAAATTTTGAAATGGAGTGATTTTGAGGCTTTTCTAGTTTTGCTAAAGGGGTCACTCCCGGTGAAGGGATCGTCAACCCTTTCCTCGTCGAATGAGGTGCGGGATATATCATATATATCACTGTGCAAAGAAGAAACTATAGAAGCAATCAAAAGACAAACCGAGTGTGTAGCATCTGCCAGTTATTGCTAAAGGGGTCACACCCGGTGAAGGGATCTCGGACCTTTCCTCATCGAATAAGGTGCAGGGTATATCATATATACCGCTATGCAAAGCAAAACTGTAGCTACCCTTTTATTTAAAATTTTTGATTCTACAACATCTTTTAGGTTTCTTTTCTTTCATTAATTACATTAATGAAGTCCCATCATTTACGTCACCTAAACATCACAGATAAATACGACGTACACTTATGCCATCCGCATTCGCCTCGATGTCCCCTCGTGCACCGTTAGGTTAGGTAACTAACGACAGAGCAGGGCAGGGCTAGTGCGGGTGTAAAACATAAGTAACGCCTATATAATATATCATATATACTATATACTGTATCCATCAGAACATATCAAATGATCACATCACAGATATCGCAGCAGAAACATAGATATAATGTGGGATATACTAGGACGTCCGTATTTAGTATTTATCCAACAATAGAAAATACGGATTCCACAGCCGTGATGAATAGCCAAGACCACACCCTGGACCCCTACGAGAGCGGCAAGCGACCCTACCAATTCTGGAGTTTAGGAGACCCGGTCTCGACTCCTCGAGATGGCCTCCCACTGAACCCCAGAACCCGGTCACCCGTGCTCCCCTCCTTAGGTCCATCCTAATGCGGAAAAGTAAATAATATACAACACAGGTGGCATCGACCTCAACCCGGAAGTGCCCCAAATAAAAGAATATTACAGTACATTTGAATTTACATGAATGAAAATATAAAGCTCTCATCTCACATAAAAAAAACCCGGCTATTCAATCGCGACAATCCTGCACATCATATCTCAGCAACACATAATATCTCATATCATCACCGTAAGTAAGTATGCATACACCGATTGTCGTTGACGTATAGCAACGACAATCGGCAATACCACTACATACTACACTTACGGTCACAGAAAAGAAAGTGTAAAACTGCAATATCTGGAATCCACATTCTCTTTAGATATCGTAAATGCGAAGTATCACATACCTCGTATTTCATGTCTTATAATATGAATTCCACACATTGCATCACATTCCAGATAATTAGACAGTATTAAAGTTTTCGATCGAACGATCAAATACCCAAGATTCCCTAAAGCTCAACACTTGATCGATGTTCAAAAACTTGGAGTGTGACACGGTAGTAGCGGTCCAGCCGTAGAAGGGTCAAGCCAACGCCTCACATGTGGCACGCCGTACTGCCCCAAACCCTAAGGTTCAAAGGGCAGTTCAAGACGGTCACATAATCGAGTTAAGGTTTGTTGTCTTCTAGAGGGACCACCACAAAACTTGCACGAACCTCCGAAGGATTTAAACCCCGTGAAAAGTGAGCAAATGATACTTGTTCAAACACTTCAATACTTTCTAATTTACCCGGAAAAGTCACGAAATCAAAATTCCGATCGAATCGTCGAGTCCAAAACCATCTCCAGAATTTTCAGCACTAAATTCAGATTAAAAATACCCTAAAAAATAAACAATAATAATCAAGAATTACTGTATAAAAATTATGCAGTGATTGATGTAAATGGACAAGGAACCGCGGCCCAAGCAAGCTTAGGCCGCGTTTCCGCGGCAATATAGACTGTTCACTTTGTCGAATTTTACAGTAATTCTTATATTTTCCTGCTGAATTTTTTACATATTTTTAATTCTGAAAAACAGCAGTTTTTAAAAAATGTCCAGAGGGCATTCTAAAAGGCCGTATTTCGGTTCGATCGGAGTTTTAACTTCGTAAAATTGTCGCCTAATGTTCTAGGTCGGCTCTGATACCAATGTTGGGTTAGGCAGCAACCCCATCCAATGGGGTCGCCGTGGCACCAACGGGTCCCTCAGCAGCTACTTTTTACGCATGCCCCCTCGCGAGGACTACAACCCGCCGGAACACCATCCGGTCTCGGGACACCCTGGGGGTAAGAGCCTATGCTTCGCCACACTGTCACACAGTGAGAACCCCCTATTGGTCGACATCCAATGCCTAGTAGCTCTGATACCAATGTTGGGTTAGCCTAGCACCACATGAAGGGTTTGGAAGCATCACGTGAACCAAAAGTGGAGTCTTTAGGGTGCTAAGTTAACGAACATAGAATCGTTCCTAGAAAAATTAGGGTTTCAAATTTTTCACATCATCATATGAAAGAAAAGCTAGGGTTTAGAGAGTACAACCTTTGTAGCTCCCTACGCTAGACTCCTCGTCTACTTGGGGTTTGAAAAAGCTCCGCTTGAACTCCTCTAGGTCACCGATGATCCACCCGGAGTCCGCTTTGTCCAAGCTTGCAACTTCACCCGATCAAGAGAACGAAATGAAGCTAACACTCCAAACAAGTAGGATAGACTTGTGTAGAATGGTGTTGTGGTTCTCGTTCTCACTTCAAAATCCTAACTTGATGAGTATATTGCTCACTACAAAAATCTAGAGAGCAAATGAGAGAGGAAGAAGAAGATGATGGCTATATTTTTAACAAGAGTAAAAGAATAACCCTAGTTCAAGAAAAAAGAAAATATATCTATATATATTTTCTTGTTCTCATCTCAAACCATGGTTTAAACAATGAATATATTATTAAACTTGAGTTAAAACACAAAAGGAAAGTTTACCCAAGGTTAAAAGGTGGGTGAGAATGGTTAGGTCAAAAGAAGGGTGTAGAAACAAATGAAACATAACCATTTTCTTTTTCCTTTTTGTTTTAAATCAAATGTAATAAAATCCATATTTAAAACCATGGTGTGAGTCTTATATTGCCACCATTTCCATGTGTATACAACCATGAAGGATGTATGTATGTATGTATGTGTGAATGTACATCCATATGTGCATGAATCTAAAAAGAGAACATACATGCATGCATACATCCATCAAATACAAGAAAGGATTTCTAGTGAGAAAATAATGGTTAAATGATAAATCAACACTTGATTTATCAATCCGGTCATATCACATATGACCCTAACCAAAAGCAAGCCGCCCGATCAATATACGGTATCCTATACTCGCATTTTAATCGGGTCCATGCGCATATCGCATACGCGCACCACAACGTTTCGCCTGGACTAGGTAACTCCATTGTGGGACTCAAGGACTCGTCAATACGCCGGCAGTGGGTGATGATCATATCAAGCACCCCCAAGCCGCAAGTGGTCAGCTAAACATAACGGCCGCCCGGGTATTGAGCGATCAGAAGAGAACAAGCGAAGCTGCTACAACTCCGGTCGAGCCAACCGGCAACACTTCTCGTACAGTCCGGTCTCCTCGTCTGATATGTCGCATATCAAGTCTAGGGGTGGTAAACGTCAGACACCAATAACCGATAAGTCGTGCCGATGTGAGGCTCATAACGGGTCGAAAACTACTGGTAACACTTACCAGCAAATCTCTGAATCAGCCCTGGCCAGGGACTTCCCTGTTACGGCCAATTGAGCACAGCGCAACATCAACCCCCAATACCGGGAGAGACGAAACCCCTCCTATCGCTCATTGCCTCCATGTGACTCGAGACTGTACCCAAAAGCCACCGTTTTGCATGCCCTCATGGACGTGGTAAGGTGGAGATCAAAGCACAGTGGGAATCACACAAGACTCTATGACGATCTCGGGTCTCTAGACTAACCTGCACAAGTGTCACCTGAGAACTGCCATCTGACGTGAGATATAATACCATCTGGGAGTTCTCGGCGAGTCCGTCTAGTGTACCTAGTCTCCACTGAGCACCCGTATACCATCTCTGATGTCAAACACCAATGGATATGGGATCATCCATCGCCCATCTCATGGGTCGAGAAGCGTATACGCTAGTCTACACTGGTATATCGATGCCCCGTCTCGATACACCTACGACTAGGGACCTTGAAGGATGTACTTATGGACTACCATGTCCCCATTAGTACGATCTGCATCATAGTCTATGTAGTCAAGTACACATCCTAAGGGCTTTACCAACATGTAACTATAAGACAGTTTAAAGAGACTAGTATACATGTTAAGAAAAAGAGCAACCAGATAGCATACTATCGTATCGAGCAAGAAAGTCATCTCTATATATGTCCAAGCATCCAATATAATATACATCATCTGTACAATACTGGCCTCTAGGGCATACATACAACTAACATGCTTGACTACCAGCGTTGTGATGGCAGTCACACTCGTGGGGGCTGGGTATTCTACAAGCACATACTTATTCAGGTCCCTAGTCGTAGGATTATCGAGACAGGGCATCGATACTCCGGAGTAGACTAGTGTGTACGCTTCTCATCCCAGTTGGGGAGATGGTCTGTCCCACAAGCGTCAGTACGTCGTACTGGAGATAGTATACAGGTGCTCGTTGGGTTACGGGTACACCGGACAGGACTCGCAGGGAACTGTTGGTTGGGTTTTTATACCAGTCGTCGGTTAACAGTTCCCAGGTGACATGAGTACAGCATAGTCCGCAGACTTGACACTGCTACTTCGCCTCGAGTCTGTCCCACTGTTCTTAGATTGCTACCCTACCACGGCTCAAAGGAGTCGTGCAAACAGGTAGCAGTTAGGTGCAGTCCCGAGCACTTGGAGGCAGTGGCGGTTAGACAGGATTCGTCTCTCCCGGTATTGGGGGTTGATATCGCTCTATGTCAGAGAGCCATTACGCAAAGTCCCTGGCCAAGGCAAGCGAGATTTGCTGGTAGGTTCCAGTAGTTTCTCAGGGTGTAATAGGCTTCACTCCGACACGACTTATACCCCTATTAGGGGACTAACGCTTTCCGCCCCCTAGGCCCGATATGCGATAGTCTTAGACGAACAGACTGGACTGTACGGAGATTGTCACATCAGGCTCAGTAGGAGTTCGGATGGGTTTCCTCATCGGCCATCTTATCGACATCTACTTGGGGACCGTTACATACAGCTAGTGCCGCTTGTGGTCTGTGGTTAAACCCACTGCCAGCGTAGTAGTCGAGTCATTAGAGTCCCACACAGAGAGTTTCCCTACTCCAGGCGAAACGATATAGAGGTCGTATGGTTTTACGACAAGGGTTCGGACGCATACGTGTGTTTACGCACGTACGACATCCGGACAGTTTTTACTTGCCGGCTTTGGTTTAAGCCAGTTTCTAGTATCCGGTTATTAGATTTATACAGTCTAAAGTTTTTCCGTGTTTTCACGGATAGGAGGGGCGTTCTCGTAATTGCGCGAGAAGCTTCTAGAAGATGGTGACTTGGGGGTTAAGGTGACATATGCATTAAATGAGTTTAGTGAGTTATTTGAGTGATTCATCCATGTCATTAATGCATCATAAATGCTTAATGACTCATGGAGATGAATCACCTTCTTGTATTTATTAAGCATGATGATTAATCCTTCATTTTCTTTTGTTGGATAAATCATAATGCTTGATATATATTATGATAGCTCATTATCTCATCTCATTCTCTTGCTCATTTTCTCTCTCCTCAACCTCTCCCTCTTCAAACCCTAATCCTCCCCTCTCATGTGTTGAGACCAAGGATTAGAGTAGACTACTTAATCCTTAATCATTCTATATATCACCTAGGTTACTTAGATTAGCGATTTAAGAAACCTAGTTACCTCAAGTTAGAGGTGAAGCTTGTAGTATAGCTCTCGGGTGGATCTTCTACTATATAGAGAAGGCCGGAGAGGACGTGGAGAACGACAAGACGAAGGACTCAGTTCTTTAGGTATAATCACTTATCATAGTAGTTAACTCTTCTATGGTTTCTTGTTAGTTATTGTTTATGCAAAGATTCTCGGTTAGTCGATGTTTACGCCTAAAACAAGATCGTTTTTCATTATTCCGCCTCCCCGCAAGTCGTGGGGTGTTGTACATCGACTTACAATATCCGCCAACTGCTTTGGCTGCAACATTTGCACCATTCCCTACTCTTACGGAATGACCACCCTCTCCCAGTTCCCTACCTTTCTGTAGCCCATGCAACATATTACATATATGGGATCCCGATCCGGTATCTAATACCCAAGACGTAGAGTGAACTGAGAAACAGTTCTCAATAACTAACATACGTGAAGAGGATACATCATCATGCTTATTCTTCATTTGGGTAGCTTGAGAATCCAGATATTCTCCTATTCCCTGATCGAACTTATAACAATTATAAGTGGGATCGGGACCAACGTTCCCTGCTCAGTATAATAAGCGGGTTCAGTCAATACATCCATATTATTATCTTGATTAGGGCCTGACATGGTCGCTACCAGGAGAGAGAGAGAAGAAAACACTTTAGCGTATGTTCTTGCAAGATTAAATTGGTTATTATCTTATCTAATCAGGATGGCTCCCACTGCTTTTTATCAAACTTTCCTTCAAAACCTAAAAGGTAAGATTAGCCGGGATTAATTACACCTTACAAGTTCGCCAATCTTTCATCCAGGCCAGTGTTGGTACTTTGAGGGAGGTTCCCCGTGCTTTTGCACGGAACTAATTAAAATAAACCTCGTTTTCCAAGAAGCATAACCTCGTAAACACCTATCTAGACACCTACTTGATTGGCTAATTGTCCTATGTAAAATTCTCCCAGGAGTAACTTTTACTCGCAGTGGGTATCAAGATCCATCTATCTTATAGAAGGTATGCAATCTCATTGCAAATTTCAACACTTGAAATTCCCGATAATGCTTTTACCCCTAACCCCCTATGACCTTGACAAAGGCCAACAATCCATAAGAAGCTAGTTAAGTTCAACCCGTCATTTCTTGATTGAAATAAACCCACCCGCACGACCCTTGACAAAGGCCAATAAGGTCGTACGACTACCCTAATCCAATCGCATCACATGCTTAAACAGATAAGTACTAGTCAGCTACTGCACACTACGCCTTGACAAAGGCCAACAAACGCAGAACGAATACTAAATAGTCTTTATCTGAAATGACGGAGGGCTACGCAGGTTTTTCAGAAAACTATGAGCGTAATGAACTCGATATCCTTGTAGAAACAAGTGATTTTTGAAAAGGAGTGTTTTTGAGGTTTTTTCTAGGTTCGCTAAAGAGGTCATTCCTGGTGAAGAGATCTCGGCTCTTTCTTCATCAAATAAGGTGCAGGGTATATCATATATACCGCGGTGCAAAGCAAGAACTATAGAAGCAGTCAAAAACTAAACCGTGAGTTTGTAGCATCTGCCAGTTTTACTAAGGAGGCCACTCCCGGTGAAGGGATCCCGTCTCTTTCCTCATCGAATAAGGTGCAGGGTATATCATATATACCGCTATGTAAAGCAAAACTGTAGCTTCCCTTTTTTATAAAGTTTTGATTCTACTATATCTTTTAGGTTTCTTTTTTTTTATTAATCTAATTAATAAATCCCATCATTTATGCTTCCTAAGCATCACAGAAGAAACGAAAATACAACGTACGCTTATGCCATCCGCATTCGCCACAATGTTCCGTTATGCACCGTTAGGTTACTTAACTAACGGCATACCGGGACGGGACTAGCGCGGGTGTAAAACATAAGCAACGTTTATTATATATCATATATACAATAATAAAGCATTCCTCTCACGCATATAATATGATCTCAGCACAGTATATCAGCAGTAGAAGAAACATATGAAATATTGGATTTACTAGAAGGTCCGTGTTCTATATCGAGCCTGTATAAAACACAGATTCCACGGTCGCGATGAATAGGCAAACCCACATCCCTAGACCTCTACGAGAGCGGCAAGTAACGCTGCCAATTCTATGGTTAGGAGACCCGGTCTCGACTCCTCGAGATGGCCTCCCACTGGACCCTAGAACCTGGTTACTTGTGCTCCCCTCCTTGGGTCTATCCTAATGCGGAAAAGTAAATAATATAAAACGGTGACGTCAACCTCAACTCAGAAGTGCCCCAATAAAAGAACATTACATACAATGAATTTTACATGAATGAAAATAAAAACCCTCATCTCACATAAAACCTCCGGCTATTCAAAACACGACGATCCAATATAATATATCACAGCAACATATAATATCTCATCTCATCAACGTAAGCAAGTATGCATATCCCAATTGTCGTTGATGTATAGCAACGAACCCGGCAATACCCCATATACTACACTTACGGTCGCAGAAAAGAAAACTGAAAAACTACAACATTTGGAATCCATAATCTCCTCAGACATCGTAAACCTGAAATATCACATATTACGGATTTCATGCCTAACTATATGAATTCCACATATTGTATCACAATCACAGAATATCAAGACGATGTTTAACGTTTCGATTGAATCAACATACACTAAAAAATTAACCCCGTGAGCTCAACACTTGAGCAAAATCGAAACACTCAAAAACCGTGCCACAGTGTCTATGGACCAGCCGTAGAAGGAGTTAACCAACGCCTTACCTATGACACCACGGAACTACGGTAAACCCGAAGGTTAGAACGCGGTTCCATGGGCATAGAATCGAGTTAAGGTTATTATAGTCTTCTAGGGGGTCCATAGGGGTACTTGCACGATTTTACGAGTACCATCAACTTCGAAAAATTATAACACTTGGAAATTTCAGCGGCGTACAAAATGTGGTGTGCGAAGTTCGATCGAACAGCTAAAAATAGTCAAGGTTACAAATACAGAGTTAAGTTATACGACTACGAAGCACTACGAATTAGCCCCAGCTCAAACAAATCATCACATGAAAATTGGGCTAAATAAACAATGCTAGGAAACCCAAAATGAAGCCAAAAGAGCACAGGAGGAATACGGGAGGCAAAGGAGCCCTCAGGGCCGGCCTGGCCGGAATTTGAGGCTTGGGACTCGGCCAAAATCCGAGCCCCTCCCTCCGTATTTCTCCCATGTTCTTAGAATTGCCCATAGATCATTCTGCACCTGATTGGAAAAATTTTAAAGGACTTTTTGCAAAATTTCCACAGAGCAAAATGGGGTGTTCTTAATATCGTATTTCGGAGTGGATTTCGTTTTCGTAATTGTTATAACACCGTAACTAGAATTCTAGTTTGGCTCTGATACCACTGTTGGGCTTCCCTTGCACCTAATCTAGGGTTTGATAGCATCACTCAAGCCACTTTAAAATTTAGAGAGGTGCAAAGCAAGCAAACCATGAATCATGCTAGAATTTCTAGGGTAACAAAATTTGCATCACATACAAAGAAGTAAAGAGATAAGGATTACAACCTTTGTAGTCCGTTCCTTTGCTTCATAAGCTCCGTGTTGGGGTCCCTTCGCTGCGATCATCAAGAACTCCAACTCTCGTAAGGCTCTAAGAGGTGAATGATGCATCTTTCTTGTAGTCTTCATGATCTAAGATGATCTACCTTGAAGAATCTCTAACCCAAGTTTACATTTCACTAAAAAAATTAGAGAAGTGAACACCCTAATTTAAGTGGCTAGAATAGATGAGGATGATGAAGTAGGAATTTTTCTCTCTTTTGTTTTCAATTTCTCACAATTAAACATCACAAATGAAAAGCTAGTGAAGCTTTTCTTCAAGAAGAAAAAAGAAGAAGAAGAAGCAAAAGCTTTTGTGATGAATAATGAAATTATTGTTATGGTTACAATTGCAACCATGAGTTAAGAATGAGAGTCTTAACTCATGTAGAGAATAAACTAGAGTTAAGGGTTTGGGTTGGATTAACAAATATCTACACAAAATATCAAAGGATGAAGACAAAAGGAAAGCTTCATGAAAAGCTAACCCAAAAGCTAACCCTAATCCAAACCCTAACTAGGTTTAATCTCTAAATCATTGTTGCATTTGTAACCCTAACTTGTTACAATATTATATATCACATATACAATATATTTTGTAACAAAAAGAAAATAATACAATTAACAAATATCGCATATGTATCAATGTATTATCCGGTGAGAAAATGAATCAATAAAGCGAGCTTATATTAGTTAACATAATATAATATATCACATATATAATTATACATTAAATTATCGAATCAACACTTGATTCGACAATCCGGCTATATTGCATATAACCGACTAATATAACATGTACCAATTCATCGAATCAACACTTGATCCGATGACCCGGCTATATCACATATACCCGGCAGATATCTCATATCGCGAGAATAGAATACGGTATCCCATATAATATTATTCTCGGTCCCGCACATATTACATATGTGCTCCTACTCCATTTTGCCTGAGCCAGGAAAGCTCTGTGTAGGACTCTAAAGAATCGTCAATACGCCGGCAGTAGGTGATGATCATATCAAACACCCACAAGCTGCAAGCCGTCAGCTAAACGTAACAGAGCAATCAGAAGATCAACAAGCAAGCCTGTACATTCTCTTATGAATCCAATCAGTAACACTACCGTACAGTCCGGTCTCTTCTTCTGATATGTCGCATATCAAGTCTAGGGATGGTAAACGTCAGACCCCAGTAACCGATAAGTCGTGTCGATGTGAGGCACATAACTGGTCGAGAAACTACTGATAACTCTTACCAGTAGCACTCCATATCAGCCCTGGCCAGGGACTTCCAGTTATAGCCAATCGAACACAGCACAACATCAATGCCCTATACCGAGAGAGACAAAACCCCTCCTATTGCTCATTGCCTCCATATGATTCGGGACTGTACCTAAAAGCCACCGTTTTGCACGCCCTATTGGATGTGGTAAGGTGGAAATCAATGTATAGTGCGAATCACACAAGACTCTATGACGATCTCGGGTCTACAGACTAACCTGTAACAGTGTTACCGGAGAACTGCTATCTGACGATTGGTATAATACCATCTAGGAGTTCTCGGCGAGTCCGTTCAGTGTACCCAGTCTCCACTGAGCACCCATACACCAACTTTGATGTCAAACACCAATGGATATGGGATCATCCATCGCCCATCATATGGGTCAAGATGCGTATACGCTAGTCTACCCTGGAGTATCGATGCTCTATCTCGATACTCGCTCGACTAGGAACAGTTATAGGATGTACTCCTTGACTACCTTGGCCCCAATAGTATGATCTGCATCATAGTCCTAGTAGTCGAGTACATATCCTAAGGGCTTTATAAACATGTGAGAGCAAGACAGTAAACCAATACAAGTCAACATGTTAAGATAAAGTGAAACCAAATAGCATACTATCATGTCGAGTAAGAAAGTCCTCAATATATATATCCAAGCATCCACTATAATATACATCATATGTACAACAATGGCCTCTAGGGCATATATATAACTAACAGGTTGTGCCAATGTCGTACGTGTTTTGTGCACTAGGTGCACAGTGTGTTTATCATGTAGACGTTATTCTTGCGTTTCGTTATCTTTGTGTCGGCGCAGGATATTTAGCTTTATGTGTTGTGTTTGTGAAATTTTAGGATCGCAAGCGGGGAATTCGGACGCTGCGGAAAAAGGGAAGCAGGTGGTCGGATTTTCTTAGCTCGAGATCATCGGTGAGTAGATTTAACATCTATGGGGAAATCGCCCATATGGCGTTATGCGTCAGGGCTGGATATGATATTATAGCTGCATGTTTATATGTATATGAGTTGATTGCACATGAGCATCATTGCATTTAATTACCTGTTGTGCCTTGACTTGGTACCTATTGGACATAACAC
Organism: Agapanthus africanus; assembly: GCA_030015575.1. Lineage (NCBI taxonomy): Eukaryota > Viridiplantae > Streptophyta > Magnoliopsida > Asparagales > Amaryllidaceae > Agapanthus > Agapanthus africanus. The sequence continues at coordinate 307,795,920 of CM057347.1, read as the reverse complement.
TATTACTGACGGTTCATGTTGCACGAGCAAAAATTGTATGCTACACACACACCGTCGGTAATTGCCATGACACACACTACATATATACATATGTGATATTGTATCGGTTATTGTCATTGAGGCAGTGATTCTTATTCCGTTGCGTATATGAAATGTAGTATACAGGCAATACCTACATGCTTACACATATACCTTGCTATAGTTACATGTACATCACGCATACATACTCACATGTACACCTACATACCTTGCTACAGCTACATGTACATCATGCATACAAACTCACATGTAAACCCACATACTTTGCTATAGCTACATATACCCCTAAGTGGTATTGTATTGTCATTTGACATTGAGACGTTAGTTATTGTGCTATTGCGCTTATGAAATACATCATACATACCTGCTTACATGTATATACACATATCTTGCTATAGTTACATGTACACCTCATATGATGTTGCACTTGATTTCGAAGAAATTGGAAACCGCATGATATATTTTAAAATTGGATTCATTTAAAAGAGCGGTTTTCCCTTAATATACTCATATTGTTGTTTTATGTTGTATACATCAATTTTCATGGATTTACGCATTAAAATATGGATTTCATGTGATTTATGGATTTGAGAACCGTGGGGGTATTTCAAGAAAATTATGTATTGTTTGAATACCCGGTTTCTCTTGATATGATATTTCAGTGCGTCCACTATGAGTTTTCTCAGTTCTGAGACTTGTGTTAGATACCCGATTCGAGGAGCGGATAGGCACCGTCTGCGGGTACATGGTGAACACGGTATGGTTCCCCGGGGTAAGAGATGATTTTTCGTGGTATAGACGATGAGCCTGGCTGGCGGGCTAGTACCTACCGGTGATAGTATTTGGACTCAGCATTTATCGCGGGGATACCGACCGGAGTTATATGCGGACATGACATCAGGGCCAGTCGTGGTGACGGTGCCTGACAGATGAGTATTTACGGGTCGATGCTGGACACTGGTTTTCATGATGTTTCGGGTGTCGATGTTGGACACTCAGGTTCTATGATTTTGATGTGTCGTTGAGGGGCACACATGTATACATATATATACACAAGCATGTGTTTTCATGATGTTTCGGGTGTCGATATTGGATACCCAGGTTCCATGAGACTTACAGGATATAAGGGCCGATGTGAGGATGCGGTGCCTGAGGTATTGGGATTTGGGGTGTAGTTGATAGACACCAGTATTTTCCACGATGATGATTCATTGATGATGTTATGTTGTATCCCATACCCAGCATTTATTTGATATGCATTTTTATTCATGTAGATGTAGTACCCTGATGGTGTGTCTTGATCATGATTGTTGCATATCCATATTGCCATACTTATGCTATCATATTACATGTGATAGATTATCGCTGTTCGTGCATACTTGTGTTAGTTATATGTATGCCCAAGAGGCCATTACTGTACATTGGATGTATATTGTAGTGGATGCTGGGACATATATAGGTAGGACTTTCTTACTCGACATGATAGTACGCTGTCTGGTTACTCTTTATCTTAACATGTATACTTTCTGTCTCTCTGTTACATGTTGATAAAGCCCTTAGGATGTGTACTCGACTTCCAGGACTATGATGCAGATCATACTAGTGGGGCCTGGGTGGTCCATGAGTACATCCTTCATTGTTCCTAGTCGTGGGAATATCGAGATGGGGTATCGATATTCCAGAGTAGACTAGCGTATATCTTCTCGACCCATGTGATGGGCGATGGATGATCCCATATCCATTGGTGTTTGACATCAGAGATAGTATGCGGGTGCTCAGTGAAGACTGGGTACACTGAACAGACTCGCCAAGAACTCCCAGATGGTATTATACCTCACGTCAGATGGAAGTTCTCTGGTGACACTGGTACAGCTTAGTATGTTGACCCGAGATCGTCATAGAGTCTTGTGTGTCTCCCACTGTGCTTTGATTTCCACCCTACCACGGCTCTACTGAGTCGTGCAAACAGGTGGTTTTTGGGTACAGTCCCGATTCACATGGAGGCAATGAGCGATAGGAGGGGATTCGTCTCTCCCGGTATTGGGGGTTGATGTTGCGCTATGCTCGACTGGCCATAACTGGAAATCCCAGGCCAGAGTTGCAGTGATATACCGGTAAGAGTTATCAGTAGTTTCACACATGTTATGGACCTTACGTCGGCATGACTTATCAAGCTATTGGGGTCTGACGTTTACCACCCCTAGACTAGATATGCGACATATCAGACGAACAGACCGGACTGTGCGGTAAATGTTACTGGTTGGATTCACAGGAGTGTGAGCGGGCTTGCTCGTCGATCTTCTGATCGCTCAATACCCGGGTGGCCGTTACTTTTAGCAGACCGCTTGCGGCTTGTGGGTGTTTGATATGATCATCACCTGCTGCCGGCGTATTGACGAGTCTTTAGAGTCCTACACAGAGGTTTCCTGGCTCAAGCGAAACGAAATAGGAGCGCATATGAGATATGTGCGGGACCGAGAATAATGCGTGTATGTGATACCGTATTCTATTCTCGCGATGAATGTATCGATTGGTTGTATGCGATATAACCTAGTTATCGAATCGAGGATTGATTCGATAAGTAGATACATTGGATATTAGTCGGTTATATGTGATATGGATGGATCGTTAAATCAAGTGTTGATTTAATGTATAATTATATATTTGATATATTACTTTGCATTAACTAGTATTGGTTCACTTAAGATGGATTTTCTCACTTAATGTATACATTGTATATATGATATAGTTTTGTGCACTAGTTTGTATCATGTTTGATGGTACATGCAAACTTGGGTGTGTGTTTATGTTAAACCATGTTTAAGTTAATGGTTAGGTTTTATATTTGTTTTATTTATTTTCTTTAATTCATTTTTGGAAAGAAATGAAATGGTTGCTTCTTTTGTTCTTTTGTTGAAGCTTCATGAAGCTTTGACCATTTTTGTTTCTTTCCTAAACCTAACCATTCACCTAACCCTAGTTTATTCTCTGCACTTGTTAAACTAACCCAAGGTTGCATAATGATAAGAATCACTTTATTTTCTATTATTCATAATTCTTATCATATTCTTCTTCTTCTTCTTCTTCTTCTTCAAGAAGAAGAAACCTTGCAACCTCTAATGGTGTCATGAACAAAAGAGTGAGAAATCCAATTCTAAAGTGAAACCACTTCCTATTTCTTCATCCTCTACCACTTGCCATGTAGTATAGGGTGTTTTCTTCACAAGTTTCATGACTTGGTGAAGGTGGAGCTAGAGTTTGAGTTGCCTCGACGTAGATCATCTTCGGCATCGAAGTCAACGACCTAGACCGACCATTTCTCCGATGAAATCAACGCTAGAGTCTGGGATCTGATGATCGCAGTGAAGGGACATCATCACAGAGCTATGGAGGTGGAGGACCGGATCTACAAAGGTTGTATTTTCCGTTCACTCTTAGTTAAGTTGTTAACTTATATCGTTTTCGCCTATCCTCAAGTTAACGATCTAGTTTAGGACTCTTCGGCACATAGAAATTTTTTTGAATTGGCCATGTTTGTTCAGTTGTAGAACCTCATAGGTGTGCCTAGGAACCCTACAGTGGTACCAGAGCCTAGTTAGAGCCTTAGGCGATGCGTAGACAAAGTTAGAAACCCGATCGAACCCGAAACCCTAATCCATAACCCTTCTCTGTACATTTTTTAAAATTATGGATTTTTCTGAATTAAAAATACCTGAAAAATTCAGCAGGAAAATATAAGAATTGTGGTGAAAAACGACTGCCTAATCCGTACATTCCACAGCGGAACCGCGGCAATTGCCTGTTTGGGCCGCGGTTCCGCGGCCGTACAGAGGATATAGGCCATCATTTTTCCACCATAAATCCTATTTCTGTGATTTATATTTTATAGGTATTTTTATTTTGACTCAAGAGTTGAGTGTTCTGGGGTTGTATTGGGGACTCGATAATTCGATCGGATTATTTAACTTTGTTTACTTTGTTTTCGAGGTATTTTTAGAACATGTTAAAAAGTTCGACCGGATATAAATACCCATTTTTTCCCCTGCCGGGAAATTTCCAATTGTTGGATTTTTCCGTAGTTTAATGACGTTCTAAGTAGTGCAAGTAACGCGATGGTCCCTCTAGAAGACAACAAACCTTAATTCGATTATGTGACCGTCTTGAACTGCCCTTTGAACCTTAGGGTTTGGGGCGGTACGGCGTGCCACATGTGAGGCGTTGGTTTGACCCTTCTACGGCTGGACCGTTGGTACTGAGGCATGAAGTGAATGTTTTTAAACTTATTTCATGTGTTGAGCTGTTTCGGGAAAACTTGGGTGTTTGATTGTTCGATCGGAAAGTTTAACATTTTCTATTTATCTGGAATGTGATACAATATTTGGAATCCACAAGTAGTTATGAGATAACTGAATGAATGTTATAAACACAGCAGTTTAGTCTCACTTGATCGGTTGCCACGGAATTTTGATGTGATCAAAAGTCCGTCGCAATCACGTAGCGTACGCGGATACTCGCCGGGTAAACTTAATAGACAGCCTCACCCCATAGCCCCGACCAAGTGACTGTAGGAGAACCCCGTCACCGAAAGCATCCGTTTGGGTGCTCGCGGCAGCGGTGTTCCGCCTTGGTGCACTTCGTCGACGGCGTCGGGGGTGCGGCCGCCTACTAAAGTTTGCGGCGAGCATTCAATCAGGATGTCTGGAATCTTGTTGAATTGCCCGACTTGATATTGAAAAGAGTTTTCGATAATGAGACTAAAATGCGGGGTTTATAATTGTTAGGCATGCGATGTCTAAGTATTTCATTTGATTAGGCATGCGATGTCTAAAGAGGTTGCGGATTCCAACTGTTGTAGTTTTACACTTTCTTTTCTGTGACCGTAAGTGTAGTATGTAGTGGTATTGCCGATTGTAGTTGCTATACGTCGACGACAATCAGTGTATGCATACTTACTTACGTTGATGACATGTGATGTTATGTGTTGCTGGATATGTTATATTGGATCGTCATGTTCGAATTGCCGGGTTTTTTTTATTTGAGATGAGTGTTTTTCTTTTTCATTCATGTAAAAACTTGTATGTAATATTCTTTTATTGGGGCACTTCCAGGTTGCGGATGATGTCACCATTTGTATATTATTTACTTTTCCGCACTAGGATAGACCCAAGGAGGGGAGCACAAGTAACCGAGTTCTGGGGTCCAGTTGGAGACCATCTCGAGGAGTCGAGTCCGGGTCTCCTAACCCTAGAATTGGTAGGGTTGCTTGCCGCTCTCATAGGGGTCTAGGGGTGTGGAATTGGCTATTCATCACGACCGTGGAATCCGTGTTTTATACTGGCTCGTATTAAAACACGGATGTCCTAGTATATCCAATATTTCATATGATATTTTCTGCTCCGTTATCTGTGATGTGATCCTGTGATATGTTCAGATAGATATTATATATAGTATATTTGATATATTATATAGACGTTGCTTATGTTTTACCCCCGCGCTAGCCCTGCCTCACTCTGGCGTTAGTTACCTAACCTAACGGTGCAGACGGACATCGAGGCGAATGCGGATGGCATAAGCGTACATTATATTTATCTGTGATGTTTAGGTGGACTTAAATGATGGGATATTCATTAATGAGATTAATGAAAGAAAATAAACATAAAAGATGTTGTGGAATCGAATTTCAAAAATAAAACAGGTAGCTACAGTTCTTGCTTTCCATCGCGGTGTTCCTTGTAGAACATCCTGCACCTTATTCGATGAGGAAAGGGTCGAGATCCCTTCACCGGGAGTGACCCCTTTAGCAATAACTGGAAGATGCTACACACTCGGTTTGTCTTTTGATTGCTTCTATAGTTTCTGCTTTGCACAGTGATATATATGATATATCCCGCACCTCATTCGACGAGGAAAGGGCCGACGATCCCTTCACCGGGAGTGACCCCTTTAGCAAAACTAGAAAAGCCTCAAAAACACTCCATTTAAAAACCATTTTATTCCGCAACGAGATCAAGTTCAAAGCGTTAAAGGTTTTCATAAAAAACCATTCGCAACCCTCCGTCATTTTAGGAAGTAGAGTACTTAGTATCCGTGCTGTGTTTGTTGACCATAGTCAAGGCACAGTGTACGGTAGCTAAGTGATGTCTTCCTATACCGCATATGATGCGATTAGTTAGGACAGTCGCGTGACTTTGTTGACCTTAGTTAAGGGTCATGTGGGTGGGTCTAATTAGTCACGAAATGACGGGTAGAACTTGACTAATGCTTATGATTTATTGACCATAGTTAAGGTCTTAAGTGCTAGGGATAAAAATCATTATCGGGAGTTTCAAGTGTTGAAATTTGCAATGAGATTGCATACCTTCTATGTGATAGTTGGATCCCGATACCCACTGCGAGTAATTGCTACTCCTGGGAGAGTTTTGCACTTTGCAATTAGCCGATTAAGTAGGTGTCTAGAAAGGTGTCAACGGGGTTACGCCTCTGGGAAAACGAGGTTTGCTGTAATTAGGTCCGTGCGAAAGCACGGGGAACCTCCCTCAAAGTACCGACACTGGCCTAGCTGAAAGATTGGCGAACTTGTAGAGTGTAATTAATCCCATCTAGTCTTTCCTTTTAAGGTTTGAAAGAAGATTTGATAAAAACAGTGGGAGCCATTCTGATTAGATAAAATATATAACCAATCTAATCTTACAAGAGCGCACGCAGAGTGTTTTCTTCTCTCTCTCTCCAGGTAGCGACCATATCACGCCTTAATCAAGATAATAATATGGATGTATTGACCGAACCCGCTTGTTATACTGAGCTGGGGAACGTTGGTCCCGCTCCAACTTATAATTGTTATAAGACCGAGCAGGAAATAGGAGAATACCAGAATTCCTATGCCGCCCAAACGAAGAAAGTGCATAAGATGCATCTCCTTCGGGTGTGTTCATTACACAGAACTGTTTCTCAGTATCCTCTGCGTCCTGGGTATCTGATACCGGAACAGGATCCCAGATATGTAATCTGTTACATAGGGCTGCAGAAAGGCAGAGAACTGAGAACAGGTGATAAGTTTCATGAGACAGAAAATGGGGCAAGTGTTGCAGCCAAGTCTGTTGGTCACTGTCACCCTGTATTACTAATACATTGATTTTGAACAAATGCTATTAGATACCGAACCTGATATACAAAATCATATCAGTCTCTTTATTATCAAAGAAAGGATATAATTTTGTATTGTTGGATAATGTTTTGAACATTTCCTATATCAAAAGTTGATCGGTTCAGGCACGTTAACTAAAAGCATTGACGTTCTAAATCAAACTGCAGTTCCTAGTATACAGAACACACACAAGAGGAAGAGTTCAGAATTGAACGGATCCTTCTTGAGGTATTGTAGACTAGGTCATATCAATGTGACCTGACTAGCTTAAGTTACATTTTTTATGCATATTTAAATAAGTTTGAATTTATATCTTGTGAAACTTGCCATTCATGTCACAAAGATAAGATTATCATAGCTTTGTTTATTGGAAACAGAGAAAGAGTTAGTGAACTCTTGGGACTGATACATAGTGATGTATGTAAGGTCCCCTGTCTACACATGCCAGGACCGGTTCTTTATACTTAATTACATTCTCTGATAATCTCTCAAGATTCAGCCATATGTTCCTGATAAAACATAAGTCCGAAGCTTTTGAGATATTCACAGAATATAAGTTAGAAGTAGAGGACCAAAATACGGGTATAAGTATTATGTCCTATGATAATATCAGGGAGGAGAATACTTGTGCATAGAATTCCTGGATTGTTCTAAAGGAGAATGAGATTCTCTTTCCGTATTACTCCTCTGAATATACCAAAGCACAACGGTGTATCGGGGCAGAGCAACCGCACCATATTAGATATGGTATGCTCTATGATGAGTACTGCTGAGTTACCAATTTCCTTTTGGGGGTTGTGCACTTGAGAAGTTGCATACCTATTGAATTGGATTCGAATCAAATCAGCGCCTACCACTCCATATAAGATATGGTGTGGGAAGAGCCTATCTCTTAAGTTAGTTAAGATTTGGGGGTTGTCCGGCCTATGTCTAAAAGCAAAATCCGGACAAGATCGAGACAAGGTCAGTTTTGTAGAACTGGAATGGTTCCAGCTATACAAAACTGCAGATAATGATTTGATAGAACCAAAGGATTCAAAAGTTCTCGACGAACCTCAGCCTCTCCGCCGATCTGGTAGAGTTCCTCATCCGCCTGAGAGATACTTCGGTTTCTCGATGACGGTGGGAGCGAGGATTGCATCATGAGATGATGACCTAATTAGTTTCGAGCAGGCCATCGAGAGTAGGGACTCTGTAAGAATGGCTGGATGCTTAGCGATCTGAGATGGAATCCATGTACACCAACAAAGTATGGACTTTGGTTGCCATATCTGAAGGGTTAAATCCCCATCAGGAGCAAGTATATCTTGAGAAGATTACTTGGTGTAGATGGAAAGGTTGAGACTTTCTAAGCTAGACTTGTTAAAGGTTTTCGTCATCGACCAGGCGTGGATAATGATGAAACCTTTTCCAGGAACTATGCTTAAGTCCACACAGATCCTACTTGCCATTGCTACATACCATGACTACGATATCTGGTGGTTGGGTGCCATGACTGTTTTTCTAAAATGATTTAGAAGAGAACGTCTATAAGAACACAGCTAGAGGGCTTCGTAAACAGTGGGAGCAGCGGAAACGTGTGCAAGTTGCTTTACAGAATAAAGCCGGCATCGCGGAGTTGGAACGTCTGTTTTGATGTGGTAGTCGAAGTGTTTGACTTCATCAAAATGGTAGATGAACCTTGTATATACAAAACGGTAGTAGAGAGTAAGGTGGTCATCCTCGTATTGTACGTGGACAACATACTCTTGATAGGAAAAGAATTTCTTATGCTACGAACGGTCAATCTCCTCTTATCACAAGGATTCTCCAAATAGGATAAAGGAGAATCACTGGAATGGTTCCACAGTGATAAGGATGACTGAATGTCAGTCGCAGGCATTGCCTTTACCCTCAGTAAAGGGACGGTATGTTGGAAGAGTTCCAAGCTAGATACCGTGGCAAACTAGACGATAAAGGCTGGTAACATCGCTATTAAAGATACTACCAAAGAGGCAGTTTGGGTGTATATTGGTTCATGAGATGAACTAGGTTCCTACCATTATGTGACAATGGAAGTGTGGCTTTGGCCCTGGAACCCTGGTCCCATCAGTGACCCAGACATATTCTAAGGCAGCATCACCTGATCATGGAGATAGTTGATCTCCAAGGTGATCAAGGTTAGGAGAGTAGACTCAGAGGACAACACGGCGGATCCACTCACAAAGGCCTTTTCCCAAAAAGATACTTTTATGGGATGGTTGAGTATTAGATACTACAACCACTGCTACGGATGGCTTTAGTGCAAGCGGGAGATTGTTAGTTATATGTATGCCCTAGAGGCCATTACTGTACATTGGAGTGGATGCTGGGACATATATAGGTAGGACTTTCTTGCTCGACATGATAGTACGCTGTCTGGTTACTCTTTATCTTAACATGTATACTTCCTGTCTCTCTGTTACATGTTGATAAAGCCCTTAGGATGTGTACTCGACTTCCAGGACTATGATGCAGATCATACTAGTGGGGCCTGGGTGGTCCATGAGTACATCCTTCATTGTTCCTAGTCGTGAGAATATCGAGACGGGGCATCGATATTCCAGAGTAGACTAGCGTATATCTTCTCGACCCATGTGATGGCCGATGGATGATTCCATATCCATTGGTGTTTGACATCAGAGATGGTATGCGGGTGCTCAGTGGAGACTGGGTACACTGAACGGACTCGCCAAGAACTCCCAGATGGTATTATACCTCACGTCAGATGGCAGTTCTCTGGTGACACTGGTACAGCTTAGTCTGTTGACCCGAGATCGTCATAGAGTCTTGTGTGTCTCCCACTGTGATTTGATTTCCACCCTACCACGGCTCTACTGAGTCATGCAAACAGGTGGTTTTTAGGTACAGTCCCGATTCACATGGAGGCAATGAGCGATAGGAGGGGATTCGTTTCTCCCGGTATTGGGGGTTGATATTGCGCTATGCTCGACTGACCATAACTGGAAATCCCTGGCTAGAGTTGCAGTGATATACTGGTAAGAGTTATCAGTAGTTTCACACATGTTATGGACCTTACGTCGGCATGACTTATCAAGCTATTGGGGTCTGACGTTTACCACCCCTAGACGAGATATGCGACATATCAGACGAACAGACCGGACTGTGCGGTAAGTGTTACTGGTTGGATTCACAGGAGTGTGAGCGGGCTTGCTCGTAGATATTCTGATCGCTCAATACCCGGGTGGCCGTTACTTTTAGCAGACCGATTGCGGCTTGTGGGTGTTTGATATGATCATCACCTGCTGCCGGCGTATTGACGAGTCTTTAGAGTCCTACACAGAGGTTTCCTGGCTCAAGCGAAACGAAATAAGAGCGCATATGAGATATGTGTGGGACCGAGAATAATGCGTGTATGTGATACCATATTCTATTCTCGCGATGAATGTATCAATTGGTTGTATGCGATATAACCTAGTTATCGAATCGAGGATTGATTCGATAAGTCGATACATTGGATATTAGTCGATCATATGCGATATGACCGGATCGTTAAATCAAGTGTTGATTTAATGAATATTTATATATTTGATATATTACTTTGCATTAACTAGTATTGGTTCACTTAAGATGGATTTTCTCAATTAATGTGTACATTGTATATATGATATAGTTTTGTGCACTAGTTTGTATCATGTTTCATGGTACATGCAAACTTGGGTGTGTGTTTATGTTAAACCATGTTTAGGTTAATAGTTAGGTTTTATATTTGTTTTATTTATTTTCTTTAATTCATTTTTGGAAAGAAATGAAATGGTTGCTTCTTTTGTTCTTTTGTTGAAGCTTCATGAAGCTTTGACCATTTTTGTTTCTTTCCTAAACCTAACCATTCACCTAACCCTAGTTTATTCTCTACACTTGTTAAACTAACCCAAGGTTGCATAATGATAAGAATCACTTTATTTTCTATTATTCATAATTCTTATCATATTCTTTTTCTTCTTCTTCTTCTTCTTCTTCAAGAAGAAGAAACCTTGCAACCACTAATGGTGTCATGAACAAAAGAGTGAGAAATCCAATTCTAAAGTGAAACCACTTCCTATTTCTTCATCCTCTACCACTTGCCATGTAGTATAGGGTGTTTTCTTCACAAGTTTCATGACTTGGTGAAGGTGGAGCTTGAGTTTGAGTTGCCTCGACGTAGATCATTTTCGGCATCGAAGTCAACGACCTAGCCCGACCATTTCTCCGATGAAATCAATGCTAGAGTCTGGGATCTGATGATCGCAGCGAAGGGACATCATCACGGAGCTATGGAGGTGGAGGACCGGATCTACAAAGGTTGTATTTTCCGTTCACTCTTAGTTAAGTTGTTAAATTATATCGTTTTCGCCTATTCTCTAGTTAACGATCTAGTTTAGGGTTCTTCGGCACATAGAAATTTTTTTGAATTGGCCATGTTTGATCAGTTGTAGAACCTCATGGGTGTGCCTAGGAACCCTACAGTGGTATCAGAGCCTAGCTAAAGCCTTAGGCGATGCGTAGACGAAATTAGAAACCCGATCGAACCCGAAACCCTAATCCATAACCCTTCTCTGTACATTTTTGAAAATTATGGATTTTTCTGAATTAAAAATACCTGAAAAATTCAGCAGGAAAATATAAGAATTGTGGTGAAAAACGACTGCCTAATCCGTACATTCCACCGCGGAACCGCGGCAATTGCCTGCTTGGGCCGCGGTTCCGCGGCCGTACAGAGGATATAGGCCATCATTTTTCCAACATAAATCCTATTTCTGTGATTTATATTTTATGGGTATTTTTATTTTGACTCAAGAGTTGAGTGTTCTGGGGTTGTATTGGGGACTCGATGATTCGATCAGATTTTTTAACTTTGTTTACTTTGTTTTCCGGGTATTTTTAGAACATGTTAAAAAGTTCGACCGGATATAAATACCCATTTTTTCCCATGCCGGGAAATTTCCAATTGTTGGATTTTTTCGTAGTTTAATGACGTTCTAAGTAGTGCAAGTAACGCGATGGTCCCTCTAGAAGACAACAAACCTTAACTCGATTATGTGACCGTCTTGAACTGCCCTTTGAACCTTAGGGTTTAGGGCGGTACGGCGTGCCACATGTGAGGCGTTGGCTTGACCCTTCTACGGCTGGACCGTTGGTACTGAGGCATGAAGTAAATGTTTTTAAACTTATTTCTTGTGTTGAGCTGTTTCGGGAAAACTTGGGTGTTTGATTGTTCGATCGGAAAGTTTAACATTTTCTATTTATCTGGAATGTGATACAATATTTGGAATCCACAAGTAGTTATGAGATAACTGAATGAATGTTATAAACACAGCAGTTTAGTCTCATTTGATCGGTTGCCACGGAATTTTGATGTGATCAAAAGTCCGTCGCAATCACGTAGCGTACGCGGATACTCGCTGGGTAAACTTAATAGACAGCCTCACCTCATAGCCCCGACCAAGTGACTGTAGGAGAACCCCGTCGCCGAAAGCATCCGTTTGGGTGCTCGCGGCAGTGGTGTTCCGCCTTGGTGCACTTCGTCGACGGCTTCGGGGGTGCGGCCGCCTACTAAAGTTTGCGACGAGCATTCGATCAGGATGTCTGGAATCTTGTTGAATTGCCCGTCTTGATATTGAAAAGAGTTTTCGATAATGAGACTAAAATGCGGGGTTTATAATTGTTAGGCATGCGATGTCTAAGTATTTCATTTGATTAGGCATGTGATGTCTAAAGATGTTGCGGATTCCAACTGTTGTAGTTTTACACTTTCTTTTCTGTGACCGTAAGTGTAGTATGTAGTGGTATTGCCGATTATCGTTGCTATACGTCGACGACAATCGGTGTATGCATACTTACTTACGTTGATGACATGTGATGTTATGTGTTGCTGGATATGTTATATTGGATCGTCATGTTCGAATAGCCGGGTTTTTTTATGTGAGATGAGTGTTTTTCTTTTTCATTCATGTAAAAACTTGTATGTAATATTCTTTTATTGGGGCACTTCCAGGTTGCGGATGATGTCACCATTTGTATATTATTTACTTTTCCGCACTAGGATAGACCCAAGGAGGGGAGCATAAGTAACCGAGTTCTGGGGTCCAGTGGGAGACCAACTCGAGGAGTCGAGTCCGGGTCTCCTAACCCTAGAATTGGTAGGATTGCTTGCCGCTCTCATAGGGGACTAGGGGTGTGGGATTGGCTATTCATCACGACCGTGGAATCCGTGTTTTATACTGGCTCGTATTAAAACACGGACGTCCTAGTATATCCAAAATTTCTATGATATTTTCTGCTGCGTTATCTGTGATGTGATCATGTGATATGTTCAGATAGATATTATATATAGTATATATGATATATTATATAGACGTTGCTTATGTTTTACACCAGCGCTAGCCCTGCTTCGCTCTGGCGTTAGTTACCTAACCTAACGGTGCAGACGGGACATCGAGGCGAATGCGGATGGCATAAGCGTACGTTATATTTATCTGTGATGTTTAGGTGGACTTAAATGATGGGATATTCATTAATGAGATTAATGAAAGAAAATAAACCTAAAAGATGTTGTGGAATCGAATTTCAAAAATAAAACAGGTAGCTACAGTTCTTGCTTTCCATCGCGGTGTTCCTTGTAGAACATCCTGCACCTTATTCGATGAGGAAAGGGTCGAGATCCCTTCACCGGGAGTGACCCCTTTAGCAATAACTGGCAGATGCTACACACTCAGTTTGTCTTTTGATTGCTTCTATAGTTTCTGCTTTGCACAGTGATATATATGATATATCCCGCACCTCATTCGACGAGGAAAGGGCCGACGATCCCTTCACCGGGAGTGACCCCTTTAGCAAAACTAGAAAAGCCTCAAAAACACTCCATTTAAAAACCATTTGATTCCGCAACGAGATCAAGTTCAAAGCGTTAAAGGTTTTCATAAAAAACCATTCGCAACCCTCCGTCATTCTAGGAAGTAGAGTACTTAGTATTCGTGCTGTGTTTGTTGACCATAGTCACGGCACAGTGTACGGTAGCTAAGTGATGTCTTCCTACACCGCATATGATGCGATTAGTTAGGACAGTCGCGTGACTTTGTTGACCTTAGTTAAGGGTCATGTGGGTGGGTCTAATTAATCACGAAATGACGGGTAGAACTTGACTAATGCTTATGATTTGTTGACCATAGTTAAGGTCATATGTGCTAGGGGTAAAAATCATTATCGGGAGTTTCAAGTGTTGAAATTTGCAATGAGATTGCATACCTTCTATGTGATAGTTGGATCCCGATACCCACTGCGAGTAATTGTTACTCCTGGGAGTGTCTTGCACTTTGCAATTAGCCGATTAAGTTGGTGTCTAGAAAGGTGTCAACGGGGTTACGCCTCTGGGAAAACGAGGTTTGCTGTAATTAGGTCCGTGCGAAAGCACGGGGAACCTCTCTCAAAGTACCGACACTGGCCTGGCTGAAAGATTGGCGAACTTGTAGAGTGTAATTAATCCCAGCTAGTCTTTTCTTTTAAGGTTTGAAGGAAGATTTGATAAAAACAGTGGGAGCCATCCTGATTAGATAAAATATATAACCAATCTAATCTTGCAAGAGCGCACGCAGAGTGTTTTCTTCTCTCTCTCTCCAGGTAGCGACCATATCACGCTTTAATCAAGATAATAATATGGATGTATTGACCGAACCCGCTTGTTATACTGAGCAGGGGAACGTTGGTCCCGCTCCAACTTATAATTGTTATAAGACCGAGCAGGAAATAGGGGAATACCAGAATTCCTATGCCGCCCAAACGAAGAAAGTGCATAAGATGCATCTCCTTCGGGTGTGTTCATTACACAGAACTGTTTCTCAGTATCCTCTGCGTCCTGGGTATCTGATACCGGAACAGGATCCCAGATATGTAATCTGTTACATAGGGCTGCAGAAAGGCAGAGAACTGAGAACGAGTGATAAGTTTCATGAGACAGAAAATGGGGCAAGTGTTGCAGCCAAGTCTGTTGGTCACTGTCACCCTGTATTACTAATACATTGATTCTGAACAAATGCTATTAGATACCGAACCTGATATACAAAATCATATCAGTCTCTTTATTATCAAAGAAAGGATATAATTTTGTATTGTTGGATAATGTTTTGAACATTTCCTATATCAAAAGTTGATCGATTCAGGCACGTTATCTAAAAGCATTGACGTTCTAAATCAAACTACAGTTCCTAGTATACAGAACACACACAAGAGGAAGAGTTCAGAATTGAACGGATCCTTCTTGAGGTATTGTACACTAGGTCATATCAATGTGACCCGACTAGCTTAAGTTACATTTTTTATGCATATTTAAATCAGTTTGAATTTATATCTTGTGAAACTTGCCAGTCATGTCATAAAGATTAGATGACCATAGCTTTGTTTATTGGAAACAGAGAAAGAGTTAGTGAACTCTTATGACTGATACATAGTGATGTATGTAAGGTCCCCTGTCTACACATGCCAGGACCGGTTCTTTGTACTTAATTACATTCTCTGATAATCTATCAGGATTCAGCCATATGTTCCTGATAAAACATAAGTCTGAAGCTTTTGAGATATTCACAGAATATAAGTTAGAAGTAGAGAACCAAAATACGGGTATAAGTATTATGTCCTATGATAATATCAGGGAGGAGAATACTTGTGCATAGAATTCCTGGATTGTTCTAAAGGAGAATGAGATTCTCTCTCCGTATTACTCCTCTGAATATACCACAGCACAACGGTGTATCGGGGCGGAGCAACCGCACCATATTAGATATGGTATGCTCTATGATGAGTACTGCTGAGTTACCTATTTCTTTTTGGGGGTTGTGCACTTGAGAAGTTGCATACCTATTGAATTGGATTCGAATCAAATCAGCGCCTACCACTCCATATAAGATATGGTGTGGGAAGAGCCTATCTCTTAAGTTAGTTAAGATTTGGGGGTTGTCCGGCCTATGTCTAAAAGCAAAATCCGGACAAGATCGAGGCAAGGTCAGCTTTGTAGAACTCGAATGGTTCCAGCTATACAAAACTACAGATAATGATTTGACAGAACCAAAGGACTCAATAGTTCTCGACGAACCTCAGCCTCTCCGCCGATCTGATAGAGTTCCTCATCTGCCTGAGAGATACTTCGGTTTCTCGATGACAGTGGGAGCGAGGATTGCATCATGAGATGATGACCTAACTAGTTTCGAGCAGGCCATCGAGAGTAGGGACTCTGTAAGAATGCTTGGATGCTTAGCGATCTGAGATGGAATCCACGTACACCAACAAAGTATGGACTTTGGTAGCCATATCTGAAGGGTTAAATTCTCATTAGGAGCAAGTATATCTTGAGAAGATTACTTAGTGTAGATGGAAAGGTTGAGACTTTCTAAGCTAGACTTGTTAAAGGTTTTCATCATTGACCAGGCGTGGATAATGATGAAACCTTTTCCAGGAACTATGCTTAAGTCCACACAGATCCTACTTGCCATTGCTACATACCATGACTACGATATCTGGTGGTTGGGTGCCATGACTGTTTTTCTAAAATGATTTAGAAGAGAACGTCTATAAGAACACAGCTAGAGGGCTTCGTAAACAGTGGGAGCAGTGGAAACGTGTGCAAGTTGCTTTACAGAATAAAGCAGGCATCGCGGAGTTGGAACGTCTGTTTTGATGTGGTAGTCGAAGTGTTTGACTTCATCAAAATGGTAGATGAACCTTGTATATACAAAACGGTAGTAGAGAGTAAGGTGGTCATCCTCGTATTGTACGTGGACAACATACTCTTGATAGGAAAAGAGTTTCTTATGCTACGAAAGGTCAATCTCCTCTTATCACAAGGATTCTCCAAATTGGATAAAGGTGAATCACTGGAAAAGTTCCACAGTGATAAGGATGACTGAATGTCAGTCGCAGGCATTGCCTTTACCCTCAGTAAAGGGACGGTATGTTAGAAGATTTCCAAGCTAGATACCGTGGCAAACTAGACGATAAAGGCTGGTAACATCGCTATTAAAGATACTACCAAAGAGGCAGTTTGGGTGTATATTGGTTCATGAGATGAACTAGGTTCCTACCATTATGTGACAATGGAAGTGTGGCTTTGGCCCTGGAACCCTGGTCCCATCAGTGACCCAGACATATTCTAAGGCAGCATCACCTGATCATGGAGATAGTTGATCTCCAAGGTGATCAAGGTTAGGAGAGTAGACTCAGAGGACAACACGGCAGATCCACTCACAAAGGCCTTTTCCCAAAGAGAGACTTTTATGGGATGGTTGAGTATTAGATACTACAACCACTGCTACAGATGGCCTTAGTGCAAGTGGGAGATTGTTAGTTATATGTATGCCCTAGAGGCCATTACTGTACATTGGATGTATATTGTAGTGGATGCTGGGACATATATAGGTAGGACTTTCTTGCTCGACATGATAGTACGCTGTCTGGTTTCTTTTTATCTTAACATGTATACTTTCTGCCTCTCTGTTACATGTTGATAAAGCCCTTAGGATGTGTACTCGACTTCCAGGACTATGATGCAGATCATACTAGTGGGGCCTGGGTGGTCCATGAGTACATCCTTCATTGTTCCTAGTCGTGGGAATATCGAGACGGGGCATCGATATTCCAGAGTAGACTAGCGTATATCTTCTCGACCCATGTGATGGGCGATGGATGATTCCATATCCATTGGTGTTTGACATCAGAGATGGTATGCGGGTGCTCAGTGGAGACTGGGTACACTGAACGGACTCGCCAAGAACTCTCAGATGGTATTATACCTCACGTCAGATGGCAGTTCTCTGGTGACACTGGTACAGCTTAGTCTGTTGACCCGAGATCGTCATAGAGTCTTGTGTGTCTCCCACTGTGCTTTGATTTCCACCCTACCACGGCTCTACTGAGTCGTGCAAACAGGTGGCTTTTGGGTACAGTCCCGATTCACATGGAGGCAATGAGCGATAGGAGGGGATTCGTCTCTCCCGGTATTGGGGGTTGATGTTGCGCTATGCTCGACTGGCCATAACTGGAAATCCCTGGCCAGGGTTGCAGTGATATTCTGGTAAGAGTTATCTGTAGTTTCACACATGTTATAGACCTTACGTCGGCATGACTTATCAAGCTATTGGGGTCTGACGTTTACCACCCCTAGGCGAGATATGCGACATATCAGACGAACAGACCGGACTGTGCGGTAAGTGTTACTGGTTGGATTCACAGGAGTGTGAGCGGGCTTGCTCGTCGATCTTCTGATCGCTCAATACCCGGGTGGCCGTTACATTTAGCAGACCGCTTGCGGCTTATGGGTGTTTGATATGATCATCACCTGCTGCCGGCGTATTAACGAGTCTTTAGAGTCCTACACAGAGGTTTCCTAGCTCAAGCGAAACGAAATAGGAGCGCATATGAGATATGTGCGGGACCGAGAATAATGCGTGTATATGATACCGTATTCTATTCTCGCGATGAATGTATCGATTGGTTGTATGCGATATAACCTAGTTATCGAATCGAGGATTGATTCTATAAGTCGATACATTGGATATTAGTCGGTCATATGCGATATGACCGGATCGTTAAATCAAGTGTTGATTTAATGATTTAATGTATATTATATATTTGATATATTACTTTGCATTAACTAGTATTGGTTCACTTAAGATGGATTTTCTCACTTAATCTGTACATTGTATATATGATATAGTTTTGTGCACTAGTTTGTATCATGTTTGATGGTACATGCAAACTTGGGTGTGTGTTTATGTTAAACCATGTTTAGGTTAATGGTTAGGTTTTATATTTGTTTTATTTATTTTCTTTAATTCATTGTTGGAAAGAAATGAAATGGTTGCTTCTTTTGTTCTTTTATTGAAGCTTCATGAAGCTTTGACCATTTTTGTTTCTTTCCTAAACCTAACCATTCACCTAACCCTAGTTTATTCTCTACACTTGTTAAACTAACCCAAGGTTGCATAATGATAAGAATCACTTTATTTTCTATTATTCATAATTCTTATTATATTCTTTTTCTTCTTCTTCTTCTTCTTCAAGAAGAAGAAACCTTGCAACCTCTAATGGTGTCATGATCAAAAGAGTGAGAAATCCAATTCTAAAGTGAACCCACTTCCTATTTCTTCATCCTCTACCACTTGCCATGTAGTATAGGGTGTTTTCTTCACAAGTTTCATGACTTGGTGAAGGTGGAGCTTGAGTTTGAGTTGCCTCGACGTAGATCATCTTCGGCATCGAAGTCAACGACCTAGCCCGACTATTTCTCCGATGAAATCAATGCTAGAGTCCGGGATCTGATGATCGCAGCGAAGGGACATCATCATGGAGCTATGGAGGTGGAGGACCGGATCTACAAAGGTTGTATTTTCCGTTCACTCTTAGTTAAGTTGTTAACTTATATCGTTTTCGCCTATCCTCTAGTTAACGATCTAGTTTAGGGTTCTTCGGCACACAGAATTTTTTTTGAATTGGCCATGTTTGATCAGTTGTAGAACCTCATGGGTGTTCCTAGGAACCCTACAACTTGCGATTACAGTATGATGTTATTTACTATTCACGAGTTAGCAACTCACCCCCGTTGTGCCACAGTGTTTTGCAGGACTTACCCTTAGAGTAGTCGCGGCAGGGCTTCTTATTATCTCTACTTTTGCGGATACCGCTACGGTTGGCTGTGAGGCATTTTTGCTATAGGTGGGTTTTCGATTATCCGACGATGTTCACTATTTAACTTTTGTATCTAGTACTCTCCATCTACCATCTTCATGTGTTTGACTTAGAGACGAGTTGTGGGGATCGATGTTGTTTTATTTTGTGCATTTGGGTGCCGTGCTCGTAGGAGACCGCCTTGTTTTAAAGCTTTACCTCCTTATGATGTTTTCATTTAAATTTCTTCGCTACGCCATCGTATATATGCTTGTGGTGGTTGTTTCCGCTGTTAGGTGTGATTTGCTCCCGTTTGGGATGCTTTATTTGTATTCTATGTTGTACCCGTTTTCGGGGCTAGTTTTTACAAAGGAGGTGCTGCCGAAATTTTTAAGAATGTAAGATTAAGTTTAAAGATTTTTACTTGAGATTTCCGAAGGTTTTTAACTATGTTTTCTCCACTTATCCCTTTTTGGGGTGGTATAGATTTCTGGGTTTCGGCTTACATAAATTGCGTACGCCTGTTGACGTCACGTGGTTTAAGTGCCGGTCACGTGGCTAATTTTTGGGTCGTGACAAAGTTGGTATCAGAGCCTTAGTTTTTACCTTTCGGAGTGTAGCATGACCTTGGTATGACGGAGTAGGTAGCTTAAGCAGAGTGACGTAGCGTGTGTATGTTCCGCGGCATACTTACGATACGGTACTCCTCCTAAGTGACCTTAGGACTTATTGATTGAAATTCCTTCCGTGATTATATACATCCTTGTGATTCGATTTCTGTGTCCTAATCGAATCCTGTTTTCATTTCCAGCCTTTATGTCGCCGAAGACTACGAGGGCGCAGAGAGCGGCCGCGAGGGCCGAGGTCAGAGTTGACTCGTCAGAGATGAGGACTGACCCGGGCGGTACGCCCATTGTGCAGGAGTAGATTGATCCACTTTCGACAGACCATATTGCTATGCTAGGGGCCGGTATGCAGGATTTGCACCAGATGATGGGGTCGTTAGGTGAGGCCATTCGAGCCCTGAGACAGGAGGTTGTTCCACCTGTTGCGGGGACCGCGATGTAGGGTTACTAGGCACTCTAATAAGGTTCTACAATGCATCAAACATGCCTGTTTCAAATTTTAGTCATGCCGAATAACCCTAAGCAAGATCGTTGCTAGAAAATTAGGGTTTCATATGCCAGTAAACTACGTTTACGACTAAGTGAATACGAAATACAACCTTTGTAGATCGGTCCTTCACTTCTTTAGCTCCTTGTTGAAGTCCCTTCGCTGCGATCGTGGTTCTCTCGGACTCTAGCATGGCTTCACGAGGCTATAGAACGTCCTTGCTTGAAGTCTTCGAGACCGAAGATGATCTACGTCGAGGGGATGCCAACTCAAGTTTCTACTTCACTAACTAGAGAATTAGTGAAGCAAACACCCTAAACTAAAGTGCTAGTCTAATAGAGGATGGAGAAATAGGAGGTGGGTTCTCTTTAGAATTTTATTTCTCACAATCTTTCTCACTTTGGATCAAACCCTAGCAAGCTTTTTTCTTTTTAACAAAGATGAAGAAGATGAACAAAAGAAAGAGATGAGAATAATGATCAAGTGAGTGAGCTAACCATGGTGAGTGAGTATCATATACTAACTCATGTAGAGACATTACCATAGCTAAGTGTGATGGTTAGGTTAAAATCCAAAGTAAAAACAAATTTAGTGGACTTTAGTCAATGCATCCACAAGCTTCCACAAGCTTCATGCATTTTCTAATTTTCCACTAATTTTGTAATTACTTTTAAACTTTAAATCCAACACAACAAATAGGATGGTGTATGTCTCATACACTCATGAATGTTGTATCATCAACCATGATACAAAAGGAAAACACATTTTAATATATAACACATATATATTAAAGTTGTGCTTATGTGAGAAAAATCCTAAAGTGAACATGTGTTAGTTAATGTAAACTAGTATATCAAATATACAATTATACAATAAATTATTAAATCAACACTTGACTTAATAATCCGGTCATATCACATATAACCGACTAATATCCAATGTATCGACTTATCGAATCAACACTTGATTCGATAACCCGGCTATATCATATATAACCGACCGATAAAAAAGTCGCGAGAATAGAATACGATATCATATACACGCATCATTCTCGGTCCCGCACATATCACATATGCGCTCCTATTTCGTTTTGCCTGAGCCAGTAAAACCTCTATGTAGGACTCTAAAGACTCGTCAACACGCCGGCAGTAGGTGATGATCACATCACGCACCCACAAGCCGTCAGCGGTACTAGCTGGACGTAACGGCTACCCGGGTATTGAGCGATCAGAAGATCAGTAAGCAAGCCCGCTCCAACTCCTGTAAAAGCCTGCCGGTAACACTTCCCGTACAGTCCGGTCTCCTCGTCTGATATGTCGCATATCAAGTCTAGGGGTGGTAAACGTCAGACCCCAACAACCGATAAGTCGTGCCGATGTAAGGCTCATAACGGGTCGAGAAACTACTGGTAACACTTACAAGTAAATCTCTAAATCAGCCCTGGTAAGGGACTTCCCTGTTATGGCCAATCGAGCACAGCGCAACATCAACGCCCAATACCGGGAGAGACGAAACCCTTCCTATCGCTCATTGCCTCCATGTGACTCGGGACTGTACCCAAAAATCACCGTTTTGCATGCCCTCATGGACGTGGTAAGGTGGAAATCAAAGCACAGTGGGAATCACACAAGACTCTATGACGATCTCGGGTCTACAGACTAACCTGCACAAGTGTCACCAGAGAACTTCCATCTGACGTGAGGTATAATACCATCTGGGAGTTCTCGGCGAGTCCGTCCAGTGTACCCAGTCTCCACTGAGCACCCGTATACCATCTCTGATGTCAAACACCAATGGATATGGGATCATCCATCGCCCATCTCATGGGTCGAGAAGCGTATACGCTAGTCTACTCTGCTATATCGATGCCATGTCTCGATACACCCACGACTAGGAACATTAAAGGATGTACTTATGGACTACCATGGCCCCACTAGTATGATCTGCATCATAGTCCAGGTAGTCAAGTACACATCCTAAGGGCTTTATCAACATGTAGCTATAAGACAGTATCAAGTGACAAGTATACATGTTAAGATAAAGAGCAACCAGATAGCATACTATCATATCGAGCAAGAAATTCCACTCTATTTATGTCCAAGCATCCAATATAATATACATCATCTGTACAATACTGGCCTCTAGGGCATACATACAACTAACAATCTCCCACTTGCACTAGGGCCCGCTGCTGTAGTATCGCATACCGAGCATCCCGAAGAGTCTCTCAAACTGTATCTGGGGAATGGCTTTCGTGAGTGGATCCGCTGTGTTGTTCTTCGTGTCAACCCTCCTGACCTCGATCTCCCGGCGATCAACTATCTTCCGGATCAGGTGATACCGCCTCAGAATATGCCTGGATCGCTGATGGGACCTTGGTTCCTTGGCCAAAGCCACCGCTCCATTGTTATCGCAATACAAAGGTATTGGATGCTCAATGGATGGAACCACTCCAAGTTCAGTAATGAACTTCTTGATCCAGACAGCCTCTTTGGCAGCAACGTTGGCAGCGATGTATTCAGCCTCCATCGTCGAGTCTGCCACGGTTTCCTGCTTGGAACTGTTCCAGCTAACCGCCCCTCCGTAAAGGGTAAAAACAAATCCCGAGTGCGACTTAGAGTCGTCCTTATCACTCTGGAAGCTGGAATCGGTAAAGGACTCCACTTGGAGTTCTCCGTTACCATACACCAAGAGCATCTCTTTAGTCCTTCGTAAGTACTTGAGAATGCTCTTCACAGCTGTCCAGTGACTCTCTACAGGATCAGCTTGATACCTACTCACTACACTTAGTGAGTATGCTACATCGGGTCTGGTACATAGCATCACGTACATGATAGAACGTACTGCCGAAGCATAGGGTATCCCTTGCATGCGAGCTCTCTCCAAATCAGTCTTGGGAGACATCTGTTTGGAAAGAGTGAGCCCTGAGATCGTGGGTAAAAAACCACGTTTGGACTCTTCCATACTAAACCTCTTTAGTATGGTGTCAATGTACCTGGATTGGGACAATCCCAATATCCTTTTAGATCTATCTCTATAGATCATAATTCCCAATATGCAGGAGGCATCACCAAGATCTTTCATTGAGAATCTTTGTGATAAGAAGAGCTTGACCGATTGCAGCATAGGAATATCATTTCCTATCAAGAGTATCCCGTCCACGTACAATACGAGGAAGACAACCTTACTCTCTGCCACCTTCTTGTAAATACAAGGTTCATCCACGTTTTTGACGAAATCAAACTCTTTGATAACGACGTCAAAGCAGATGTTCTAGCTCCGCGATGCTTGCTTTAATCCATAAATGGATTTAAGCAGCTTGCACACCTTCCCGCTGCTCCCACTATCTACGAAGCCCTCTGGCTGAGTCATGTACACGCACTCTTCTAAATCACCGTTTAGAAAGGCGGTCTTAACATCCATTTGCCAGATTTCGTAGTCATGATATGCAGCGATGGCAAGCATGATCCGGATGGATTTAAGCATAGCCACTGGAGAAAAGGTTTCGTCATAGTCCACACCTGGTCTTTGACGAAAACCCTTTGCAACAAGTCTAGCTTTGAAAGTCTCCACTTTTCCATCTACACCAAGTTTTTTCTTGAAGATCCACTTGCTCCCAATGGGTTTTACGCCTTCAGGAGCATCTTCCAAAGTCCATACTTTGTTGGTGTACATGGATTCCATCTCGGACCGCATTGCATCCAGCTATTTCACTGAGTCCCCACTCGTGATGGCCTGCTCGAAGCTAGTTGGGTCATCATCAACCATGATGCAATCCTCGCTCCCACCATCCATGAGAAAACCGTAGTATCTCTCAGGTGGGTGAGGAACCCTACTAGATCGGTGGAGAGGCTGAGATTCGTTTGGAACTACCGAATCCTCCGGTTCAACCAAATCTTCTGTCGTAGTCTGTATTGTTGGAACCTCTTCAAGTTCTACCTCCTTGCCACTAATCTCTTTTTCAAGAAATTCCTTTTCTAAAAAGGTGGCATGTCGAGAAACAAACACCTTTTGTTCCTCCGTGTGGTAGAAGATATACCCGCGCGAATGTTTGGGATATCCAATAAACATACACAGAATAGACCTTGCCGCGAGTTTGTCCGGATTTTGTGTTTTTACATAGGCCGCACAACCCCATATCTTAACATAAATAAGACATGGTCTCTTTCCTTTCCATATCTCATATGGAGTGGCTGGCACAGATTTGGTAGGAACCATATTCAATAGGTCTGCAGCTGTTTCCAGTGCATACCCCCAGAAGGAAATAGGTAAGTCAGCTGTGCTCATTATAGAGCACACCATATCTAATAGGGTGTGGTTCATCCGTTCCGATACACCGTTGTGCTGTGGTGTATATGGAGGAGTCAGCTGAGAGAGAATCCCATTCTCTTTTAGGAAGTCCAGGAATTCATTGCTCAAGTATTCACCTCCTCGATCAGATCGAAGGATTTTAATACTTTTTCCGGTTTGGTTCTCGACTTCTTATTTATATTCTCTAAATTTCTCAAAAACTTCTGATTTGTGTTTCATCAGGAACACATATCCGAATCTAGAGAGATCGTCAGTGAATGTAATGAAGTACGCAGAACCATTCCTAGCATATGTAGATATGGGGCCGCATACATCACTATGTACCAGTCCCAAGAGTTCTGTTACTCTCTCTCCGTGTCCCGTAAACGGAGCTTTGGTCATCTTTCTTTTGAAACATGACTGGCAAGTATCATAAGATGCAAATTCAAACGGATTTAAATATCCATCCTTATGCAACTTAGCTAGTCGTGTCGCATTGATGTGACCCAGTCTACAATGCCACAAGAAGGATTCGTTCAGTTCTGAACTCTTCCTCTTGTGTGTGTTTGTTATGCTCAGAACTATTGATTGATTTAGAACATAAATGCCATTGCACAACGTGCCTGATCCAACCAACTTTTGGTTAAGGAAAATGTTCATAACATTATCCTATAATACAAAATTATATCCCTCTTTACTCAACAAAGAAACCCATATAATGTTGCATATCAGGTTTGGCATGTAATAGCATTCATTCAGAATCAATGTATTACCAGTTGGCAATACAAGGTGATATTCCCCGACGGTTTTAGCTGCAACAATTGCACCATTTCCAACCCTTATGTCTTTATCACCTTCTCCAAGTTCTCTACCTTTTCTAAGCCCATGTAACTGATTACATATATGGGATCCTGACCCGGTATCTAATACCCAGGATGTAGAGCAAATGGAGAAACAGTTCTTCGTAACGAACACACCCGAAGAAAATGCATCAACATGTACTTTCTTCACACGAGTGGCATGGGAATCCTGGTATTCCCCTATATCCTGTTCAGTCCTATAACTCTTATAAGAAAGAACGGAACCAACGTTCCCCAGCATATTATAACATGCGGGTTCGGTCAATACATCCATATTATTATCTTGATTAAGGCATGATATGGTCGCTACTTGGAGAGAGAGAGAAGAAAACACTTTAGCGTATGCTCTTGCAAGATCAAATTGGTTATTATTTTATCTAATCAGGATGGCTCCCACTGTTTTTATCAAATCTTCCTCCAAACCCTAAAAGGAAAGACTAGCCGGGATTAATTACACCCTATAATTTCGCCAATCTTTCAGCCAGGCCAGTGTCGGTACTTTGAGGGAGGTTCCCCGTGCTTTCGCACGGACCTAATTAAAATAAACCTCATTTTCCCAGAGGCGTAACCCCGTTGACACCTTTCTAGACACCTACTTGATCGGCTAATTGTCCTGTGTAAAACTCTCCCAGGAGTAACAATTACTCGCAGTGGGTATCGGGATCCAACTATCTCATAGAAGGTATGCAATCTCATTGCAAATCTCAACACTTGAAATTCCCGATAATATTTTGCCCCTAGCGTCCCATGACCTTGACGCAGAGCAAAAAACCATAGTGCGCTAGTCAAGTTCAACCCGTCATTTCTTGATTGAATTAAACCCACCCGTACGACCCTTGACGCAGGCCAACAAAGTCGCACGACTACCCTAATCCAATCTGCATCATATGCATAAGAAGATAAATACTAGTTAGCTACCGCACACTACGCCTTGACGCAGGCCAACAAACGTAGCACGAATACTAAGTAGAACTTATCTGAAATGACGGAGGGCTACGGCAGGTTTTTCTGAAAACCTATTGCGTAATGAACTTGATATCGTTGTAGAATCGAGTGAAATTTTGAAATGGAGTGATTTTGAGGCTTTCATTAGTTTTGCTAAAGAGGTCACTCCCGATGAAGGGATCTCGGCTCTTTCCTCATCGAATAAGGTGCAGGATATATCATATATATCGCTATGCAAAGCAAAACTCCAAAAGCAGTCAAAAGTCAAACCGAGTATTGTAGCATCTGCCAGTTTTGCTAAAGAGGTCACTCCCGGTGAAGGGATCTTGGCTCGTTCCTCATCAAATAAGGTGCAGGGTATATCATATATACCGCTATGCAAAGCAAAACTGTAGCTACCCTTTTTATTTGAAAATTTGATTCTACAATATCTTTTAGGTTTCTTTTCTTTCATTAATCACATTAATGAAATCCCATCATTTAAATCACCTAAACATCACAGATAAATACGACGTACACTTATGTCATCCGCATTCGCCTCGATGTCCCCTCGTGCACCGTTAGGTTTGGTAACTAACGGCAGAGCGGGGCAGGGCTAGCGCGGGTGTAAAACATAAGTAACGTCTATATAATATATCATATATACTATATACAGTATTTATCACAGCACATCAAATGATCACATCACAGATATCGCAGCAGAAGAAACATATGAAACATTGGATATAGTAGGACATCCGTGTTTTATTTTGAGCCTCTATAAAACACGGATTCCACGGTCGCGACGAATAGCCAAACCCACACCCCTAGACCCCTATGAGAGCGGCAAGCAACCCTACCAATTCTAGAGTTAGGAGACCCGGACTCGACTCCTCGAGTTGGTCTCCTACTGGACTCTAGAACCCGGTTACTTGTGCTCTCCTCCTTGGGTCTATCCTAGTGCGGAAAAGTAAATAATATACAAATGGTGACACCAACCTCATCCCGGAAGTGCCCCAATAAAAGAATATTACATACATTTAAATTTACATGAATGAAAATAAAAACCCTCATCTCACATAAAAAAAACCGGCTCTTCAGAACGCGACGATCCAATATAATATATCCAACAACACATAACATCACATGTCATCAACGTAAGTAAATATGCGCATCCCAATTGTCGTTGACATATAGCAATGAAACCGGCGATATCACATATTACACTTACGGTCGCAGAAAAGAAAGTGTAAAACTACAACATTTGGAATCCACAATCTCTTTAGACATCGTAAATCCGAAATATCACATACTTCGCATTTCATGCCCAACTATATGAATTCCACATATTGTATCACATTCCAGATAAATAGACAGTATTAAACTTTCCGATCGAATAATCAAATACCCAAGATTTCCATAATAGCTCAACACTTGAGCGGAGTTCAAAAATTCCAGAATACGTTACAGTACCAACGGTCCAGCCATAGAAGGGTTAAGCCAACGCCTCACATGTGGCACGCCGTACTACCCCAAACCCTAAGGTTCAAAAGGCAGTTCAAGACGGTCACATAATCGAGTTAAGGTTTGTTGTCTTCTAGAGGGTCCATCTCATCACATGCACGTTTTTCCGAAAGATTTAAACTCAAGGAAAAATTCAACACTTGAAAGTTTTTCGTGCCGGGAAATAAGGAGTTAATGATATCCGTTCGAACATTTTAATAGTTTCTAAATATCCGGAAAACATTACAAAATTAAATTCTCCGATCGAATCGACGATCACAAAATAAACCCTAAAATACTCAACACTTGAGTCAGATTAAAAATACCCCGAAATAATAAATCACAGAAAGAGAAATTACAGTTCAAAAAGCGGTCCATAATTCCTTATTACTGCCGTGGATCCGCGGCCCAAGTGCGGTATGGTCGCGGTTCCGCGGCGGTTTGTACGGAATAGGGGCTCGTTTTTCACTACATTCCTATATTTACCTGCTGATTTTTTAGGCATTTTTAATAAAGAAAAATCACAGTTTTTGAAAAAAGTCCAAAGAGGGGTTGATTTTGACGTATCCGGGTTAAATTCGGAGTTTTAACTTCGTTAACACATCACCTAATGCTCTAGCTAGGCTCTGATACCACTGTAGGGTTACTAGGCACTCTAATAAGGTTCTACAATGCATCAAACATGCCCGTTTAAAATTTTAGCCGTGCCGAATAACCCTAAGCAAGATCGTTGCTAGAAAATTAGGGTTTCATATGCTAGTAAACTACGTTTACGACTAAGTGAATACGAAATACAACATTTGTAGATCGGTCCTTCACTTCTTTAGCTCCTTGTTGAAGTCCCTTCGCTGCGATCGTAGTTCTCCCGGACTCTTGCATGGCTTCACGAGGCTAAAGAACGTCCTTGCTTGAAGTCTTTGAGGCCGAAGATGATCTACGTCGAGGGGATGCCAACTCAAGCTTCTATTTCACTAACTAGAGAATTAGTGAAGCAAACACCCTAAACTAAACTGCTAGTCTAGTAGAGGATGGAGAAATAAAAGGTGGATTCTCTTTAGAATTTTATTTCTCACAATCTTTCTCACTTTGGATCAAACCTTAGCAAGCTTTTTTCTTTTGAACAAAGAAGAAGAAGATGAACAAAAGAAAGAGATGAGGATAATGATCAAGTGAGTGAGCTAACCATGGTGGGTGAGTATCATATACTAACTCATGTAGAGACATTACCATAGCTAAGTGTGATGGTTAGGTTAAAATCCAAAGTAAAAACAAATTTAGTGGAATTTAGTCAATGCATCCACAAGCTTCCACAAGCTTCAAGCATTTTCTAATTTTCCACTAATTTTATAATTACTTTTAAACTTTTAATCCAACATAACAAATAGGATGGTGTATGTCTCATACACTCATGAATGTTGTATCATCAACCATGATACAAAAAGAAAACACATTTTAATATATAACACATATATATTAAAGTTGTGCTTATGTGAGAAAAATCCTAAAGTGAACATGTGTTAGTTAATGTAAACTAGTATATCAAATATACAATTATACAATAAATTATTAAATCAACACTTGACTTAATAATCCGGTCATATCACATATAACCGACTAACATCCAATGTATCGATTTATCGAATCAACACTTGATTCGATAACCCGGCTATATCATATATAACCGACCGATACAAAAAGTCACGAGAATAGAATACGGTATCACATACACGCATCATTCTCGGTCCCGCACATATCACATATGCGCTCCTATTTCGTTTTGCCTGAGCTAGTAAAACCTCTATGTAGGACTCTAAAGACTCGTCAATACGCCGGCAGTAGGTGATGATCACATCAAGCACCCACAAGCCGTCAGCGGTACTAGCTGGACATAACGGCTACCCGGGTATTGAGTGATCAGAAGATCAGCAAGCAAGCCCGCTCCAACTCCTGTAAAAGCCTGCCGGTAACACTTCCCGTACAGTCCGGTCTCCTCGTCTGATATGTCGCATATCAAGTCTAGGGGTGGTAAACGTCATACTCCAACAACCGATAAGTCATGCCGATGTAAGGCTCATAACGGGTCGAGAAACTACTGGTAACACATACAAGTAAATCTCTAAATCAGCTCTGGCCAGGGACTTCCATGTTACGGCCAATCAAGCACAGCGCAACATCAACCCCCAATACCGGGAGAGACGAAATCCCTCCTATCGCTCATTGCCTCCATGTGACTCGGGACTGTACCCAAAAACCACCGTTTTGCACGCCCTCATGGACATGGTAAGGTGGAAATCAAAGCACAGTGGGAATCACACAAGACTCTATGACGATCTCGGGTCTACAGACTAACCTGCACAAGTGTCACCAGAGAAATGCCATCTGACGTGAGGTATAATACCATCTGGGAGTTCTCGGCGAGTCCGTCCAGTGTACCCAGTCTCCACTGAGCACCCGTATACCATCTCTGATGTCAAACACCAATGGATATGGGATCATCCATCGCCCATCTCATGGGTCGAGAAGCGTATACGCTAGTCTACTCTGGTATATCGATGCCCTGTCTCGATACACCCAAGACTAGGAACATTAAAGGATGTACTTATGGACTACCATGGCCCCACTGGTATGATCTGCATCGTAGTCCAGGTAGTCAACTACACATCCTAAGGGCTTTATCAACATGTAGCTATAAGACAGTATCAAGAGACAAGTATACATGTTAAGATAAAGAGCAACCAGATAGCATACTATCATATCGAGCAAGAAAGTCCTCTCTATATATGTCCAAGCATCCAATGTAATATACATCATCTGTACAATACTGGCCTCTAGGACATACATACAACTAACACGCGATGGTGCCTACTGTTCCGGCAGTCGCAGCTACAGCTACGGAGGTTATCACCGTATCACTGTCAGAGTTCATGAGGATGAGGCCTCCGTTTTTCACTGGCATCGATGCAGCTGAGGATCCGCAGTCGTTTATCGATCGGAGGTCCAGGATATGTCGTTCGCTGAGATGCTCCGACGCGAGATGGGTAGAGTTCGCGAGCTTTCGTCTGGAGGGTTTAGCCGAGAAGTGGTGCGAGTCCTTAGAGAAGGGCAGAGCCGCAGGTCTTTCTCCTATGACCAGGGCTGAGTTCATGACGGTGTTTCTTACGCGTTTTCTTCCGCAGAGCGTCAGGGATGGTCGAATGCGTAGTTTCGAGTCATTACGCCAGATTCAGGATATGACGGTGGCCGAGTATGATGTGCAGTTTACCGAGTTGTCTGTGTATGATCCGTATTTGGTACCTACTGAGGAGATGCGGGTAAAGAGGTTCGTTCGAGGCCTGCTTACCCAGTTGTTCCTCGCTATCAGCATTCAGCATTGTGACACGTATGCAGCAGCGGTGGACGCAGCCCTATTGGTTGAGCAGCCTCTTTCTGAGTCGTCGGTTGTTCCGGAACCGAAGAGGGTCTGTACTGGTATATATCATCCCGAAGACAGATGTTTAGACGCCGCGACAACGTTCATTCAGGTACGGGGAGTAGCAGAGAGGTAGGACGAGGACAGTTATTCAGCACTTATCCCGAGGAGGGTCAGCAGTCGACGCGTGGGTGCTTTGGGTGTGGCAGTCTACGTCACCTCGTTAAGGATTGTACCGCGATACGCCAGAGAGAGGTAGCCGTACCATATGTTACCTTACCGCCTTCTCCACCTCAGAAAGCGTTGCCTATTGCGCCTGTTGTTGCTCCGCGTCAGACTTATGATCAGAGAGGTCGTGGTCATGGAGGGTTTGTTCAGGGAGGACGGGATAGTACAGGCAGAGGATAGCCAGTTGCCAGTAGAGGGCAGGCTCGAGTGTTTCCCTTGACTCATCAGGACGCGCAGGCATCCAATGCAGTGGTTTCAGGTACTCTTTCTGTATGTTCTTTTGATGCACACGTTTTGTTTGATCCGGGATCTACGCATTCGTATGTTTCTACGCACTTCGTGCCGAGGTTGGGCCGAGAGTCGTGTTTGCTAGATCAGCCGCTTGTCGTGACTACTCCTGTTGGCGAGTCATTTGTTGCGCGACACGTGTTTCGGTCTTGTGCCATTCGTATAGGAGATAGAGATTTGTCCGTCGAATTGATCCTTCTTGAGATGTTGGACTTCGACGTTCTCCTAGGCATGGACTGGTTAGATACTTGCTACACATACGTGGACTGTCGCGAGAAGACAGTTAGATTTTATTTTCCTGACGAGTCAGTTCTTGTTGTGCAGGGAGACCGTGGTGCCGCCCCTCACAGTTTGATTTCATCCCTTTGCACTAGTCGGCTTTTAAGGAGGGGATGTCGGAGATTCTTGGCTTTCATTCATGATACTGGAGCCACAGTAGAGTCGTTGGGCCGGGTTCCAATCGTGCGAGATTTTTCCGATGTTTTCCCGATGAGTTACCTGGTTTGCCGCCAGAGCGCGATATTGAGTTTTGCATTGATCTGATTCCCGGCACGGGGCCTATTTCTATACCGCCTTACCAGAT
Organism: Agapanthus africanus; assembly: GCA_030015575.1. Classification (NCBI taxonomy): domain Eukaryota; kingdom Viridiplantae; phylum Streptophyta; class Magnoliopsida; order Asparagales; family Amaryllidaceae; genus Agapanthus; species Agapanthus africanus. The sequence goes on along the minus strand of CM057347.1, from coordinate 307,762,870 downwards.
GGCCCCAGTAGAGCTTAGTTAGCTTAAAGATCAATTGCAAGGGTTTCTTAATAGGGGACTTGTATGTCCGAATATTTCGCCTTGGGGAGCTCTTGTTCTGTTCGTCAAGAAGAAGGACGGCAATTTGAGGTTGTATATGGATTACCGTCAATTGAACCGAGTTACGGTGCGGAATAGGGATTCTTTACCTCGCATTGACGATTATTTTGATCATCTCCAGGGTGAGAAACATTTTTCTAAGATTGATTTGCGTTCAAGTTATCATCAGTTGCGGGTTCGGAATGATGACATTCCGAAGACTGCTTTTCGTAGGCGCTACAGGCATTATCAGTTTTTGGTGATGTCGTTCGGACTCACCAATGTGCCAGCAGCGTTCATGGATCTGATGAACCGGATTTTTAGGCCGTTCCTCGACCAGATTATTATTGTGTTTATTGATGACATTCTGGTCTACTCTAGGAGTCGAGAGGAGCATGAGCAGCATTTGAGGACTGCTTTGCAGACATTGAGAGAGCACCAGCTGTATACTAAATTCTCAAAGTGCGCATTTTGGATTGATAGAGTTGACTTCCCGGGTCATGTGGTGACGGGAGACGGTATTCTTGTGGACCCGAGGAAAATCGAGACTGTACAGTTTTGGCCCAAACCTGTATCTGTGACTGAGGTCCGCAGCTTTTTGGGCTTAGCTGGTTATTATCGCCATTTCATGCAGGATTTTTTGAGTATCGCTGCATCGCTGACCGAACTGACCTGGATAGGGGTTCCTTTTCTTTGTACTGATGCGTGCAAGCATAGTTTTCAGCAGTTCAAGACTCGGTTGACGACTGCACCAGTTCTATCTTTGCCTTCTTGATCGGGCGGCTATGTTGTTTACTGTGATGCTTCTCGAGTGGGGCTTGGTTGTGTATTGATGTAGCATGATAGAGTTATTGCTTACGCTTCTCGGCAGCTGAAGAAACACGAGCAGAATTATCCTACTCACGATCTTGAGATGGCCGCGGTAGTCTTTGCGCTGAAGATTTGGAGACACAACTTTTACGGAGAGTCGTGTCAGATTTTCACGGATCACTAGAGCTTGAAGTATATCTTCCAGCAGCAGAATCTGAATCTGAGACAGCGCCGTTGGATGGGGCTTGTGAAGGATTATGATTGTGAGATCCTTTATCACCCGGGCAAGACGAATGTGGTAGCTGATGCTTTGATTCGTAGGCCCGGGGGTAGCTTGTCCCAGTTGAGCGCAGTTCAGCGACAGTCTTCTGCAGATTGGCAGATCTTGTGCGATGGTAGAGTACAGTTTGAGTTCACTTCCACTGGGGGACAGTTTGCTCACGTCCGAACCCGTCCACTTCTACTTGATCGTATCCATGCGGCGCAGCCCAGTGATGCACGTTTGTCTGAGATTCTTGAGCTTGTTCGGCAGGGTACAGATTCGGAGTTCTTGATTGATGACCAGGGTGTACAACGTTACGGGATTCGCTCGTGTGTACCAGATATTGATGGGTTGAGACGCGAGATCCTAGAGCAGGCACATCAGTCAGCCTTTAGTGTTCATCCAGGTTCCACCAAGATATACCGTGACTTGAGAGACATTTACTGGGGGAAAGGATGAAGCGATATGTTTCGGACTTCATTTCGAGGTGCCTGACTTGTCAGCAAGTCAAGGCTGAGCATCAGAGACCGGCAGGAGAGTTGCAGACTTTACCCGTTCCGGAGTGGAAATGGGAGCAGATTTCCATGGGCTTTGTTGTGGGTCTATCCAGGACCAGTCGGGGGTATGATTCTATTTGGGTGATGTTGACCGGTTGACGAAAGCGGTTCACTTTCTTCCAGTGAAGACCACTTTCGGTTATGCTCAGTATGCTCAGTTGTATATAGATGTGATTATGCGTTTGCACGGCGTTCTCACATGCATCGTATCCGACAGGGGTACCCAGTTTACTAGCCGTCTTTGGCAGAAGCCTCAGGATGCTTAGGGTACCCGCTTGAGTTTTAGCACCACTTTTCATCCGCAGACCGATGGTCAGTCAAAGCAGACTATACAGACTCTGGAGGATATGCTTCATGCGTGCGTGCATGATTTTGGTGGCAGTTGGGATCATCATTTGCCGTTGATTGAATTCTCCTATAATAACTGTTATTAGGAGACGATTCAGATGGCTCCTTTTGAAGTTTTGTATGGTAGAAAGTGTCGATCGCCAGTCTGTTGGACCGAACTCAGCGAGAGTAGGGTGTTGGGACCCCAGCCAGTTCAGGAGACTATGGAGAAGATCCAGCTGATTCAGGATAAGATGAGAGCAGGCCAGTGTAGACAGAAGTCTTATGCCGACCGTCGTCATCGCAGACTTGAGTTCGCAGTGGGGGATCATGTATTCCTGTGGATTTCTCTGATGAAGGGGGTGATGAGATTTGGGAAGAAGGGGAAGCTTAGTCCCAGATTTGTGGGTCCTTTCGAGATCCTTGAGCGAGTTGGTGTCGTTGCCTATCGTTTGGTACTTCTGCCCAGTTTTTCGGATGTTCACCCCGTATTCCATGTGTCGATGCTTTGCAGATACCATCATGATCCTTCTCACATGATTCAGCACCAGACCGTTTAGCTTGAGCGCGATCTTTCGTTCACCGAGCAGCCGGTAGTTATATTGGATCGGCAGGTGAAGAATCTTCGGCCTAAGCTCTTGCCATCTGTGAAGGTTCTTTGGTGTGGCAATACTAGTGAAGAGATCACTTGGGAGGCCGAGAGCGAGATACAGAAGAAATTCCCTCATCTCTTCGAAGGTACGCGTAGTTAAATTTTTAATTCGGGGACCGAATTTCTTTAAGGGGAGAGATTGTAACGTTTTAGAAATCGTTATACGAATTTTCTGTTAAAAGGTAAAATAGGCGGTGTTTTTCCGTAAAAACCCAGAAGTGATCTTTTTTCAGTATAGACTTAACAGCACTTAGTTTAACTAGGAAATTGCTAGTTTGCGGTTTGTAGTTGTCACTTGAAAATTTTAGTTCACTTAAATATTTTTCCTTAATTAAAATATTATTATAAGTTTTTAATTATACACTTAATTAGTGGTAATTACAAATTTGATTGGGTTAATTATGCTAAAGTGAATCTATGCTAATTTAATCACAAGATTTAGCTTTAAACCTTCTCTCCAAAATATATAGATATTTGTTGAATTAAAGAAAAATTTTAATTAAATGTTTCAGAGGTGGTATGGATGGGAGGTGCTTTAATGAGCATTAATTGGTGTTTTAGACTAGAGATTTCCACACATTTTCCAAATCTCCTCATTTTCCATAGCTTGGCCGAGCCCCCCTGCTGCCCTCTCTTTTCCTTTACCCCATTTTCACTTCTTCAAGCTCAAATAAATCATCAAAAATTATCAAATAATCCCACAAACTCAAATATAAATCCCTACCCATTATTCCTTAAGCCTAAACAAGCTTGGATCCTCATGAAAGTTATCATTTTGGAAGCTAATTTGGAGTTTAGTTGCTAGTTTGTGAATCTAGTGGAGGTATAAAATCCTAACCCTAAACTTTAGTTGTTGTTTAAATCATTAAGCTAGCTTATTAGATGTTTAATATAGTATTAATTAGCATGTTTAGAAATTCATGAAAGAGTTGTGAAGATCAAGTTAGGGTTTTGATTGGTTGAAATGATTAATGGAAAAGTGTAGACTTAGAAAAAACTTAACCTAGTTGTGAAAATGTTATTTGTTATTTTCCTAATTGCCTAATTAAGCTTAATAGCAAACTAACTTTTACTAAATCTTTTATGGGTGAGATTAAAATTGTAGTAAAGGTTTGTGTGACTTAGTTAAGCTACTTGGCGATGATTGTGATCGCTAGAATTGTTTAAACTTCTAAACTTGAGCTAAATGATGGAAAGTTGCTTACTAAGTTTTCGGTTAAATTTGGTGTGGGTTTCAATTGGCGTTGCGATATTATATATATATTATCTTCCACGCTATATAATGTGTTGTTAATGCGCGATCGGTACGATCGGGGTCTAGACTTGGTCGTTGCGTAGTTTAGCGATCCTAGCGAGGGTTGTGCCGATGACGTACGTCTTTTGTGCAATAGGTGCACAGTGTGTTTATCTTGTGGACGTTATCCTTACATTTCGTTATCTTTGTGTCGGCGCAGGATATTTAACTTTATGTGTTGTGTTTGTGAAATTTTAGGATCGCAAGTGGGGACTTCAGACGCTGCGAAGAAAGGGAAGCAGGTGGTCGGATTTTCTTAGCTCGAGATCATCATTGAAAAGATTTATCATCTACGGGGAAATCACCCGTATAGCGCTATGTGTCAGGGCTGGATATGATATTATAGCTGCATGTTTATACGCATATGAGTTGATTGCGCATGATCCTCATTGCATATTATTACCTGTTGTGCCTTGACTTGGTACCTATTGGACACAACACTATTACTGACGGTTCATGTTGGACAAGCACAAATTGTATGCTACACACACACACCGTCGGTAATTTCCATGACATGCACTACATATATACATATGTGATATTGTATCGGTTATTGTCATTGAGGCAGTGATTCTTATTCCGTTGCCTATATGAAATGTAGTATACAGGCTATACCTACATGCTTCCATATATACAATGCTATATCTACATGTACATCACGCATACGTACTCACATGTACACTCACATACCTTGCTACAGCTACATGTAAATCATGCATACATACTCACATGTACACCCACATACTTTGCTATAGCTACATATACCCCTAAGTGGTATTGTATTGTCATTTGATATTGAGACGTTGGTTATTGTGCTATTTTGCTTATGAAATGCATCATACATACCTGCTTACATGTATATACACAGATCATGCTGTAGTTACATGTACACTTCATATGATACTGCATTTGATTTCGGAGGAATTGGGAACCACATGATATATTTTAAAACTGGATTCGTTTAAAAGAACGGTTTTCCCTTAATATGCTCATATTGCTAAACCCACCGTTGCCGGTCCCAAGTCCGGATGAAAAAGGGTGAGGGTTGTGGTAGGCTTGTGACAGCCAACGTAAAACTTTGTCACATCCTATGACATGAACCATAATAAGAATATCGTTGGGGCGTCTCCTACTCAGCGACGCGCTACATCGGATACCGGGTGTAGTGTTAAGTTTGCAAGAGTTTCTAAGTCGTCCTCCAGAAATGACGCGCTACATCGGACCCCGGGTGTAGTGACAAATAAGTAAGGGTCGTCGTCCAGAAACGACACGCTATATCGGACCCCGGGTGTAGTGATAAATAAGCAAGGGTTTCATAGGATCCGTCTAGCTTCCTGGAACATAGGTTCCCTTACGGGTAGGCTAATAGAATTAGTGGAGGTGATGATTAGGAGGAGAGTTGGTATTATGTGTTTGCAAGAAACTAAGTGGGTAGGTGAAAAGAGTAGAGTCATAGAGCCTTAGGGTTATAAGCTTTGGTATACGGATAGAGATAAAAATCGTAATGAGGTAGGCATAATCATAGATAGACGGTTGCTTGAGGATATAGTTGAGATTTGGAGAAAAGGTGATAGAATTTTACTGGTTAAGCTTATTCTAGGTGGAGTGATTCTTAATGTTATTAGTGCTTATGCACCACAGATAGGTCTTGATGACGCTAGTAAGCGTCTATTCTGGGAGGATTTAGATGAGATGGTGCAAAGTATACCTAGTGGAGAGAAGTTATTTATTGGTGGTGATTTTAATGGACATGTAGGTACTAGTCGTAGTGGGTTTGATACTATCCATGGAGGTTTTGGTTTTGGACAAAGGAATGAAGTAGGTGACTCGATTCTAGATTTTGCCTTATCTTATGACTTGATCTTAGCAAACACCTGATTTAGGAAAAGAGAGTCCCACCTTATCACTTTTAGGAGCGGATCAAGTGCTAGTCAAATAGACTTTTTTCTGACGAGAAGAATAGATAAAGCTTGTTGTATCGACTGTAAGGTAGTGCCAGGTGAGAGTGTAACCACTCAACATAGACTTTTAGTTTTAGACTTTCGATTTAGAAGAGAACTTAGGAAGATTAGACGTAAGGTAGAGCCTAAAATTAAATGGTGGCGATTGAAAGAAGGTAACCAAAAGGCTTTTATAGATCGTGTAGTCCAGGAAGCGGATTGGTAGTCGGAAGATGATTCAGATAGAATATGGAACAAAATGGCTAGTTGTATCAAGAAGGTAGCTAGAGATATACTTGGTGAGTCGAGAGGTGGTGCTCCACCATCTAAGGACACATCATGGTGGAATGAAAAAGTAAAGGCTGCTATTAAAATTAAAAGGGATTCTTATAAAGATGTGAAGAAAAGTAGAGATGTGGAGAGATTTGAGAATTATAAAATGGCTAAAAAGGAAGTTAAGAAAGCTGTCCGGGAAGCTAAATCTAAGGTCTACAAGGAGGTGTATGAGAAATTAGACTCTAAAGCGGCTGAAAATGATATATACCGGATTGCTCGGATGCGGGAAAGAAAGACTAGAGACTTATGTGCGGTGAAGTGTGTCAAAAATGAAAATCAGAAGATTTTAGTTCTAGATGAGGATATCAAGGAAAGATGGAGAGATTATTTTGGCAAATTGTTCAATGAGAGCTTTACTAAGAATTTGGATAGACTTGTCATTCAATCTCAAGATTTAAACCGTGATTTCACGCGTAAAATAAGACTACCTGAGGTTAAAGAAGCTTTGAACAGAATGAGTTTAAGAAAAGCAGTTGGTCCTGACGGGATTCCTATCGAGATTTGGAGATGCTTAGGAGAAATAGGCGTTAAATGGCTGATAGATCTGTTTAATAAGATTTGGTAGAAAAAAAAGATGCCAAATGAATGGAGGAAAAGTATCCTTGTACCTATCTACAAGAACAAGGGTGACATTCAAAGTTGCTCAAACTACCGTGGAATAAAACTTATGTGTCACACCAAGAAACTTTGGGAGAGAGTGATTGAACACGGGCTAAGGAAGGATATTAAGATAACAGAGAACCAGATTGGGTTCATGCCTAGACGATCGACGACAGAGGCTATTCATTTTCTTTGTCAACTTGTCGAGCGTTTTCGAGAGAGGAGAAAAGATTTGCATATGATATTTATTGATTTAGAAAAAGCGTACGACAAGGTACCTAGAGAGGTATTATCGGGGACAATGATGAAGAAGGGCGTCCCCATCAAGTATATTGACATAATCAAGGATATGTACGATGGAGTAGTGGCAAATGTCAGAACCTGCGGTGGCTTAACGAGTGATTTTCCGATTACAATTGGTTTACATCAATGTTCTGCATTAAGTCCATTCCTGTTTACCATCGTGATGGATGTACTTACTAGAACTATCCAAGATAAGGTACCTTGGCGTATACTATTCGCTGATGATATTGTTCTAGTAAATGAGACGAAAGAAGGGGTTAATGCCAAATTGGAATTATGGAGGCAAACATTAGAATCTCGGGGATTCAGATTGAACAGGTCCAAGACAGCATATATGCATTGCAAATTTAGTAACCAGAGAAGTCAAAACCATATTGGTATAACATTGGAAGGGCAAGAGATATCACCGGGCGACCAGTTTAGATATCTAGGTTCCATCATCCAAAAGAATGGGGAGATCGATAGTGATGTTAATCAAAGAATCCAAGCCGGTTGGTTGAAATGGAGGAATGCAACAGGGAATTTGTGTGATCGTAACTTTCCGTTAAAATTGAAAGGGAAGTTTTATCGGAGCGCTATTCGGCCTGCCTTATTATATGGTACAGAATGCTGGGCTCCTAAGAAGCATCATACACAGAAGATGTACGTAGCGGAGATGCGCATGCTTTGTTGGATGTGCGGTAACACTAGAAAAGATAAGGTGCGAAATGAGGATATTCGTGTAAAAGTTGGTGTAGCACCTGTGGAGGAGAAGATGCGGGAAAACCGGCTAAGATGGTTTGGTTATGTGCGACGCAAACCTATGGAAGCACCGATTCGACGAATAGATACTCTCGATATGGGCAATGGCAAAAAGGCAAAAGGGAGACCGAAAACAACATGGATGGAGGTGATACGAAACGATATGGTTGCCAAAGGACTCGATGAAAGTATATTGTTCGATAGGAGTGAGTGGAGGCGGAGGATTAATGTACTCGACCCGGCGTGATTCTCATGTTGGTTCATGTAGCCTACCCCATATGCTTGGGATAAAAGCCTCAGTTGTTGTTGTATGCTCATATTGTTGTTTTATGTTGCATACATCAGTTTTCTTGGATTTATGCATTGAGATATGGATTTCATGTGATTTATGGATTTGAGAACAGTGGGGGTATTTCAAGAAAATTATGTATTGTTTGAAAACCCGGTATCTCTTGATATGAAATTTCAGTGCGTCCACCATGAGTTTTCTCGTTTCTGAGACTTGTGTTAGATACCCAATTTGAGGAGCAAATAGGCACCATCTGCGGGTACATGGTGGACCCGGTATGGTTTCCCCGGGGCAAGAGATGATTTTTCATGGTATAGACGATGAGCCTGGCTGGCGGGCTAGTACCTACCGGTGATAGTATTTGGACTCGGCGGTTATCATGGGGATACCGACCGGCGTTATGTGCGGACATGACATCAGGGCCATTCGTGGTGACGGTGCCTAAGAGATTAGTATTTACGTGTCGATGCTAGACACTAGTTTTCATGATGTTTCGAGTGTCGATATTGGACACTCAGGTTCCATGATTTTGATGTGTCATTGAGGGACACACATATATACATATTTATACACAGGGATATGTTTTCATGATGTTTCGGGTGTCGATGTTGGACACCCAGGTTCCATGAGACTTATAGGATATGAGGGCCAATATGAGGATGCGGTGCTTGAGGTATTAGGATTTGGGGTGTAGTTGATAGACACCGGTATTTTCCACGATGATGTTATGTTGTATCCCATACCCAGCATTTATTTGATATGCATTTTTATTCATGTAGATGTAGTACCCTGATGGTGTACCTTGATCATGATTGTTGCATATCCATATTGCCATACTTATGCTATCAAATTACATAAGATAGATAATCGCTGTTCGTGCCTACTTGCGATTACAGTATGATGTTATTTACTATTCACGAGTTGGCAACGCTCTCCCGTTGTGCCATAGTGTTTTGCAGGACTTACCCTCAAAATAGTCACGACAGGGCTTCTTATTATCTCTACTTTTGCGGAGACCGCTACGGTTGGCTTTGAGGCCTTTTTACTATAGGTGGGCTTACGGTTATCCGACGATGTTCATTATTTATCTTTTGTATCTAGTACTCTCCATCAACCATCTTCATGTATTTGACTTAGAGACGAGTTGCGAGGATCGATGTTGTTTTATTTTGTGACTTTGGGTGCCGTGCTCGTGGGTGCCGGCCTTATTTTAAAGTTTTACCTCCTTATGCTGTTTTCATTTATATTTCTTCGCTACGGCGTCGTATATATACTTGTGGTGGTTGTTTCCGCCGTTGGGCGTGATTTTCTCCCGTTTGGGATACTTTATTTATATTCTATGTTGTACCCATTTGCGGGGCTAGTTTTTACAAAGGAGATGCTGCCGAAATTTTTAAGAAAGTAAACTTAAGTTTAAAGATTTTTACTTGAGATTTCCGAAGGTTTTTAACTATGTTTTCTCCACTTATCCCTTTTTAGGGTGGTTTAGATTTCTGTGTTTCGGCTTACTTAAACAGCGTACGCCTGTTGACGTCACGTGGTTTAAGTGCTGGTCACGTGCCTAATTTTTGGGTCGTGACACTTCTCAAGATATACTTGCTCTTGATGAGAATTTAACCCTTCAGATAAAGCAACCAAAGTCCATACTTTGTTAGTGTATATGGAATCCATCTCAGATCGCTTAGCATCCATCCATTCTTATAGAGTCCCCACTCTTGACGGCCTTATCGAAACTAGTTGGGTCATCATCTCATGATGCAATCCTCGCACCCACTGTCATAAAGAAAACCGAAGTATCTCTCAGGTGGGTGAGGAACCCTACCAGATCGGCGGAGAGGCTGAGCTTCGTTGGGAACTATTGAATCCTGATCAGTCGAAAATATTGCATTTTTAACACATCAATTTCCCTACTCTTTGAAATCATCTAAAAGTGTTTGGTATAAATATAGCACATATTAGCAATTCGTCCGCAAAATATCAAATAAAATGTGTTATACATTATAGATGGTATTTTGAGGGAAATTGAGTGTTTATTATTGCATGCATGATCTTTGTATATCAAACACTTGTCTCGAGATTATGTGCAGGAAATTCTCCAGGTAAAAGAACTGGAATTGATAAAAGTGCTGATAAAATACATCAAGTCTAAGACCTGAGATCTGGCAGTGAACTAGAAAGAATTATAAGATTCCAGACATCAGGAAAGTTCCGAAAAGTCAACACAAAATATCCTTGAGGAATTCAACCAGAGAGCTCACTATACGGCCGTGGATCCGCGGCCGATTTGTTAGTTGTATGTATGCCCTAGAGGCCAGTATTGTACAGATGATGTATATTATATTGGATGCTTGGACATATATAGAGATGACTTTCTTGCTCGATATGATAGTATGCTATCTGGTTACTCTTTATCTTAACATGTACACTAGTCTCTTTAAACTGTCTTATAGTTACATGTTGGTAAAGCCCTTAGGATGTGTACTTGACTACCTGGACTATGATGCGGATCATACTAGTGGGGACATGGTAGTCCATAAGTACATCCTTCAAGGTCCCTAGTCGAGGGTGTATCGAAACGGGGCATCGATATACCAGTGTAGACTAGCGTATGCGCTTCTCGACCCATGAGATGGGCGATGGATGATCCCATATCCATTGGTGTTTGATATCAGAGATGGTATACGGGTGCTCAGTGGAGACTGGGTACACTGGACGGACTCGCCGAGAACTCCCAGATGGTATTATACCTCACGTCAGATGGCAGTTCTCAGGTGACACTTGTGCAGGTTAGTCTGTAGACCCGAGATCGTCATAGAGTCTTGTGTGATTCCCACTGTGCTTTGATCTCCACCTTACCACATCTATGAGGGCGTGCAAAACGGTGGTCTTTGGGTACAGTCCCGAGTCACATGGAGGCAATGAGCGATAGGAGGGGTTTCGTCTCTCCCGGTATTGGGGGTTGATGTTGCGCTGTGCTCGATTGGCCGTAACAGGGAAATCCCTGGCCAGGGCTGATCAGAGATTTGCTGGTAAGTGTTACCAGTAGTTTCTCGACCCGTTATGAGCCTCACATCGGCACGACTTATCGGTTATTGGGGTCTGACGTTTACCACCCCTAGACTTGATATGCGACATATCAGACGAACAGACCGGACTGTACGGTAAGTGTTACCGGTTGGATTCACAGGAGTGTGAGCGGGCTAGCTCGTCGATCTTCTGATCGCTCAATACCCGGGTGGCCGTTACCTTTAGCAGACCGCTTGCGGCTTGTGGGTGATTGATATGATCATCATCTGCTGCCGGCGTATTGACGAGTCTTTAGAGTCCTACACAGAGGTTTCCTGGCTCAAGCGAAACGAAATAGGGGCGCATATGAGATATGTGCGGGACCGAGAATGATGCGTGTATGTGATACCGTATTTCATTCTCGCGATGAATGTTTCGATTGGTTATATGCGATATAACCTAGTTATCGAATCGAAGATTTATTCGATAAGTCGATACATTGGATATTAGTCGGTTATGTGCGACATGACCGGATCATTGAATCATGTGTTGATTTAATGATTTAATGTATAATTATATATTTGATATATTACTTTGCATTAACTAGTATTAGTTCACTTTAAAAGGATTTTCTCACTTGTAGTTCACAAGTTGTATATGTGATATACTTTTGTGCACTACATTGTGTCATGTTTGATGATGCATGTAAATTGGTTTTGTGTAAAGACTTATACCATGGTTATGATAATGGTTAGGGTTTTGTTTATTCACTTATTTTTTTATCTTTTCTTTTTTGAGAAATAGATAAATGAAAACAAAATGGTTTCTTTTTATCATGAAGCTTGTTGAAGCTTCATGAAGCTTTGACTAAAGTGACCATTTTGTCTTCATCCTTAACCCTAACCATTCCCACTAACCATGGTCTATTCTCTACACTTAACCAAGGTTAGAAGATGATAAGTATTCACATTATTTTCATTTTAGAAGAACACTTATCATATTCTATCTTCTTCTTCATCTTCTTCTTCATCTTCTTGCTGGCCACCATTAATGGCATCTTGAGCAAAAGTGTGAGAAATCCAATTCTAAAGTGAACCCACCTCCTATTTCTTCACCCTCTACCTCTTGCCAAGTAGTATATGGTGTTTTCTTCAGAAGTTTCACAACTTGGTAAAGTTGGAGCTTGATCTTGTGTAACCTCGACGTAGATCATCTTCGGCATCGTAGCCGACGACTTGTCCGCTCATTTCTCCGATGAAGCCGATGCTACAGTCCGAGATCCGACTAGGACAGCGAGAGGACGTCTACGTGGAGCTAAGGAAGTGGAGAACCGGATCTACAAAGGTTGTAGCTTCTCACTTTTAGTTAAGATGTTAACTAGCTTTTTGTTTCGCCTAAAATTCTAGTTAACGATCCGTATTAGGGTTTCTCGGCACCGGAAAAATTTGAAATTGGCATGGTTGATGCCTTGTGAGACTTCATTAGCGTGCCTAAGAACCCTACAGTGGTATCAGAGCCTAGCTAGAGCCTTAGGCGATGCTTAGACGATGTTTGAAACCCGATCGAACCCGAAACCCTATTTTTTTCACGCTCTCTGGACTTTTTTCAAAAACTGGGTTTTTTCCAGATTAAAAATGCTTAAAAAATTCAGCAGGGAATTCTAAGAATTACGGTGCAAATTTTTCCAAGAGATGAGTCCAAAGAGCGGCGGAACCGCGGCAGAAGCCTGGCTTCTGCGGCGGTTCCGCGGCCATATGATGACATCATCATTCCCTTTTTGCACAGTAATTCCTAATCTAAGATGCTGAGTTTTCTGGGAATTTTTAATTTGACTCAAGAGTTGAGTGTTCTGGGGTTGCATTGGGAATCGTAGATTCGATCGGATTATTAAACTTCGTCTATGTGTTTTTCCGGATAACTTTAGAATATGTTAAAAAGTTCGATCGGATATAAATACCCAACTTTTCCCCTACCGGAAAAAATTTCCAAGTATTGGATTTTTCTGTGGTTTAAAGACGTTCTGAGTAGTGCAAGTAACGCGATGGTCCCTCTAGAAGACAACAAACCTTAACTCGATTATGTGACCGTCTTGAACTGCCCTTTGAACCTTCGGGTTTGGGGCAGTACGGCGTGCCACATGTGAGGCGTTGGCTTGACCCTTCTACGGCTGGACCGTTGGTACTGAGGCATGAAGTGAATGTCTTTGAACCTATTTCATGTGTTGAACGGTTTCGGGAAAACTTGGGTGTTCGAATGTTCGATCAGAAAGTTTAATATTTTCTATTTATCCGGAATCGGATACAATAATTGGAATTCACATACAGTTATGAGATAACTGAATGAATGTTATAAATCTAGCGGTTTAGTCTCACTTCATATTGAAAAGAGTTTTCGATAATGAGACTAAAATGCGGGGTTTATAATTGTTAGGCATGTGATGTCTAAGTATTTCATTTGATTAGGCATGAGATGTCTAAAGAGGTTGCGGATTCCAACTTGTAGTTTTACACTTTCTTTTTTGTGACCGTAAGTGTAATATGTGATATCGCCGGTTTCGTTGCTATATGCCAACGACAATTGGGATACGCATATTTACTTACGTTGATAGCATGTGATGTTATGTGTTGTTGGATATGTTATATTGGATCATCGTGTTTGAATAGCCGGGGGTTTTTATGTGAGATGAGTGTTTTTCATTTTCATTCATGTAAAAAATTGTATGTGATATTCTTTTATTTGGGGCACTTCCAGGTTGCGGAAGTTGTTACCTTTTGTATATTATTTACTTTTCCGCATTAGGATAGACCCAAGGAGGGGAGCACAAGTAACCAGGTTCTAGGGTCCAGTGGGAGACCATCTCGAGGAGTCGAGTCCGGGTCTCCTAACCCTAGAATTGGTAGGGTTGCTTGCCGCTCTCGTAGGGGTCTAGGGGTGTGGGATTGGCTATTCATCACAACCGTGGAATCCGTGTTTTATACTGGCTCGTATTAAAAACACGGACGTCCTAGTATATCCAATATTTCATATGATATTTTCTGCTGCGGTTTCTGTGATGTGATCATGTGATGTTCTGTGATAGATACAGTATATGGTATATATAATATATTATATAGACGTTACTTATGTTTTGCACCCGCACTAGCCCTGCCCTGCTCTGTCGTTAGTTACCTAACCTAATGGTGCATGAGGGGACATCGAGGCGAATGCGAATGGCATAAGTGTACGTCGTATTTATCTGTGATGTTTAGGTATTTAAATGATGGGACTTCATTAATGTGATTAATGAAAGAAAAGAAACCTAAAAGATGTTGCAGAATCAAATTTTAAATAAAAAGGGTAGCTACAGTTTTGCTTTGCACAGCGGTATATGTGATATATCCTGCACCTTATTCGATGAGGAAAGGACCGAGATCCCTTCACCGGGAGTGACTCCTTTAGCAATAACTGGCAGATGCTACACACTCGGTTTGACTTTTGATTGCTTCTATAGTTTTACTTTGCACAGCGATATATATGATATATCCCGCACCTCATTCGACGAGGAAAGGGCCGACGATCCCTTCACCGGGAGTGACCCCTTTAGCAAAACTAGAAAAGCCTCAAAATCACTCCATTTCAAAACTGTATTTGATTCTACAACGATATCAAGTTCATTACGCAATAGGTTTTCAGAAAAAAACTCTTGTAGCCCTCCGTCATTTCAGATAAGTACTAGTTAGTATTCGTGCTACGTTTGTTGACTATGTTAAGGCGTAGTGTGCGGTAGCTGATTGGTGCTTATCTGTATAAGCATATGATGCGATTGGATTAGGGTAGTCGTGCGACTTTGTTGATTATGTTAAGGGTCGTGCGAGTGGGTTTAATTCAATCAGGAAATGACGGGTTTAACTTGACTAGCACTTATGATTTGTTGACTATGTTAAGGTCATATAGCTGCTAGGGGCAAAATATTATCGGGAATTTCAAGTGTTGAAATTTGCAATGAGATTGCATACCTTCTATGAGATAGTTGGATCCCGATACCCACTGCGAGTAAGAGTTACTCCTGGGAGAGTTTTACACATTGCAATTAGCTGATCAAGTAGGTGTCTAGAAAGGTGTCAACGGGGTTACGCCTCTGGGAAAAAGAGGTTTGCATTAATTAGGTTCGTGCGAAAGCACGGGGGACCTCCCTCAAAGTACCGACACTGGCCTGGCTGAAAGATTGGCGAACTTGTAGTGTGTAATTAATCCCGGCTAGTCTTTCCTTTTAGGGTTTGAAGGAAGATTTGATAAAAACCAGTGGGAGCCATCCTGATTAGATAAGATAATAACCAATCTGATCTTGCACGAGCATATGCTAAAGTGTTTTCTTCTCTCTCTCTCCAGATAGCGACCATTTCATGCCCTAATCAAGATAATAATATGGATGTATTGACCGAACCCGCATGTTATACTGTGCTGGGGAACGTTGGTTCCGTTCTTTCTTATAAGAGTTATAGGACTGAACAGAATATAGGGGAATACCAGGATTCCCATGCCACCCGAATGAAGAAAGTACATGTTGATGCATTTTCTTCGGCTGTGTTCGTTACAGAGAACTGTTTCTCCATTTGCTCTACGTCCTGGGTATTAGATACCGGGTCAGGATCCCATATATGTAATCAGTTACATGGGCTTAGGAAAGGTAGAGAACTTGGAGAAGGTGATAAAGATATTAGAGTTGGAAATGGTGCAATTGTTGCAGCTAAGACTGTCGGGGAATATCACCTTGTATTACCAACTGGTAATACATTGGTTCTGAACGAATGCTATTACATGCCGGACCTGATATGCAACATTATATCGGTTTCTTTGTTGAGTAAAGAGGGATATAATTTTGTATTACAGGATAATGTTATGAACATTTTCCGTAACCAAAAGTTGGTTGGATCAGGCACGTTGTGCAATGGCATTTATGTTCTAAATCAATCAACAGTTCTGAGCATAACAAACACACACAAGAGGAAGAGTTCAGAACTGAACGAATCCTTCTTATGGCATTGTAGACTGGGTCACATCAATGCGACACGACTAGCTAAGTTGCATAAGGATGGATATTTAAATCCATTTGAATTTTCATCTTATGACACTTGCCAGTCATGTCTCAAAGGCAAGATGACCAAAACTCCGTTTACGGGACACGGAGAAAGAGTTACCGAACTCTTAGGACTGATACATAGTGATGTATGCGGTCCCATGTCTACACATGCCAGGGATGGTTCTTCGTACTTCATTACATTCACTGACGATCTCTCTAGATTCGGATATGTGTTCCTGATGAAACACAAATCAGAAGCTTTTGAGAAATTTAGAGAATATAAACAAGAAGTCGAGAACCAAACCGAAAAAAGTATTAAAATCCTACGATCTGATCGAGGAGGTGAATACTTGAGCAATGAATTCCTGGACTTCCTAAAAGAGAATGGGATTCTCTCTCAGCTGACTCCTCCATATACACCACAGCACAACGGTGTATCAGAATGGAGGAACCGCACCCTATTAGATATGGTGCGCTCTATGATGAGCACAGCTGAGTTACCTATTTCCTTCTGGGGATATGCGCTGGAAACAACAACATACCTATTGAATCAAGTTCCATCTAAATCTGTACCTACCACACCATATGAGATATGGAGTTGGGAGAGACCATATTTTAAACGAGTTAAGATATGGGGTTGTCCGGCCTATGTCAAGAGGCAAAATCCAGACAAACTCGAGGCACGGTCAGTTCTTTGCAAGTTTGTGGGATATCCTAAGAATTCACAAGGATATTTTTTCTACCATGCTGAAGAACAAAAAGTGTTTGTTTCTCAATATGCCACCTTTTTAGAAAAGGAATTCCTTGAAAAAGAAATTAGTGGCAAAGTGGTAGAGCTGGAAGAAGTTCCAGATACACAAACCGTAACTGAAGATTTAGTGGAACCAGAAGATTCAGTAGCTCCCAATGAACCTCAGCCTCTCCGCCGATCTAGTAGGGTTCCTCGCCAACCTGAGAGATACTACGGTTTTCTCATGGATGGTGGGAGCGAGGATTGTATCATGGAGGATGATGACCCAACTAGCTTCGAGCAGGCCATCACGAGTAGGGACTCAGTAAAATGGCTGGATGCAATGCGGTCCGAGATGGAATCCATGTACACCAACAAAGTATGGACTTTGGAAGTTGCTCCTGAAGGGGTAAAACCCATTGGGAGCAAGTGGATCTTCAAGAAGAAACTTGGTGTAGATGGGAAAGTGGAGACTTTCAAAGCTAGACTTGTTGCAAAAGGTTTTCGTCAAAGACCAGGTGTGGACTATGACGAAACCTTTTCTCCAGTGGCTATGCTTAAATCCATCCGAATCATGCTTGCCATCGCTGCATATCATGACTACGAAATCTGGCAAATGGATGTTAAGACCGCCTTTCTAAACGGTGATTTAGAAGAGTGCGTGTACATGACTCAGCCAGAGGGCTTCGTAGACAGTGGGAGCAGCGGGAAGGTGTGAAAGCTGCTTAAATCTATTTATGGATTAAAGCAAGCATCGCGAAGTTGGAACATCTGCTTTGACGTCGTTATCAAAGAGTTTGATTTCGTCAAAAATCCAGATGAACCTTGTATCTACAAGAAGGTGGCAGAGAGTAAGGTTGTCTTCCTCGTATTATACGTGGACGACATACTCTTGATAGGAAATGATATTCCTATGCTGCAATCGGTCAAGCTCTTCTTATCACAAAGATTCTCAATGAAAGATCTTAGTGATGCCTCATGCATATTGGGAATTAGGATCTATAGAGATAGATCCAAACGGATATTGGGATTGTCCCAATCCAGGTACATTGACACCATACTAAAGAGGTTTATTATGGAAGAATCCAAGCGTGGGAACTTGCCCACGATCTCTAGAGTCACTCTCTCCAAAGAGATGTCTCCCAAGACTGATTTGGAGAGAGCTCGCATGCAAGGGATACCCTATGCTTCGGCAGTAGGCTCTATCATGTACGCGATGCTATGTACCAAACCCGATGTAGCATACTCACTAAGTGTAGTGAGCAGGTATCAAGCTGATCCTGGAGAGAGTCACTGGACAGTTGTGAAGAGCATTCTCAAGTACTTACGAAGGACTAAAGAGATGCTCTTGGTGTATGGTAACGGAGAACTCCAAGTGGAGTCCTTTACCGATTCGAGCTTCCAGAGCGATAAGGACGACTCTAAGTCGCAGTCGGGATTTGTCTTTACCCTTTACGGAGGGGCGGTTAGCTGGAAGAGTTCCAAGCAGGAAACCGTGGCTGACTCGACGATGGAGGCTGAATACATCGCTGCCAACGATGCTGCCAAAGAGGCTGTCTGGATCAAGAAGTTCATCACTGAACTTGGAGTGGTTCCATCCATTGAGCATCCAATACCTTTATATTGCGATAACAATGGAGCGGTGGCTTTGGCCAAGGAACCCAGGTCCCATCAGCGATCCAGGCATATTCTGAGGCGGTATCACCTGATCCGGGAGATTGTTG
This sequence comes from Agapanthus africanus, assembly GCA_030015575.1. Classification (NCBI taxonomy): domain Eukaryota; kingdom Viridiplantae; phylum Streptophyta; class Magnoliopsida; order Asparagales; family Amaryllidaceae; genus Agapanthus; species Agapanthus africanus. The sequence goes on along the minus strand of CM057347.1, from coordinate 307,744,162 downwards.
ATCGCCGGGAGATCGAGCTCAGGAGGGTTGACACGAAGAACAACACGGCGGATCCACTCACGAAGGCCATTCCCCAGATACAGTTTGAGAGACATTTCGGGATGCTTGGTATGCGATACTACAGCAGCTGGCCCTAGTGCAAGTGGGAGATTGTTAGTTGTATGTATGCCCTAGAGGCCAGTATTGTACAGATGATGTATATTATATTGGATGCTTGGACATATATAGAGATGAGTTTCTTGCTCGATATGATAGTATGCTATCTGGTTACTCTTTATCTTAACATGTACACTAGTCTCTTTAAACTGTCTTATAGTTACATGTTAGTAAAGCCCTTAGGATGTGTCCTTGACTACCTGGACTATGATGCGGATCATACTAGTGGGGACATGGTAGTCCATAAGTACATCCTTCAAGGTCCCTAGTCGAGGGTGTATCGAAACGGGGCATCGATATACCAGTGTAGACTAGCGTATGCGCTTCTCGACCCATGAGATGGGTGATGGATGATCCAATATCCATTGGTGTTTGACATCAGAGATGGTATACGGGTGCTCAGTGGAGACTGGGTACACTGCACGGACTCGCCGAGAACTCCCAGATGGTATTATACCTCACGTCAGATGGCAGTTCTCAGGTGACACTTGTGCAGGTTAGTCTGTAGACCCGAGATCGTCATAGAGTCTTGTGTGATTCCCACTGTGCTTTGATCTCCACCTTACCACGTCCATGAGGGCATGCAAAACGGTGGTCTTTGGGTACAGTCCCGAGTCACATGGAGGCAATGAGCGATAGGAAGGGTTTCGTCTCTCCCGGTATTGAGGGTTGATGTTGCGCTGTGCTCGATTGGCCGTAACAGGGAAGTCCCTGGCCAGGGCTGATCAGAGATTTGCTGGTAAGTGTTACCAGTAGTTTCTCGACCCATTATGAGCCTAACATCGGCACGACTTATCGGTTATTGGGGTCTGACGTTTACCACCCCTAGACTTGATATGCGACATATCAGACGAACAGACCGGACTGTACGGTAAGTGTTACTGGTTGGATTCACAGGAGTGTGAGCGGGCTAGCTCGTCGATCTTCTGATCGCTCAATACCCGGGTGGCCGTTACGTTTAGCAGACCGCTTGCGGCTTGTGGGTGATTGATATGATCATCATCTGCTGCCGACGTATTGACGAGTCTTTAGAGTCCTACACAGAGGTTTCCTGGCTCAAGCGAAACGAAATAGGGGCGCATGTGAGATATGTGCGGGACCGAGAATGATGCGTGTATGTGATACCGTATTTCATTCTCGCGATGAATGTTTCGATTGGTTATATGCGATATAACCTAGTTATCAAATCGAAGATTGATTCGATAAGTCGATACATTGGATACTAGTCGGTTATGTGCGACATGACCGGATCATTGAATCAAGTGTTGATTTAATGATTTAATGTATAATTATATATTTGATATATTACTTTGCATTAACTAGTATTGGTTCACTTTAAAAGGATTTTCTCACTTGTAGTTCACAAGTTGTATATGTGATATACTTTTGTGCACTACATTGTGTCATGTTTGATGATGCATGTAAATTGGTTTTGTGTAAAGACTTATACCATGGTTATGATAATGGTTAGGGTTTTGTTTATTCACTTATTTTTTTATCTTTTCTTTTTTGAGAAATAGATAAATGAAAACAAAATGGTTTCTTTTTATCATGAAGCTTGTTGAAGCTTCATGAAGCTTTGACTAAAGTGACCATTTTGTCTTCATCCTTAACCCTAACCATTCCCACTAACCATGGTCTATTCTCTACACCTAACCAAGGTTAGAAGATGATAAGTATTCATATTATTTTCATTTTAGAAGAACACTTATCATATTCTATCTTCTTCTTCATCTTCTTCTTCATCTTCTTGCTGGCCACCATTAATGGCATCTTGAGCAAAAGTGTGAGAAATCCAATTCTAAAGTGAACCCACCTCCTATTTCTTCACCCTCTACCTCTTGCCAAGTAGTATAGGGTGTTTTCTTCACAAGTTTCACAACTTGGTGAAGTTGGAGCTTGATCTTGTGTAACCTCGACGTAGATCATCTTCGGCATCGTAGCCGACGACTTGTCGGCTCATTTCTCCGATGAAGCCGATGCTAGAGTCCGAGATCCGACTAGGACAGCGAGAGGACGTCTACGTGGAGCTAAGGAAGTGGAGAACCGGATCTACAAAGGTTGTAGCTTCTCACTTTTAGTTAAGATGTTAACTAGCTTTTTGTTTCGCCTAAAATTCTAGTTAACGACCCGTATTAGGGTTTCTCGGCACCGGAAAAATTTGAAATTGGCATGGTTGATGCCTTGTGAGACTTCATTAGCGTGCCTAGGAACCCTACACGATTCAGGCCGATCCGCCACGGATCCGCTGCCGTTCTGACTCATCGGCGGTTGGTAATTTTTCCCGAGGCTTCTTTTCAACAGCAAAACTTCTTCAAGACGCTTCAGTCCCTAGAGTTCTCCAGAAGCTTCCCTTCTAACAACCAAGCTTCTTGTGCAAGCCTCATAACAACCAAGCTTTTCATGCAAGCTAGCTAACTACCTTAATCTAGAAACTTCTACATAACTACCTAGCTTCCTATGCAAGCCTCATAACAACCAAGCTTCCAAGGGAAACTAGACCTAGCTTCTAGGGGAAGCTTGAGGGAAAACTATAAAAGGGAACCTAGGGCATCATTACAAAGGTTGTTCATTAGCTGTTGGGTGTAGTTCATTAATTAGGGTTACACACTTGGAGCCAAAATTCAAATTCAAGTTGAGTGACCCAACTTGATACCGAAACCCTAGCCCAAATTCTAATCCAAGCAAAATCAAGATCATTTTGAGAAGCAAATCAAGCAAGCAACCATCGATCCTTTATTCGCGAAGCCAATCTTCATCCGAGCAAGAGATCCACGACGATCCGCGACTCACGGAGATTGAGCGGAGCTAACTTTGACGGAATCTAGTTACCTCTTCAAAAGGAGCGATCGAGAGCAACATCTTGTAACCTTGAATTGAGGAAATGTGTAATTAGTCGTCGATTCAATAAAGATGATAATTGTACTTCTTATTTTCTTTACACTCTTGTGTTATGAAACTTCTTGAACTTTGATTCATTAATTTTCATGATGTTTGAGTGAAATCTCCGCTTGTAGCGGAATCGAGAGAATAGGTAGATGATATTGATGAAATTCTTGAACGATTCTTAAGTCTTATGAGTTTTTTAAACTTTAGGAAATTGAATCATCGAAAAACCTACTTTGAGCAAGATCACTTTCTTCGCTCCAAATTAGAGATCAATGATCGGTGATTCAATTTGCTAGAGGCTAGAATTTGAATGATAATTAATGAAAGGACAAGGGATGATGATGGAGAAACCCTAGTTTCTTCAATAGATCCCTAATTCTCATTGATCGTCATAGATCTAGCAATAAATCTTCAATAGATAAGAATTAGTAATCATTAGTATTCATCATCACTATCAATTGGATCGATTCCTACAAGCTACTATACAAATCTTGATAATTCAAACGATTGGGACATTTCTTGATTCTTGATTCTAGATCTCTATTTTCTTTATGTTTCTTGAAATTAAAACTCATAAATCTTGAACTAATTTTCTTGCATTTTCTTTTATCTTTTCATTTCGACTCATAAAACAAGATCGATCAAAACACACATCTCAGTGGACGATCCTTATTCATTAACGCGCTACATCGACACCGTTAATTGATTAGGTATAAATTTCTTTTATTGTGATTAAAACTTTTCCAAATACACACAAAGATGATCAATCAAATCCTGCAGTTCTACCAAATCATCAGCTGTAGTTTGTATAGCTGGAACTGCTTCCAGTTCTACCTCATGACCACAAATTTCTTTCCAAAATAAATTCCTTTTCTAAAAAGGTGGCATGCCGAGAAATAAAACACTTTTTTTCCTCGGTGCGGTAGAAGATATTCCCTTGCGAATGCTTGGGATATCCAACAAACTTCTACAGAACTGACATTGCCTCAAGCTTGTCCAGATTTTGCTTTTAAACATAGGCCGGACAACCCCAAATCTTAACATCCTTAAGAGATGCTCTCTTCCCATACCATATCACATATGGAGTGGTAGGCACCTGATTTGATTAGAACCCTATTCAATAGGTATGCAGCTTCTCAAGTGCATAACCCCCAAAAGGAAATAGGCAACTCAGTAGTACTCATCATAGAGCGCACCATATCTAATAGAGTGCGATTGCTCCGCCCAGACACACCAATGTGCTGTGGGGTATACGGAGGAGTAATGCTGAGAGAGAATCTCATTCTCCTTTTGAATAGTCCAGGTATTTCGTGCTCAAGTATTCTCCTCCGTGATCACATCAAAGGACATAATACTTATACCCGTTTTGGTTCTCTACTTCTGACTTATATTCATTGAATTTCTCAAAAGCTTCAGACTTGTGTTTCAACAGGAACATATGTGTGAATCTTGAGAGATCATCAGTGAATGTAATGAAGTACAAAGAACCAGTCCTGGCATGTGTGGACAGGGGACCACATACATAATCATGTATCAATCCCAAGAGTTCACTAACTCTTTCTCTGTTTCCAATAAACGAAGCTATGGTCATCTTATCTTTGTGGCATGACTAGCAAGTTTCACAAAATGTAAATTCAAACTGATTTAAATATGCATCTTAATATAACTTAGCTAGTCGGGTCGCATTGATATGACCTAGTCTACAATGCCTCAAGAAGGATTCGTTTATATCTGAACTCTTCCTCTTGTGTGTGTTCTGTTTGTTAAGAACTTTGGTTTGATTTAGAACGTATATGCTTTTAGAGAACGTGCCTGAACCGATCAACCCTTGATATAGTAAAATGTTCAAAACATTATCCAACAATACAAAATTATATCCCTCTTTACTAAATAAAGAGACTGATATGATGTTGTATATCAGGTTCGATAACTAATAACATTCGTTCAGAACTAATGTATTTGCTAATACAGGGTGATAACTGCCAACATACTTGGCTGCAACACTTGCACCGTTTCCAACTCTCGAACTTATCACCCATTCCCAGTTCTCTACCTCTCTGTAGCCCATGTAACATATTACATATGTGGGATCCTGATCCGGTATCACCATTCGCAGGACGTAAAGGATACTGTGAAATAGTTCTCTGTAATGAACACACCCGAAAAAGATGTAGGGTTCCTAGGCACTCTAGTGAGGTCTCACAAGGCATCAACCATGCCAATTTCAAAAAATCTAGGTGCCGAGAAACCCGACTACGGATCGTTGGATAGAAAACTAGGCGAAAAAAGAAATCTAGTTAACACTTAACTATAAGTTAAACGTAAATACAACCTTTGTAGATCCGGTGCTCCACCTCCATAGCTCCGCAACGAAGTCCCCTCGCTGTCCAAATGAATTCCCGGGCTCTAGCGTCGGCTTCGTCGGAGATATGGCGAGCTAGGTCGTCGATGTCCATGCCGAAGATGATCTACGTCGAGGCATCGCTAGATCAAGCTCCACCTTCACCAAGCCATGAAAACTTGTGAAGGAAACACCCTATACTACTTGGCAAGAGGTAGAGGATGAAGAAATAGGAAGTGGGTAGACTTTAGAATTGGATTTCTCACTCTAATTCATCAATCACCATTGATGAAGTGAAGCTTTCTTCATGAAGTGAAGAAGAAGAAGAAAGCAAGAAGATGATAAGTCTTATAATAAGTTAATTTCAAATAAAAAAGAAAATCAAAACTTATCATAATCCAACCATGGTTATGTGTAGAGACTAAACTAGGGTTAGTGGGAATGGTTAGGGTTAAGGATGAGATAAGAATGGTTGACTTGATCAAAGCTTCAAGAAGCTTCAACATAAAAAACAAAACAAGCCACCATCCTTAAAACTATCCAAAATGAATATATAAATAGATAATAAGAGAATAAACAAAACCCTAACCACTCTCACAACCATGGTTTAATCTTCACACAAATCCAAGTTAACATATATCATCAAACATGATACAATCAAGTGCACAAAAATATATCACATATACAATGTGCACAAATCAAGTGAGAAAATCCATTTAAAGTGAACCATTACTAGTTAATGCAAAGTAATATATCAAATATATAATTATGCATTAAATCATTAAATCAACACTTGATTTAACGATCCGGTCATATCGCATATAACCGACTAATATCAATGTATCGGCTTATCGAATCAACGCTTGAATCGATAACTAGGTTATATCGCATACAACCAATTGATACATTCATCGCGAGAATAGAATACGGTATCACATACACGCATTATTCTCGGTCCCGCACATATCTCATATGCGCTCCTATTTCGTTTCGCTTGAGCCAGGAAACCTCTGTGTAGGACTCTAAAGACTCGTCAATACGCCGGCAGCAGATGATGATCATATCAAACACCCACAAGCCGCAAGCGGTCTGCTAAACGTAACGGCCACCCGGGTATTGAGCGATCTGAAGATCGACGAGCAAGCCCGCTCACACTCCAGTGAATCCAACCAGTAACACTACCGTACAGTCCGGTCTGATCGTCTGATATGTCGCATATCTCGCATAGGGGTGGTAAACGTCAGACCCCAATAGCTCGATAAGTCGTGTCGATATGAGGTCTATAACAATTCGAGAAACTACTGGTAACACTTACCAGTAAATCTCAGCAACCCTGGCCAGGGATTTCCTGTTATAGCCAATCGAACACAGCGCAACATCAACTCCCTATACCGGGAGAGACGAATCCCCTCCTATCGCTCATTGCCTCCATGTGACTCGGGACTGTACCCAAAAACCACCGTTTTGCATGCCCTCTTGGACGTGGTAAGATGGAAATCAAAGCACAGTGGGAACCACACAAGACTCTATGACGATCTCGGGTCAACAGACTACTCTGTACCAGTGTCACCAGAGAACTGCCATCTGACGTAAGGTATAATACCATCTGGGAGTTCTCGGCGAGTCCGTCCAGTGTACCCAGTGTCAACTGAGCACCCGTATATCATCTCTGATGTCAAACACCAATGGATATGGGATCATCCATCGCCCATCTGTATGGGTCGAGAAGGTATACGCTAGTCTACTCAGGTATATCGATGCCCCGTCTCGATACACCCACGACTAGGGACTTTGAAGGATGTACTTATAGACTACCATGTCCCCACTAGTATGATCCGCATCATAGTCCAGGTAGTCAAGTACACATCCTAAGGGCTTTACCAACATGTAACAGAGAGACAAACAGTATACACGTTAAGGTAAAGATCAACCAGATAGCATACTATCATGTCGAGCAAGAAAGTCCTCCCTATATATGTCCCAGCATCCACTACAATATACATCCTATGTACAGTAATGGCCTCTAGGGCATACATATAACTAACAATCTCCCACTTGCACTAGGGCCATCTGTAGCAGTGGTTGTAGTATCTCATACTCAACCATCCCATAAAAATCTCTCTCTGGGAACAGGCCTTTGTGAGTGGATCCGCTGTGTTGTTCTCTGAGTCTACTCTCCAAACCTCGATCACCCTGGTGATCATCCATCTCCATGATCAGGTGACACTGCCTTAGAATATGTCTGGATCACTGATGGGATCGGCGTTCCTTGGTATAAGCCACAACTCCATTGTCACACAATGGGAGGAACAAAGTTCATCTTATGAACTAATATACACCCAGACTGCCTCTTTGGTAGCATCTTAAGTAGCGATGTATCCAGCCTTTATCGTCTAGTATGCCACGGTATCTAGGTTGGAACTTTTCCAACATACCGTCCCTTTTACTGAGGGTAAAGACAATGCCTGTGACTGACATTCAGTCGTCTTTATCATCCTGGAACACTTCCAGTGATTCTCCCTAGGATCGATTGATACCATCTCACTACTACTAGTGAGTATTCTAACATCCATTTAGATCTATCTCATAGATCCAAAACCCAGGATTTAGTAGGTATCACTTTGATCCTATATGGAGAATCATTGTGATAAGCGGAGATTGATCGAGCGTAGCATAGGAAACTCCTTCCCTATCAAGAGTATGTCATCCACGTACTCTACGAGGATCGTCACCATACTCCCTACTACCTTCTTGTTTATACAAGGTTCATCTACCATTTTGATGATGTCAACTTCTTTGACCGCTTCATCAAAACAGATGTTCCAACTCCGCGATGCCTACTTTATCCTATAAAGCATCTTGTACACGTTTCCGCTGCTCCCACTGTCTACGAGGCCCTCTGGCTGTGTACTTATAGACGCTCTCTTCTAAAACATCATTTAGAAAAGCTGTCATGACACCCAACCACCAGATATCGTAGTCATGGTATGTAGCCGTGGCAAGTAGGATCTGGAAGGACTTAAGCATAGCCACTTGAAAAGGTTTCATCATTATCCACGCCTGGTCGATGACGAAAAGCTTTAACAAGTCTAGCTTTGAAAGTCTCAACTTTTCCATCTACACCAAGTAATCTTCTCAAGATATACTTGCTCCTGATGGGGATTTAACCCTTCAGATATAGCAGTCAAAGTCCATACTTTGTTGGTGTACATGGATTCCATCTCAGATCACTAAGCATCTAGCCATTCTTACAGAGTCTCACTCCTGATGGCCAGTTTGAAACTAGTTGGGTCATCATCTCATGATGCAATCCTAGCTCCCACTGTCATAGAGAAACCGAAATATCTCTCAGGTGGGTGAGGAACCCTACTAGATCGGCGGAGAGGCTGAGGTTCATTGGTAACTATTGAATCCTTTGGTTCTATCAAATCATCAGCTGCAGTTTGTATAGCTGGAACATTTCCAGTTCTACATTACAGACATTGCCTTGAGCTTGTCCGGATTTTGCTTTCAGACATAGGCCGGACAACTCCAAATCTTAACTAACTTAAGACGTGGGTTCTTCCCATTCCATATCACATATGAAGCGGTAGGCAACTGATTTGATTAGAACCCTATTCAATAGGTATGCAGCTTCTCAAGTGCATAACTCCCAAAAGGAAATAGATAACTCAGTAGTACTCATCATAGAGGACACCATATCAAATAGGGTGTATCTGCTCTACCCCGATATACCATCTTGCAATGGTGTATACGGAGGAGTAATGCTGAGAGAGAATCTTATTCTCCTTTAGAATAGTCCAGGATTTCCGTGCTCAAGTATTCTCCTCCTCGATCACATCAAAGGACATAATACTTATACCCTCATTTTGGTTCTCTACTTCTAACTTATAATCTGTGAATATCTCAAAAGGTTCGGACTTGTGTTTCAACAGGAACATAGGTCTGAATCTCGAAAGATCATCAGAGAATGTAATGAAGTATAAAGAACCAGTCCTGGCATGTGTAGACAGGGGACCTTACATACATCAACATGTATCATCCCAAGAGTTTACTAACTCTTTCTCTGTTTCCAATAAACAGGGCTATGGTCATCTTATCTTTGTGACATGACTGGCGAGTTTCATAAGATGTAAATTCAAACTGTTTTAAATATGCATCTATGTGGAACTTAGCTAGTCGGGTCGCATTGATATGACCCAGTCTACAATACCTCAAGAAGGATTTGTTCATTTCTGAACTCTTCCTCTTGTGTGTGTTCTGTATACTAAGAACTGTAGTTTGATTTAGAACATCAATGCTTTTAGATAACGTGCCTGAACCGATCAACTTTTGATATAGGAAATGTTCAAAACATTATCCAACAATACAAAATTTTATCGTTTCTTTACTAATAAAGAGACAGATATGATTTTGCTTAACAGGTTCGGTATCTAATAACATTCGTTCAGAATCAATGTATTGTAATACAGGGTGACAGTGACCAACAAACTTGGCTGCAACACTTGCCCCGTTTTCTGCCTCATGAAACTTATCACCCGTTCTCAGTTCTCTACCTTTCTGCAGCCCTATGTAACAGATTACATATCTGAGATCCTGATCTGGTATCACATACCCAGGACGTAGAGGATACAGAGAAACAGTTCTTTATAATGAACACACCCGAAGATGATGCATCAGCATGCACTCTCTTCGTTTGGGCGGCACGGGAATTCTGGTAATCCCCAATTTCCTGCTCTGTCTTATAACAATTATAAGTTGGAGCGGGACCAACGTTCCCCAGCTCAGTATAACAAGCGGGTTCGGTCAATAATCCGTATTATTATCTTGATTAAGGCGTGACATGGTCGCTACCAGGAGAGAGAGAGAGAAGAAAACACTCAGCGTGCGCTCTGCAAGAATAGATTGGTTATTATTTTATCTAATCAGGATGGTTCCTACTGCTTTTTATCAAATATTCCTTCAAACCCTAAAAGGAAAGACTAGCCGGGATTAATTACACACTACAAGTTCGCCAATCTTTCAGCCAGGCCAGTGTCGGTACTTTGAGGGAGGTCCCCCGTGCTTTCGCACGAACCTAATTAATGTAAACCTCCTTTTCCCAGAGGCGTAACCTCGTTGACACCTTTCTAGACACCTACTTGATCAGCTAATTGTAATGTATAAAACTCTCCCAAGAGTAACACTTACTCGCAGCGGGTATCGGGATCCAACTATCTCATAGAAGGTATGCAATCTCATTGCAAATTTCAACACTTGAAATTCCCGATAATATTTTGCCCCTAGCGTCCTATGACCTTGACGGAGGTCAACAAACCATAGGCTACTAGTCAAGTTCAACCCGTCATTTCTTGATCGAATTAAACCCACCCGCACGACCCTTGACGGAGGTCAACAAGGTCGCACGACTACCCTAACTCAATCTGCATCATATGCATAAACAGATAAATACTAGTTAGCTACCGCACACTACGCCTTGACGGAGGTCAACAAACGTAGCACGAATACTAAATAGGACTTATCTGAAATGACGGAGGGCTACGACAGGTTTTTCTGAAAACCTATTGCGTAATGAACTTGATATCGTTGTAGAATCAAATGATTTTAAAATGGAGTGTTTTTGAGGCTTTTCTAGTTTTGCTAAAGGAGTCACTCCCGGTGAAGGGATCGTCGGTCCTTTCCTCGTCGAATGAGGTGCGGGATATATCATATATATCGCTGTGCAAAGAAAAAACTCTTAAAAGCAATCAAAAGACAAACCGAATGTGTAGCATCTGCCAGTTATTGCTAAAGGAGTCACTCCCGGTGAAGGGATCTCGGTCCTTTCCTCATCGAATAAGGTGCAGGATATATCACATATACCTCTGTGCAAAGCAAGAACTGTAGCTACCTGTTTTATTTTGAAATTCGATTCTACAACATCTTAGGTTTCTTTTATTTCATTAATCACATTAATGAAGTCCCATCATTTAAGTACCTAAACATCACAGATAAAAACGACGTACACTTATGCCATCCGCATTCGCCTCGATGTCCCCTCGTGCACCGTTAGGTTAGGTAACTAACGGCAGAGCGGGGCAGGGCTAGCGCGGGTGTAAAACATAAGTAACGCCTATATAATATATCATATATACTATATACTGTATCTATCACAGAACATCACATGATCATATCACAGATATCGCAGCAGAAGAATCATATGAAATATTGGATATACTAGGACGTCCGTGTTTTCAATACGAGCCAGTATAAAACACGGATTCCACGGTCGCGATGAATAGCCAAACCCACACCCCTAGACCCCTACGAGAGCGGCAAGCAACCCTACCAATTCTGGAGTTAGGAGACCCGGACTCGACTCCTCGAGTTGGTCTCCCACTGGACTCCAGAACTCGGTTACTTGTGCTCCCCTCCTTGGGTCTATCCTAGTGCGGAAAAGTAAATAATATACAAACGGTGACATCTTCCGCAACCTGGAAGTGCCCCAATAAAAGAATATTACATACAAGTTTTTACATGAATGAAAAAGAAAAACACTCATCTCACATAAAAACCCCCGGCTATTCGAACACGACGATCCAATATAACATATCCAGCAACACATAACATCACATGTCATCAATGTAAGTAAATATGCGCATCCCAATTGTCGTTGACATATAGCAACGAAACCGGCGATATCACATATTACACTTACGGTCACAGAAAAGAAAGTGTAAAACTACAACAGTTGGAATCCGCAACCACCTCAGACATCACATGCCTGACCAAATGAATTCCTTAGACATCGCATGCCTAACAATTATAAACCCCGCATTTTAGTCTCATTATCGAAAACACTTTTCAATACCAAGTCGGGCAATTCAACAGGATTCCCGACATTTTGATCGAATGCTCGTCGCAAACTTAAGTAGACGGCCGCACCCCCGATACCGTCGACGAAGTGCACCAAGGCGGAACACCGCCACCGCGAGCACCCGAACGGATGCTTTCGGCGACGGGGTTCTCCTACAGTCACTTGGTCGGGGCTATGGAGTGAGGCTGTCTATTAAGTTTACCCAGCGAGTATCCGCGTACGCTACGTGATTGCGACGGACTTTTGATCGCATCAAAATTCCGTGGCAACCGATCAAGTGAGACTAAACTGCTATGTTTATAATATTCATTCCGTTATCTCATAACTATTTGTGAATTCCAATTATTGTATCACATTCCAGAAAAACAGAAAATGTTAAACTTTCCGATCGAACAATCGAACACCCAAGTTTTCCCGATACAATCCAACACATGAAATAAGTCTAACAACATTCAGTTCGTGCCTCAGTACCAACGGTCCAGCCGTAGAAGGGTCAAGCCAACGCCTCACATGTGGCACGCCGTACTGCCCCAAACCCGAAGGTTCAAAGGGCAGTTCAAGACGGTCACATAATCGAGTTAAAATTTGTTGTCTTCTAGAGGGTCCATCGCGTTACTTGCACTACTTGGAACGTCGTTAAACTACGGAAAAATCCAACACTTGGAAATTTCCCGACAGGGGAAAAATTGGGTATTTATATCCGGTCGAACTTTTTAACATATTCTAAAATTTATCCGGAAAGCCACACAGACAAAATTTGATACTCCGATCGAAACACCGAATCCCCAAATACGCAGCAGAAAATTCAACTCTTGAATAAATTTTAAAAATTCCCAGAAAACTCAGCATAATTTATCAGGAATTACTGTGCAAACAATGTGGGCTGACGTCACCAGATAGCCGCGGAACCGCCGTAGAAGCTAGGCTTCTGCCGCGGTTCCGCCGCAATAAATACTGTTCATTGGAAACTTTTTGCGCCGTAATTCTTTTATTTCCCTGCTGAATTTTTTAGCAATTTTTAATTTGGAAAAATCCCAGTTTTTGAAAAAAGGACAGAGAGCTATTTTAGGTTTGGGTTTTCGGGTCGTTCGGACTTCAAACTCTGTCTAGACTTCGCCTAAGGCTCTAGCTAGGCTCTGATACCACTGTAGGGTTCCTAGGCACTCTAGTGAGGTCTCACAAGGCATCAACCATGCCAATTTCAAAAAATCTAGGTGCCGAGAAACCCGACTACGGATCGTTGGCTAGAAAACTAGGCGAAAAAGAAATCTAGTTAACACTTAACTATAAGTTAAACGGAAATACAACCTTTGTAGATCCGGTGCTCCACCTCCATAGCTCCGCAACGAAGTCCCCTCGCTGTCCAAATGAATTCCCGGGCTCTAGCGTCGGCTTCGTCGGAGATATGGCGAGCTAGGTCGTCGATGTCCATGCCGAAAATGATCTACGTCGAGGCATCGCTTGATCAAGCTCCACCTTCACCAAGCCATGAAAACTTGTGAAGGAAACAACCTATACTACTTGGCAAGAGGTAGAGGATGAAGAAATAGGAAGTGGGTAGACTTTAGAATTGGATTTCTCACTCTAATTCATCAATCACCATTGATGAAGTGAAGCTTTCTTCATGAAGTGAAGAAGAAGAAGAAAGCAAGAAAATGATAAGTCTTATGATAAGTTAATTTCAAATAAAAAAGAAAATCAAAACTTATCATAATCCAACCATGGTTATGTGTAGAGACTAAACTAGGGTTAGTGGGAATGGTTAGGGTTAAGGATGAGATAAGAATGGTTGACTTGATCAAAGCTTCAAGAAGCTTCAACATAAAAAACAAAACAAGCCACCATCCTTAAAACTATCCAAAATGAATATATAAATAGATAATAAGAGAATAAACAAAACCCTAACCACTCTCACAACCATGGTTTAATCTTCACACAAATCCAAGTTAACATATATCATCAAACATGATACAATCAAGTGCACAAAAATATATCACATATACAATGTGCACAAATCAAGTGAGAAAATCCATTTAAAGTGAACCATTACTAATTAATGCAAAGTAATATATCAAATATATAATTATGCATTAAATCATTAAATCAACACTTGATTTAACGATCCGGTCATATCGCATATAACCGACTAATATCAATGTATCGGCTTATCGAATCAACGCTTGAATCGATAACTAGGTTATATCGCATACAACCAATTGATACATTCATCGCGAGAATAGAATATGGTATCACATACACGCATTATTCTCGGTCCCGCACATATCTCATATGCGCTCCTATTTCGTTTCGCTTGAGCCAGGAAACCTCTGTGTAGGACTCTAAAGACTCGTCAATACGCCGGCAGCAGATGATGATCATATCAAACACCCACAAGCCGCAAGCGGTCTGCTAAACGTAACGGCCACCCGGGTATTGAGCGATCTGAAGATCGACCAGCAAGCCCGCTCACACTCCAGTGAATCCAACCAGTAACACTACCGTACAGTCCGGTCTGATCGTCTGATATGTCGCATATCTCGCCTAGGGGTGGTAAACGTCAGACCACAATAGCTCGATAAGTCGTGTCGATATGAGGTCTATAACAGTTCGAGAAACTACTGGTAACACTTACCAGTAAATCTCAGCAACCCTGGCCAGGGATTTCCTGTTATAGCCAATCGAACACAGCGCAACATCAACTCCCTATACCGGGAGAGACGAATCCCCTCCTATCGCTCATTGCCTCCATGTGACTCGGGACTGTACCCAAAAACCACCGTTTTGCACGCCCTCTTGGACGTGGTAAGATGGAAATCAAAGCACAGTGGGAACCACACAAGACTCTATGACGATCTCGGGTCAACAGACTACTCTGTACCAGTGTCACCAGAGAACTGCCATCTGACGTAAGGTATAATACCATCTGGGAGTTCTCGGCGAGTCCATCCAGTGTACCCAGTCTCTACTGAGCACCCGTATATCATCTCTGATGTCAAACACCAATGGATATGGGATCATCCATCGCCTATCTGTATGGGTCGAGAAGGTATACGCTAGTCTACTCTGGTATATCGATGCCCCGTCTCGATACACCCACGACTAGGGACTTTGAAGGATGTACTTATAGACTACCATGTCCCCACTAGTATGATCCGCATCATAGTCCAGGTAGTCAAGTACACATCCTAAGGGCTTTACCAACATGTAACAGAGAGACAAACAGTATACACGTTAAGGTAAAGATCAACCAGATAGCATACTATCATGTCGAGCAAGAAAGTCCTCCCTATATATGTCCCAGCATCCACTACAATATACATCCTATGTACAGTAATGGCCTCTAGGGCATACTTATAACTAACAAAAGATGCATCATCATACACTTTCTTCGTTTGGGCGGCACGGGAATTATGGTAATCCCCTATTTCCTGCTCGGTCTTATAACAATTATAAGTTGTAGCGGGACCAACGTTCCCCAGCACAGTATAACAAGCGGGTTCGGTCAATACATCCATATTATTATCTTGATTAAGGCGTGACATGGTCGCTACCTGAAGAGAGAGAGAAGAAAACACTCAGCGTATGCTCTTCTAAGATTAGATTGGTTATTATTTTATCTAATCTGGATGGCTCCCACTGGTTTTATCAAATCTTCCTTCAAACTTTAAAAGGAATGAGTAGCCGGGATTAATTACACCCTACAAGTTCGCCAATCTTTCAGCCAGGCCAATGCCGGTACTTTGAGGGAGGTTCCCCGTGCTTTCGCACGTACCTAATTAAAATAAAGCTCGTTTTCCCATGGGAGTAACCCCGTTGACACCTTTCTAAATACCTACTTGATCGGCTAATTGTATTGTGTAAAACCCTCCAAGGAGTAACTCTTACTCGCAGTGGGTATCGGGATCCAACTATCTCATAGAAGGTATGTAATCTCATTGCAAATTTCAACACTTGAAATTCCCAACAATATTTTACCCCTAGCATCCTATAACCTTGACGAAAGCCAACAAACCATAGGCTTCTTGTCAAGTCCAACCCGTACATTTCCTGATTGAATTAAACCCACCCGCCAGACCCTAGACGAAAGCCAATAAAGTCGCACGGCTGCCCTAATCCAATCGCATCATATGCTTATGCAGATTAGCATAAATAGCTACCGCACACTACGCCTTGATGAAAGCCAACAAACGTAGCACGAATACTATGAAGTACTTATCTGAAATGATGGAGGGCTACGACAGGTTTTTAAAAAAACCTTATTCGTAATGAACTTGATATTGTTGTAGAATCAAATGATTTAAAATGGTGTGTTTTTTAGGCTTTTACTAGTTTTGCTAAAAAGGTCACTCCCGGTGAAGGGATCGTCGGCTTTTTCCTCATCGAATGAGGTGCAGATATTTCACAAATACCACTATGCAAAGAAAAAACTATAGAAGCAATCAAAAGACAAAACCGAGGGCTGTAGCATCTGCCAGTTATTGCTAAAGAGGTCACTCCCGGTGAAGGGATCTCGGCTCTTTCCTTATCGAATAAGGTGCTGAATATTCTACAAGGAACATCGCTATGCAAAGCAACAACTAGAGCTACCTGTTTTTGAAAATTCGATTCCACAACATCTTTAGGTTTATTTTCTTTCATTAATCTCATTAATGAAGTCCCATCATTTAAGTTACCTAACCATCACAGATAAATACAACGTATACTTATGCCATCCGCATTCGCCTCGATGTCCCCTCATGCACCGTTAGGTTTGGTAACTAACGGCAGAGCGGGGCAGGGCTAGCGCGGATGTAAAACATAAGCAACGTCTACATAATATATCACATATACTATATCCTGTATCTATCTCATCAATATATCAAATGATCACATCACAGATATCGCAGCAGAAAACAATATATGAAATATTGGATATACTAGGATTTCCTGGTTTTATTTTAAGCCTGTATAAAACACGGATTCCACGATCGTGATGAATAGCCAAACTCACATCCCTAGACCCCTACGAGAGCGGAAAGCAACCCTACCAATTCTAGAGTTAGGAGACCCGGTCTGGACACCTCGAGATGGTCTCCCACTGGACCCTAAAACCCGGTTACTTGTGCTCCCCTCCTTGGGTCTATCCTAATGCGGAAAACTAAATAATATACATCAACGGTGACATCTTCCTCAACCCGAAAGTGCCCCAATAAAAGAATATTACATAAAATGAATTTTACATGAATGAAAATGAAAAACTCTCATCTCACATAAAACCCCCGGCTATTCAAACGCGACGATCCAATATAACATATCACAGCAACACATAACATCACATGTCATTAACGTAAGTATATATGCGTATCCCAATTGTCGTTGACATATAACACCGAAACCGGCGATACACCACATATTACACTTACGGTCGCAGAAAAGAAAGTAAAAACTACAACAGTTGGATTCCGCAACCACCTTAGACATCATAAACCTAACGTATCACATACTTTGGATTTCATGTCTAACCAAATGAATTCCTTAGACATCGCATGCTTAACAATTATAAACCCCGCATTTTAGTCTCGATATTCAAAACACCTTTTAATATCTTGTCGGGCAATTCAACAAGATTCCCGACATCCTAATCGAATGCTCGTCGGAAACTTTAGTAGACGGCCGCACCCCTCGATACCGTCGACGAAGTGCACTAAGGCGAAACACCGCTGCCGCGAGCACCCGAACGGATGCATTTGGCGACGGGGTTCTACTACAGTCACTTGGTCGGGGCTATGGGGTGTGGCTATCTAATAAGGTTACCCAGCGAGTATCCGTGTACTCTACGTGATTGCGACGGACTTTTGATCATGTCACGCCCCGCTTCCCAGAGTGCGCTAAGATAGGCACGTGACAGAGCCAACCATGCTACCTGTGGCTAGGAAACATCCTCCACAGTCACATTACGACTGTCTATAAGATATCAAAAACAGTAAAAATAAAAGAAACTATCTAGTACATTTCCATGAGCCAGAATAAACGAGTCAAGAAATAATATGCGGAAGCAATAGATCCAATAAACAATAAAAATCTGGAAAGTAAAACATAACTAAACTTGATACTAACTAGATCCTCACTGCTCGGCCTAACGGCGAAAGTACTCCTTATCAGCCTGCGACAAAGGTAGAGAATCTGGGCCATGCAAAACCCAGACATCAGTGCGTCATAATATCAACAATAATAAAATCAGGAGGTAACAAGTCATGTAGGCATGTGTATAACCAGTAATAAAAGTATAACGAATAAGGAATAGTGAAGAGTATAAGCACATGTGACGTGCGGTGAGTAATCTGAACTAAATACTAGGTTAACTACTCTCAAGTCTTTGAAATCAATTTAATGAATCATCGATATAACTCAATAGTATCCCGTGCATGCCCGGGACCACAGTCAAGATTCTCGGGCTGAATCCGAGACGTGCCGCTAGGCAATAAACAGGTAACATGTACAGATGATGATGTCAGCAGCATCATCCCGGGGCTGGCCTAGCCCATAAAGCTGATCAGTATAAGTATCGAACTGTCGAGTTACAAGTCAGGTTTCATCATTGATTTCCCCATACCGCCAAGTTATGTGTTCAAGTCAGGTATTGATAAATCTGAAGCTAATGCCAACACAGAATTAAGCAGGAACAGGTTTGTCTATACAGACAACGGGATATGTCCATCGGGACAACATGTCAGGATTGTCGGCATTAGAACAGAATCAAGTAATATGTCAAGTAATGATATATCAGGTCATGTCAGGTAGTGTATATGTATCAAGTCATGTCAAGTAGTGGTGTATCAGGTCATGTCAAGTAGTGCACAGGTATCAAACGTGTGCTCATAATTAAACTGTAACAAGTATTGAATCAGGGTGAAAGTACGGATGTACAATAAAAGCATGGATGCACAAATATCGGTCAGGAGTTACATCATGACTATGTAGAGTGCACAATTTCAAGCATGGGGTGTCAATATAACAAAAATATATAAAAACGTGACATGGTATGCAAATTAATATATAATTAATGTTATGGATGCACAATAAAACATGGATGCATAATTAACTATTATGGTTATATTTACAGTTCCAAGACTAAATGGGATGCACATTATTAAGCATGGGGTGTCACTACAATAATAATATGAATTAATGTGATCTATAGAAGCAGTTATATATATTTTAAATGATAAGGATGCAAACGGTCGTCATATAACAGTAAAATGATAAACTGGTAAATGCAGGATGTACAACTAAACAATTAGAGATGTAAATATTCCATTTGGTGCAGTATATTGTAAAATAGTATGTAACAAGATAGGCTTGCATGCACTAGATGTGAAATAACTTGTACGGATGCATACGGATGTCGTAAAACTGTAAAACTAAACATGGGATGCGTGATTTGAAATACAAGTGTTATATTTCTTTAAATAGATGTAAATACAGTAATGTAGCATGTAGCAAGGTAAACTTGCCTCGATAGATCACGATACGGATACGCACGGCACATCCGACGTTGGTAAAACGTCGCACGTACGGTACGCGGGATGGGTCCAAGCAATGCAAGAGGGTGGTCAGATAGGTAAGGTACGTCCACTGGGTCATCTGGAACGGCAGCAACGGTCACGGCTCCGGCGATGATCGGAAAATAAGAATCCAAGAAGTAAAGAGGAGAAAAGAAAGGAAGAAGAATGAAGGAGAAGAAGAGAAGAGGGCTGGGGTTAGCACTGTGGTTCTATGGTGTGGTGCTTGGAGATAGAGAAGATGCGAGGGGATACAATGACGATTCGTCATCGACGACGAGAATGCAACAGGGTTTTCCGGCTAGGTAGTCAGTGTGCAGTGGGGTTCTTGGCTGTCGGGGATCAAAGGTTGCTGGGGAATACTTGGGATCTGGAGTAGTAGAGAGAAGAGAAGGGAGATGGAGTAACAAGTGGTGGTGACAGCGAGGGACGAGCGCCGGCGGCGAGGCAGAGACGAGGATGGGTGCAAGGAACGCAAGCGAAGGTGGAGGTGGAGGAAAAGAGAGGAAAGGGATGAGGGATGCAGACGAGGTGAAGAAGACGAGTGGAGGCCGACGAGGTGGTCGGCGGTGGTAGCGACGGCGAGGGATCATCGGCGAGGAGGGTGAGAGGTGATGGGTCATGGGTTCTGTGAGGGGTTTGGTTTGGGGCTGCGATGGGTTGTAGGGAAGAAGGAGGTGATGGATGTGAGGTCAAAGGTGACGACAAAGTGGGGGTCGCCGATGGTGATAGGTGCAAGTGAAGGAGGAGATGGTCATGGTGGGTTCGTCGGGTTGTAGGTGTCGGGGGTTGTTGGTGTTGCGGTTGAGGAGGATATAGGGGAGATGACGAGGGTGAAGAGGCGACGATGAAGTGGCGGAGGCGGCGACGGCAAGGTGCGGCGAGAGCGAACGGGGTTTAGGGTTGCGAGGCGAAAGAAAAAGAAATGAAGAAAAAGAAGAGAGAGAGAGAGAGATATAGGCAGGGGGAGAGAGAGAGAGAATATGGGCGAGAGGAGAGAGAGAGATTTCTAAGAGAGAGTAGGACAGAGAGGAGAGAGACGGAGAGAGGAGAGAGAGAGTGTGCGAGGGGAGAGAAGAAGTTGTCGTTAGTTAAGAAAAAGATTTATTTGTTAAAGTTTTAGTTTTTTTAAAAAAAATTCTTTTAGTGATAATTTTTTTTAAACTGTTAATTAAATATTAATAAAATATCTGATATTCTGGTAAATATAAACTTAGTCCAAAACATGCCCGGGTCGGGTCTAAAAATTCAGTTTCAAAATATGAAAATTATACATGTTGACCAAAATTAAAATTGGATACCCGGGTAATGAAAATGCATACCCCCAAGAATGGATGCACGTACGTGCGCGTAGCCATCAAAACAAGTCCGTTTCACCGAACGGGACGAGAACAAGATGCGCAGATGCTACCACAGGGTCAGGGGTATCAGGCAGGCCATGCAAGATATTTTTTTAAAACATTTTATGTGACTCTAATTGTTATATTTAAAATGCAGATGCCAGATAAATGCCAGTATGCAGAATGTATAAATGAAAGTGCACGGATCCACGTAACAAGCCAGGATAAATCACAAACATGAATCAAGACTGGTTTCAAGCATGTGGGTCGGGTCGGATGCAAATACAGATGTCAAAATACTATTCGCACCCAAAACACAGTAAACCAAGAAACTACCATAAATAAAGAAATACTTGAACTAGAACTGGTATAAATGAACTAGGGTGTTACAGATCACATCAAAATTCCGTGGCAACCGATCAAATGAGACTAAATTGCTATATTTATAACATTCAAATTAGTTATCCCATAACTACTTGTGGATTCCAAATATTGTATCCCATCACATGGTACCCGGACGAACATTAAACTTTTCGATCGATTCATCAAAGTCCCACAATTTCCCGACGACTCAACACTTGAGCACAGTTTTAATAATACCCAGAATATGCCACAGTACCTATGCACTAGCCGTAGAAGGGCAAACTCAAGCCTCACTCATGTCGCCACGGAACTGCGGCAAACCCTAGGGTATGACCGCGGTTCCGCGATCCAAAAAGTCGAGTTAGGGTTTCATTCTTCTAGAGGGTTTATAGAATTATTTGCATGTCTTTCCGAATACGTTAAATTTAGAGAAATGGGTTTTTGACATCCGATCGAACTTTTTAATTTCGCCTAGACAACATGCGAATAACCCGAAACAATATTAAAACTACGAATATGAAACACTCCGAATTGCTTATAGTGTAAGATTACATCACATGCAAAATTAGTAAAATCAAACAACACCTGAAACACCAAAACCAAGTCACTGGAACATAAAAAAATTTCAGGCGATTCTAGACCAAAGTGGCCAGCCCCAACATGTATGATCTCGGCCAAAATCTGAGCAAACCCCCTGAATTTTTCATCGTGTTCATGATATATCCCATATAACACTCTGTACTTGTTTAATAATTTTTTTGACAACCTTTTAAATTCGACAGAAACATCAATTTTGTGGTTCAAGTTTCGGAGTATTTCGGTTTCGTAATCTTACCAAAATCCGTCTAAATTTCTAGCATGGCTCTGATACCACTGCAGGGTTCTGTAGGACGGAATCAAGGTTTCGGGAGGAATCGTCCATAGCAAATTCAAAAATTTGTCGTCCTAGCTAACCCTAACTAAGAATCGTTAACTAGAAATCGGACGGAATAGAAATGCAAACACTTTGCAACTAAAAGAGAGCAAGGAATACAACCTTTGTAGACCGGTCCTTCACTTCAATAGCTCCGTGTAGTAGTCCCTTCACTGCAATCATGAACTCCGGACTCTAGAGAGGCTCGACAAGAAGAATAGAACAAGCCTGCTTCGAAGTCTTCGAGGCCGAAGATGATCTACGTCGAGAAGACACTAACCCAAGCTATCTCTTCACTAATTGTGGAATTAGTGAAGCAAACTCCCTATACTAAAAGGAATGTAGTAGAGGATGATGAAGTAGGAAGTGGGATCACTTTAGATTTGATTTTCTCACAAGTTTTCATCACAAACACAAAAGCTAGAAAGTTTCAAGTGAGAGGAAGAAGAAGATCATGTGAAGTTGTGATGAATAATGAGATAAAGTTAGAAATGCAACCATGGTTAGATAATATCATGCCTAACCCTTGCAGAGACTAAACCATGCCATAGGGTTAAAAGTTGAGTTAATAAATATCCTAAGCTAAAAACAAACAAGTGGACAAACTCAATGTTTCTTCAAGCTTCTTCCAAGCTCAACCTTGACTAATTCCAAATAGTTTGTAAATAACTTAATGATAAATATTAAACCCTAATCTTAACCCTGGCATGGTATGAGTCTCATACATCCATATTTCATGTGTAACCTAGCATGACACAAATATATATCACATATATATTGTGCTCAAAACAATACAATTAACATATATCATATTTATATCAATATATCATCAAGTGAGAAAAAGTAATCTTAAGTGAGCTAATATTAGTTAATGTAATGTAATATATCAAATATATAATTATACATTAAATTATTAAATCAACACTTGATTTAATAATCCGGCTATATCACATATAACCGACTAATATCAAATGTAACACCTTATCGAATCAACACTTGATCCGATAACCCGGATATGCCATATATAACCAATCATGTCATACAACGCGAGAATAGAATGCAGTATCTCATACACGCATTAATCTCGGTCCCGCACATATCACACATGTGCTCCTACTCCGTTTCCCATGAACCAGGAAATCTCTGTGTAAGACTCTAAAGACTTGTCAATACACCGGAAGTAGGTGATGATCATATCATACATCCACAAACCGCAAGCGGTCTGCTAAACGTAACGACCACCCGGGTATTGAGCGATCAGAAGATCAACAAGCAAGCCTGCTCACACTCCTGCGAATCCAATCAGTAACACTACCGTACAGTCCGGTCTCTTCGTCTGATATGTCGCATATCTCGTCTAAGCGTGGTAAACGTCAGACCCCGGTAACTTGATAAGTCGTGCCGATGTGAGCCTCATAACGGGTCGAGAAAATACTGATAATATCTACCGGTATATCTCTAAAGCAGCCTGTCACGCCCCGAATGTACGGAACATGACCGGCACTTAAACTACGAAACGTCTCGAGGCGTACGTAATCTAAGTAAGCCGGAAACCCAGAAATCCAAACCAAGAAAAGTAGTAGAGTGAAGGAAAAACCAATTTAAATCAAGTAGTTTTAATAGCATAAGCCGAATTATGCGGGTTTCTAAAAACATCAAAAATTTCCTGAAAATTTCGGCAGAGTCTCCTTTGTAAATACCGGCCCCCAAACGGGATACAACATGAATAGTATACGAAATCAATAAAAAGGCATCCCCAAGCGGGAGCTAGCTCTTCGTCAATCGACGGTCACAACAACACAAGCAATATAATATACAACGCCAACGGTGAGGATCAAAATTCAAAAGGAAACTCAAAACCACAAGAAAACCACAGAAATATAACGCGCGACTCTAAGGTCGAAGGAATAACATCACTGGTCTCTATCTCAAAATAATTACATGTTTGGTTGATGGAACTTCTAGATACAACAGAGTAATAATATACAAGTTATATAATGGGGGGTACGATACAAGCAAACCCACCTATTAGCAAATCACCCGAAGGAAACTATGCCCGCAAGCCGTAATGAAACATGTACGGCAAACCTGCAAGAAACTGGGGCACAACGGGGGTGAGTTGCCAACTCGTGAATAGAAAAACATCTACGCACAGAAATCGCATAAATAACGCAACCTAGGTCAATGATCATAATATATCCTCAAACATATGAATAACATGCAGCCTATAACAATGGCTAGGGTAATATCTAACCCGAGTGTGATCTCATGTGCCCGTGTCAGTGCCTCAGGTAGCAATATATCATATGAATGGGGTATGAATGCATGGAACAAAAAGCATGTACTGACGAAAATTGCTTTCATAAATCAGTGAGATTTCTGTATTTTAAAAGTGAGGTACCATAAATGAAATCAGCATAAAACAGTGTCCAGCATCGACACAAAACAAGTGTCCAAATATCTCGATATCTCTGTATCACAATCTCTGTACCTCAATATCTCAAAATCTCAATATCTCAATCACAATATCTAGGGCGCCGTCAATCCAGACCGGCACCTACCATCCAACTCAAGACCACGACGGATATCCGACGCGTCGGGTAAAATCACCGGTAGGTAGTGCTCCCCTGCCAGGCTCACATCGTCATCATCACGCGCTTCTTGCCCCGGGGTACCTTACCGGGTCCACCATGTACCCGAAACGGTTCATCCGTCTCCTCGAATCGGGTCTCGAAATCAATCAGCAAACTCATGGTGGACGACTCATACATCATGGGAAAACAGCGCTTTTCATTTAAAAAGAGAGAGAAGAAGTTTGTATAAGTTTTGCGGTTTTCCCCCAAATCCAGAAAATCTCATGGAAATCCGAATTCAAAACCTCAATAGCACGTAAAATAGTGAATATATGCATGAGAATCCATGAATGCGGCATAACAATAAATAACAGTTTGCATGAAGTAGCAGATAGTAACTACAATGTCTAAACTAGCATATAAGGAAAGTACACTAATATCATGTCTAAACTATTAGCTAACAGGCTATGTCAATGTAATAGTATTTTCTATGTGTACGTGACATGGCAATTACCGATGAAGATGTGTGTGAGCCGGCAAGTAAGTGTACGTGGTACATACGCATCATCGGTAATGGTGATGGCGTCCTAACAGCATGATATCAATAATGAAATATGAATTACAATAAGTATGCGATGCGGAGCAACAGCAATAATATGCGGGAGCTGAATACTAGACACAACGGTAACTAAACT
The DNA here is from genome assembly GCA_030015575.1 of Agapanthus africanus. Taxonomy (NCBI): domain Eukaryota; kingdom Viridiplantae; phylum Streptophyta; class Magnoliopsida; order Asparagales; family Amaryllidaceae; genus Agapanthus; species Agapanthus africanus. Next base: position 307,718,495 of record CM057347.1, on the reverse strand, counting down.
GCATTACCCTAATATAAGTCCTACAATAGTGCCTTTTGAAATAACACGAATCACGGTGTTTTGAAAATAAGGGCTACGGTGTTTTTAAGAAAACATACGTCTTTTGAAATATCCGCAGAATCCCTTGACCTGTTCTTTTAAAATACCCACGATTCGTTAGTTTTGAAATAGGTAGGAGTCTAATCTAGTCTAACAACTGCACTAACTATACGGCTGAACTAACAAGCTGAACTACAGGTAAGAAAACCGCCTAACATATGAGTCGATATATATATAAACATATATATATTAGTCGGTGATCCCGCCTCGATAATATCACATCCGATACCATATCTATAATCATATATTCCCAAATCAAGAGTGCGGATCTATCATCAATATATAGCTCGTACGTAAATCTGTCGTACGGCATCCCCAAATCTGGGTACGGGTCAATATCACATTCATCACACTATTCATCTGGTATCCCCTTTATCAAAGATCATAATCCGGGTACGGATCAATGTCTAGTACAATACTGATACCACCTACGCATGCATGCACGTGTGTGAAACACTACGTCAAAGGACCCGCTACAACGTCATGCCGTATCTCAAATACGAACCCTGCCAAATCACCGATCTCACGGCCTCAAATCAAATCTCATCGACTCATCTCAGATCCCAAGTATCATCCGCAAATCCAGTATGTGAGCACCTAGTCCCATACCCAGGTGAACACATAAACACATCTCCCCATATACGCACAGGTAATAACATAGATGTATGCATGTGTGTGTGTGTGCGTGTGTGGGTGTAACGACTACTCTAGGGTTTCGCAACTAACACTAAACTAATCCATGAACACCTAGAATCTACCTTTATCATCAAGTCTTATATCAACATAAAATATAATCAAAATATATGTGTGTATACGTATTCGTATACATCACCACGAACTGCGGGGATGCTATACGCCATCCACCCGACTTCTCCCCGTAGATATAAATCTACTCACCTGGTCCTTGCTCGCCGGTGCCGATGTCGTCACGCGCTTGCTTGTCATCTCGAAGTCCACATGGGGTACCTACATATCATAACGCACCGTATCGCATTAAAACCAAATTCGAAATCGAAACGGCATACGAAAATCAAATCGGCAAGCATATCACGCATAGGTCAAAACCTATCGCCTACGCATGCAAGAATAGCCAAACCAACCCTCGATGTCGATGTACAAACGTCAAACTATCGAGAAAAACCCAAACACTCTCATTTGCGCATTCACGAACACTAATTATAATATAAAATAGGTTAAAATTCACAAAAACCCCAAATTCACCTTAAAAGCCATTTTTCCGAAAATCTAGCAAGCAAAAATTACCCGTTTTAGTACAAAACTCGACGTTTAAACAAATCTAGCGGCCTCAATATCCGCTCAATATCATAACCAAGTCATAAAAACCATTCCAATAATTTAATCTCATCAAAATATATATAATTACAAAACCTAGTTAACAAAAATTAGCACAATTTTCCATTTTAGCTCAAAACTTGGTGTTTTAATCAACTTTAAATATGTTAACAATTTTAGTGGCCATAATTCTCATTAAAACATATTAACTAAGCCACACAACCATTAACTAGATTTTTAATCTCATACTTTATATTAATTACAAAAATCTAGTTTTGCAAAACAAACATAATTAGGACAATTTACATATAACAATTTAGCAATAAGCAACAAGCAACAAGATTTAGTTTTGCATAGAATTTACATGCTAATCACTCACTATAACCATAATCTAATGCTAGAAAGCTCACTTGAATTTTACAAACCCTAATCCCAAAATCAAACCCCTTTCTAGAATATCCTAAACTAGCAATTACACCCAAATTAACACTTGAATAAAATAGATTATCATAATTAAACAACAATTAGCCATAAGGTTAAGAATTTACCCCACAATCATCTTGAGATCTAGCACAAATCTAGCCTCCCAAACATGCTTCCCTTCACCAAGATCCATACAAGAATAGCTAAGGAAAAATGGGTAAGCTTTGTATTTGGAAATTTGTGAGGTTTACTTGATTTTTCTTGGGATTTTTGTGGACTTTTGGAGAAGAAAAGAGATGGAGAAATGAGAGAGGGGGCTGCAGAATTTCGGCTGTAGGAGGGAGAGGGAGATGTGTGTGGGTTTTGTGGGTAAAAGCCCAAGTCAACTCTCTCCCAAAGTACCATAATACCCACCTCAATTTACTATATTAAAACATATACTTTTATCCTATTTCCCCACTTAACAAAAGAGTTAAAGTGAGATCTTGGAGGGGGGTTGCTGCTGTGGTGGGACCGGCCAAGGAAGGGTGAGCATGTGAGTGAGTGATTGACAAAAAAAGTTACATGCAAAAAGACCCCCTCAAGTTACCAAATTGCAAGTTTTCGCTAATTTCACCAAAAAAAGCCTTTTTTTCTTCAATAATTTCTAAACCGTTTTGGCAAACGATTTCGTTTCAAAAACCACATGATAAAATTTTATTTAATGTTTTATGATGCACAAAATTTGTTTCAACTCATTCCAATTTGTAATTTTCCCTAATTAAATATATTAGTGACGGCTTAAAATAATATTAAAATAATTAATTTCAGAAAATTTGAAATTTCACCAGTGGGTCAATAAACACCAAATACTAGAAATTACCTAGCTAGAATATGTATATTTAATTTTATAATAAAGATATTTGTATTTTGACTTTTTACAGAAAACCCCCTTATTTTACCGATTTTTCGAAATTTCACCGAAACGATTTTCAAAACGTTACAATCTTCCTCCCTTAAAGAAATTCGGTCCCCGAATTTAAATTAAAAACTCCCCCCAAATACTAAAACATCTAAGCAAAACCATCAAGTCGTCGGGGCTCCGAAATCGTAAATACATAAAATAAATCGTAGCGCAACGCATGCGCATGAAAAATGAGCATAAAAATCAAAATCAAAACTCCGTCAAGCATCCCGCAATCATCGGAGTCAGGGTGAAGACACGAATGCCACATCTCAAGCAAGACCGATATGCTATAAATCAGAACTATACATGCAAATATCAGGAGGAAATGCATGCCAAATCCTTTAAATTGATGTGCTATGCACATAACACTGCACAGTGGCGGACGTCTATCATAAGAAAATAGCTATATACATATATACCTTTGTTTGAAATGTACGTTCCGCCGTTTTGGGTAACAATTTAGAAGGGTCTCCTTGTTTTAAACATTTCGTGTCATATCAGACACGTAGGTAAATACTGAGACTATAGCTCGCTTTTTGGAAATCCCTTCAATAACTATCAATGCATGCAAAATATATTCAGGTACTGTTCTCTGACTAGTCCTGCTCAGTACAAAAACTCATAGCAATCATCATAAAAAAAACGTACTGCTCCATAAGAAATCAATCCCAAAATACGCGTATGAATACTACGTGCGTCTGGTGCGCACGGAAATCAAAATCCATATATGTGCCATACATATGCACAGAAACAAGAACTAAGTGCATCGGGTGTGCACAAAGCATCTGTCGTAGGCAACGTGTGTGCCTGACAGCAAAATCAGGTGCATCTGACATGCATGAAAAATCTTGATTTAGTGCATCTGGTGTGCACCAAAATCATATCTCAAAACATGCGCTCAACATGCGCGAAAATCCAAGGCAGGTGCATCTATCATGCACGAAATCATGAAATCCAATATCAAGCGCCGAACATGCGCCAAATCAAATCAGGTGCACAAAACAAATATCGAGTATCACAATCGAAATCGAAGTCCAGTGCATCTAAGTGCACAAAAGGTGTATCACTGCACTGCAAGCATATATAAACTATACAGAGTGCAGGAACCAAATCGTGTGCATGCATACGCACAAAATCAACTCAAATGTCTAAAACCGTAAAATCACAAACATGTGAAACCAAGCACGAAGACGATATCAAGTGCAACACTGTGCAAAGATCGTAAATCCTCAATCCTCAAAATCAAATCATGCGAATAAATCACCCAAAACATCGAAATCAATAATGGCGGAATAGTACCGCTCAAGTGCATCCTCTAAGAATCTCGGGCCAACTGTCGCGGTCACTAGTGGGACGTCTCGTCGATGATCATGAACTCTGGCCTGCTGGTGTGCGTAACACGACCACTCCTGGGTCCAAGTCTTCTCGTAATTTGTCCCAGAAAGGTCCTGTCGAGGTCTCTCCCAAATCTCGCCTCTGCCGAACTGTCCGAAAGTCATCGTCCCTTACTAGATCTGTTCTCGTTCCAGAACGGCTTCATACTCATCACGACTCCTTCTGGAAGGTAAATCCAAGTACCATGCCTCGGCATGCGCATCGCATCTCTGATGTCGGCGGAGTGGAACGTCATCTCATCTAGATCTGGTATGAACCTCTTACTTCACTTTTCTCTAATGTCGACCGCTTCGGACTCGTCTCGTCGTGGCTGCATGGACTGAGCTCCAACGGCTATCCTCGTATCGGGAGTCTCCCAAGAAATGCATCTCACCACCTAGCATCCGAATTAAGTCGAACCATCCAATCGATTGTCAAAACCTCATAATCCCCCAAGGGCTCAACATCTTGGGCACAGTTTAATAGTATCGAGTACATACCACAGTATCGGTGGTCCAGCCGTAGAAGGGCAAACCCAAGCCTCACTAATGACGCCGTAGAACTGCCGCAAACCCGAAGGTTTAAAGGCTTTCACACGGTCATTAAGTCGAGTCAGGGTTTCATTCTTCTAGAGGGACCATAGAATTGCCTGCTTGTCTTTCCGACTACTTTAAACTTGGAATAATAGGTTTCTGATATTCGATCATCTCTGTCGACTCCCAACGTCTCCGCGTGAAGTCGTCTCTAGCTGGAATCAATCTATCTGATGACCTCGCATCGGGGTAGGCGAACGATCCACATGTCCTAGTCATTCATCCTCGATGACTAGCGACATTCTATCATCTCTTAGTACAACTCATTCTGCACTAACTCCAGCATCTGGGGCAATATCTCGTCGTTCGCAGCAATAACTGGCTCGCTCGTCTGCACGCTGAACGGTGCCTCAATCATCAGGAGTAAGCAATACTTCAATGGTCATCAAAATCTGGCTGGCCTCTATCAGTGGCTCAATCCTCTAATGCAAATCGGCACGTCCGAGTAATCTCATACAGCAATCCACCCAACGCTCGTGGCACGAAGACACAATGAAAAGACACATCTCTGCAATCGTGTGTCGCCGGAATCATGCCCTGGTCAGTCCTCGTTCTTGACAAGCTCATGCTGACCGCAACTCTAGTCGTAGCTCCCCCTACCCGTAATCGTGGCAGCAAAACCATAACTGGTACTGATGAGGCTAGATCGGAATGAATATAATACTGAGCAAAGAAATGTACATCCTAAGGCTTCTTAAGTGGAGTAGCGTATCGTAAATATGCCGCGGAACATACCTACGGTACGTCACTCTACATTAGTCACCTATTCCATCAACCAAGGGTCATCCTACGCTCCGAAGGTAAAACCTAACGCTCTGATACCAACTTTGTCACGCCCCGAATGTACGGAACATGACCGGCACTTAAACTATGAAACGTCTCGAGGCGTACGTAATCTAAGTAAGCCGGAAACCCAGAAATCCAAACCAAGAAAAGTAGTAGAGTGAAGGAAAAACCAATTTAAATCAAGTAGTTTTAATAGCATAAGCCGAATTATGCGAGTTTCTAAAAACATCAAAAATTTCCTGAAAATTTCGGCAGAGTCTCCTTTGTAAAAACTGGCCCCCAAACGGGATACAACATGAATAGTATACGAAATCAATAAAAAGGCATCCCCAAGCGGGAGCTAGCTCTTAGTCAATCGACGGTCACAAAAACACAAGCAATATAATATACAACGCCAACGGCGAGGATCAAAATTCAAAAGGAAACTCAAAACCACAAGAAAACCACAGAAATATAACGCGCGACTCTAAGGTCGAAGGAATAACATCACTGGTCTCTATCTCAAAATAATTACATGTTTGGTTGATGGAACTTCTAGATACAACAGAGTAATAATATACAAGTTATATAATGGGGGGTACGATACAAGCAAACCCACCTATTAGCAAATCACCCGAAGGAAACTATGCCCGCAAGCCGTAATGAAACCTGTACGGCAAACCTGCAAGAAACTGGGGCACAACGGGGGTGAGTTGCCAACTCGTGAATAGAAAAACATCTACGCACAGAAATCGCATAAATAACGCAACCTAGGTCAATGATCATAATATATCCTCAAACATATGAATAACATGCAGCCTATAACAATGGCTAGGGTAATATCTAACCCGAGTGTGATCTCATGTGCCCGTGTCAGTGCCTCAGATAGCAATATATCATATGAATGGGGTATGAATGCATGGAACAAAAAGCATGTACTGACGAAAACTGCTTTCATAAATCAGTGAGATTTCTGTATTTTAAAAGTGAGGTACCATAAATGAAATCAGCATAAAACAGTGTCCAGCATCGACACAAAACAAGTGTCCAAATATCTCGATATCTCTGTATCACAATCTCTGTACCTCAATATCTCAAAATCTCAATATCTCAATCACAATATCTAGGGCGCCGTCAATCCAGACCGGCCCCTACCATCCAACTCAAGACCACGACGGATATCCGACGCGTCGGGTAAAATCACCGGTAGGTAGTGCTCCCCTGCCAGGCTCACATCGTCATCATCACGCGCTTCTTGCCCCGGGGTACCTTACCGGGTCCACCATGTACCCGAAACGGTTCATCCGTCTCCTCGAATCGGGTCTCGAAATCCATCAGCAAACTCATGGTGGACGACTCATACATCATGGGAAAACAGCGCTTTTCATTTAAAAAGAGAGAGAAGAAGTTTGTATAAGTTTTGCGGTTTTCCCCCAAATCCAGAAAATCTCATGGAAATCCGAATTCAAAACCTCAATAGCACGTAAAATAGTGAATATATGCATGAGAATCCATGAATGCGGCATAACAATAAATAACAGTTTGCATGAAGTAGCAGATAGTAACTACAATGTCTAAACTAGCATATAAGGCAAGTACACTAATATCATGTCTAAACTATTAGCTAACAGGCTATGTCAATGTAATAGTATTTTCTATGTGTACGTAACATGGCAATTACCCACGATTCGTTAGTTTTGAAATAGGTAGGAGTCTAATCTAGTCTAACAACTGCACAAACTATACGGCTGAACTAACAAGCTGAACTACAGGTAAGAAAACCGCCTAACATATGAGTCGATATATATATAAACATATATATATTAGTCGGTGATCCCGCCTCGATAATATCACATCCGATACCATATCTATAATCAGATATTCCCAAATCAAGAGTGCGGATCTATCATCAATATATATCTCGTACGTAAATCTGTCGTACGGCATCCCCAAATCTGGGTACGGGTCAATATCACATTCATCACACTATTCATCTGGTATCCCCTTTATCAAAGATCATAATCCGGGTACGGATCTATGTCTAGTACAATACTGATACCACCTACGTATGCATGCACGTGTGTGAAACACTACGTCAAAGGACCCGCTACAACGTCATGTCGTATCTCAAATACGAACCCTGCCAAATCACCGATCTCACGGCCTCAAATCAAATCTCATCGACTCATCTCAGATCCCAAGTATCATCCGCAAATCCAGTATGTGAGCACCTAGTCCCATACCCAGGTGAACACATAAACACATCTCCCCATATACGCACAGGTAATAACATAGATGTATGCATGTGTGTGTGTGCGTGTGTGGGTGTAACGACTACTCTAGGGTTTCGCAACTAACACTAAACTAATCCATGAACACCTAGAATCTACCTTTATCATCAAGTCTTATATCAACATAAAATATAATCAAAATATATGTGTGTATACGTATTCGTATACATCACCACGAACTGCGGGGATGCTATACGCCATCCACCCGACTTCTCCCCGTAGATATAAATCTACTCACCTGGTCCTTGCTCGCCGGTGCCGATGTCGTCACGCGCTTGCTTGTCATCTCGAAGTCCACATGGGGTACCTACATATCATAACGCACCGTATCGCATTAAAACCAAATTCGAAATCGAAACGGCATACGAAAATCAAAACGGCAAGCGTATCACGCATAGGTCAAAACCTATCGCCTACGCATGCAAGAATAGCCAAACCAACCCTCGATGTCGATGTACAAACATTAAACTATCGAGAAAAACCCAAACACTCTCATTTGCGCATTCACGAACACTAATTATAATATAAAATAGGTTAAAATTCACAAAAACCCCAAATTCACCTTAAAAGCCATTTTTCCGAAAATCTAGCAAGCAAAAATTACCCGTTTTAGTACAAAACTCGACGTTTAAACAAATCTAGCGGCCGCAATATCCGCTCAATATCATAACCAAGTCATAAAAACCATTCCAATAATTTAATCTCATCAAAATATATATAATTACAAAACCTAGTTAACAAAAATTAGCACAATTTTCCATTTTAGCTCAAAACTTGGTGTTTTAATCAACTTTAAATATGTTAACAATTTTAGTGGCCATAATTCTCATTAAAACATATTAACTAAGCCACACAACCATTAACTAGATTTTTAATCTCATACTTTATATTAATTACAAAAATCTAGTTTTGCAAAACAAACATAATTAGGACAATTTACATATAACAATTTAGCAATAAGCAACAAGCAACAAGCAACAAGATTTAGTTTTGCATAGAATTTACATGCTAATCACTCACTATAACCATAATCTAATGCTAGAAAGCTCACTTGAATTTTACAAACCCTAATCCCAAAATCAAACCCCTTTCTAGAATATCCTAAACTAGCAATTACACCCAAATTAACACTTGAATAAAATAGATTATCATAATTAAACAACAATTAGCCATAAGGTTAAGAATTTACCCCACAATCATCTTGAGATCTAGCACAAATCTAGCCTCCCAAACATGCTTCCCTTCACCAAGATCCATACAAGAATAGCTAAGGAAAAATGGGTAAGCTTTGTATTTGGAAATTTGTGAGGTTTACTTGATTTTTCTTGGGATTTTTGTGGACTTTTGGAGAAGAAAAGAGATGGAGAAATGAGAGAGGGGGCTGCAGAATTTCGGCTGTAGGAGGGAGAGGGAGATGTGTGTGGGTTTTGTGGGTAAAAGCCCAAGTCAACTCTCTCCCAAAGTACCATAATACCCACCTCAATTTACTATATTAAAACATATACTTTTATCCTATTTCCCCACTTAACAAAAGAGTTAAAGTGAGATGTTGGAGGGGGGTTGCTGCTGTGGTGGGGCCGGCCAAGGAAGGGTGAGCATGTGAGTGAGTGATTGACAAAAAAAGTTACATGCAAAAAGACCCCCTCAAGTTACCAAATTGCAAGTTTTCGCTAATTTCACCAAAAAAAGCCTTTTTTTCTTCAATAATTTCTAAACCGTTTTGGCAAACGATTTCGTTTCAAAAACCATATGATAAAATTTTATTTAATGTTTTATGATGCACAAAATTTGTTTCAACTCATTCCAATTTGTAATTTTCCCTAATTAAATATATTAGTGACGGCTTAAAATAATATTAAAATAATTAATTTCGGAAAAATTTTCAGAAAATTTGAAATTTCACCAGTGGGTCAATAAACACCAAATACTAGCAATTACCTAGCTAGAATATGTATATTTAATTTTATAATAAAGATATTTGTATTTTGACTTTTTACAGAAAACCCCCTTATTTTACCGATTTTTCGAAATTTCAACGAAACGATTTTCAAAACGTTACACAGCCCTGGCCACGGACTTCCTATTATTGCCAATCGAGCACAGCGCAACATCAACTCCCTATACCGGGAGAGACAAATCCCCTCCTATCGCTCATTGCCTCCATGTGACTCGAGATTATACCCACAAAACCACCTTTTTGCATATTCTCTTGAACGTGGTAAGGTGGAAATCAAAGTACAGTGAGAATCACACAAGACTCTATGACGATCTCGGGTCGACAGACTACCCTGTACCAGTGTCACCAGAGAACTGCCATCTGACGTGAGGTATAATACCATCTGGGAGTTCTTGGCGAGTCTGTCCAGTGTACCCAGCCTCCACTGAGCACCTGTATATCATCTCTGATATCAAACACCAATGGATATGGGATTGAACGTGCAAAACAGTGGAAATCATAGCATAGTGGGAATCACACAAGACTCTATGACGATCTCGGGTCGACAGACTACCCTGTACCAGTGTCACCAGAGAACTGCCATCTGACGTGAGGTATAATACCATCTGGGAGTTCTCGTCGAGTCCGTCCAGTGTACCCAGTCTCCACTGAGCACCCGTATATCATCTTTGATGTCAAACATTAATGGATATGGGATCCTCCATCGCCCATCTACATGGGTCGAGAATCTATACGCTAGTCTACTCTGGTATATCGATTCCCCGTCTCGATACACCCACGACTGGGGACTTTAAAGGATGTAATCACAGACTACCTTTGTCCTACTAGTATGATCCGCATCATAATCCAGGTAGTCAAGTACACATCCTAAGGGCTTTACCAACATGTAACAGAGAGACAATCAGTGTACATGTTAAGATAGAGAGTAACCAGATAGCATACTATCATGTCGAGCAAGAAAGTCCCCCCTATATATGTCCAAGCATCCACTACAATATACATCTCATTTACAGTAATGGCCTCTACGGCATACATATAACTAACAATCCTCTATTCTTGGATTATTCATAGATATTTTATCATTCTATTATCATCTCATCTGATCACTTGAGCTCATGATTCACATGCATCCAAGTTCATTTCCTTCATCTCTTCACTAATTTTCTACGGTTGAGAAAAAGAAAAGAGAAAGAAATATTTCTAGTGAGCAAAATTCCTACTTCATCAACCTACACATCTCTAACCCTAATTAGTATAGGTTGTTAACTTCACTAATAACCTGATCAGCGAAGTGAAAGTTTGAGTGAGTGTTGCCTCAAGGTGGATCATCTTTGACGACGAAGACTACAAAAAAGCTCGATCCTTTCTTTAAGTAGAGTCAAAGAAAAGTTCTAAGGACTACTACTTGGAGATTTAGAAGTGAAGGACTAGACTACAAAAGTTGTAGACTCTCTTCACTTAGTTTATAACATTGTTTGCTAACTTTAAAACTCTAATTCTCTAGTTCGAATCTTGTTTAGTAAACTTAGACCCCTAAAACTTTAAAATTGCATACTTGATACTCATAGAAACATAGTAGAGATGCTAAGACATACTTTCAGTGTCGGCTCTCCAGACTTGGAGGTTGAGGAAGAGGCTAAACGTTGTTGGGCGTCTCGATGGTGTGGGCCCCAGTGTTGTTGTCCTGCGGTGTCCCGAGTAAAGAATAGGGCATCGTGTGATCCGTCATAAAAACGGCGACTTTTCTTGTCGGGGTTGTGTATCTAGTGACGTCGAAGCGGAGCTTGCGTTACCACAGGCGGCGCCAATCGATGCAGCACAAATTTGATGTAGTTTGAGCCTTGTCAATAAATTTATAAGCATGGATCACTTTGGCAAGGGCACCGTCATCAGATCCGCAACCTGCAAGGGAAAGGCCTCTGGAAGTTTGCTTCGGGATCCTCCTCCGAAGATAAAGTCGATTGCTTTTATGATCGAGATTAGAGTTTAAGTGATGGAGAAAATGTTTTTTACCCTAGTCCTCAAGCTAGAGGGATTTATATAAACGTCATGTACGGTTGTGATGTAATCAGAGGAGAATCGGTTAGTTATCTAGGGTTTTCTGCCTCCGTGGGCCATATCTTTAGTATGTGGACTTCTAATGGCCTTTAGGTTGGGCGATGTGGGCCTGGGGTCTTAGATATAGTGTATCACATATCACTGTCATAAATATCTCCTAAAATTTACCTTTATTCTAAATACATGGGAACAATCTGCTTCACCTAAAACATTGATCTCGAGCATTAGTTTATGCAATTATATCTCATTATCTAATTCCAACTTGCCTAGGGTCTGACTTGGTTTTTTAGCCCTTTGCATTGGACAAGGTACATTATGACAACTAAAAACCTTAGTTAATAAGACAAGAGGGCTAATTTCATTTGCTAATCTCAATACATGATGCAATTTGATATAAATAAATTCAGAAGCACTTTGTACAGTGAGAGAAGTGATGCTAATCTTCGACAATTATGTGTTTGTTTAGTCATTATAAAACATCACTAAAGTCCAAAAGGGTTCTGTAAACACAAGGAAACGGAATAAGCGATGGAACTTCCCGATAATCTCGCCGTCACTCAGGATTAATTATCTCTTAAAAAATGTTGTTGATGCACATGTTTGTGATTAATTACAGGTAAAGCATTTTGACTTGGCCCAACAAGATCCTATCTCTTTGGCATGGCCGTGTGGGTTAACATATTCAAAGCTAAATTACATGAAATACCTCTAATTTTTGCTTTAACATAAAAAAAAATACCTTTAACTTTCTAAAACCAGTACTTTCCCCTATCATTTATAATTTATTCCTAAAATAACCTTCATTTAAATATTGAATCATGATTCAGTGGAACAAAAATATTTATATTTTTTAACTGTAGAAAAAATTATCACCTGCTATAACCCGCTTAAGAATTTGTCCTCATTGAAAGAGACATGTGTCGCGTTCCGATTGGTCCAATCATGGCCAAACAAATCTCCAACTTAAAAATTTCATAACTTTGGAATATGGTGTTAGAATTGACTCAAACTTGGTTTATTGAATTCAGATTGAAATTCTCTTTTAAATGAACACCAATTTGATATATTTTGGATTCAGTCCACATCAAAAGGTCACATTCAGAAATTCTGGTTTAGTCAACAGAAAATCCTACCTGGTAAACAAAATATCCAACTTAGAAGAACAAGTAACAACACCTGGAGAAATTCTCAATGAAAATTTATTCTAAATTGGTAAATCAATAGTTTCCCTACTTAGATTAATAGTTCCACTTTCAAATTTTATATTTCCATCTAAGAATTTTTTAGACCCACTTGAAAACGTTAAAAGAATTACACTAAACATATAATTGTATAAATTTTAAAGTGCTGGGATTTTGCCGAAAGAAATTAAGTATTTTTTAACCGAAAACTATAATACCCATTAATTTAAACACTTGATATATTAATATCGTAGATCACATCCGTACAGTTGTAATTTTGTTTTAGTTCATAATTTTTTTCAATATAATTATTTGAATTTAATAATTATAACGACTAAATTCTCAAGATCCGAGTACAAAAATTCAATTTCAACCTTACGGATATATTTGATAATACACAAATAGGTTACGTACCAAAACTTAACAAGTTTGAAGGCCATTTGTTCCTTTATCATAAACTCAAAAAATCAATTCACAAAAAAAAATTCTTAAAAGCTTATAATCGAGGACCAGATCTACCTTAAAAATTTTGATTTTTTTTATTTAGGCTATTTTATAATCATATATCAAATCGGTACGGTTCAAATTTTAAAAAAATACATATTTATGACTCACGGTTCAATCTTGATTGGTTAGATAATATGTAAAACTATTAAGACCGATATGCATTAAGGTTGAACCGTGTGTCCTATATAGTTATTTAAAAAAAAAAATCAACCGTACCGATTTGAAATATGTTGATAAAATAGTTTAAATAAAAAAATACAAATTTTTTGAAGTTCAACTGTACCTCGATAAGCTTCTAAAATTAATTTTTCTTTCACTATTAATTTTACGGGTTTATGATTAAGGAAAAAATGGTCTTAAGATTATTTGATTTTTTTGTGTAATCTAGATTAACATCGTAGATCGCATCCGTACGTTTGTAATTTTGTTTTTGTTTTTAAAATTTTTATTATAATTATTTGAATTTAATAATTGTAACGGCTTAATTCTCCAGATTCGAGTATAAAAATTCAATTTCAACCTTACGGATATATTTTACAATAAATAAATATGTTAAGAACAAAAAATTACCGGATTTTAAGGTCATTTGTTTCTTGATCATAAATTCCCAAAATTAATGCACAAACAAAAAATAATCTTAGATGCTTATGATCGAGGGCCGGATAAACTTTAAAAAATTTGAATTTTTTTTTATTTCGGCTAATTTAAAATCATATATCAAATCATTACGTTCTTGACCATGTATTGGGGCGATGGATGATCCCATATCCATTGGTGTTTGACATCATAGATTGTATATAGGTGCTCATTAGATACCGAGTACACCGAATAGACTCGCCAAGAACTCCTAAATGGTATTATACCTATCATCAAATAGAAGTTCTCTGGTGACACTTGTACAGATTAGTCTGTAGACCCGAAATCATCATAATGTCTTATATGATTCCTATTGTGCTTTGATTTTCACCCTACCATGGGTCTACTGAGTCATGCGAACAGGTGGATTTTGGGTACAGTCCCAAGACACATAGAGGCAGTGACCGATAGGAGGGATTTTGTCTCTCCCGGTATTGGGAGTTGATGTTGTGCTATGCGCGATTGGCTATAACCGCATGTTCCTGGTCATGGCTGATGAGATTTATTGATAACTGTTATCAGTAGTTTCTCGATTGGTTATAGGCCACACATCGGCATGCCTTATCGAGTAATTGGGGTCTGTCGATTCCACCCCCAGACTCGATATGCGACATATCAGACGAAGAGACCGGAATGTACGGTAAGTGTTGCTTATTGGCTCTACATGAGTTTGAATAAGTTTGCTTATTGATCTTCTATTCGTTCAATACCTGAGTAGTCGTTACGTCCATCTAATACCGCTGACGGCTTGTGGGTATCTGGTATGATCATTAGCTACTACCAGCGTATTGACGAGTCTTAAGAGTCCCACATAGAGGTTTCCAAGCTCAAGCGAAACGAAGCAGGGCACGTATGGAGATATGTGAGATAGCTTAATTAAATACGAGTATACGATTATTGGGAATTCACCAGCGCGCGCAAACGCGTATGTTTTGGAAACGGATATGATTTTAAGGAAATGGATTGCGCGCGCGAAATCGTTCTTGATTTAAAATTTATAAACCGCAAGTGCACGGCGCGTTGTAGCGAGCCGGGAAGTACGAGTCGATCCGCAGGGAATGGTGTATTAGGTATTGTCGTTTAAGGTTCAATAAATAAAGAATGGTTTAGTTTGTCACAAAAAAATATAAAATACGAAAACAAAGAAAACAAGTTAAGAAAGAAGTGGTTGTGGTTTTGGGTTGGAAGGTCGAATCTCGACGATTTCTTCGACGCTCCCTTGATCATAATTTTTCCGTCCCTACGTCTATCCCGGCATGAAGCATGACTTGTCAAGACGGTTGCGAATCATAAGTCATCAAATTTCGATATTCGCCGCAAAACACGAAACGAGTCCGTTTGTCCACTTACCGTTTGTATGTCCAAGCTTGGGGTATCAACACTAAGCACGAGAGTTAGCAAGCATACCACAACGTCAAAAACGCAAGTTAGTGAGTGAAAGAAAATGATTTTAGTTATGAGTTTGGTTAGTGTTTGTGATAGTATATGGTATATGAAACCAAGAGATCTGTCAAGTCACTTAATCTCAAAATACCATATCTAAACCTAACAAGCTTAACACTAAATTGATTCTAAGTTTAGGCTTGCAAGATGGGGTTTATGGGGAGAATATGGTATGCGATGAGGTTACAAAATAACCATGAAATCAACATACCATATCAACCCATCCAAATTGCAATACTAAGTTTAGATTCACATTATACACATTAAACATTAACAAGAGGAGGAGGAGACAAAGCCTTTCATTTCATTTACTCACCATAACCACAACCAAAGATATTAGTTAAGCATGATAAAAAGAAAAGCAAATAATAAAAAGAAGCAAGTAATCAAAGAAAAAACAATATTATTAACACTTGAAGTTGAGTTACAAGATATTGGTAACTTTTTCAACCTCCACAATGAAGCTCCCAAGAGAAAGCTTCAAGAGGGAAGAAGAAGAAGAGACGAAGTTAAAACTCATACAACTCTCAAGCCTAAACCAAAAACAAACTAAAACAAAACTAAACAATATATGCATCCCTTGCTCAATATCTGTTCTGGTATTTATAGGCACAACTCCAGAATAAAAAAAATAATATAGATGGACTGATGTGACCCTAAGAAATGACCAAAAGAAAAATGGGGGAATTTGGAGCAAAGGGGGCCGGTATCGCCGGATTATGTGGGGGGGCCGTTGGTCAAAATCCGAGCGTAGAGGATTGGGTTCGCATGGTGGATTTGTGTGCTCTGTACAATCACAATGACGCTTCTTGATTTATCTGTTTAAGCCTGGTTTGCATTCAGAGATTTGGAGGGAACATGATACCATAAATCACATCAAAACATTTAGCATTTATTACCCATGTCCCCCCATTTGCACAAGCTATCATTTGTGTGTGCCATGGGCAGCCCCACCATTGTCCATGCCAAAGAGTTGTGTGTACATTTGTATTGTGTTGGACCAAAATGGCGTGCACACATTTTTTTGCAAAAGAACTCTTTGGATATCGGTCGGTTTCCTGTTCTGATTGCAGTGTTGGCTTCCAAGCGTTATATCCATGATATTGAGTGTGTTTCCAGTATTTAATCACGAATACTTGTAAATTGTAATTACTGAGCAGACACTGATTAATAGTACCGATATATAACAAAATAGATAATGAATGAGCGGTATTAAAATGCAGTTTTTTGTGATGAACAAATACCCCCAAACTTATCTTTTTCTCGTCCCGAGCAAAATAAAATCCTACCTCACTTTCACAGGGAACGCGATTGCACTGAGCACGTGCAACAAGCTATTAAACCTCTAGGTGTCCCTAGTAGGGGGAGTGTTGTCTCCTGAGGGTTTTCATCGGATTACACCCACAAAATCCAGTCAAGTTAGCGTTGGAAAGAAACTGTTGATTCTAATTTTAAGGTTAAAAATCAAAGCTTGAAGTTCTATTATCCAAGTTAGAAATGTTAAACCCTATTTTTCACTCCTCACAATTTGTTTAACATAAGCTTATACTCGTCTTTACGTGATTGTGCGGATAGTGTCCAAAAGTTTTCAAGAACTTGATTAGGATCATCATGTCATAAGTACGGACCAGGATAAACTTCTAAACGATCACACAAGTTTGAAAAGAGTTAAGATTTTCTCAAGTTTTTGTTCTCAAGTTATATTTCAAGTCAAAATTTCAATCGTTTGTAACAGAGAACTTAAGTCTTAATCTTCACTCCTAATTTTCACCTGTTTTTGTTCATACACACCCTTCATTATCGTGAAAAACTTCTTTATAAATATAAACTTTCATATCTCCGTAAAAAAACTGTTTTGTAAGAAAACATGTCTCCGCCAAGGTTATTCTCCTACAAAAAACCGTGAGGATTTTTAAATTGGAGAGACCACTTGCTTAAATTGTTTTATTTGACGATTGGAAACTTAGCGAGTTTTGGGTCAATGACTCCCAAAGCAGATGGTTTTAGGGTATTAGGTGTGGAGACACCCCAAGGACTTAATTACCCAAGTTACCAAGGCCACAAAACAAAAGACTCATTTTATTTTAAAATATTCCGAACTCAGTGAAAATGGAGATATAGCCATCTTTTCTTTTAAATCCGAAGACGTTACAAGTGGATAAGGTGTGTAATTACTCCAACAAGTTTCCAGATGGGTTATTTTTCAGATTTATAGCTTCTATTAAAACATCAATAAAATTCTTCATATCTACTTCACTGTATGAACTATTATTGATATTGCTTAACTCAGAACAAACCTGTTTGATCCTAAAGATATTTATTAGTTTTAAAAAGTTTTTCAGACATGTCAGATTTTCATCAAATTCTTAAACACATACGACACATGTCAAGTATTATAAAAGACGTATATCAGCTATTTTAAACACAAAGGAGGGTTATTTTTTGGGTTGTCAGTCTCACAAAAAGGATTTAGTTATTTCAAACTTATCAACCGAACCGTCAGACTTCGAATCTAAGTTTCCCCGCTTGCTAACATGACAAACAAGTTTTTATGTTTTGAAGATTTTTTTTTAATTTTTATGGGGTTTTTAATATGTATGCAATGCAGAATATACACATGATGCAGCAAAATAAACGTAGTGCTCACCCCTAAACATGAGTTTTACGATGTCCTCATCGTTGCTCCCGTCTCCGGTAGCTAGACTTAGACATCAGGGTGAGAATTTTATTCGAAGAAAAAGAAAAAACTAAGACTAATTACAACATTTACATGTTAAAAGATTGGGTTAGTCCAAAAAATAATACCAGCCATTTAAATTTTTTTCTATATAGTGCAATGGCTGGAAAAAGAATATGTATATAAAAAGGAAAAAGAAAAAGAAAAGGTATATGTTAGATGTTAGTGAAGGGCATGTGCGTGTAAAAATAGGGATCGGAAGACGTTGAAGGTGAAGATGAAGCTTTGAAAAAGTCAAAGAATTGTTTTCTGAATCAATTGAATGTATAAAAAGCGCATGTTGAGTTCTGAAGTCAAGTTCGTTTAAAAACTGGAGTCCATCCGCAAAAAGTTCGGCAAAAGAAAGGTTCTTAGGATGTTCCCAAATTGATCCCGACTCAAACCCACCAAGAATATCAAGTTCATCGGCAAATAACTCTTCAAAACTAGACAATAAAGAATATTCTTCAAGACTGCCTCCCTCCCTAGGATCTTCCACAATCGTATTCTTATCACTATAGTTTACTAACTCTCCCAATACAATTTCTCCCTCATCACATTCACAAATGGGTAGGTATATGTTATCTAAAAAAGTAGGTTCCCACACTAACATTTTATCCGAAACAATATCACTAGGTGATACAAAAATTGTGGGTTCCTGATCATTGATTTCTTTAAATAATCTATCCAAACCATACCCAACAAATTCACAAGCTTTATCTTCTAAAATTTGAGCGCAACAATCAGTCAGTGCAAGAATTTCCTCTTCAAGTAGGATATCGGTTAATTCAACCTCAAGATTATAAATGACAAGAGGCTAAATAGGTACCTAAAGGCTAGTGTTAGACTGACTCAGAGGATTTTCTTGTGTGTCCTGATAACACTTAGTCAATTCATTTGCATATCTATGAAATCATCAAAATTCAATTGATCATTTATCTTACTTGGGTAACTTCCTAGATGACAAATATTTATACTATGTGGTTCTAATTGACTGTGTTCACTCTTTAGAATCACTACAGCTACAAGCTCTTCAATTCTAGCCAAAGATTGAGCTTGGGTGTGAAACAATTGTTCAGACTGTTGTATAAACAGGGCTAGCGTAGCAGCTGTTTGATTCTTGACCGCAATCATCACTTCAATACCTTTCTCTAAAGCGGTCAACCTAGTATCTATCTCACCATCATTCCCTAAAAATGGGTCAGTTGTTTCAGGAAGAGAGGATTGTGACGGTGGCAATGCTAAAGCAGTTACCCTGTCGACCTCTTTTTCTAAATCTTCAATCATTAGTTCTCTAATTGAAGTGGGACTGAGTTCAAAAGTGTTAGGTGGGTGACCATTATCAAAAACATGAGACGGTTGGTCACCCCTAGAAAAGGACAATTTCCATGAATGTGGGAAGAATCGTGGCAATTTGAACAAAAGAATTGGGACTGAGTATAAACAGAGAAATAAGAATCGTGAAAAATTGAATTAAATCGTGTATTACCCATATCAACAAGAATTCACAAATTGCACAAAAATAAAGAATATCACATCCTTAGTAGTCTATGTTATGCTAGTCAACTAGACCTGCTCAAGAACCTGATTGTTGAAGTAAAACTGTGTCGAGAAACAGGCTCAAGATATACTGATCACGAAGCCAGGTAAGTGCAAGAGATAAGGGGAGGTTTTCCAACGCTTTCACGAAGTTCCTTAATTAGATAACCCTTTCTCTTGAACACTTACCTAGACACCCCGTGAACGATATACCGTTAAGCGGTATTGTAAACACAATCAACTTCTCCTGATGAGGGCGAAGTCCTTAAAGTCAGAGTTCTAATTAATTTTAAATTACTAGGGGTATGCAAGAATGTAATTGTGTGATTTGTGGGCTACGGAGAAAAGGTGATGAAATCCTTTACCATATCTTGTTTAGTCATTTTGCCCTTAATTCCGTATTAAGATGCAAATACGCAATCAATAAAAGAATTTAAGAAATCAAGAAATTTAAGCAATTCTTTTTCGTTTAACTTTTAAGCGCTGCAACAAATACGGGTTAGTTCTCTGTGCAATTGGTGGTAAGTTTGTGCGAAGAATGCTGCAGAAGATAGAAATATTGGAATGCGTCGGATTTGAGAAGAATGTGTTAGGAAATACGTACCGATGGGATTTGGGTTAAGAAACCCCTTTGAAGTGATTACGGGTATTTGAATGTTCGCTTGTGCGGGTCAAACTACCCGGATCTTTGGCACTATACTCTACTAACGTTTTGCAATTGAATTTGATCATTGCTCCGCACGATCGCTGATCGTAATTCCTTAAAAACTGAAATGTTGGAAAAATACTATATTTAGTTTCAAAAGTGATATATCTGCCCCAATTCATGCACACTAAAAATTATAAAAATCAAACAATACCACTAGAATATAAACAAGTCACTGGAGATCACCAAAAAAGAAAAAAACCCAAAATCAAACAAACAGACCGGCGGCCTCAGACATTTTACGGATGTCGCCGGTTTGGTTTAGGAGTTAGGTGCTCGAATTTTTGGTGGGTTCTCTAGGCTAGCTAAGTGCTCTTATGGTATAAATTGATTTTTGAAATAAATTTCAGGGTGTTAGTGTAAGTCTACGGTAGCGCCCCGGCCGTCTAACAGACGCTAAATGCGGAACAAAAACTTTTAACTGGCGCTATCGTATACTATAACCCGGATCTTCCATTATTGCTAAACTAACAAACAGTAAAGAGAGTAGAAAGGTTATACCGAACGATCCGAGTCCTTCGTTCATTAACCATCATCCCGCGCTCCGTTGCGGTTGCTCCGATCTCGTCGATCTCCGATCTGCTCGTCTAGGTGGCATCACGTCAACGATTCTTTAAACGGGCTCCCGCCTCTGACTCGAGGCAACTCGGCCATCAAGTTTGCTAAAAAAGACGACCAAGATTGATGTAGAGAGTGAGTAGAATACTTTGTCTTGCTTCGTCCAAAGCCATGGACGAACGGTTAATGAAGTTGCCAATTAAGTCGGGTGATGGAATGAAATGAGCTATAAAATTTCCATACACCTAAACTATTATAATCTTTTAACCAAAATGAAATCAATCAAGTGAGTGAGAGAGAGGAGGGGGCCGGCCATCATATAGAGGTGGGGGGTGAGTGTAGGAGAGGGGGAGGTAACCACAAGAGAAAATATCATGAACAAATATCCTAAGGTTAACAAGAATCATTAATGCTAAAGCATGAGTCATTAAAACCTAGCGTGAACACAATGAATGATGAAGCCTAGTCATCATCCTGGTCACCTCTTCTAGAAACTTCTAGAAACTTCCACACTCATCTCAAGAAAAGATAAATCCGTCTTTAACCGAATGTTAAAAGACGGGCAATAGAAAACTGGAAACTGGCAACTTCCAAAAGTGATCCTGAAACGAATTTCAGGACAACCCCGTAACAGTATAAACATACCCACATTTGTATTACGACTGAATACAAATGCAACTGAGACAAAGATATTATATCTACTCAATATAATACTCGGACCCGGCTTAAACCAAAGCCGACCAGTATCAACTGCCCGAAATATGACACGTGCGTAAACGCACGTGCATTTTCCGAACCCTGCCATAAAACCATACGGCCTCTACAACGTTTCGCCCGAACTTGGGAAACTATCTGTGGGGGACTCTAATGACTCGTCAGTACCCTGGCATTAGGTTTAACCACAAGTCGTCAGCGGCACTAGCTGTGCGTAACGGCTGCCCATGGACCGACCTCATGGGATGCCGATGAGCGAACTCATCCGGAAACCCTACTGAGCCTAACAGTGACAATGTATATACAGTCCGGTCCGTTCGTCTATGAGTATCGCATATCTGCCTAGGGGGTTAGTAACGTCAGACCCCCAATAGCAGTATAAGTCGTGTCGGAGTGTAGCCTAATAACACCCTGAGATACTACTGGAGTACCTACCAGTAAATCTCCTGCCACGGCCGTGGGCTTTGTGTAATGGATCTCCTAGACACAGCACGATCTCACCCCCAATACCGGGAGAGATGAATCCCCTGCCGATCCGCTCACGTGCCTCTATGTGGCTCGGGACTGTACCCAAAAACTACCTGTTTGCACGACTCCTTTGAGCCGTGGTAGGGTAGAAATCAAAGCACAGTGGGAACTCACACGAGACAAATGACGACCTCAGGTCGATGAACTAACCTGTACACATGTCACCAGGGAACTGCTATCTGACGATATGTATAATACCAACTAGCAGATTCCCGGCGAGTCCTGTCCGGTGTACTCATAACCCAATGAGCACCTGTATACATCTTAGGTGATCCAACTGACACTAGTGGCTTGTGAGACCGGCCATCGCCCCTCGTCGGGGTCTCGACTGTATACACTAGTCTACTCCAGAGTATCGATGCCCTGTCTCGAAACTCCCACGACTAGGGACCACTTTTAAGGATATGCATATAAACCACCCAACTCTCACGTATATGATCGCCATCATACTGTTGGTAGTAAAGCAAGATCTTAAGGGCTCTATCAAAGTGTAACAGTGATCAGTCACCTGAACCTGTACACAACTGATAAAGGCAAACCAGATAGCATACTATCATCTCGAGTAAGACTGTCCTACCGGTATAGGTCCTCTGCAATCATTGCAATCACGTACCTGCGATCCAATAATTGACTCTGAGGGCAGTATATCCAACAGTTAGCAGGTTCAGCAACAGAGAGCAAAGTCAGAAAATTGTGTGTTATGTTAGTTTTGAAAAAAAAATTGAGTTAGAAGTTAATTTGTTAGTACGAACAAGAAATAACAATACCTAATGACTTCCAATTCGCCGACAATGGCGCCAAAAACTTGTTGGGAATTCACCTGCGAGCGCAAACGCGTATGTTTTGGAAACGCATATGATTTTAAGGAAATGAATTTGCGCACGCGAGATTGTTCTCGTTTTAAAATTTATAAACCGCAAGTGCACGGTGCGTTGTAGCGATCCGGCAAGTACGGGTCGATCCGCAGGGAATTGTGTATTAGTTGCTGTCGTTTAAGGTTCAACAAATAACGAATGGTTTGGTTTGTCACAAAAAAATATAAAATACGAAAACAAAGAAAACAAGTTAAGAAAGAAGTGTTTGTGGCTTTGTCTCGGAAGGTCGAATCGCGACGATTCCTTCGATGCTCCCTTGATCATGAGTTGTCAGTCCTTACGTCTATCCCAGCATGAAGCACGAATTGTCAAGGCGGTTGCGAAGCACAAATCATCAAATCCGATATTCCCCGCAAAACATGAAATGGGTCCGTTTGTCCACTTACTGTTTGTATGTCCAAGCTTAGGGTATCAACACTAAGCACGAGGGTTAGCAAGCATACCACAACGTCAAAAACACAAGTTAGTGAGTGAAAGCAAATGATTTTAGTCATGAGTTTGCTAAGTGTTTCTGATTGTATATGGTATATGAAACCAAGTGGTTTGTCAAGTCACTTAATCAAAAATTATCATATCTAAACCTAGAAACCTTAACACTAAATTGATTCTAAGCTTACGCTTGCAAGATGGGGTTTATGGGGAGAATATGGTATGTGATGAGCTTACAAAGTAACCATGGAATCAACATGCCATATCAACCCATCCAAATTGCAATACTAAATTTAGATTCACATTATACACATTAAACATTAACAAGAGGAGGAGGAGGCAAAGCATTTCATATCATTTCCTCACCATAACCACAACCAAAGATATTAGTTAAGCGTGATAAAAAGAAAAGCAAATAATAAAACGAAGCAAGTAATCAAAGAAACAACAATATTATTAACACTTGAAGTTGAGGTACAAGATGTTGGTAATTTGTTCAACCTCCATAATAAATCTCTCAAGAGAAAGCTTCAAGAGAGAAGAAGATGAAGAGACCAAGTTAAAACTCACACAACTCTCAATCCTAAACCAAAATCAAACTAAAACAAAACTAAACAATATATGCATCCCTTGCTCAATATATGTTCTGGTATTTATAGGCTCAACTCCAGAATAAACAAATAATATAGATGGACTGATGTGACCTTAAGAAATGCCCAGAAGAAAAATGTGTCTATTTGGTGCAAAGGGGGCCGGTGTCGCCGGATTATGTGGGGAGCCCGCCGGTCAAAATCCGAGCATAGAGGCTCGGGTTGGCATGGTGGATTTGTGTGCTCCCTACAATCACAATGATGCTGCTTGATTTATTTGTTTAAGCCTGGTTTGCATTCAGAAATTTGGAGGGAACATGATACCATACATCACATCAAAACTTTTAGCATTTATTACCTATGTCCCCCCATTAGCATAAGCCATCATTTGTGTGTGCCATGGGCAGCCCCACCATGGTCCATACCAAAGTGTTGTGTGTACACTTGTATTGTGTTGGACCAAAATCGTGTGCACACATTTTTTTGCAAATGAACTCTTTGGATATCGGTCAGTTTCCGGTTCTGATTGCAGTGTTGGCTCCTAAGCGTTATATCCATGATATTGAGTGTGTTTCCAGTATTTAATCACGAATACCTGTAAATTGTAATTACTGAGCAGACACTGATTAATAGTACCGATATATAACAAAATAGATAATGAATGAGCGGTATTAAAATGCAGTTTTCTGTGATGAACAACGATACCGTATTCTAATCTAGCGTTTTTATATTAGACGGATTATATATGATATAATCCGATTATTGAATCAAGTGTTGATTTAACAATTAACTAATTATTATTCCTTTTAATTCTTTTCTTTATATGTGTGTGTGTGTGTGTGTGTGTGTGTCATGGTTGATAATACAAAGAACATGGCAATATAAGAATCACATTGGAGAAAAGATTAAAGATATTGATAAATATATTTGAATAAAAAAATGAAGAGATGAGTCATAGCTTCTATTATCTTCTCAAAGGCTCTAGTAACCATGACTCATTCTTTTTACTTATTTTATTCATCCATACTTATCTATCTATCTCAATCTCATCTCCAAGGTTGATTAAGATATTTCTAAGTTCATCCTCTTCATCTTTCTTCTCTAGATATTTTTCTAGGTTGAATAAGAAACGAAAAAGAAAGAATTTTAATGAGAAAAATCACACTTCATCAAGATACACTAGAATAGCAAATTAGTATAGGTTGTTATCTTCACTAACTTAAAGATTAGTGAAGTGTGAGTTTGAGAGTGAGAATGTCACGACCCGAAATAGCACGTGACTGGCACTTGAATCATGTGAAGTCTATAAGACCACGCCTAATTCAAGTAAGCCAAAAAGCCCAGAAATCTAAACTATTTAGAAGAGAAGTGAAGGAAATTTGTTTAAAAGTTTATATATAAATCTTTTTGAAAGTCGTAGTAAGCATTTTAAAAACATCAAGTCCTTTTCAAAAATTTCGACAGAGTTTCCTTTGTAAATACTGGCCCCAAACGGGTACAAACATGCATAATATGAATAATGAATAAAGGCATCCCCAAGCGAGAGCTAGCTCTTCACCAAATGGCGGTGACAATCACGCGAGCAATATAATATACAACGCCGAATGGCTAGGATCAAAATTCAGAAGAAAGCCAAAATCCACCAGAAAACCATAATAATACAAGCGGGACTCTAAGGTCGAAGAATATACACTAGTCTTCTAGGTCTATCAATATAAAACTCTGGTTGATGGAGTTACTAGATACAACTGAAAGTAAATAAGGTACAATGGTGGTCACGATGCGAGTGAACCCACCTACCAAAGCAATCACCCGGAAAGAAGCAGTGTGCCAGCGAAGCCGCCAAAGAAATCTGTACGGCAAAACCTGCAAGAAACTATGGCACAACAGGGGTGAGTTGCCAACTCGTGAGTAGAAAACATCACCGAGCAGAAATCGCATGTATGACTTAAACCTAGGTCATACGGTACTAATATATCCTCAATATAATATCCTGATCCATCTACACATAAGTGTAATACCACGTGCTCCTGTTAGTGTCTCAGATAGCAACATATCATATATATGATGTATGAATGCATGAAAATAGAATACATCTAAATGAGAAAACTGTTTTCACAATTTAGGGAGATTTCTGAATATAAAAATCGAGTTACCATCAATGAAATCAACATAAAATCCGTGTTAAGCATCGACAAAAAACATATATCCAAATATCCAATATCTCAGGCTCCGGCTATCCGGACTGGCCCATATCATTTAAACTTAATACCTCAAAGTCTCAATATCTCGGGCCCCGGCTATCCGGATTGGCCCCTGGGCTCCAGCTATCCGGACTGGCCCCTCATCAAATTTCACGACTACGTCGGTATCCTCCGGATATCCGCCGCGTCACAAATAACCGGTCGGTTGTTGTTCAGTTGAAAATATTGCATTTTGGTATAAGTATTTTCCTTACATTTCTTAAATAATAAAAGGTGTTTATTATAAATATTAAACATATTTGGATTTATCTGCAAAATACTATTTGCCATATGTTTATATATTATAATTAATATTATGAAGGAAAATATAGGCATTTTATATTTATATAATATTTTGGTAATTGAAAATATGCATATCATATCAAATATTCTAATCACAATTCTTAAAAGATATAATATCATACAAACGGTTAGAATAATATTTCAAAATATATGCATAATATTTTAGTAACTAAAAGATGCATAGCATATCAAATATTCTTAATCATGTTTCTTAAAGATTTATTACCATATAAAGTGCATAGCATATTAAATATTCGTAATCAAGTTTCTTAAAGATTTATTACCATATATAGTGATTAAGATACTCTCTCTAATTTAATAAATAGTACTAACATTATTCATAGAGATATTATGCAAGATTTAGCTCAGGTCAAGAGATCAAGATGTTCAAGATGTCAGGATCAAAAATCTGCCAAAATCATAAAATCAATACTGACAGGGACTCGGAATCCAGGCATGGAAAGTCACCATATTAGGAAGTCACCATATATGGTAACTAGTTTTCTTTTTTGAGGGCTATATAATGGACCGAGGGCTAAAGTTAGAAGGCATCAAGCCGAAGAGATCACGAAGTCCAAGACGGCTCACGCATCCAGGCTGATCATCAACTGTTCATCTACCTCCTTCGGAAGAGTTCGAGAAGCAAACCAAGTTTTTGTAATCATTTTCTATGGAATAAAGTGTAGATTGTTCAAGTTGATTAATAAAGGTAGTTGTTTTATTTAATTCTTTTGTATTTTACATTATGTTTTCCCTCTCTATCTTTTTATCTTCTTTTCCTAACATGCGCGAATAATTCTCCG
This sequence comes from Agapanthus africanus, assembly GCA_030015575.1. Classification (NCBI taxonomy): domain Eukaryota; kingdom Viridiplantae; phylum Streptophyta; class Magnoliopsida; order Asparagales; family Amaryllidaceae; genus Agapanthus; species Agapanthus africanus. Next base: position 307,690,925 of record CM057347.1, on the reverse strand, counting down.
CTTGTTAGGGTTCGTAGGATTATGGTAGGCTAATAGATGATGAACATCCCTAAACCCTTTTTAAGTCCTATAAAGTTTATGAACTTTATCAAAAGAATCATTAATATCCTAATCGGGCACGCTAACAATTCTTTGCTAGTTCCGACCGCGATTAGCGATTAGATTAATGATTGTTTTGGTAAAGGCTAGATAATGAATGGAGTTCCGTGTCGAGATAAGGGTTAAGAGTGGGATTCCTTTTCCCTCCAGAAACCCTAATCTACACGCATCACCGTCCTTCTAGTTTTAAATCTATTAATGGATAAAAAGGGTAACTTTTAATTAATCGTCCATAACTACTAAATCCTAACGAACCCTACAAGCCCCCTTATTATATTAACTACATCTTTAAAATAATCTAGATCTATATTTTACATTCTTGTTTAACGTAGATATAGAAACCATTCTATAAAATTCTTTATCCCTCCTCTCTTTCTCAACACATCTAAAGTAAAAGTAAAAAGTTCCACGTTTCCCTGAGGACGACCCGTACTCATCTCGGTCTAGCTATACGCGACACCGTTATTGATTGCGGTTAACTACAAACACACTCTTTCCACACCAATCAAATGGCGTCGTTGCAGGGGAAACGTGCGCAATTTTTTATTCTTACTATTTGTGTTGAATTCTTAGACGATTCATATCATTATTAAAACAAAACTGCAAATTGCATATTTAACGATTTGTGTGTGAATTTTGCGAGGGAATCTGGAGTCACGGACTTGAGGAAACAGGAGATCCAGGGTTCATTCTTCTCTGGTATTTTTTTCAACTCCTTCTCTCTCCCCTCAAATCCAATAAACTCTATTTTCTGCAGGATTCTTTGCAAAACTGCGCCGCTAAAAAAAAATCTTTTTGCAAAAGTTTTGTGATTGGTTTTGTTTTGCATATTTAATACGGACTTTAAGGAGCAAAGACCAAATCAAGATTAGGTGGGGATTTCATCACCCTTCCTAAGCCCCACAAATCACAAACTGAGCATATAGATCAACCCTTCATTAATTTAAAAAATATCTAGACCAGACTCTAAGGACTGTCGCGCTCAATAAGGACAGAGGAAGGTCGTGGGTAATCTATCGTTTATCTGCATTACTTTTGTAGTGCCTAGGCAAGTGTGTCAAAGGCTAGTGGTTTTTAATTAGGCCCACGACGTGGTTCCTTCCCACTTACCTGGCACTTACCTGGCTACAAGGGTAGTATGGAGGCGGTAGAGGATTGATCCTGCGGCTTGTCCTTTGGAAGTCTAGGAGCGGTCTAGAGACTGGACCTAGGTGACCTTAGTTCTAGGGTTGCTTGTGCATCTTAGGGAGATTTGTCTTGAGTCCCACTTTTTCAAAACAAACCAATTTTAAATCACACACACGCTGCCACTTGCACTAAACCCGCTTAGTGCATGCTCGGCTGGACACGGGATCCTAGTGCCCGTCTTGTCCGCGTTCCTGCTATCGACACCGAAGTCGATACTTCTTCATCTTCTTTTCCCTCACCACACACCACATCGACCGTGATGGACGGCACTCCATCTAATTATAACACCACGCTGCCACCGCCCGTAGGTGAGCAGAATCCACCGCGCATCTCTCTCCAAGAGAGATGCTATCCTATTCGTGGTCCCCTTCCTATTTGTCTATCTCTTCCACCACCTAACGGGGATAATTTCGAAATTAAACCCCACTACATCAATCTGCTGCCCAAATTTCACGGGCTTGAGTCGGAAGACGCGTACGTTTTCATCACCAAATTCGAAAACGTATGCGCAATGATGGGTACTTCACAATTGACTTTAGATACTATGCGCTTACGTCTTCTCCCATTCACACTGTGCGACTTGGCAGAAAAATGGCTTTATAATACTGCCGCACACTCTATCACTAGTTGGGATGAATTCGTAATAGCATTTCTTAAGAAGTTTTACCCAAACCATAAGACTGCCCGTGTTAGGAGCGAGATCAACCAGTTCACCCAGCTTTCCAATGAACCATTTTGGAAGTGCTTTGAACGTTTCAAAGATCTGCTTGTCCAATGTCCTCATCATGGAATCAATAGATGGGATTTATGTCGGATTATATATGAGGGCATTAATCCAGCGACAAAGCAGATGCTTGAAACAATGTGTCAATGCAATTTCATGTCTAAAGATGATGGTGAAGCATGGAAATATCTGGAAGATCTCGCAGAAAGCACGTTGCAGTGGGAAAGCGTAAGACCACCTTCAACTAAGGGAGGTATTCACCAGCTCGATGTTTCTATCGCAGTAAAAGCCGAAATGGCAGCTATACAGAAGAAACTCGACGCTATTGAGAACAAATTTTCATCATTCTCCCTAAATCAGGTCACGCTTCCTAAGACCGTCTGTGGTTGCTGTTCGGATCCTTCACACTTAACGGAAGAATGTCCTATGAATGCATCGTTTCAAGCTAATGTTTCTTTTCAGCAGCGACCTAGAAACGACCCTTATTCTTCCACATACAATCAAGGATGGAGGAATCATCCTAACTTTGCTTGGAATCAAAACCAACAAAGCAATTATCAAAGACCTCCTCCACAGCAACCACAACCACAGAATCAGCCCCCCTTTCAGTCACAAAATTTCCAAAATCCGGCCAACATTTCTACACCACAAGTGGCCGGTACTGACAACTCACTTGCACAAACTTTGGATATGTTCATGAAACAATCCATGCAAATTTCGGCTGAGATGAGCTCTTCTATTGATACCATAACGAAAAACTCCGCCTCCCATGGTGAGAGTATTAAATCATTAAAAAACCAAATCGCACAATTAAACGCCGCAATGAGTGCGAGAGAGAAAGGGAAACTCCCATCTCAACCCATACCTAATCCTGGCCACTCACAAAGTTATAATGTGAGTGCTGTTACCACGTTGAGATCGGGAAAAGTGCTGAATAACCGAGTGGGTGAGCATTGTGATGATAGTGACACCAATGATACCCCAGCTTCTTCTTCTTCCCCTAATTCGTCTAGTCTCCCACCTTCACCCGAGCCTATTCTCCGTTTTCCCCAAGGCTCGAACCCTTCGCCCATTTTGCCAAATCTATCTAAGTCGATTCCCACTCCAGTTTTGGGATCGAATCCGTCCCCACAATCCTCTCCAACATTGGACCAAACCCTTATTCATAAAGCACCTTATCCAAACAGGTTAAGGGGCAACAGACCAAGTCCACAAATGGAGAAGATTGTGGAAATTTTTAAGCAAGTTAACATAAACATTCCTCTCCTAGATGCTATTCAACAAGTTCCGTCATATGCGAAAATCCTAAAGGACTTGTGCACTAGGAAGAGAAAAGTTCAAGTACCCAAAAAAGTTTTCCTTGCGAGTAATGTGAGCACTGCTTTTACACAACAACTACCCAAGAAACGAAAGGACCCCGGAAGTCCTACCATTTCAATTTCTATTGGGGGTAAAAATATCAATCGTGCTCTACTCGATCTAGGTGCTAGTGTTAACTTGCTTCCGTATTCTGTTTATGAGCAATTAGGGATTGGAGAGTTAAAGCCGGCGCATTGCACTCTTCAGATGGCCGATCGATCTATCACCCAACCTAGGGGTGAGCTAGAGGATGTGTTAATCAAAGTCGGGGAATTCATATTTCCTGTGGACTTTATCGTTATTGATACACAACCTGTGGCAAACTCACGCAATCAAATCCCGGTGATACTCGGTCGACCATTTTTGGCCACTTCCAACGCAGTAATCAATTGTAGAAATGGCTTTATGACCCTATTCTTTGGAAAGAAGTCAATTGAGCTTAACATTTACAAGTTGGGAAGTGAACCCTCTGAACCCTATGCTCATGTGTGTTCTGTCGAATTAATGGATGTCGACAGCAGCGAATTTGATCAACCTTATAATTCTGACTCTTTTCATATGTCGTTATTTGACACGGACTCTTCCACCGAGTTGTCCGGGTCAGCATCTAACACTGATGAGGAACTTTTTATAGAGTCGGACGATCACCCCATTTTTTCTGATGACATTATTCTTCGGGGTATCGACGAAAGCTTTGAGGAAATTTTCGCTGATGAACTCGCATTTTTACAAGACACGGGTGTTGAGATGAATCAACTCCAAGATGAAGAAATTGGACCTCCACCCCTTCTTTTGGACAATCATGATAATGTGAGTAATCCATCATCACTATCACTGTGTCGTCTCTCCAAATTGAGACGCAATCCTTTTCCATCACACCTCTTATCACCTTCCCACTTCTTCACATCGAAAGGTGACATGTTCTTCCACCAACCTTGGTGCTTCATCGATAAATTTTTTGAATGGTTGGTGTTGACCTTCAGTCTTTGCAAAACTTGGCATTGACCAATAACCTTGACCCCCTCGTGTGATTTTAAAAGATTAAAATTGTTTAACTCAAGTTTTGGGGGGGGGGTGGTATATTTTGGGCTCTTGAAAGAAAATGATTTTTACAAAATTGTGAGCCAAAAATAAGTTTGGGGGAGGATTTTCACTTTCATATATTCTTGCCCCCATTAATAATTTCCTCCCAAGTCTACAGGTTTTTGAGCTTAACGGATGACATCAGTAAGGACACTGCTGTAAACAGGTTTGGGGGAGGTTTGTGCTTATTTACGCATCACTCTGCATCATATTTTGTATAAGCACAACATTTTCAAAAGTTTTAAAAAAAAATTCTTTTATAATAGAAGAGTAGAAAGTGAAAAATTACATCCAAAAGATAGGAATAGTTTAAGAAAACCAAGAAAATTAGAAGTTTTCTTAAACGAACTAGTAATAAGTAGTTATGAGCTGTTGTCCCAAGGGTTAGTAAGATGAAGGAAGTCACTAATCTGAGGATAAAAATAAGTCTGAAAAATAGTTTCTATTCTGGAAGCCAAACATTTGAATGTTGATACCCTACTATATGCACTTACACACGTCTTGAAACTCGGGATAGTAGAGGATATCTTGAAATGCTCTTGTCTAAAAGCCAAAGTATGAAGGAAATGAAAAAAAAATGAAGAAAATATATAAAATGGTGAAAAGAAAAAAATGAACACTGGTTTTGTTATCGCCAAGGCAGCAATAAAAAAATATAGCGAGGGTGCCTCTTCACCTAGTGCCCTAAGGCCAACTGGTCTGGGAGTCACTGCTAAGCCTTAGGTGGTGCAAGATGAGGAAAATATTATCACCTAATCAGCAAGCACATGAGTAATCGGTTGGTTAGTACCTAAAGAAGTATTAACGGTCGCATGAAAATGTGTGAGCAAATCTTAATATTCATCAAATTAAAAAGTACTAAGGTAGATGGACAAGAGTATGATAGCTTGAATTGAATTCTCCGAGTGTAGGGATGTCCATTTCACACACGTAGGGGTATATGATCAATGTTTGGATGAAAGGTAGGAATGAAGAATAAAGACGATGTTTTATTGAGTGATAATGTGATTTCTAACATCTTTTCATGACTATTAAGATATGGCTCATGACAACTGAAAAGCTAGTATAGTTGGAAACTCTTATTTTCAAAGTCTTTCTTTTATGGTTCTTATCTTTATATGTAAATTTCACCATCTCTCTTTTGTTATTGGATTTTGTGGGTGTAATCTACTGAAAACCCTCAGGAGACAACACTCATCCTACTAGGGACACCTAGAGGTTTAACGGCTTGTTGCACGTGCTCAGTGCAATCGTGTTTGCCTACGAAAGTGTGCTATTTAGGTTTTTCTTTTTGTTTTTCTTTTTCTCTTTTTCTTGAATAACTAGTTTGCTCGGGACGATCAAAGTTAAGTTTGGGGGTATTTGTTCAGTTGAAAATATTGCATTTTGGTATAAGTATTTTCCTTACATTTCTTAAATAATAAAAGGTGTTTATTATAAATATTAAACATATTTGGATTTATCTGCAAAATACTATTTGCCATATGTTTATATATTATAATTAATATTATGAAGGAAAATATAGGCATTTTATATTTATATAATATTTTGGTAATTGAAAATATGCATATCATATCAAATATTCTAATCACAATTCTTAAAAGATATAATATCATACAAACGGTTAATATTTCAAAATATATGCATAATATTTTAATAACTAAAAGATGCATAGCATATCAAATATTCTTAATCATGTTTCTTAAAGATTTATTACCATATAAAGTGCATAGCACATTAAATATTCTTAATCAAGTTTCTTAAAGATTTATTACCATATATAGTGATTAAGATACTCTCTCTAATTTAATAAATAGTACTAACATTATTCATAGAGATATTATGCAAGATTTAGCTCAGGTCAAGAGATCAAGATGTTCAAGATGTCAGGATAAAAAATCTGCCAAAATCATAAAATCAATACTGACAGGGACTCGGAATCCAAGCATGGAAAGTCACCATATTAGGAAGTCACCATATATGGTAACTAGTTTTCTTCTTTGAGGGCTATATAATGGACCAAGGGCTAAAGTTAGAAGGCATCAAGCCGAAGAGATCACGAAGTCCAAGACGGCTCACGCATCCAGGCTGATCATCAACTGTTCATCTACCTCCTTCGGAAGAGTTCGAGAAGCAAACCAAGTTTTTGTAATCATTTTCTAAGGAATAAAGTGTAGATTGTTCAAGTTGATTAATAAAGGTAGTTGTTTTATTTAATTCTTTTGTATTTTACATTATGTTTTCCCTCTCTATCTTTTCATCTTCTTTTCCTAACATGCGCGAATAATTCTCCGCTTGTTAGGGTTCGTAGGATTAGGGTAGGCTAATAGATGATGAACATCCCTAAACCCTTTTTAAGTCCTATAAAGTTTATGAACTTTATCAAAAGAATATTTAACATCCTAATCGGGCACGCTAACAATTCTTTGCTAGTTCCAACCGCGATTAGCGATTAGATTAATGATTGTTTTGGTAAAGGCTAGATAATGAGCGGAGTTCCGTGTCGAGATAAGGGTTAAGAGTGGGATTCCTTTTCCTTCCAGAAACCCTAATCTACACGCATCACCGTCGTTCTAGTTTTAAATCCATTAATGGATAAAAAGGGTAACTTTTAATTAATTGTCCATAACTACTAAATCCTAACGAACCCTACAAGCCCCCTTATTATATTAACTACATCTTTATAATAATCTAGATCTATATTTTACATTCTTGTTTAACGTAGATCTAGAAACCATTCTATAAAATTCTTTATCCCTCCTCTCTTTCTCAACACATCTAAAGTAAAAGTAAAAGGTTCCACGTTTCCCTGAGGACGACCCGTACTCATCTTGGTCTAGCTATACGCGACACCGTTATTGATTGCGGTTAACTACAAACACACTCTTTCCACACCAATCAGTTGTGCTCCCCTTCGAGGCTTAACTCCATCATCTGTGACCTTCTCGCCCCGGGGTACCGCCCCGGGTCCACCATGCACCCATAGACAGTTCCTCCTCCTCCTCGAATCGGGTGTATGATACCGCTCAAGAGCCGAGAAAACTCATGGTGGACGTATCTCATATCATATCACGAGAAAATCACAACTTTCATTTTAAAATGATAATTAGCCTTTATAAAATCTTTGCTGTTTCTCCAAATCCAGAAATCTGATGGAAAATCCGAAATCCAAATGAAAGGTCAATAACAGTGAAATACCGGGCTCCGGCAATCCGGACTAGCCCATAATATTGCATGGCAAATGAATATATAAATATGCATGGAATATCACAGTAATAAATGTTGGTTTGGAACCGTGTTTTGAATTTGTGATTAGGTCCAAGAAAAATTAGGGTGATTCATCCAACCTTGATTATAAGTGGAAAAATACGCATCGTTTCTGGGTCTTTGCTGAAAAGCAGCATTTGTGTGCTCTTGACCTTGAAACGGAGAATTCAAAGGACATTCTTCCGTAAGATGTGATGGATCAGAACAGCATCCACAGACAGTTTTGGGGAGTGTCATCTGATTTAGGGAGGATACTAAAAATTTATGTTCCATACCTTCGAGTTTCTTTTGCATTGCTGCCATTTCAGCTCTAACTCCTATAGAAACATCAAGTTGATGAATACCACCCCTAGACGATGGTTGGTTTACACTCTCCCACTGTAAAGTTTTTTCAGCGAGATCTTCTAAAAATCTCCAGGCTTCACCATCATCTTTAGTTATGAAGGTGCCTTGACACATGGATTCAAGTATCTGTTTTGTTGTAGGATTAATGCCCTCATATACGATTCTGCACAGATCACATCAGTGGATTCCGTGATGAGGACATTGAACTAACAGATCCTTGAAGCGTTCAAAACACTTCGAAAATGGTTCATTGGGAAGCTGGGTGAATTGATTTATTTCGCTACGGACTCGGGCTGTCTTATGATTGGGATAAAATTTCTTTAGAAAAGCTACGACGAATTCATCCCAGTTTGAAATAGAATGCGCGTCTGTGTTGTATAGCCACTTTTTGGCTAAATCGCACAAAGTGAACGGGAGAAAACGTAGTCTCATAGCATCCACAGAAAGCTGTGAAGTACCCATCATAGCACATACGTTTTCAAATTTGGTAATAAAAACGTATGCGTCTTCAGACTCGAGACCGTGAAATTTGGGTAAATGATTGATGTATTAAGTATTGATTTCGAAATTGTCCACATTGGCTGGTGGAATGGAAAGACGGGTAGAAAGAGGACCTCGGATTGGGTAGCATCCCTCTTGGAGAGAGATGCGGGGCGGATTCTGCGCACCTGCGGAAGGTAGCAGAGTGGTGTTAAAAAAGTTCGTTGGAGATCCGTCCATCGAAGTAGGTGTGGTGTGTGGTGAGGAAAAAGAAGATCAGAATTAACGACTTCGAAGTCGATAGAAAGAACGCGGACAAGACGGGAACCAGAATCCCATGTCCAGCCGAGCATGCACTAAATGGTTTAGCACACGTGGCAGCGTAAGTGATAACTAAAGAAAATGTAGATTTGGAGCTTGTTTTTGAAAAAGACAGATTTTGAAAAATCACACAAACAATGCACAAGGAACCCTAAATTTAATGGTCACCTAGGTCATGTCTCTAGATCGCTCCTAGACTTCCAGAAGACAAGTCGCAAGATAAATCCTCTACTGCCTCTTTATCCCTTCTGTGGCCAGGTAAGTGCCAGGAAAGTGGGAGGTTCTCCACTACGTAAGTAGTGGGCCTAATTAAGTAACCACTTGCCTTAGACACACTTTCCTTAGACACCACAAAGGAAATGTGGATAAGCAATAGATTACCCACGACCTCATTCTGTCCTAATTGAGCCCGACGGTCCTTAGAGTCTTGTCTAGATCTTTTTTAGTTAATGAGGGTGATACGGATGCTAGTTTTGTGATTTTTGGGTCTTAGGATGGATAATGAAATCCCTACCTAATCTTAATTTATTCTTTGCCCCTTAATTTCCGTGTTAAAATATGCAAACAACCAAGATGAAACACGCAACAATTTTTCTTTAGCGGTGCTGCGAATTTTTGCAAAGAATTCTGCAGAAATTGGTTATTGGACTAGAGCAGGGAGGAGATAAGAAACTCAGAAATATACCCAAGAAACATGAAGCACTGAAACCTCAAGATTGTCGCGGTTCCGCTGCGAAATGCCTCCTATGGCCGCGGTTCTGCGGTCTGATGATGTGATTTCTGCACGAAACTTTGTGCAAATGCTCATGTTACCTCACTGGACTTCCTGAGATGATGTGAATATTTTTTCTCTTGCTCGAATAATTCCAGATTCCCTTGCAAAAATCACAAAAAATCGTTAGGCACTTGATGCAATTTTGATCTAAGAAATTCTGATGGAATAATAAAATTTTCAACTCAAATAATAAAAACGAACAAATTAGAACACGATCCCCAGCAATGGCGCCATTTGATTGATCTAAAATCTTGATGTGTATGGAAAATATGTTGTCACAATCAAAGAATTTTATAAACCGCAATCAATTAACGGTGTCAATTGTAGTTTCGTTAGCGAGAGCGGATCGTCCACTGAGATGTGTGTACTTGTTCGAATTTGTTTTGATTGAGTCGAAAAGAAAATATAAAAGAAGATGATTCAAGATTTGTGAGATTTAATTTCAAGAAACATAAAGAAAATAAATCTAGAATCAAGAATCAAGAAGTTATTTTCAATCAATTTGATTATCAAGATTATGAAGAATAGCTTGTAGGATTCGATTGAGTTAATATCTAATGATGAATCTAATAATTTCTAATCTTACCTATTGATAATTTGTAGCTAGATTGATGATGATGAATGAAGATTAGTGATCAATTGAAGAAACTAGGGTTTCTCCTTCACCATCCCTTGTCTTTTCAATCATAATCATTCGGATCTAGCCTCTAACAAAGAAAATCATCAATCGTTTGATCCCTAATTTGCAACGAAATAATCAAGAAGTGATCTCGCTCCAAATTAGGTCGTCAACGATTCATTTTGCTAAGGTTTACAAATCTCATAAGACTTAATATTAGTATTAAGATTTGATCATCATTAGATCTATCAATTCTCTCGAATCCTCCACAAGCGGAGATTACTCATACATCATGAAAATTAAAGAATCAAGAATCAATAATTTTCATAATGCAAGAATGTAATGAAAACGAGAATTATCAATTTATCACCTTCATTAAATCTTCTTCAAATTTATACAACTCCTCAATTCGAGGTACAAGATTAAGCTCTCGATCTCTCTTTTGAAGAGGTGAATTTTTCGTCGATCTTTGCGAGGCTCGATCGCCGTGAGTCGTGGATTGGATGCGGATCTCTTGCTCCTATGACGATCAGCGTTGCGATGAAGGATCGTTGATTGCTCGCTTGATTTTCTTCTCAATGGATCTTTATTTGGATTTGGAATTGGATTTGGTTTAGGGTTTGGACCACAAGTTGTGTAACTCAACTTGTGTGTGATTTGACTCAATATTCAACAAACTTTTAAATGTAACCTTAGGACTCCCTTTATAGTTCTCCCAATCTTCCACTAGAAGCTAGGTTTATCTTCCACTAGAAGCTAAGTTGTTATGAAGCTTGGATGAGAAGCTTGGTAGGTATTAAACTTGCACAAGAAGCTTGGCTGTTAGAAGGGAAGATTCTGGAGAAATCTATACAATTCGAAGCGTCTTGGATAAGATAAGAAGTTATAAGGAGACCTCTGGAAAAAGTACCAACCGCCGACGAGTCAGATCGGCCGTGGATCCACGGCGGATCGGGCTGGATCGGCCGTGGTTCCGCTGCCGAATGATGCGTTCGTTGGCTCATATCTCTGGTGTCACTTGATGTTGTCTTTAGGGTCCTTTTCTGATGTCTGGAATCTTATAATTATTTCTTGGTTGCTGCCAGATTTGAAGTCTTTGACTTGATGCGCTTAATCGGCAAATTGGCGATTCCAGTTCTTTGACCTGAAGAATTTTCTGCACACAATCTCGATAAAAGATGTTAAGATATACAAAAATCATGAATGTAGTAATAAACAGACAATTTCCCTCATAATGCCGGCTATAATGTATAACACATGTTATTTGATATTTTGCAGAAGAATTGCTAATATGTGCTATATTTATACCAAACACTTTTAGATGATTAGAAAGAGTAGGGAAATTGATGTGTTAAGAATGCAATATTTTCGACTGATCAATGTTGTAGAATCAAATTTTAAAAAAGGGTAGCTCTAATTTTTGCTTTGCATAGCGGTATTCCTTGTAGAATATCCAGCACCTTATTCGCTAAGGAAAGAGCCGATATCCCTTCAGTGGGAGTGACCGCTTTAGCGAAACTAGAAGATGCTGCAACTCACTCGGTTTTGTTTTTGATTGCTTCTATAGTTCTTGATTTGCATAGCGGTATTTATGAAATATCCTGCACCTTATTCGATAAGGAAAGTGCCGAGATCCCTTCACCGGGAGTGACCTCTTTAGCAAAACTAGTAAAAGCCAAAAAAATACTCCTTTTCAAAATCACTTATTTCTACAATGATATCAAGTTGATTACGCAAAAGGTTTTCATAAAAACTTGTCGTAGCCCTCCGTCATTTCAGATAAGTCCTACTTAGTATTCGTGCTGCGTTTTTTGACCTCCATCAAGGAGTAGTGTGCGGTAGCTGACTAGTAATTATTTACTACATATGATGCGATTGTTTTAGGGTAGTCGTATGACCTTGTTGACCTTCATCAAGGGTCGTGCGGGTGGGTTTAATTCAATCAGGAAATGACGAGTTGAACTTGACTAGTAGCCTATGGTTTGTTGACCTCCGTCAAGGGGCAAAAGTATTATCGGGAATTTCAAGTGTTGAAATTTGCAATGAGATTGCATACCTTCTATGAGATAGTTGGATCCCGATACCCACTGCGAGTAAGAGTTACTCCTGGGAGAGTTTTACACATGACAATTAGCCGATCAAGTAGGTGTATAGAAAGATGTTAATGGGGTTATCCCTCTGGTAAAATGAGGTTTATTTTAATTAGGGCCATGCGAAAGCACGGGGAACCTCCCTCAGAGTACCAAGACTTGCCTGGCCGAAAGATTGGCGAACTTGTAGGGTGTAATTAATCCCGGCTAGTCTTACCTTTTAGGGTTTGAAGGAAAATTTGATAAAAACAGTGGGAGCCATTCTAATTAGATAAGATAATAACCAATCTAATCTTGCAAGAGCGTACCCTAAAGTGTTTTTCTTCTCTCTCTCTCCAGATAGCGACCATGTCAGGCCTTAATCAAGATAATAATATGAATGTATTGACCGAACCCGCTTGTTATACTAAGCAGGGGAACGTTGGTTCCGTTCTTTCTTATAATTGTTATTAGACAGAGCAGGAAATAGGGGAATATCCGGATTCCCACGCCGCCCAAACGAAGAACAAGCATGTTGATGCATCATCTTCGGGTGTGTTAGGTATCGAGAACTATTTCTCAGTTCACTCTACATCCTGGGTATTAGATACCGGATCGGGATCCCACATATGTAATATTTTACATGATCTACGGAAAGGTAGAGAACTGGGAGAGGGTGATCATTCCATAAGAGTAGGGAATGGTGCAAATGTTGCAGCCAAAACAGTTGGCGAATATCACCTTGTATTACCAAATGGTAATACATTGATTCTGAACGAATGCTATTACATTCCGACCCTGATATGCAATCTCATATCAGTTTCTTTATTAAGTAAAGAAGGATATAATTTTGTAGTACAGGATAATGTTATGAACATCTTCCTGAATCAAAAGTTGATTTGATCAGGCTCGTTAAATAATGGCATATACGTTCTAAATCAAACTACAGTTCTTAATGTACAGAACACACACAAGAGGAAGAGTTAAGAAATGAATGAATCGTTCTTGTGGCATTGTAGGCTAGGTCATATCAATGCGACACGGCTAGCTAAGTTACATAAGGATGGATATTTGAATCCGTTCGAATTTTCATCTCATGATACTTGCCAGTCATGTCTCAAAGGCAAAATAACCAAAACTCCGTTTAGTGGACACGGAGAAAGAGTTACGGAACTCTTGGGACTGAAACATAGTGATGTATGCAGTCCCATGTCTACACATGCCTGGAATGGTTCCTCGTAGTTCATTACATTCACTGACGATCTCTCAAGATACGGACATGTGTTCCTGTTGAAACACAAGTCTGAATCTTTTGAGAAAATCATAGAATATAAGAACGAAGTCGAGCACTAAACGGGTAAAAGTATTCAGATCCTTTGATCTGATCGAGGAGGAGAATACTTGAGCAATGAGTTCCTGGACTATCTAAAAGAGAATAGGATTCTCTCTCAGCTTACTCCTCCGTATACACCACAGCACAATGGTGTTTCGGAGCGGAGGAATCGCACCGTATTAGATATGGTGCGCTCTATGATGAGCACTGCTGAGTTGCTTATTTTTCCTTTTGGGGGTATGCGCTTGAGACAGCTATATACCTATTGAATAGAGTTCCAACCAAATTAGTACCTACCACTCCATATGAGATATGGGAGGGGAAGAGACCGTGTCCTAATTTTCTTAAGATATAGGGTTGCTACAGTTGCCCGGCCTATGTTAAAAAGAAAAATCTGGACAAGCTCGAGGCAATATCAGTTCTGTGCAAGTTTGTGGGATATCCCAAGCATTCGAGAGGACATATCTTCTACCACCCTGAGGAACAAAAGGTTTTTGTTGCTCAGCATGCCACCTTTTTAGAAAAGGAATTTCTTGCAAAGGAAATTAGCGGCGAGGTCGTATAACTGGAAGAATTTCCAGTTACAAAAAATGCAACAGAAGATTTGGTAGAACCAGAGGATTCAAAAGTTTCTGACAAACCTCAGCCGCTTCGCCGATCTAGTAGGGTTCCTCATCCACCTGGGAGATACTACGGTTTTCTCATTGATGGTGGGAGCAAAGATTGCATCATGAAAGATGATGACCCGACTAGCTTCGAGCAGGCCATCACGAGTGGGGACTATGTGAAGTGGCTGGATGCAATGCGATCTGAGATGGAATCCATGTACACCAAAAAACTATGGACTTTGGAAGTTGATCCTGAAGGGGTAAAACCCATTGGGAGAAAATGGATCTTTAAGAAGAAATTTGGTTAGATGGAAAAGTTGGGACTTTCAAAGATAGACTTGTTGCAAAAGGTTTTCGTCAACGACCTGGTGTGGATTATGATGAAACATTTTCTCCAGTGGCTATGCTTAAGTCCATCCGGATCCTACTTGCCATTGCTGCATACTATGACTATGAAATCTAGAAAATGAATGTTAAGACCGCCTTTCTAAATGGTGATTTAGAGGAGTGCGTGTACATGACACAGCCAGAGGGCTTCGTAGACAGTTAGAGCAGCGGAAAGGTATGCAAGCTGCTTAAATCCATCTATGGGTTAAAGCAGGCATCACGGAGTTAGAACATCTGTTTTGATGTGGTAGTCAAAGAGTTTGACTTCATCAAGAACGTAGATGAACCTTGTATATACAAGAAGGTGGCAGAGAGTAAGGTTGTCTTCCTCGTATTCTACGTGGATGACATACTCTTGATAGAAAATGATGTTCCTATGCTGCACTCGGTCAAGCTCTTCTTATCACAAAGATTCTCAATGAAAGTTCTAGGTGATTCCTCCTGCATCTTGGAGATTAAGATCTATAGAGATAGATCTATACGGATACTGGGATTGTCCCAATCCAGGTACATTGACACCATACTAAAGAGTTTTAGTATGGAGGAATCTAAGCGTGGGAGTTTACCCACGATCTTTGGACTCACTCTCTCCCAAGAGATGTCTCCTAAGACTGATTTGGAGAGAGCTCGCATGCAAGGGATACCCTATGCTTCGGCAGTAGGCTCTGTCATTTATGCGATGCTATGTACCAGACCCGATGTAGCATACTCACTAAGTGTAGTGAGTAGGTATCAAGCAGATTCAGGAGAGAGTCACAACACAGCCGTGAAGAACGTTCTTAAGTACTTGAGAAGGACCAAAGAGATGTTCTTGGTGTATGGTAACGGTGAACTCCAAGTGGAGTCCTTTACCGATTCGATCTTACAAAGTGATAAGGACGAGTCAAAGTCGCACTCGGGATTGGTCTTTACCCTCAATGGAGGGGCGGTTTGTTGAAAGAGTTCCAAATAGAAAACCTTCACAGACTCGACGATGGAGGCTGAATACATCGCTGCCAAAGAGGCTGTCTGGATGAAGAAATTCATAAACGAACTTGGAGTGGTTCCGTCCATTGAGCATCCAATACCTTTGTATTGTGATAAAAATGGAGCTGTGGCTTTGGCCAAGGAACCCAGGTCCCATCAGAGATCCAGGCATATTCTGAGGCGGTATCACCTGATCCGGGAGATCGTTGATCGCTGAGAGATCGAGGTCAGGAGAGTTGACACGAAGGACAACACTGCAGATCCACTCACCAAGGCCATACCCTAGATACAATTTGAGAGACTCTTCGGGATGTTGGGTATGAGATACTACAACAGCTGGCCTTAGTGCAAGTGGGAGATTGTTAGTTATGTATATGCCCTAGAGTCCATTATTGTACATATGATGTATATTATAGTGGATGCTTGGATTGTAAGTCGATGTACTACACCCCAATACTTGTGGGGAGGCGGAATTTTCAAAAACGAACTTGTTTAGTGAACGAACATCGACTAACCGCTTGAATCGAAGCTAAACTATAAATAACCAAACACAAAGTGTTTCTAAACTACTGTGTTTAGGGATTATACCTAATGAACAAACTCCTTCTTCTTTACGATCTCCTTGTCCTCCTCGGCCTTCTCTAGGTAGTAGATGATCCACCCGAGAGCAAAACTCCAAGCTAAACCTCTAAACTTGAGGCAACTAACCTTCTTGGATTGCTAATCAAAGAAGCTAGGATGAAATAGAGTGATGGTTATGGATTGATTAGTCTTACTAACCCTTGTACTCAACTCATGAGAAGGGAGGATTAGTCTTTGAAGATGGAGAGCTTGAGGAGAGAGAATGTGAGAATGAATTATGAATAAAGTTACGAGTATCATAATATATATGAAGCATTTTCTAATAAGAAGAAAAGAATAAAGAGTGATGAATAATCATGCTTCATAAAATATCAAGTGGTGATTCATTAGCATGAGTCATTAAGCAATAAATGTGCATTAATGAGATGAATGAATCACCCTCATGACTCATATAACTCATTCAATGTATATGACACATAACCCTCCTTAGTCACCATCTTCTAGAAGCTTCTCGTACAATTACGAGAACGCCCCTCCATTCCGCAAAAATACGGAAAAACTTTAGACTGTAAAAATCCAATAACCGGATACCAGTAACTGGCTTAAACCAAAGCCAACTGGTAAAAACTGTCCGAAAGTCGTACGCGCGTAAACGCACGTATGCGTCCGAACCCTTGTCGTAAAACCATACGACCTCTATATCGTTTCGCCTGGAGTAGGAAACTCTGTGTGTGGGACTCTAGAGACTCGACTACTACGCTGGCAGTGGGTTTAAGCACAGACCGCAAGCGGCACTAGCTGTACGTAACGGTCCCCAGGTAGTTGTCGATAAGAAGGCCGATGAGGAAACCCATCTGAACTCCTACTGAGTCTGATGTGACAATCTCCATACAGTCCGGTCCGTTCGTCCAAGACTATCGCATATCGGGCCTAGGGGGGCGGCAAGCGTCAGTCCCCTAATAGCGGTATAAGTCGTGTCGGAGTGAAGCCCATTACACCCTGAGAAACTACTGGAACCTACCAGCAAATCTCGCTTGCCCTGGCCAGGGACTTTGCGTAATGGCTCTCTGACACAGCGCGATATCTACTCCCAATACCGGGAGGGACGAATCCTGTCTAACCGCCACTGCCTCCAAGTGCTCGGGACTGCACCCAACTGCTACCTGTTTGCACGACTCATTTGAGCCGTGGTAGGGTAGCAATCTAAGAACAGTGGGACACACTCGAGGCGAAGTAGCAGTGTCAAGTCTGCGGACTATGCTGTACTCATGTCACCTGGGAACTGCTCACTGACGACTGGTATCAAACCAACCAACAGTTCCTGTGAGTCCTGTCCGGTGTACCCGTAACCTAACGAGCACCTGCATACTATCTCCAGTACGACGTACTGACGGCTGTGGGACAGACCATCTCCCCAACTGGGATGAGAAGCGTACACACTGGTCTACTCCGGAGTATCGATGCTCTGTCTCGATAATCCAACGACCAGGGACCTGAATAAGGATGTGCTTATAGACTACCCAGCCCCCACTAGTGTGACTGCCATCACAACGCTGGTAGACAAGCAAGATCCTAAGAGCTCTATCAATACGTATACTCATATATTAAGATAGAAAAACCAAGTAGCATACTACCATGTTTAGCAAGACTGTTATATACATGTGAATATCCCAAGCTTCCATTAAGTAATATACAAACTAGTATGATACAGTAATGGCCTTCTAGGGCATAAACACTAACAATCTCCCACTTGCACTAGGGCCATGTACTGGCATATCGTAGACCGATGATCTCGAGTAGCCTCTCGAACTGAATCTGAGGTAGGGCCTTCGTGAATGGATCAGCAATGTTCTCTTCAGAAGCAACTCTCCGAACCTCGATCTCCTGACGATCAATGATCTCCCTGATCAGGTGATACCGCCTCAAGATGTGTCTGGACTTCTGATGGGACCTTGGTTCCTTCGCTAAAGCTATAGCTCCGTTGTTGTCGCAATACAGAGGTATTGGATCAACTATGGTAGGAACCACTTGAAGTTCTGTTAGGAACTTCTTCATCCAGACTGCTTCTTTTGCGGCATCGCAAGCAGCTATATACTCCGCTTCCATCGTCGAGTCAGCAACGGTGTCCTGCTTGGAGCTCTTCCAGCACACCGCCCCTCCATTGAGGGTAAAGACATAACCCGACATGGACTTGGAATCGTCTTTATCACTCTGGAAGCCGGAATCAGCAAAGGCCTCCAACCTGAGGTCTTTTCCGCCGTAAACCAAGAACATCTCCTTAGTCCTCCTCAGGTACTTGAGAATGTTCTTTACTGCTATCCAGTGTTTCTCCCCTGGGTCTGACTGATACCGGCTTACCACGCTCAGTGCGTAAGCTACATCTGGTCTGGTACACAACATCGCATACATTATAGAGCCTACCGCAGAAGCGTAGGGTATAATAGACATGCGTTCCCTTTCCAAATCAGTCTTGGGGGACATCTCTTTGGAGAGGGTGATTCCGTGACAAGCCGGTAGATTACCGCGCTTAGAATCTTCCATACTGAATCTTTTCAGTACAGTGTCGATATACCTGGACTGCGAAAGTCCCAACATCCTCTTGGATCTATCACGATAGATCCGGATCCCCAGAATGTACGAGGCATCACCCAGGTCTTTCATGGAGAACCTGTGTGACAAGAATCCTTTGACAGATTGTAGCATAGGAATATCATTTCCTATCAATAGAATGTCATCCACGTACAAGACGAGGAATACGACACTTCTGGCTACAACTTTACTATATATACACGGTTCATCTGGATTTTTGATAAAGTCATATTCTTTGACTGTCTCATCAAAACAGATGTTCCAACTCCGCGATGCCTGCTTTAGTCCATAAATGGACTTAAGCAGCTTGCATACTTTCCCGCTGCTTCCACTCTGATTGAAACCCTCTGGCTGATCCATATAGACGCTCTCTTCTAAATTTCCATTCAGAAAAGCCGTCTTTACGTCCATCTGCCAGATTTCATAATCATGGAAGGCAGCAATAGCAAGAAGGACCCGAATGGATTTGAGCATAGCCACTGGAGAAAAAGTTTCGTCATAGTCCAAACCAGGTCTTTGACGAAAACCCTTTGCAACAAGTCTAGCCTTATAGGTTTCCACCTGTCCATCTACACCAATCTTTTTCTTGAAGATCCATTTGCATCCTATGGGTTTTACCCCATCTGGAGGAAAGTCCAAAGTCCATACTTTGTTGGTGTACATGGACTCCATCTCGGTCCGCATTGCATCTAGCCATCGTACCGAGTCGCCGCTCTGGATGGCCTGCCGGAAGTCAGTAGGTTCATCATCATCTATGATGCAATCCTCTCTATCCCCATCTATGAGAAAACCGTAGTATCTCTCAGGTGGATGAGACGGCCTACTACTCCTGCGGAGGGGTGCGGGAATGTCCTGTTCTTCTTGAACTACCGGTTCTACCAAACTTTCAGTATTAGTTTGTGGTTCTGGAATTTCTTCCAGTTCTATTTCGCTCCCACTTGATTCCTTTTCTAAAAACTGATGTTCTAGAAAATGGGCATTACGAGAAACAAATACCTTTTGTTCCTCTGCGTAATAGAATAGATATCCCCTGGAGTGCTTTGGATATCCCACAAAACTACACTTTACTGATCGTGCCTTGAGCTTGTCCACATGCTGCTTTTTAACAAAAGCTGGACATCCCCAAATCTTTATATACTGTAGATGGGGTTTCTTCCGCTCCACATCTGATATGGAGTGGTAGGCACAGTCTTGGTAGGAACCATGTTCAAAAGATATGCCGCTGATTCTAGCGCATAACCCCAGAAAGATCGCGGTAACTCAGCATTACTCATCATGGATCGTACCATATCCAATAGGGTTCGATTCCGTCTCTCCGATACACCGTTATGCTGTGGAGTGTATGGAGGAGTAAGCTGAGAGAGAATTCCTTTCTCTTTTAGGTAACCTAGGAACTCGGCACTTAAGTATTCTCCACCTCGATCAGATCTCAGTGTCTTAATACTTTTGCCGGTTTGGTTTTCTACTTCATTCTTATACTCTCGGAATTTCTCAAAAGCCTCGGATTTATGTTTCATCAGATAAATGAATCCGTATCTTGAGTAATCATCCGTGAAAGTAATGAAATAGGAAAAACCACCTCTTGCATGTGTAGACATTGGACCGCATACATCGCTGTGTATGAGTCCTAAGAGCTCGCTCGCTCTTACTCCTTGTCCAGTAAATGGAGTCTTTGTCATCTTTCCTTTGAGACAGGATTGACAAGTGTCATAAGTTTGATATTCGAACGAGTCCAAATATCCTTCTCTATGCAACTTAGTCAACCTTCTCTCATTGATGTGACCCAGTCTACAATGCCATAAGAAAGCTTTATTTAAATCTGGAGACTTTCTTTTTAGTGTGTTCTGGACATTGAAAATTTGGAGTTGGTTTAAAACATATATGCCGTTATTTAGAGTACCGGACCCAATCAAACCATGATTAAGGTGGATGTTAACAACATCTCTTACAAACGTGAAATCATAACCTTTATTTGATAACAAGGAAACTGATATGATATTACACGTTAAGCTTGGTACAAAATAACAGTTATGCAAAACCAAAATATGTCCACTCGTCAATCCTAGGTGATAATCCCCGACGGACGCAGCTCCCACGCTAGCTCCGTTAGCAACCTTTAGGGTCATATCACCTTCCTTCAGCACTCTACGGTTTCTCAGTGCCTGCAATGAATTGCAAATATGAGATCCTGATCCGGTATCCAATACCCAGGAAGTAGAGTTGATCGACAGACAATTCTCAATTACAAACACACCTGAAGTCGAAGCCACAGCTTGCTTCGGTTCCTGGTTCTTGGCGTTCCACGCCTTGCAATCCTTCTTCCAGTGCCCTTTCCTGTGACAATGGAAGCACTCATCCTGGCCAACTACCAGTACTGCAAACTTTTTCTTTCCCTTCCTTCCCACCTTACTAACACCTCCTCTAGGTTTGGGTGCGTCCTTCTTCTTCCTTCCTTTGGCCCTAGCCTTAGACCCGGAAGAAGATGCACCGCCAACAAACATAGCGGGTGTTTCCCTTACTTTCTGCAAGGTGCCCTCTGCACTCCTTAACATGTTCAGGAGTTCCGCAAGTTCAACTTCTTTTCCTTGAAGGTTGAAGTTGAGGATAAACTGGGCGTAGGTGGGAGGAAGGGACTGGAGAATGAGGTCTGTATAGAGCTCATTATCCAAAGTCGTCCCAAGGTCTGCGAGCTCTTCAATATAGCCGATCATCTTTAGGACATGTTCACCTACCGATGACCCGACAGCCAACCTCGCTCGAAACAAGTTCTTAGAGGTCTCGTATCTTGCTATACGAGATTGCTCTCCATAAAGTTCCTTTGTATGGAGAAATGTGCCATCTAGGGACATATCCTCGTGCCTCCTCTGATGTTCATTGTTCATTGAGACAAGCACGATGCACTTGGCTTTCGCGCAATCTAAATCCCAGGTTTTGCGGATTTCCTTATCCGCATTGCTGGATTTGGGACCAGGGACAGCAGGTGCCGTAGCGGTGAGGATGTACCCCAATTTATCATAGGTCAAAGCCATTTTGACATTCCGCAGCCAATCTTTATAGTTTGGCCCTGTCAGTATATTTTTCTCTAAAAGTAACTTAAGTCCAGTCATTTTCAGGGTCGCTGCAATTAGGAGAGAGAGAAGAAAACTCTTTAGCATGATGCTCTTGCAAGTTTAGAGTGGTTTTTAGTTTATCTAAACTGGATGGCTCCCACTGTTTCTCGAATCCTTCCTCAAACCATAAAAGAAGAATTAGCCAGGACTATTCTCACCGTACAATACTTGCTTAACCGTTCAGCCAGGCCAGTGTCGATACTTCGAGGGAGGTTTTCCAACGCTTTCGCGAAGTTCCTTAATTAAATAACCTCTTTTCTCTGGGGGCGTAACCCCGCTGACACTTTTCTGGACACCTACTAGGTTTATAGCATTGATCGTTAAGTGACGAATATCCTGATAAGTAGCATATACTCACAGTAGGATCGGGATCCAAATATCATCGTATGATAATGTTGAAGGAATCCTACCAACATTCATCAAACTCCAAATGGTATGCATCTCTTTGCAAATTTCAGTTTCTTTAGAAATTCCCGATATATATTTTTGCCCCATGCTCTTATGACCTTGGCGTTAGGTCAAAATGTCATAAGTCACATGTCAAGTTCTACCCATCATTATCTTGTCAATTTGAACCCATCCGTATTTATCCTTGACGTTCGGCCAAAATGATAATACGACTGTCCCAAACTAACTCATCTACCTATGCAACAACTGAATACCCAGTAGCTACCAAACACTATGCCTTGGCGTTAGGTCAAAATACATAGCTTGAATACTACTGAATACCCAGATGAAATGACGGAGGGCTACGAATGGTTTTGGCGAAACCGTGAACGTAGTGAACTTGATATAACCGAAGGAACCTGATAGCTTTTAAAAGGAGTGGTTAAAGCTCCGCATTTAAAAATATCTGTTTTTAAAATTAACCGAGTGGTTTCTTTTAAATTGTTCCAACGATTTAAACTTTGGTTTGTTTTTCTTTGCATTATAGATAATGCGTCCCATCATTAACCTATCATTGCAGAAAACAACGAAAATACAACGTCCTCTTATGCCATCCGCATTCGCCACGGGGTCCCGTCATCACCCGTTAGGTTACTTAACTAACGACAGAGCGGGGGCTGGGCTAGCGCGGGTGTAAAACATAAGTGACGTCTAAATAGCTATCATATATATAAATATTTTACATTCGTCTGACGCAATGATATACATTCCAGAACACAGATAAACAATATTGGATTTGCAAGCAATCTGTATTTCTTTTGAGCCTGCAAGAAAAGACAGATTACACAGTTGTGATGAATAGCCTTTACCCCACCCTCGACCCCTACGGGTACGGAAAACTACCCGCCCGGCAGTTTGTGCACCCCACCTTGGGTCAGTCCTAGGAGCAGAAACAGTAAAATGAAATAATACAACGGTGGCTACAACCGCAACCTGGATGTGCCCCGCAAAAATAATATTACAACAAATTACATTTACAACAAATGAATTAAACAATAACCCATTGCAAACCCCGGCTATACACCACAACAGTCCAATACAGTTTATATGCACAAACAGATATAACCATTACAGAAATGTGCAACCCCCTGCCAACCGATATACTAGCAGTTAGGGGAGGTTTACGAACACATTTATCAATCACAGATATAATCCAACATGCAAATACTGTACAATTTCGATCGATTAAACATCTTTAATATTGCTCCAAAAACTGCTCTGTAAAACTGAAACCTGAGCAAATATTAAATATCCCAGAAAATCCCAAATAATACAGAGAACCACCACAATAAAAATGGGTCCCTGAATCGTCCAAACGGCGGCTGATCCGCGGTGGCAACAGTGCTAAGCGCCGCGGATCCGCGGCTCCGTAGACGATTCAGGACACCAAATTTTTTGTGTGTTCTTCTGGTGTCTTTTCAAGCTCTCTGAACTTCCCTGAAAAATTTTTGGACTTCATTTTAAACTCGACAGAAACTTGACAGTTTTAGGGTTTTCCGGCTTCGTTTTTCCGTTCGAAATTCGTACAAATTTGCAATTAAGTTATTTATTGTTTAGCGAGGCTCTGATACCACTGTAAGTCGATGTACTACACCCCAATACTTGTGGGGAGGCGGAATTTTCTAAAACGAACTTGTTTAGTGAACGAACATCGACTAACCGCTTGAATCGAAGCTAAACTATAAATAACCAAACACAAAGTGTTTCTAAACTACTGTGTTTAGGGATTATACCTAATGAACCAACTCCTTCGTCTTTACGATCTCCTTGTCCTCCTCGGCCTTCTCTAGGTAGTAGACGATCCACCCGAGAGCAAAACTCCAAGCTAAACCTCTAAACTTGAGGCAACTAACCTTCTTGGATTGCTAATCAAAGAAGCTAAGATGAAATAGAGTGATGGTTATGGATTGATTAGTCTTACTAACCCTTGTACTCAACTCATGAGAAGGGAGGATTAGTCTTTGAAGATGGAGAGCTTGAGGAGAGAGAATGTGAGAATGAATTATGAATAAAGTTATGAGTATCATAATATATATGAAGCATTTTCTAATAAGAAGAAAAGAATAAAGAGTGATGAATAATCATGCTTCATAAAATATCAAGTGGTGATTCATTAGCATGAGTCATTAAGCAATAAATGTGCATTAATGAGATGAATGAATCACCCTCATGACTCATATAACTCATTCAATGTATATGACACATAACCCTCCTTAGTCACCATCTTCTAGAAGCTTCTCGTACAATTACGAGAACGCCCCTCCATTCCGCAAAAATACGGAAAAACTTTAGACTGTAAAAATCCAATAACCGGATACCAGTAACTGGCTTAAACCAAAGCCAACTGGTAAAAACTGTCCGAAAGTCATACGCGCGTAAACGCACGTATGCGTCCGAACCCTTGTCGTAAAACCATACGACCTCTACATCGTTTTGCCTGGAGTAGGAAACTCTCTGTGTGGGACTCTAGAGACTCGACTACTACGCTGGCAGTGGGTTTAACCACAGACCGCAAGCGGCACTAGCTGTACGTAACGGTCCCCAGGTAGTTGTCGATAAGAAGGCCGATGAGGAAACCCATCCGAACTCCTACTGAGTCTGATGTGACAATCTCCATACAGTCCGGTCCGTTCGTCTAAGACTATCGCATATCGGGCCTAGGGGGGCGGCAAGCGTCAGTCCCCTAATAGCGGTATAAGTCGTGTCGGAGTGAAGCCCATTACACCCTGAGAAACTACTGGAACCTACCGGCAAATCTCGCTTGCCCTGGCCAGGGACTTTGCGTAATGGCTCTCTGACACAGCGCGATATCTACTCCCAATACCGGGAGGGACGAATCCTGTCTAACCGCCACTGCCTCCAAGTACTCGGGACTGCACCCAACTGCTACCTGTTTGCACGACTCATTTGAGCCGTGGTAGGGTAGCAATCTAAGAACAGTGGGACACACTCGAGGCGAAGTAGCAGTGTCAAGTCTGCGGACTATGCTGTACTCATGTCACCTGGGAACTGCTCACTGACGACTGGTATCAAACCAACCAACAGTTCCCTGTGAGTCCTGTCCGGTGTACCCGTAACCTAACGAGCACCTGCATACTATCTCCAGTACGACGTACTGACGGCTGTGGGACAGACCATCTCCCCAACTGGGATGAGAAGCGTACACACTGGTCTACTCCGGAGTATCGATGCTCTGTCTCGATAATCCAACGACCAGGGACCTGAATAAGGATATGCTTGTAGACTACCCAGCCCCCACTAGTGTGACTGCCATCACAACGCTGGTAGACAAGCAAGATCCTAAGATCTCTATCAATACGTACACTCACATATTAAGATAGAAAAACCAAGTAGCATACTACCATGTTTAGCAAGACTGTTATATACATGTGAATATCCCAAGCTTCCATTAAGTAATATACAAACTAGTATGATACAGTAATGGCCTTCTAGGGCATAAACACTAACATGGATATATATAGAGAGGACTTTCTTGCTCCATATGATAGTATGCTATCTTATTACTCTTTGTCTTAACATGTTGACTTGTATTGGGTTGCTGTCTTGCTCTCACATGTTGATAAATCCCTTAGGATATGTACTTGACTACTAGGACTATGATGCAGATCATACTTGTGGGGACAGGGTAGTCCACAAGTACATTCTATAATTGTTCCTAGTCGAGGGTGTATCGAGACAGGGCATCGATACTCCAGAGTAGACTAGCGTATACGCTTCTTAACCCATATGATAGGCGATGGATGATCCAACATCCATTGGTGTTTGGCATCAAAGATGGTATACGGGTGCTCAGTGGAGACTGGATACATTGAACGTGTTAGTTATATGTATGCCCTAGAGGCCATTACTATACATAGGATATATATTGTACTGGATGCTGGGATATATATAGGGAGGACTTTCTTGCTCGACATGATAGTATGCTATCTGGTTACTCTTTACCTTAACGTGTATACTGATTGTCTCTCTGTTACATGTTGGTAAAGCCCTTAGGATGTGTACTTGACTACCTGGACTATGATGCATATCAGACTAGTGGGGACATAGTAGTCTATAAGTACATCCTTCAAGGTCCCTAGTCGTGGGTGTATCGAGACGGGGCATCGATATACCAGAGTAGACTAGCATATACCTTCTCGACCCATACAGATGGGCGATGGATGATCCCATATCCATTGGTGTTTGACATCAGAGATGATATACGGGTGCTCAGTGGAGACTGGGTACACTGGACGGACTCGCCGAGAACTCCCAGATGGTATTATACCTTACGTCAGATGGCAGTTCTCTGGTGACACTGGTACAAAGTAGTCTGTTGTCCCGAGATCGTCATAGAGTCTTGTGTGATTCCCACTGTGCTTTGATTTCCATCTTACCACATCCAAGAGGGCGTGCAAAACGGTGGTTTTTTGGTACAGTCCCGAATCACATGGAGGCAATGAGCGATAGGTGGGGATTCGTCTCTCCCGGTATAGGGAGTTGATATTGCGCAGTGTTCGATTGGCTATAACCGGAATTCCCTGGCGAGGGTTGCTGAGATTTACGGGTAAGTGTTACCAGTAGTTTCTCGAACTGTTATAGACCTCATATCGACACGACTTATCGAGCTATTGGGGTCTGACGTTTACCAACCCTAGGCGAGATATGCGACATATCAGACGAACAGACCGGACTGTACGTTAAGTGTTACTGGTTGGATTCACAGGAGTGTGAGCGGGCTTGCTCGTCGATTTTCTGATCGCTCAATACCCGGGTAGCCGTTACGTTTAGCAGACCGCTTGCGGCTTGTGGGTGCTTGATATGATCATCACCTGCTGCCGGCGTATTGACGAGTCTTTAGAGTCCTACACAGAGGTTTCCTGGCTCAAGCGAAACGAAATAGGAGCGCATATGAGATATGTGCGGGACCGAGAATAATGCGTGTATGTGATACCGTATTCTATTCTCGTGATGAATGTATCGAATGGTTGTATGTGATATAACCTCGTTATCGAATCAAGGATTGATTCGATAAGCCGATTCATTGGATATTAGTCGGTTATATGCGATATGACCGGATCGTTAAATCAAGTGTTGATTTAATGTATAATTATATATTTGATATATTACTTTGCATTAACTAGTATTGGTTCACTTAAGATGGATTTTCTCAATTGATGTGCACATTGTATATGTGATATATTTTTGTGCACTTGATTGTATCATGTTTGATGATACATGCATGTTTGTGTGTATGTTTCCTTTAAACCATATTTAAGTGAATGGTTAGGGTTTTGTTATCTATTCTTATTTATTTATTTATTTATTTACTTTAGGGCAAGAAACAAAAATGGTTGCTTCTTTTGTTCTTTTGTTGAAGCTTCAAGAAGCATTGACCATTTTTGTTCCGTTCCTAAACCTAACCATTCACCTAACTATAGTTTACTCTCTACACTTAATCATGGTTACCAATATGATAAGTATCATATTATTTTCTATTTTGATAATACTTATCATATTCTTCTTCTTCTTCTTCTTCTTCTTGAACAAAGAAGAAAAGCTTGCTACCAACAATGGCAACTTGAGAAAAAGAGTGAGAAATCCAATTCTACAGTGAACCCACTTCCTATTTCTTCATCCTCTACCACTTGCCAAGTAGTATAGGGTGTTTTCTTCACAAGTTTCATGACTTGGTGAAGTTGGAGCTTGATCTTGTGTTGCCTCGACGTAGATCATCTTCGGCATCGAAGTCGACGACCTAGCCCGCCCATTTCTCCGATGAAGCCGACGCTAGAGCCCGGGATCCGATCATCGCAGCGAGGGGACTTCATCGCAGAGCTATGGAGGTGGAGGACCGGATCTACAAAGGTTGTATTTCCGTTCACTTATTAGTAAAGCTGTTTACTAGTTCTTGTTTTCGCCTAAAATCTAGTTAACGATCCGTATTAGGGTTTCTCGGCACTTGTAAAATTTGAAATTGGCATGGTTGATGCCTTGTGAGACCTCATTAGCGTGCCTAGGAATCCTACAGTGGTATCAGAGCCTAGCTAGAGCCTTAGGCGAAGATTAGACGATGTTAGAAATCCGTTCGAATGCGAAACCCTAAAAGAATACCACTCTCTGGACTTTTTCTTAAAAAGTGGATTTTTCCATATTAAAAATAGCCAAAAAATTCAGCAGGGTTTTACAAGAATTACTGTACAAACCGGGACCCCTAAGTCGTCTAAAGAGCCGCGGAACCGTGGCCCCACCCTGGCTTGGGCGGCGGTTCCGCGGCCAAATTGATGAATCATTCCACGTGTTTTGCACAGTAATTTCTATATTTAAGTGCTGTATTTTCTGGGAATTTTTAACTTACTTTCCACTGTTGAGTTTTCTGGGGTTGTTTTGGGGATTCGATTATTCGATCGGATTGTCTAATTTTGTCTATGTGATTTCCGGATAATTTTTGAATATGTTAAAAAGTTCGACCGGATATAAATACCCACTTTTTCCCCTGTCGGGAAATTTCCAAGTGTTGGATCTTTCCGTGGTTTAATAACGTTCTAAGTAGTGCAAGTAACGCGATGGACCCTCTAGAAGACAACAAACCTTAACTCGATTATGTGACCGTCTTGAACTGCCCGTTGAACCTTCGGGTTTGGGGCAGTACGGCGTGCCACATGTAAGGCGTTGGCTTGACCCTTCTACGGATGGACCATTGGTACTGAGGCATGAACTGGATGTTTTTAAACTTGTTTCATGTGTTGATCTGTTTTGGAAAAACTTGGGTGTTTGATTATTCGATCGGAAAGTTTAACATTTTCTATTTATCTGGAATGGGATACAATACTTGGAATCCACAAGTAGTTATGAGATAACTGATTTGAATGTTATAAACATAGCACTTTAGTCTCACTTGATCGGTTGCCACGGAATTTTGATGCGATCAAAAGTCCGTCGCAATCACGTAGCGTACGCGAATACTCGCCGGGTAAACTTAATAGACAGGCTCACTCTATAGCCCCGACCAAGTGACTGTAGGAGAACCCCGTCGCCGAAAGCATCCGTTCGGGTGCTCGCGGCAGCGGTGTTCCGCCTTGGTGCACTTCGTCGACGGTATCGGGGGTGCGGCCGTCTACTAAAGTTTGCGACGAGCATTCGATCAGGATGTCGGGAATCTTGTTGAATTACCCGACTTGATATTGAAAAGTGTTTTCGATAATGAGACTAAAATGCGGGGTTTATAATTGTTAGGCTTGCGATGTCTAAGGAATTCATTTGATTAGGCATGCGATGTCTATGCAGGTTGCGGATTCCAACTGTTGTAGTTTTACACTTTCTTTTCTGCAACCGTAAGTGTAATATGTGATATTGCCGGTTTCGTTGCTATATGTCAACGACAATTGGGATACGCATGTTTACTTACGTTGATGACATATGATGTTATGTGTTGCTGGATATGTTATATTGGATCGTCGTGTTTGAATAGCCGGGGGGTTTTTTATGTGAGATGAGTGTTTTTCATTTTCATTCATGTAAAAACTTGTATGTAATATTCTTTTATTGGGGCACTTCCAGGTTGCGGAAGATGTCACCTTTTGTATATTATTTAATTTTCCGCACTAGGATAGACCCAAGGAGGGGAGCACAAGTAACCGGGTTTTGGAGTCCAGTGGGAGACCAACTCGAGGAGTCGAGTCAGGGTCTCCAAACTCTAGAATTGGTAGGGTTGCTTGCCGCTCTCGTAGGGGTCTAGGGGTGTGGGATTGGCTATTCATCGCGACCGTGGAATCCGTGTTTTATACTGGCTCGTATTGAAAACACGAACGTCCTAGTATATTCAATATTTCATATGTTTCTTCTGCTGCGATATCTGTGATGTGATCATGTGATGTTCTGTGATAGATACAGTATATAGTATATATGATATATTATATAGACGTTACTTATGTTTTACACCCGCGCTAGCCCTGCCCCGCTCTGCCGTTAGTTACCTAACCTAACGGTGCACGAGGGGACATCGAGGCGAATGCGGATGGCATAAGTGTACGTCGTATTTATCTGTGATGTTTAGGTACTTAAATGATGGGACTTCATTAATATGATTAATGAAAGAAAAAGAAACCTAAGATGTTGTGGAATCGAATTTCTAAATAAAATAGGTAGCTACAGTTCTTGCTTTGCACAGCGGTATATATGATATATCCTGCACCTTATTCGATGAGGAAAGGACCGAGATCCCTTCACCGGGAGTGACTCCTTTAGCAATAACTGGCAGATGCTACACACTCGGTTTGACTTTTGATAGCTTCTATAGTTTCTTCTTTGCACAGTGATGTATATGATATATCCCGCACCTCATTCGACAAGGAAAGGACCGACGATCCCTTCACCGGGAGTGACTCCTTTAGCAAAACTAGAAAAGCCTCAAAGACACTCCATTTCAAAATTCATTTGATTCTATAACGATATCAAGTTCATTACGCAATAGGTTTTCAGAAAAACCTGTCGTAGCCCTCCGTCATTTCAGATAAGTCCTGTTTAGTATTCGTGCTGCGTTTGTTGACCTTGTCAAGGCGCAGTGTGCGGTAGCTAACCAGTATTTATCTTCTTATGCATATGATGCAGATTGGGTTAGGGTAGTCGTACGGCCTTGTTGACCTTGTCAAGGGTCGTGCGGGTGGGTTTGATTCAATCAAGAAATGACGGGTTGAACTTGACTTACGGTCTATGGTTTGTTGACCTTGTCAAGATCATAGATCGTTTGGGGCAAAATTATCGGGAATATCAAGTGTTGAAATTTGCAATGAGATTGCATACCTTCTATGAGATAGTTGGATCCCGATACCCACTGCGAGTAAGAGTTACTCCTGGGAGAGTTTTACACATTACAATTAGCCGATCAAGTAGGTGTCTAGAAAGGTGTTAACGAGGTTACGCCTCTGGGAAAACGAGGTTTACTATAATTAGGTTCGTGCGAAAGCACGGGGGACCTCGCTCAAAGTACCGACACTGGCCTGGCTGAAAGATTGGCGAACTTGTAGCGTGTAATTAATCCCGGCTAGTCTTTCCTTTTAGGGTTTGAAGGAAGATTTGATAAAAACAGTGGGAGCCATCCTGATTAGATAAAATAATAACCAATCTATTGTTGCAAGAGCGCACGCTGAGTGTTTTCTTCTCTCTCTCTCCAGGTAGTGACCATATCACGCCTTAATCAAGATAATAATACGGAATATTCACCGAACCCGCTTGTTATACTGAGCTGGGGAACGTTGGTCCCGCTCCAACTTATAATTGTTATAAGACAGAGCAGGAAATTGGGGATTACCAGAATTCCCGTGCCGCCCAAACGAAAAAGGTGCATGCTGATGCATCATCTTCGGGTGTGTTCATTACAAAGAACTGTTTCTCAGTGTCCTCTACGTCCTAGGTATTAGATACCAGATCCGGATCCCGTAAATGTAATCCGTTACATAGGGCTACAGAAAGGTAGAGAACTGAGAACGGGTGATAAGTTTCATGAGGCAGAAAACGGGGCAAGTGTTGCAGCCAAGTCTGTTGGTCACTGTCACCCTGTATTACCAATACATTGATTCTGAACGAATATTATTAGATACCGAACCTGATATACAAAATCATATCAGTCTCTTTATTAGTAAAGAAAGGATATAATTTTGTATTGTTGGATAATGTTTTGAACATTTCCTATATCAAAAGTTGATCGGTTCAGGCACGTTATCTAAAAGCATTGATGTTCTAAATCAAACAACAGTTCTTAGTATACGGAACACACACAAGAGGAAGAGTTCAGAAATGAACGGATCCTTCTTGAGGTATTGTAGACTAGGTCATATCAATGCGACCCGACTAGCTAAGTTGCACATAGATGCATATTTAAATCTGTTTGAATTTACATCTTGTGAAACTTGCCAGTCATGTCACAGAGATAAGATGACCATAGCTCTATTTACTGGAAACAGAGAAAGAGTTAGTGAACTCTTAGGATGATACATGTTGATGTATGTAGGTCCCCTGTCTACATATGCCAAGACTGGTTCTTTGTATTTCATTACTTTCTCTGATAATCTCTCAAGATTCAGACATATGTTCCTGTTGAAACACAAGTCCGAACCTTTTGAGATATTCACAGAATATAAGTTAGAAGTAGAGAACCAAAATACGGGTATAAGTATTATGTCCTTTGATGAGATCAAGGAGGAGAATACTTGTGCATAGAATTCCTGGACTATTCTAAAGGAGAATGAGATTCTCTCTCAGCATTACTCCTCCGTATACACCATAGCACGATGGTATATCGGGGCGGAGCAGATACACCCTATTTGATATGGTGTGCTCTATGATGAGTACTACTGAGTTACCTTTTTTAGCTATTGGGTGTTATGCACTTGAGAAGTTGCATACCTATTGAATAGGGTTCCGATCAAATCAGTTGCCTACCACTTCATATGTGATATAGAAAGGGAAGAGCCCATATCTTAAGTTAGTTAAGATTTGGGGTTGTCCGGCCTATGTCTAAAAGCAAAATCCGGACAAGCTCGAGGCAAGATCTGTTATGTAGAACTGGATGCAGTTCCAGCTATGCAAACTACAGCAGATGATTTGGTAGAACCGAAGGATTCAATAGTAACCAACGAACCTCAGCCTCTCCGCCGATCTAGTAGGGTTCCTCACCCACCTGAGAGATACTTTTGTTTCTCTATGACAGTGGGAGCGAGGATTGCATCATGAGATGATGACCCAACTAGTTTCGAGCTGGCCATCAGGAGTGAGACTCTGTAAGAATGGCTGGATGCTTAGCGATCCGAGATGGAATCCATGTACACCAACAAAGTATGGACTTTGGTTGCTATATCTGAAGGGTTAAATCCCCATCAGGAGCAAGTATATCTTGAGAAGATTACTTGATGTAGATGGAAAAGTTGAGACTTTCAAAGCTAGACTTGTTAAAAGGTTTGCATCATTGACCACGTATGGATTATGTTGAAACCTTTTCTAAGGATCTATGCTTAAGTCCATCCAGATCCTACTTGCCATGGCTACATACCATGACTACGATATCTGGTGGTTGGGTGTCATGACTGCTTTTCTAAATGATGTTTTAGAAGAGAACGTCTGTAAGTACACGGCCAGAGGGCTTCGTAGACAGTGGGAGAAGCAGAAACGTGTGCAAGATGCTTTATAGGATAAAGCAGGCATCGCGGAGTTGGAACATCTGTTTTGATGTAGTAGTCAAATAGTTTGACTTCATCAAAATGGTAGATGAACCTTGTATATACAAAAAGGTACTAGGGAGTATGGTGGTGATCCTCGTAGAGTACGTGGATGACATACTCGTGATAGGGAAGGAGTTTCCTATGCTACGCTCAGTCAATCTCCGCTTATAACAATGATTCTCCATAAAGGATCAAAGTGATACCTCCTAAATCCTGGGTTTTGGATCTATGAGATAGATCTAATTGGATGTTAGGAATCTCACTAGTTGTAGTGAGATGGTATCAATTGATCCTGGGGAGAATCACTGGAAGTGTTCTAGGGTGATGAGAACGACTGAATGTCAGTCACAGGCATTGTCTTTACCCTCAGTAAAGGGATGGTATGTTGGAAGAGTTCCAAGCTAGATACCGTGGCATACTAGACGATTATAGGCAAGATACATCGCTACTTAAGATGCTACCAAAGAGGCTGTCTGGGTGTATATCAGTTCATGAGATGAACTTAGTTCCTCCCATTGTGTGACAATGGAGTTGTGGCTTATGCCAGGGAACGCCCGTCCCATCAGTGATCCAGACATATTCTAAGGCAGTATCACCTGATCATGGAGATGGTTGATCTCCAAGGAGATCGAGGTTAGGAGAGTAGACTCAGAGGACAACACGGCGGATCCACTCACAAAGGCCTTTTCCCAGAGAGAGACTTTTATGGGATGGTTGAGTATGAGATACTGCAACCACTGCTACAGATGGCCCTAGTGCAAGTGGGAGATTGTTAGTTATATGTATGCCCTAGAGACCATTACTATACATAGGATGTATATTGTAGTGGATGCTGGGACATATATAGGGAGGACTTTCTTGCTCGACATGTTAGTATGCTATCTGGTTACTCTTTAACTTAACGTGTATACTGATTGTCTCTCTGTTACATGTTGGTAAAGCCCTTAGGATGTGTACTTGACTACCTGGACTATGATGCAGATCATACTAGTGGGGACATAGTAGTCCATAAGTACATCCTTCAAGGTCCCTAGTCATGGGTGTATCGAGACGGGGCATCAATATACCAGAGTAAACTAGCGTATACCTTCTCGACCCATACAGATGGGCGATGGATGATCCCATATCCATTGGTGTTTGACATCAGAGATGATATACGGGTGCTCAGTGGAGACTGGGTACACTGGACGGACTCACCGAGAACTCCCAGATGGTATTATACCTTACATCAGATGGCAGTTCTCTGGTGACACTGGTACAAAGTAGTCTGTTGACCCGAGATCGTCATAGAGTCTTGTGTGATTCCCACTGTGCTTTGATTTCCATCTTACCACGTCCAAGAGGGCGTGCAAAACGGTGGTTTTTGGGTACAGTCCCGAATCACATGGAGGCAATGAGCGATAGGAGGGGATTCGTCTCTCCTGGTATAGGGAGTTGATGTTGCGCAGTGTTCGATTGGCTATAACCGGAAATCCCTGGCCAGGGTTGCTGAGATTTACGGGTAAGTGTTACCAGTAGTTTCTCGAACTGTTATAGACCTCATATCGACACGACTTATCGAGCTATTGGGGTCTGACGTTTACCACCCCTAGGCGAGATATGCGACATATCAGACGAACAGACCGGACTGTACGTTAAGTGTTACTGGTTGGATTCACAGGAGTGTGAGCGGGCTTGCTCGTCGATCTTCTGATCGCTCAATACCCGGGTGGCCGTTACGTTTAGCAGACCGCTTGCGGCTTGTGGGTGCTTGATATGATCATCACCTGCTGCCGGCGTATTGACGAGTCTTTAGAGTCCTACACAGAGGTTTCCTGGCTCAAGCGAAATGAAATAGGAGCGCATATGAGATATGTGCGGGACCGAGAATAATGCGTGTATGTGATACCGTATTCTATTCTCGCGATGAATGTATCGAATGGTTGTATGTGATATAACCTCGTTATCGAATCAAGGATTGATTCGATAAGCCGATACATTGGATATTAGTCGGTTATATGCGATATGACCGGATCGTTAAAACAAGTGTTGATTTAATGATTTAATGTATAATTATATATTTGATATATTACTTTGCATTAACTAGTATTGGTTCACTTAAGATGGATTTTCTCACTTGATGCGCACATTGTATATGTGATATATTTTTGTGCACTTGATTGTATCATGTTTGATGATACATGCATATTTGTGTGTATGTTTCCTTTAAACCATATTTAAGTGAATGGTTAGGATTTTGTTATCTATTCTTATTTATTTATTTATTTATTTACTTTAGGGCAAGAAACAAAAATGGTTGCTTCTTTTGTTCTTTTGTTGAAGCTTCAAGAAGCTTTGACCATTTTTGTTCCTTTCCTAAACCTAACCATTCACCTAACTATAGTTTACTCTCTACACTTAATCATGGTTGCCAATATGATAAGTATCATATTATTTTCTATTTTGATAATACTTATCATATTCTTCTTCTTCTTCTTCTTCTTCTTGAACAAAGAAGAAAAGCTTGCTACCAACAATGGCAACTTGAGAAAAAGAGTGAGAAATCCAATTCTAAAGTGAACCCACTTCCTATTTCTTCATCCTCTACCACTTGCCAAGTAGTATAGGGTGTTTTCTTCACAAGTTTCATGACTTGGTGAAGTTGGAGCTTGATCTTGTGTTGCCTCGACGTAGATCATCTTCGGCATCGAAGTCGACGACCTAGCCCGCCCATTTCTCCGATGAAGCCGACGCTAGAGCCCGGGATCCGATCATCGCAGCGAGGGGACTTCATCACAGAGCTATGGAGGTGGAGGACCGGATCTACAAAGGTTGTATTTCCGTTCACTTATTATTAAAGCTGTTTACTAGTTCTTGTTTTCGCCTAAAATCTAGTTAACGATCCGTATTAGGGTTTCTCGGCACTTGTAAAATTTGAAATTGGCATGGTTGATGCCTTGTGAGACCTCATTAGCATGCCTAGGAACCCTACAGAACGGACTCGCCGAGAACTCCTAGATGGTATTATACCTATCGTCGGATAGCGGTTCTCTGGTGACACTGGTACAAGTTAGTCTGTAGACCCGAGATCGTCATAGAGTCTTGTGTGATTCCCGCTGTGCTTTGATTTCCACCTTACCACGTTCATGAGAACGTGCAAAACAATGGCTTTTGGGTATAGTCCTGAATCACATGGAGGCAATGAGCGATAGGAGGGGTTTCGTCTTTCTCGGTATTGGGGGTTGATGTTGCGTTGTGTTTGATTGGCTATAACTGGAAGTCCCTGGACAGGGCTGACATGGAGATCTACTGGTAAGTGTTATCAGTAGTTTCTCAACCAGTTATGAGCCGCACATCGACACGACTTATCGGTTACTGGGGTCTGACGTTTACCACCACTAGACTAGATATGTTACATATCATACGGAGAGACCGGACTGTACGGTAGTGTTACTGATTGGATTCACAGGAGTGTGAGCAGGCTTGCTTGTTGATCTTCTGATCGCTCAATACCTGGGTGGCTGTTACGTTTAGCTGACCG
This sequence comes from Agapanthus africanus, assembly GCA_030015575.1. Lineage (NCBI taxonomy): Eukaryota > Viridiplantae > Streptophyta > Magnoliopsida > Asparagales > Amaryllidaceae > Agapanthus > Agapanthus africanus. The sequence continues at coordinate 307,653,838 of CM057347.1, read as the reverse complement.
CTTACAGCTTTTGGGTGTTTGATATGATCATCACCTACTGCTGGCGTATTAACGAGTCTTTAGAGTTCTACACAGAGGTTTCTTGGCTCAGGAGAAACGGAGTAGGAGCACATATGTGATATGTGCGGGACCGAGATTAATACGATATGTGATACCGTATTCTATTCTCGCGATATGTGATATCGGCCGGTTATATGTGATATAGCCGGGTTATCGGATCAAGTGTTGATTCGATAAAATGATACATATTATATCAGTCGGTTATATGTAATATAACCGGATTATTAAATCAAGTGTTGATTTAATAATTTAATGCAAAATTATATATTTATATATTAAATTACATTAACTAATATATGCTCACTTAAGTATTTCATTTTCTCATTTTGGATACATTTAACATATTTGTGATATATGTTTATTGTATTCTTTTATTTTGCTACAAAATTATATATATATGTGATATGTAAAATTGTAACATGCTAGGTTATACATGCAACTAGGGTTTATGAGAATCACACCATGATATGTGTTAATGGTTAGGTTTTTAATTATTTTAGTTAATTCAAAATTGTGATGAATTAGTCATGAGCATTGACTAAGTCAACCAATTTTTATATATCTAAGATATTTATTAACCTAACCTTTAACCCTAGCTCATGTTTTATTCTCTACATGAGTTAGCCATGACATACTTAACCCATGGTTGCATTTCTAACCTCATGCTCTTCATCTCTTGAGCTTCTTCTTCTTCTTCATCTCATAGCTCTTTTGACTTGGAGATAGTGATGCAAAATAGTGAGAAATAAAAAACTAAAGAGAGCCCACTTCCTACTTCGCCATCCTTTTCTAAACTAGCCACTTAGATTATGGTGTTGGCTTCACTAATTTTATATTAGTGAAGAGTAAGCTTGAGTTTGTGTTTCCTCAAAGTAGATCATCTTGGATTTCGAAGACTACAAGCAAGCATGTATCATTCAACTTATGGAGCTTCTCAAGAGTCCAGGAGTTATTTGATCGTAGCGAAGGGACCACTACTTGGAGCTTATGAAGTGAAGGAGCAGACTAGAAAGGTTGTAATCCATAATCACTTAGAAGTAAAGTTATTAGCTTTATCGATTCCTTATGATTCTTTAGTTAAGAACCTATGGTTCGAGTTAGCTAAATTGACAAAAATTTGAAATTGGCGTGGACGATGCCTCCCGAAACCTTGCTGTCATGGTATACAACCCTACACGTCAGATCCTAATAACCCGATAATTCATGCTGATACGGCTCAGTACCAATCCGGGAAACTACTGATCAACCTATCAGTACATCCTAACTGCCTTGGCCAAGGTCTTATGGTCCTGACCAATCGAACACAGTGCGATATCGACTCCCTATACCGGGAGAGATGAATCCCCAACAATCACTCACTACCTCCATGCAGCTCGGGACTGTACCCAACCAAAACCTGTTTGCACAACTCAGTAGAGCTGTGGTAGGGTAGTGATCAAAGTACAGAAGGAACTCACACGAGACCAATGACGATCTCGGGTCAAAAGACTAACCTGTACTCATGTCACCTGAGAACTGCTATCTGATGATAGGTATAATACCATCTAGAAGTTCTCGGCGAGTCCGTCCAATGTACTCACCCCCAATGAGCACCTTTATACAATCTTAAGTGCAAAAGACCACTGGTTGCGGGACCAACCATCGCCCCTCGTTGGGGTCTAGAAACGTATACACCAGTCTACTCCGGAATATCGATGCTCAGTATCGATACTCCTACGACTACGGACCTTTTAAGGATGTGCTTATCGACTACCCTGCTCCTACAACTGTGATCGCCATCACAACGCAGGTAGTCAAGCAATGATCCTACGGGCTTTATCAACATGTATAGATGATATGTAATTACAAGTATAACATATGCACATGTTAAGATAAAGAAAATCCAGATAGAATACTATCATATCGAGCAAGATTGTCCTGTACATATATATGTCCAAGCATCCACATGTATACATATACAATAATGGCCTCTAGGGCATACATATTCTATAGCTTTTGGGGTGGGTTTACCCTCCAGTTATTAGACAGCGCGAATTTTCCCTGTTGATACTGGTCTTCGACACAGTTCTTGAAGACGTAGCAATCTTCAATTGGGTGGCTCACCATTCTGTGATAGGAGCAGTAGTTAGGGATGTTGATGTCGCCGGGTTGCGGTAGACGCCGCTGGTCTGGCAATGTGATAAGTTTATTAGGTATTGCTAATTCGAACAATTTCTTCGTCTTGTCGCGGGGAAACGAATAAGCGCACCCTAGTCTTTCCTCCATGGACGGGCATGGACGCATGTTGGTTTGGCGAGTAGCTGCTTTTGGGCCACTCGGCTGTTGTTGTGTATTGGCAACGAAGGCCGCTTTTTACCCTTGGTGTTTCGAGGGTCCTTATTTGAGGAGGAAGGCTCGTTTCCCATCTGATCCATTTGGGCCAGTTTATCTATCAGAGCCTGAAAGGTGGTTGGTTTGAAGAATGTCGTGAACTGGGACATAGTCGATTGAGGATTTAGGGTCCCGATGAACATGCCTACGGTGAGGGATTCATCAATGCGCTGTTCGCATTTAGACCACAGGTTCCGCCACCGGATCACGTATTGGACCCAAATTTCTCCCGACTTTACCCTCGCATTGATTAACGCCGTGATTGGAGTGCGTTCACTTGCGCTAGAGAAGCGTTGTGTGAACAACAGTTCCATCTTTGTCAATGTTTTCACGGATTCATTTGGGAGCTCCGAGTACCATTCTAATGTTGTTTCTGACAGGCTGCAAATGAACTGGCAAAGCAACAGTTTGTCATCGCCTCCAGTGTTGCCACACAGAGCTCTGAAGCGCGACATGTTGGTGAGGGTTGTCTGTCCCTTTGCATACATTGAACTTGGGGATTGTATACCCCGGCGGGTATGTGATTTTACCATACCAGCCCGGATATGGTTGTCTGGTTCTGACGATTTGGCCAGCAGCTTCATTAGCTTGATGAGCTCTTATTTGTTGAGCAATATAATCATCAAGGACGGCCCTAGAGATTGTTTCCTCCTGGCTGCCGATAAAGCTGGAGGAGGGTTTGATGTTTCCCCTCTGTCATCGTCGACGATTATCGGCTGATCTTTGGCCGGGGGTTCTGGTTGGATCATCATTCCAACCATGTCTTGGAATAAGAGAGCCGTTTTCTTTATGTTGGCAGCTTGTTCAGAGGCTTCTTTTTCTTTTCTTTCAAGCACCCATCGCAGGAACTCTGTATCGGTCTCCTGCTCTTGGCGTTGTTCTGCTTCTTTATCCGGACTTTCTTTCTGTCCGGTAAGTGCTGCCATTTTGGTCAGCATTTCCTGGAGCTTTTGTTGCTGCTCCTGAGCCTTTGTTAGTGATCAAGTTTGCGGTCAGTGACTCACGGAGGCATGGCTTTCTTCTTTTCCTGAAGCCATATAGACCGTATGTATGATCATGCCCCCAGACTTGGGTCATTTGGGTCCATCATCTTTGGAATTTGCCGCAGGCAGTGGGAATTTTTCTAGCCTCGTTCTTTTATTAGAGGTGAAGTTGAAAGGGCCACTGTAACAGGCACTTGTGTAGAAGGAGTCCCCCATTGTATTGCGGAGGAGTGATCTTTCTCTTGCCGAGCCTTCAATTTTTTTGGTCGACGAGAGTGATTTTCATCAATCACGGAGTCTTGGACTTTCCGCCAGACTCTATGAATTTGCGAGGAGAGCCGCTGATGGGGCCGCTATGGCTTTTCCTGTACAATAACCTCTGCAGGTGGGGGAGATTTCTTTAGCACCGCCATTTGGGAGTTCTTACGTACCCTCCTTCCCGGCTCGAAACTGTTTCCAGTTGGAACAACAACGTCGACTTCCACTATTGGAGCTGGTGGGGTAAGCCCAGAGGGAGAGTTGCCCCTAGCTTTTCTCACTCGGCGCCAATGGCGACGTCGAGCATGGCTTGCAGAAGGGATTGCATCAGTTTTGAAAGAGGCTTCTTCATACCCCCGGCTTTGCTGAGGGGCTTCAATCGGCGCCAGCCTGTTGAACACCGACGTCCTTAGTAGAGTTTGAGTAGAAACGGCCAGCCTTTCAAAAACTGATCATTTGATGGGTGAAGCACCTTTGACGGCTTCGTCTATAGGAGGAGTTGGGAGGGCTATCCATTTTGGAGTAGCCCCTCCAGGCATCACTAGACTCTTTGAGGGCCCGTTTGGGTTCTTGCTTAGCCTATTAAAGGCTGAGACGTCAAATTTGGATAGCCCGTTGAGAGAGGCCGTTGTAGTTACCAGTCAATCGAAGACCGACCTTTTTGGAGATTCTTCTTGTGGCGCTGAGGCACTGAAACTCACTGGTAGGAGCATGGTCCCAAAGAACAATCCAGTAGTGGCTTGTTTGAAGTGCCCCACTGGAATTGAAAAAATAGAGGCCGTGTTAGGCCGATAAGTCACTCCTCCAGTTGGGGTGGAGCGAGAGTTGCTGTTGCTTGCAGTGCATTGAGAAGCCATCGATTTTCTGCACAGGAGAAAGACACCAAGTTTTAGTACCTCGAATTTAAGGGCAACCATAGCGAACCATAATTTTGTTCGCAAAACACGACACACGAAGGGTGGAGCGGAAAGAGGAAAAGGTCCCATCGGGTGTGCGAGAACCTGTTCTCTGCTGAAAGACAGAGACCGATACGTTGGGACGTCTGGCCTGAATTTCGGGGCAGTTGCTATTTGGACTTCTCCATCCACCTTTCCGAAGATACCAAGTTAATTATTGGCACCATATATCGGAGGATTGGACAGATGCGACCGTTTTAGCCGACTTTATCAGATCCCCTCTCGTTTGTGAGGGGTTTTTAATTGTGGGGACACTTTTCCCTGCAGGTGCAATCCCCTACATTTAATTACGTTATCGCGTTGCGATAACCACTTTCTCCTGCTCCAGCAGTTCACTTCGTGTCGTGTGTATTTTATTTGTTTTGGTTGCCCATGGATTGTATACGGAGACTAATTTATATCACCACCTGTAGGGCGCGGATCAATCCAAATCCATATATTTTAGATTTAGGATTTTGAACTTAAGTTATATTTTTTCTTTTAGTTCAAAATATTTTGTTTGGTTTAAGAACCGTTAATCTAGTTTGAGATTAAGATCAACTTAAACACATGAATGTTTGGGCCCAATCTATTTTAACTAAGGATACATTAGTCTTTTTTGAGACTAAGATCAACTTAGCAATATTTTCAGGGTCCTTAAATTTTAATAAGGTCCAATCAACAGAGCATTTAGGCTCAGCTGAAAGAGACTTAGCCAATTTGGGCTTAGTCTGCTCAGTCGTTTTTTTGTTCAAAAGTGCTAAGCACTTATTTAGGCTCTATTTATTCAACCCCCCTTTTTTATTCAAAATTGCTAAGCGCTTGTTTGATGCTTGGCACTCACATGGGTATCATGTGAAGCCTTCAGTTATGAGCGCTGCCCAATCAGTGCTAAGCACTCAGTTATATATATAGTGTTAAACACTTTTTTATGTGGCGTCCACACGAGGAGCACGTACGGCGCTAGGCACTGCCCAATCAGTGCTAACCACTTAACCATTTTGGCTATGTATGAAGTGCTAAGCGCTTTTGTATGGAGCCCACGTGAGGAGCAGGTGAGGCGCTGGGCGTTGTCCAATCAGTGCTAAGAACTCAGCCGTTTTGGCTGTATATGAACTACTAAGAACTTTTATTCAACGCCCACGTGAGGCGCTGGCCTTCTGCTTTAGGCACCCGTGTGTTTTCACGTGAGGCGCTGGGTGCTATTGGGAGGGCGCCCACGAGGGAAACACTTGAGTCACTAATCTCTTTTTTTTAGAGATTAAATCTCTGTTAATGCCATTTTGGCCATTAATGATTATCAAGATCTCTATTTTGAGGACCATGGATCATTTTTCCTTCATTGGAGTACTAAGTTCTTCTTTTCTTTTTTTAAGAACTAAGTTCTTTATGTAGGGTTAAACCCTAATTTCGGAGGAATTAAATTCCCAGAATAGGTGTTCTTTTTCTTTTTTCATTTTTTTTTATAACCTAGTTCTTTTCTGAATCTTTGATTCTCAAGAACAAGATCTTCCTGATAAGAATTAAATTCTCATCTTTTGGGATACCTTTCTTGTGGATCTCTGATCCAGAGAAAGAACTAAGTTCTTTGAGAAGGGTTAAACCGTTAGATAGATAAAACGAGATATTTTGATCTCTGTATTTCTTTTACCTAGGGTTTTGAGGAGGAAAGACTTCTTCTTTTATTGAGAATTGAATTCTCTGTTGTTCTGAAAGCTTTCTGTATTTTTCAGAAACTTATAGGGGGTTCCCTCTATATGAGACTTGAAGTCTCGGGTCCTTTATATAGTGGATGCAAAATTTTAATTAGTTTTGAGAAAATCTCTTATTGAGAGATTCCAATTGATTTAATTGGTCCCAAAATTGGTTTGGGGAATTTTACCCACAGTTGGATCTTTGATCCAAGTGTTTCTGTTTTATAGAATATGTTTTCTTGTATTTTAACAAGATTGGAGAAATATTTTCCCATATACTGAACTTTATTTTGTCAAGCGATGATTTTTAATCACCATTGGATTTTTAATCCAAGGGTTCTTTGTTTTACAAAGAGCAATCTTTTTTTGTTTGTAAAGATTGAGGAAAAATATTCCTCAGAATAGAATTTAATTCTATAATTTGATAATTTATCAACACCATTGGATCTTTGATCCAACGGCTCTGTTTAATAGAGAATATCCCAACTTTTTGTTAGGGAATATCCTCATGTAGAATTTAATTCTACTAATTTTGACATGAGCGCCGACGCTCACGTGGGGAGCACATGGGCGCCACTTAGGAATTTAATTCTTATTCATGATAGGAACTCCTTTGTTTTGCACATTGGCATCCACGTGAGGAGTATGTGCGACGCCATATAAGAATCTAATTTTTATATAATAAGCGCTCGTGTGCTTTGCACATTGGCGTCCACGTGAGGAGCACGTGCGGCTCCACCATAGGATTTAATGCTACAAGATTGGCGTTGGCGCTGGCGCCCTCGTAGAGTGCACGTGGGGCACTTTCTCATTAAAATTCAACAGAGCTTAGCACTTTTATTATGTTTAAATATTGGGAGAACAACAAGTTTTAGTTTCAAATTGATCTAATCAAAACGAAGCAACCCACTAATTAAACTGGCTAAGAATGATTAATAGGAAATGTAGAATTATTAGCTCACTTAATTTTTCACTTTTCTTTTCCATTCCTCACTTGAAGAAAAATCAAGAGGAGGAAGAAGAAGTATGGAGGAGATAAGAATAATGAAGAAGATAAGCATGAAAAGCATATGAACTAGAAACAAAAATGAGTTATTAAAAGACTCATCTCATGACTTCTAAAACCATGACTCATTCTCATTTCTTTCATATACTTCTTAAACTCCCATCATCCATGTATCAACATACATGTCTCTTTATTTATATCAAATAAAATATTAATTTAAAGAGAAGAAAATAACTAAGTGAGCTTGATATTAGTTAATATATCATTATATAAACATACATTTAATTATTAAATCAACACTTCATTTAATAATCCGGCTATATCATATATTTACCGGCTAATATCAATATACACCTGATTAAAATACGTGTAGCAAATACACGTGTTTAATCGAACTCCTGCACGTATCCCTATACGTGCCCTATATCGTTTCACATGTGCTAGGAAAGCTCTGTGTGGGACTCTAAAGACTCGATAATACGCTGGTAGTAGGTTAGGATCATGTCCATAGCCCACAAGCACGTCAGCGGTACTAGCTGCACGTAACGGCTACCCAAGTATTGAACAAAAGAAGGTGAACGAGAAAGCTCATCTGAGCCCTGCAAAGTCTATCAGTATAATTACCGCACTGTCCGGTCTCTTCGTCGAAGAGTATCTCATATCGGGTCTAGGGTTTGGAATCTATCAGACCCTAATAACTCGATAAGTCGTGCGACAAAGGAATCATAACCAACCGAAAATACAACTGATAACACTTATCAGTTTATCTCCTCTGCGACAACTATCGACTTGTGGTTGTAGTCATTTCTTGCACAGCAAGACATCAACTCCCTATACCGGGAGAGACAAATCCCTTCGACCGCTCACTGCCTCCACGTACTTCGAGACTATACCCAACAAAAATCTGTTTGCACGACTCTTTTGAGTCGTGGTAGGGTAGAAGTCAAAATATAGTGGAAACACACATGAGACACTGTGGCGATCTCAGGCCCCCGGGACTATACTGTGTTGGTGAGTTTTTCTCACTCTACAGCGAAGCAGAGAGGCGGAATGCACAAAAATTAAATTTTTAAGCAAGCACAACCAATTTTACCCAAGTGATCAAACTATAACCCTAAACTAGTAAGCTACAAGATATCTATCTACTATGAGAGAATGTTATACCGATAGACACATGTCCTTCGGGTCTTCACTCATCTTCTTAAGATCCTTGGGGTTTCCTAGATCAACCTTGATGGCCGGCTTCCTCGGTCCAAGATGATCCACCTGAGAGTTTGTAGTCCAAGCTTATCTTCAATAATGAAGCAAGTCAACAACCAAGTTTGCTAATCTAGATTGCTAATATGATGTAGTGAGTGTTTAATAGTAGTTTTCTATCTCAAATCCTTTGGTTCTCAACATATGAGAATGATAAGGATTTGCAAGAGAATAAACCCAAGAAGATGAAGAGAAGAGTACAAGTGAAGAAACCATCACATGAAGAATGATAAGTGAAGAATGGCTAAGTGTTTTTATGAAGTATTTTCTTTTTTTTTAAATCACAACCATACTCCAATAGTATTTGCAATAAATACAAAGCCATGCTTCATCCATGCTTCATGTCATCTCATTCTTTTCCACCTCATTTTCTATTTTCAACAAAATAGAAAAATGCTTGATGAGGTGTCATCTTCTAGAAGGTATTTTGTATAAATACAAAATACTTTCTACCGTATATACATACCCGTATTCGTACCAAAATACGAATACCCAAGAGATAGAATAATACTACTTATATAATAGCATTAAATCAATATCTAATTTAACAAACCGGCTTAATCCTAAGCCCGTTAGTATTATCAACCGTCCAATCAAAGACCTGGATAACACTAGAATATACATATAGAAATATATATATGTAAATTATTAAATCAATACTTGATTTTGATAATTCGGCTTAATCCTAAGCCGTCTAGTATTATCATTCGATCGGAACCCTGCTGGATCGAAAATCTGGATGACACTAGAATATACATATTGAAATGTGTATATGTAAATTATTAAATCAATACCTGATTTAATAATCCGGCTTAATCCTAAGCCTGCTAGTATTATCCTTCTATCGAAACCCTGCACGTATAAACATACTGCCACCATATCGTTTCGCCTGAACCAGCGAAACCCTCTATGTGGGACTCTAAAGACTCGACAATATGCTGGCAGTGGGTTTAACCACAAGCAAGTTAGCGGCACCAGCTGTACGTAACGGCTACGCAGGTACCTGTCGAAAAGGAGGCCGATGAGCAAGCTCATCCGAACCCTAACTGAGCCTATCCATAACAATCTTCGTACAATCCAGTTTTTTCGTCTAAGAGTATCACATATAAGTTCTAGGGGGTGGTAAACGTCAGACCCCTACTGACCTGATAAGTCGTGTTGATTTGGCTCAGGACCAATCCGAGAAACTACTGATCTAACCATCAGTAGATTTCAATTGCCTTGGCCAAGGTCTTATGGTTCTAGCCAACCGGATACAGTACGATGTCGACTCCCAATACCGGGAGCAAAAAATCCTTGACAATCACTCACTGTTTCCATATGGCTCGGGATTGTACCCAACCAAAACCTGTTCGCACGACTCAGTAGATCTGTGGTAGGGCGGTGATCAAAGCACAGTGGGAACTCAAACGAAACAAATGATGATCTCAGGTCTAAAGACTAACCTGTACTCATGTCGTCTGAGAACCGCTATTCGACGATAGGTATAATACCATCTATAGGTTCTCGTTGAGTCCGTCCAGTGTACTCACCCCCAGTGAGCACCTGTATACAATTTTAGGTGATCACACCAATGGTTATGGGACCAACCACCGCCCCACATCGGGGTCTAGAAATGTATACACAAGTCTACTCTGGAATATCGATGCCCGGTCTCGATGTTCATGTGATTTGGGACCTTTAAGGATGTTCTTATGGATTACCAGCTCCTACCAGTATGATCACCGTCATAACGCTGGTAGTCAAGAAAAATCCTATGGGCTTTATCAACATGTATCCGCCATATATGATATCGAGTATAACATATGCACATGTTAAGAAAAATATAAACCAAAATAGTATACTACTGTATCAAGTCTTTATCAATATGTGTAAACAATATAAATCAGAAAGAGAAAAAATACACATATTAAGACAAAGATAACTCAGATAATATACTATATACAACTGAGCAAGATTGTCCTGTACATACATATCCCTAGCATCCTATACAATATAGGCCTCAAGGGCATACATATCCAACAATCTCCCACTTACCAAATACCCAACGTCTGCTCTATAGCCAGTTGTTAGCGTATCGCATAACCAACATCTTAAAAAGCCGCTCGAACCGCGCTTGAGGGAGGGCCTTTCTAAATGGATCCGCCGTGTTTTCTTTTGTATCTACTCTTCGGGCTTCGATCTCCCGGTGATCTACGATCTCCCTGATCAGGTGATATCGCCTCAAGATATGTCTGGATTTCCGATGGGGCCGTGGTTCCTTCTCTAAATATATAGCCACATTGTTATCACAAAAAAAGGCATTAGATTAACAATGGACGGTACCACCTCAAGTTCAGTAATGAACTTCTTCATCCACACCGCTTCTTCTACGGCATCGTTCGTAGTAATGTATTCAGCCTCCATCGTCATGTCTGCGACGGTGTCCTGTTTGGAGATCTTCCAACATACCGCCCCTCCGTTGAGGGTAAACACAAAACCCGAGACATACTTGCTTTCATCATTATCACTTTGGAAGCTTGAGTCGGTAAAGGACTTGACCTGAAGGTCTCCATTACTGTATACTAAGAACATATCCTTAGTCCTTCTCAGATACTTGAGAATGTTCTTCACAGCTGTCTAATGATTCTCACCCGGGTTCGAATGATACCAGCTTACCACGCTAAGTGCGTATGCTACATCTGGTCTGGTACACAACATCACATATATAATAGATCCTACCGCTGAAGCGCAAGATATAGTGCTCATGTGAACCCTCTCCTCATCAGTCTTGGAAGACATCTCTTTGGAGAGGGTGATTCCATGTAATGCAGGTATATTCGGCGCTTGGAATCTTCCATACTAAATCTCTTCAGTATGGTCTCTATGTACCTAGACTGTGAAAGTCCCAACAGTCTCTTGGATCTATCTCTATAGATCTTAATCCTCAGAATGTAGGAGGCATCACCCAGGTCCTTCATGGTGAACTTTTGTGACAAGAACAGCTTGACCGATTGCAGCATAGGAATGTCATTTCCTATCAAGAGAATGTCATCCACGTACGGTATTAGGAATACAACAGTTCTCCTTACAATCTTCTTGTAGATACAAGGCTCATCCACATTTTTGATGAAGTCAAATTCCTTGATTATCTCATCAAAACAGATGTTCCGGCTCCGCGATGCTTGCTTTAATCCATAAATGGATTTAAGCAGCTTGCACACTTTCCTGCTGCTCCCACTGTCTACAAATCCCTCTGGCTGATCCATATGAACACACTCATGTAAACTTCTATTTAGAAAAGTCCTTTTAATGTCCATCTGCCAGATATCATAGTCATGGTAGGCAGCAATTGCATGTAAGATCCGAATGGATTTCAGCATATCCACTGGACAAAAGTTTTCGTTATAGTCCACTCGTGGTCTTTGACGAAAACCTTTTGCAACTGGTCTAGCCTTATAGGTTTCCACCTGTCCATCTGCACCAATTTTCTTTTTGAAGATCCATTTGTATCCAATGGGTTTTACCCCGGGAGGAGCAACATCCAAAGTCCAAACTTTGTTGGTGTACATGGACTCCATTTCGGATTGCATAGCGTCAAGAAATTTTAGAGAGTCCCTACTGTTAATGGCCTGCTCGAAACTAGTAGGATCATCTTCTTTCAAGATGCAATCCTTTCGATCCCAATCTATTAGAAAACCGTAGTATCTCTCGGGCGGACGAGAAACCCTACTAGTTCTGCGAAGTGGCTATGGTTCGTTCAGGATAATTGAATCCTGAGGTTCTCCTAAATCTTCAGTTACAGTTTGTGCTTCAGGAACTTCATCCAGTTCTACCACGCTGCCACTTATATTTTTTTATGAAATTCTTTTACTAAAAATGTGGCATTCCGAGAAACAATAATCCTTTGTTCCTCTGTGTGGTAGAAAAGATATCCATTTGAATGCTTTGGATATCCCACAAACATACACAAAACTGATCTTGCTTCGAGTTTATCTGGATTCTGCTTTTTAACATAAGCAGGACAACCCCATATCTTAACATGTTTAAGATACAGACTCTTACCACTCCATATTTCATATGGAGTTTTTGACACGGATTTAGATGGAACTTGATTCAATAGATATGCCGCTGTCTCAAGTGCATATCTGCAGAATGAAAGAAGCAATTCGGTATTACTCATCATGTAGCGAACCATATCCAATAGGGTACGATTCTTTCGCTTCGTTACACCGTTGTACTATGGTGTGTATGGAGGAGTAAGCTGAGAGAGAATACCATTCTCTTTTAGGTATTCTAGAAATTCCATGCTTAAGTATTCCTCTCCTCTATCAGATCTGAGGATCTTGATACTTTTTCCGGTGTGGTTCTTTACTACGTTCTTATATTCTTTAAATTTCTCAAAAGCTTCAGATTTTTGTTACAAAAGTTACACATATCCGAATTTAGAGAGATCGTCTGTGAATGTAATGAAGTATGAGAACCCACCCCTTGTATGTATAGACATCAGACCACATACATCACTATGTATGAGTCCCAAGAGCTCTGTAGCTCTTTCTCCGTGTCCCGTAAACGTAGTTTTGGTCATTTTTCCTTTGAGACAGGATTGACAAGCTTCATAAGATGAAAGTTCGAACGAATTCAGAAATCCATCCTTATGCAAGTTGGCTAATCTTTTCTCATTGATATGACCAAGTCTACAATGCCACAAGTAGGTTTGGTTCATATCTGAACTCTTCCTCTTGTGTGTGTTTTGTATATTGAAGACCGTGTTTTGATTAAGAACATAGATACCATTATAAAGTGCACCTTCTGCAACCAATACCTAATTAAGGTAAATGTTCATGATATTTCTATCTAGAACAAAGTAATATTCATCTTTATTAAGTAAAGACACTGATATGATGATGCAAAGTATGGAAAGTACATAGTAACATTTGTTCAAAATCATAGTATTGCCGCTTGGCAATACTGGGTGATATTCACCGACGACAGCAACAACTTGTGCTCCGTTCCCTACTCTGAGAGACATATCACCCGGTCCAACCATTCTACTTTTTCTCAGTCCTTGTAATAAATTAAAGATATGAGATCTTGATCCAGTATCTAGTACCCAGGAGGTAGGGTTGACCGAAAAACAGTTTTTGTTAGGAATATGTATGCTCTAGAGGCCATTATTGTAAATGTGATGTATATTATAGTGGATGCTTAGACATATATATTGAGGACTTTCTTGCTCGACATGATAGTATGCTATCCGGTTACTCTTTATCTTAACATGTTGACTGCTATTCTTTACTGTCTTGCTCTCACATGTTGATAAAGCCCTTAGGATACGTACTTGACTGCCAGGATTATGATGAGATCATACTAGTGGGGCCAGGGTGGTCCAAAATTACATCCTTTAATCAGTTCCTTGTTGTGGGAATATCGAGACTAGGGCATCGATATTCTAGTGTAGACTAGTGTGTACGTTTCTTGTCCCTTATAGGGCGATGGTTGATCCCACAACCATTGGTGTGTGACATTAAAGATTGTACACAGGTGCTCAATGGAGAATGGGTACACCGAACAGTACCCGCCGAGGACTCCTAGTTGGTAGTATACCTATCGTCAGATAGCAGTCCTCTAGTGACACTGATACAAGTTAGTCTTTAGACCCGAGATCATCATAGAGTCTTGTGTGGCTCCCACTGTGCTTTGATTTCCTCCCCACCATGGCTCAAAGGAGTCGTGCAAACAGGTGGATTTTGGGTACAGTCCCGAGTCACATGGAGGAAATGAGCGATAGGAGGGGTTTCATCTCTCCCGGTATTAGGGGTTGAGGTTGCGCTATGCTCGATTTGCTATAACTGGAAGTCACTGGCCAGGGCTGCTACTGAGATTTACTGATAAGAGTTATCAGTAGTTTCTCGAACCGTTATGAGCCAGACATCGACATGACTTATCACGTTACTGGGGGCTGACATTTACAACCCCTAGACATGATATGCGACATATCAGACGAAAAGACCGGACTGTACGGTACTGTTACTGATAGGCTTCATAGAGAGTATGGACGAGCTTGCTTGTTGATATTCATATCGCTCAATACCCGGGTAGCCGTTACGTCCAGCTAGTACCGCTGACAGCTTGTAGGTGACTGATGTGATCATCACCTACTGCTGGCGTATTGACGAGTCTTTAGAGTCCCACACAGAAGTTTCCTGGTTCAAGAGAAACGAAGTAGGACACATATGTGATATGCGTGTCGGCCTGATTAAATACGAGTATGAGATACTGTATTATAATCTGGTAGTTATCTGTTATCGGTTAGGTTATATATGATATAACCAGATTATCGAATCAAGTGTTGATTTGATAATGTGATAAACGGATAAATGATATTAGTCGGTCATATGTGATATAACCGGATTATTAAATCAAGTGTTGATTTAATAATTTGATATAAATTATATTTTGATATAATTATGTATTAACTATTGTCATTAGCTCACTAATTGCTTTATTAATATATATATATATATATGTTAATGTATATTTGATATATATAAATATATATATTATTATATGAAGCATGACATGTTTTTTTATTTTTAGAAAATAGAAAATGGGGTGTAAATTGTGGAGATATTTGTGGAATGGGCAAGGCATGGGTTTTATTATTTGTCTATTACTCTTGACTCACTATTCAAGTATAGTTGCAGTTTCTTATTGTTAGTTATATATATGCTCTAGAGGCCATTGTTGTACATATGATGTATATTATAGTGGATGCTTGGATATATATAGAGAGGACTTTCTTGCTCGATATGATAGCATGCTATCTGGTTTCACTTTGTCTTAACATGTTGACTTGTATTAGTTTACTGTGTTGCAATCACATGGCGAACTTGTAGTGTGTAATTAATTCTGGCTAGTCTTTCCTTTTAGGGTTTGAAGGAAGATTTGATAAAAACAGTGGGAGCCATCCTGATTAGATAAAATATATAACCATTCTGATCTTGCAAGAGCATACGCTGAATGTTTTCTTCTCTCTCTCTCCAGGTAGCGACCATGTCACGCCTTAATCAAGAAAATAAAATGGATGTATTGACCGAACCCGCTTGTTATATTGAGCCGGGGAACGTTGGTCCCGCTCCAACTTATAATTGTTATAAGACAGAGCAGGAAATTGGGAATTACCAGAATTCCCGTGCCGCCCAAACGAAGAAAGTGCATGCTGATGCATCATCTTCGGGTGTATTCATTACAGAGAACTGTTTCTCAGTGTCCTTTACGTCCTGGGTATGAGATACCGAATCAGGATCCCGCATATGTAATATGTTACATGTTACATGGGCTACAGAAAGGTAGAGAACTAAGAACGGGTGATAAGTTTCATGAGACAGAAAACGGTGCAAGTGTTGCAGCCAGGTTTGTTGGTCACTATCACCCTGTATTACCAGAATACATTGATTCTGAACAAATGTTAATAGATACCGAACCTGATATACAAAATCATATCAGTCTCTTTATTTAGATAAAGAAGGATATAATTTTGTATTGTTGGATAATGTTTTGAACATTTCCTAAATCAAGAGTTGATCGGTTCAGGAACGTTATCTAAAAGAATTGACGTTCTAAATCAAACTACAGTTCTTAGTATATGGAATACACACAAGAGGAATAGTTCAAAAATGAACGAATCCTTCTTGAGGTATTGTAGACTAGGTCATATCAATGCGACCCGACTAGCTGAAGTTGCATATAGATGCAGATTTAAATTAGTTTGAATTTACATCTTGTGAAACTTGCCAGTCATGCCACAGAGATAAGATAACCATAGCTCTGTTTATTGGAAACAGAGAAAGAGTTAGTGAACTCTTGGGATGATACATGTTGATGTATGAAGGTCCCCTGTCTATACATGTCAAGACCGGTTCTTTGTACTTCATTACATTCTCTGATGATCTCTCAAGATTCAGACATATGTTCCTGTTGAAACACAAGTCCGAACCTTTTGAGATATTCACAAAATATAAGTTGGAAGTAGAGAACCAAAAACGAGTATAAGTATTATGTCCTTTGATGTGATCAAGGAGGAGAATACTTGAGCACGGGATTCCTTGACTATTCTAAGAATGAGATTCTCTCTCAGCATTACTCCTCCGTATACACCTCAGCACCTCGGTGTGGGGCGGAGCAATAGCACCCTATGTGATATGGTGCTCTATGATGAGTACTACTGAGTTTTCTATTTCCTTTTAGGGAGTTATGCACTTATGAAGTTGCATACCTATTGAATAGGGTTCCGATCAAATCAGTTGCCTACCATTTCATATGAGATATGGAAAGGGAAGAGCCCATCTCTTAAGTCAGTTAAGATTTGGGGTTGTCCGGCCTATATCTAAAAGCAAAATCCGGACAAGCTCGAGGCAAAGTCAGATCAGTGGAAGTTTGTTGGATATCCCAAGCATACGCAAGGGAATATCTTCAACCTAACCGAGGAACAAAAATGTTTTGTTTCTCAGCATGCCACCTTTGTGAAAGGGAATTTCTTGTGAAGAAATTATTGGTTATGAGGTAGAACTGGAAACAGTTCTAGCTATACAAACTGCAGCTGATGATTTGGTAGAACCAAAGGATTCAATAGTGACCAACGAACCTCAGCCTCTCCGCCGATCTAGTAGGTTTCCTTACCCACCTGAGAGATACTTCGGTTTCTCTATGACAGTGGGAGCAAGGATTGCATCATGGGATGATGACCCAACTAGTTTCGGGCTGGCCATCAGGAGTAGGACTCTGTAAGAATGGCTGGATGCTTATCGATCTGAGATGGAATCCTTATACACCAACAAAGTATAGACTTTGGTTGCTTTATCTGAAGGGTTAAATCCCCATCAGGAGCAAGTATATCTTGAGAAGATTACTTGGTGTACATGGAAAAGTTGAGACTTTCAAAGCCAGACTTGTTAAAAGTTTGCATCATTGACCAGGTACGGATTATGATGAAACCTTTTCTAAGTACCTATGCTTAAGTCCATCCAGATCCTACTTGCCACGGCTGCATACCATGACTACGATATCTGGCGGTTGGGTGTCATGACTGCTTTTCTAAATAAAGATTTAGAAGAGATAGTCTATAAGTACACAGTCAGAGGGCTTCGTAGACAGCGGGAGCAGCGGAAACGTGTGCAAGATGTTTTATGTGATAAAGCAGGCATCGCGGAGTTGGAACATCTGTTTTGATGAGTTAGTCGAAGAGTTTGACATCATCAAAATGGTAGATGAACCTTGTATATACAAAAAGGTAGTAGGGAGTATACTGGTGATCCTCGTAGAGTACGTGGATGACATACTCTTGATAGGGAAGGAGTTTCCTACGCTACGCTCGGTCAATCTCCGCTTATCACTAGGATTCTCCATAAAGGATCAAAGTGATACCTACTAAATCCTGGGTTTTGGATCTATGAGATAGATCTAATTGGATGTTAGGATACTCACTAGTTGTAGTGAGATGGTATCAATTGATTCTGGGGAGAATCACTGGAAAGGTTCCAGGGTGATAAGGACGACTGAATGTCAGTCGCAGGCATTGTCTTTACCCTCAGTAAAGGGACGGTATGTTGGAAGAGTTCCAAGCTAGATACTGTGGCATACTAGAAGATAAAGGCGGGATACATCGCTACCAAAGATGCTACCAAAGAGGAAGTCTGGGTGTATATTAGTTCATGAGATGAACTTCGTTCCTCCCATTGTGTGACAATAGAGTTGTGGCTTATGCCTAGGAACGCCCGTCCCATCAGCGATCCAGATATAATTCTTAGGCAGTGTCACCTGATCATGGAGATGGTTGATCTCTAGGGTGATCAAGGTTAGGAGAGTAGACTCAGAGGACAACACGGCGGATCCACTCACAAAGGCTTTTTCTCATAGAAAGACTTTTATGGGATGGTTGAGTATGAGATACTTCAACCACTACTATCAGATGGCCCTAGTGCAAGTGGGAGATTGTTAGTTATATGTATGCCCTAGAGGCCATTATTATACATAGGATGTATATTGTAGTGGATGCTCGGACATATATAGGGATGACTTTCTTGCTCGATATGATAGTATGCTATCTGGTTACTCTTTACCTTAACGTGTACACTGATTGTCTCTCTGTTACATGTTGGTAAAGCCCTTAGGATGTGTACTTGACTACCTGGACTATGATGCGGATCATACTAGTGGGGACATGGTAGTCCATAAGTACATCCTTCAAAGTCCCTAGTCGTGGGTGTATCGAGACGGGGCATCGATATACCAGAGTAGACTAGCGTATACCTTCTCGACCCATACAGATGGGCGATGGATGATCCCATATCCATTGGTGTTTGACATCAGAGATGATATACGGGTGCTCAGTGGAGACTGGGTACACTGGATGTACTCGCCGAGAACTCCCAGATGGTATTAGACCTTACGTCAGATGGCAGTTCTCTGGTGGCACTGGTGCAGGTTAGTCTGTAGACCCGAGATCGCCATAGAGTCTTGTGTGATTCCCACTATGCTTTGATTTCCATCATACCACGTCCAAGAGGGCGTGCAAAAAGGGTACAGTCCCGAATCATATAGAGGCAATGAGCGATAGGAAGGGTTTCGTCTCTCCCGGTATAGGGAGTTGATATTGCGCAGTGCTCGATTGGCTATAACAGGAAGTCCTTGGCCAAGGCTGTTTTAGGGATGTACTGGTAAGTGTTACAAGTAGTTTCTCGACCCGTTATGAGCCTCATATCGACACGACTTATCGAGTTATTGGGGTCTGACGTTTACCACCCATAGATGAGATATGCGACATATTAGACGAACAGACCGGACTGTATGGTAGTGTTACTCGCTGGATTCACAGGAGTGTGAGCGGGCTTGCTCGTTGATCTTCTGATCGCTCAATACCCGGGTGGCCGTTAAGTTTAGCAGACCGCTTGCGGCTTGTGGGTGTTTGATATGATCATCACCTGCTGCCGGCGTATTGACGAGTCTTTAGAGTCCTACACAGGGGTTTCCTGGCTCAAGCCAAACGGAGTAGGAGCGTATATATGATATGTGCGGGACTGAGATTGATACGATATGAGATACCATATTCGATTCTCGCGATTTGTGACATTCATCGGTTGTATGGATATGGCCGGGTTATCGGATCAAGTGTTGATTCGGTAAGTTGTTACTTTTGATATTAGTCGGTTATAGCCGGATTATTAAATCAAGAGTTGATTTAATAATTTAATGTATAATTATATATTTGATATATTACATTACATTAACTAATATTAGCTCACTTAAGATTTATTTTCTCACTAGTTTGTGCACATTGTTTATATGTGATATATGCAAGTGTACATATATGTATCATGCTTGATGATACACACAAGATGGGTGTATGAGACTTACACTAAGATTAGGGTTAAGATTAGGGTTATTGGATTATCTTAAGATTTAACAAATGAGTTAAACTTAGTCAAAGTTGTCAAGCTTGAAGAAGCTTGGAGAAACTTTGACAAAGTCCACTCTTTTGTCAATTCTCTTGATATTTCTTTAACCTAACCCTTAAATCTCATACCTTAGTTAATTCTCTACATGAGTTAAGCTTGAGGGCTTAACTCAACCATGTGTGAATTATTCAAGAGGATAAGTTTTTTTTTGGATAAAGAATTCACTTCTTCTTCTTCATCAAGCTCCTTGAAAAGCTTTCTAGCTCTAATGGTGCCTTGAGGAAAAATGTGAGAAAATCAATTTTAAAGTGAGCAACCTTCCTACTTCATCATCCTCTACTACTTGCCATTTAGTAGAGGATGTTCTCTTCATAAAGTTCTTGACCAAGTGAAGGAATAGCTTGAGTTTGAGTCTCCCCGACGTAGATCATCTTCGGCCTCGAAATCAATGACCTAGCCCGATCATTTCTCCGACGAAACCATTGCTAGAGTCCGGGATCCCGATGATTGCAGTGGAGGGACGTCAACACGGAGCTAAAGAGGTGGAGGACCGGATCTACAAAGGTTGTAATCCCTTTCACTTATAGTTAAGTTGTTAACTTGCATATTCTTTCGCTTTAACTTCTAGTTAACGATCTATATTATGGTTTCTTGGCACCGTAAAATTTTAATTTGGCATGGTTGATGCCTTGTGGAACCTCTTGAGTGTGCCTTGTAACCCTACAGTGGTATCAGAGCCTAGCTAAAGCTTTAGGCGAAGTGTAGACGATGTTAGAAATCCGATCGAACCCCGAAACCCTAACTCAAACCCTTCTCTGTACATTTTTTGAAAATGTGGATTTTTGTGAATTAAAAATATGCAGAAAAATCAGCAGGCTTTTGTAAGAAATACTGTGCAACACGTGCGCCTGAATCGACTAAAGCGCCGCGGAACCGCGGCTTGAGCATGCCTCGTGCGGCGGTTCCGCGGCCAAATAGTATCATTATTTAGTGAATTTTGCACAGTAACTTCTTTGTTTAGTAGCTGAGTTTTCTGGGAATTTTTAAAAATATACTCAAGAGTTGAGTTTTCAGGGTTGTATTGGGAGTTCGATGTTTCGATCGAAAGTTTAACTTCGTCTATGTGTTTTTCCAGATTGTTTTAGAACATGTTGAAAAGTTCGACCGGATATAAATACCCACTTTTTCCCCTGTCGGGAAATTTCCAAGTGTTGGATCTTTCCGTAGTTTAAGAACGTTCGAAGTAGTGCAAGCAACGCGATGGACCCTCTAGAAGACAACAAACCTTAACTCGATTATGTGACCGTCTTGAACTGCCCTTTGAACCTTAGGGTTTGGGGTAGTACGGCGTGCCACATGTGAGGCGTTGGCTTGACCCTTCTACGGCTGGACCGTTGGTACTGTGGCATAAAATGGATGTTTTTGAACTTATTTCAAGAGTTGAGCTGTTTCGGGAAAACTTGGGTGTTTGAATGTTCGATCGGAAAGTTTAACATTTTCTATTTATCTGGAATGTGATACAATATTTGGAATCCACAAGTAGTTATGAGATAACTGATTTGGATGTTATAAACATAGCACTTTAGTCTCTATTGATCGGTTGCCACGGAATTTTGATGTGATCAAAAGTCCGTCGCAATCACGTAGCGTACGCGGATACTCGCCGGTTAAACTTAATAGACAGCCATACCCCATAGCCCCGACCAAGTGACTGTAGGAGAACCCCATAGCCAAAAGCATCCGTTTGGGTGCTCGCGGCAGCGGAGTTCCGCCTTGGTGCACTTCGTCGACGGCATCGGGGGTGCGGCTGCCTACTAAAGTTTGCGACGAGCATTCGATCAGAATATAGGGAATCTTGTTGAATTTCCCAATTTGATATTGAAAAGTGTTTTCGATAATGAGACTAAAATGCGGGGTTTATAATTGTTAGGCATGTGATGTCTAAGGAATTCAGATGGTTAGGCATGCGATGTCTAAAGAGTTTGCGGATTCCAATTGTTGTAGTTTTACACTTTCTTTTCTGCGACCGTAAGTGTAATATGTGATATCGTCGGTTTCGTTGCTATATGTCAACGACAATTGGGATGCGCATATTTACTTACGTTGATGACATGTGATGTTATGTGTTGCTGGATATGTTATATTGGATCGTCGTGTTTGAATAGCCGGGGGTTTTATGTGAGACGAGTGTTTTTCATTTTCATTCATGTAAAAACTTGTATGTAATATTCTTTTTATTGGGGCACTTCCAGGTTGCGGAAGATGTCACCTTTTGTATATTATTTACTTTTCCGCACTAGGATAGACCCAAGGAGGAGAGCACAAGTAACCGGGTTCTGGAGTCCAGTGGGAGACTAACTCGAGGAGTCGAGTCCAGGTCTCCTAACTCTAGAATTGGTAGGGTTTCTTGCCGCTCTCGTAGGTGTCTAGGGGTGTGGGATTGGCTATTCATCACGACCGTGGAATCCGTGTTTTATACTGGCTTGTATTGAAAACACGGACGTCCTAGTTTATCCAATGTTTCATATGATTCTTCTGCTGCGATATCTGTGATGTGATCATTTGATGTTCTGTGATAAATACTGTGTATAGTATATATGATATATTATATAGACGTTACTTATGTTTTACACCCGCGCTAGCCCTGCCCCGCTCTGCCGTTAGTTACCTAACCTAACGGTGCACGAGGGGACATCGAGGCGAATGCGGATGGCATAAATGTACGTCGTATTTATCTGTGTTGTTTAGGTGATTTAAATGATGGGATTTCATTAATGTGATTAATGAAAGAAAATAAACCTAAGATGTTGTGGAATTGAATTTTCAAAAATAGGTAGCTACAGTTCTTGCTTTGCATCGCGGTGTTCCTTGTAGAACATCCTGCACCTTATTCAATAAGGAAAGGACCGAGATCCCTTCACCGGGAGTGACTCCTTTAGCAATAACTGGCAGATGCTACACACTCGGTTTGTCTTTTGATTGCTTCTATAGTTTCTTCTTTGCACAGTGATATATATGATATATCCCGCACCTCATTCGACGAGGAAAGGGCCGACGAACCCTTCACCGGGAGTGACCCCTTTAGCAAAACTAGAGAAAGCCTAAAAAACACTCCATTTTAAAATCATTTGATTCTACAACGATATAAAGTTCATTACGCAAAAGGTTTTCTTAAAAACCTATCGTAGCCCTCCGTCATTTCAGATAAGTAATAGTTAGTATTCGTGCTGCGTTTGTTGACTCAGTCAAGGCGTAGTGTGCGGTAGCTGATTAGTGCTTATCTGCAAAGCATATGATGCGATTGGATTAGGGTAGTCGTGCGGCCTTGTTGACTCAGTCAAGGGTCGTGCGGGTGGGTTTAATTCAATCGAGAAATGACGGGTTGAACTTTACTTGCGGTCTACGGTTTGTTGACTCAGTCAAGGTTATAGATCGCTTGGGGCAAAATATTATCGGGAATTTCAAGTGTTGAAATTTGCAATGAGATTGCATACCTTCTATGAGATAGTTGGATCCCGATACCCGCTGCGAGTAAGAGTTACTCCTGGGAGAGTTTTACACATTAAAATTAGCCGATCAAGTAGGTGTCTAGAAAGGTGTCAACGAGGTTATGCCTCTGGGAAAACGAGGTTTTACATTAATTAGGTTCGTGCGAAAGCACGAGGGGACCTCCCTCAAAGTACCGACACTGGCCTGGCTGAAAGATTGGCGAACTTGTAGTGTGTAATTAATCCAAGCTAGTCTTTCCTTTTAGGGTTTGAAGGAAGATTTGATAAAAACAGTGGGAGCCATCCTGATTAGATAAAATATATAACCATTCTGATCTTGCAAGAGCATACGCTGAATGTTTTCTTCTCTCTCTCTCCAGGTAGCGACCATGTCACGCCTTAATCAAGATAATAAAACGGATGTATTGAACGAACCCGCTTGTTATACTGAGCTGGGGAACGTTGGTCCTGCTCCAACTTATAATTGTTATAAGACAGAGCAGGAAATTGGGAATTACCAGAATTCCCGTGCCGCCCAAACGAAGAAAGTGCATGCTGATGCATCATCTTCGGGTGTATTCATTACAGAGAACTGTTTCTCAGTGTCCTTTACGTCCTGGGTATGAGATACCGAATCAGGATCCCGCATATGTAATATGTTACATGTTACATGGGCTACAGAAAGGTAGAGAACTGAGAACGGGTGATAAGTTTCATGAGACAGAAAACGGTGCAAGTGTTGCAGCCAGGTCTGTTGGTCACTATCACCCTGTATTACCAGAATACATTGATTCTGAACAAATGTTATTAGATACAGAACCTGATATACAAAATCATATCAGTCTCTTTATTTAGATAAAGAAGGATATAATTTTGTATTGTTGGATAATGTTTTGAACATTTCCTAAATCAAGAGTTGATCGGTTCAGGCACGTTATCTAAAAGCATTGACGTTCTAAATCAAACTACAGTTCTTAGTATATGGAATACACACAAGTGGAATAGTTTAGAAATGAACGAATCCTTCTTGAGGTATTATAGACTAGGTCATATCAATGCGAACCGACTAGCTGAAGTTACATATAGATGCATATTTAAATTAGTTTGAATTTAAATCTTGTGAAACTTGCCAGTCATGTCACAGAGATAAGATGACCATAGCTCTGTTTATTGGACACAGCGAAAGAGTTAGTGAACTCTTGGGATGATACATGTTGATGTATGAAGGTCCCCTGTCAACACATGCCAAGACCGGTTCTTTGTACTTCATTACATCCTCTGATGATCTCTCAAGATTCAGACATATGTTCCTGTTGAAACACAAGTCCGAACCTTTTGAGATATTCACAGAATATAAGTTGGAAGTAGAGAACCAAAAACGAGTATAAGTATTATGTCCTTTGATGTGATCAAGGAGGATAATACTTGAGCACGGGATTCCTGGACTATTCTAAGAATGGGATTCTCTCTCAGCATTACTCCTCCGTATACACCTCAGCACCTCGGTGTGGGGCGGAGCAATAGCACCCTATGTGATATGGTGTGCTCTATGATGAGTACTACTGAGTTTCATATTTCCTTTTAGGGAGTTATGCACTTATGAAGTTGCATACCTATTGAATAGGGTTCCGATCAAATCAGTTGCTTACCATTTCATATGAGATATGGAAAGGGAAGAGCCCATCTCTTAAGTCAGTTAAGATTTGGGGTTGTCCGGCCTATGTCTAAAAGCAAAATCCGGACAAGCTCGAGGCAAAGTCAGATCTGTGGAAGTTTGTTGGATATCCCAAGCATAAGCAAGGGAATATCTTCTACCTAACCGAGGAACAAAAATGTTTTGTTTCTCAGCATGCCACCTTTGTGAAAGGGAATTTCTTGTGAAGAAATTATTGGTTATGAGGTAGAACTGGAAACAGTTCCAGCTATAAAAACTGCAGCTGATGATTTGGTAGAACCAAAGGATTCAATAGTGAACAACGAACCTCAGCCTCTCCGCCGATCTAGTAGGTTTCCTTACCCACCTGAGAGATACTTCGGTTTCTCTATGACAGTAGGAGCAAGGATTGCATCATGGAATGATGACCCAACTAGTTTCAGGCTGGCCATCAGGAGTAGGACTCTGTAAGAATGGCTGGATGCTTATCTATCTGAGATGGAATCCTTATACACCAACAAAGTATGGACTTTGGTTGCTTTATCTGAAGGGTTAAATCCCCATCAGGAGCAAGTATATCTTGAGAAGATTACTTGGTGTACATGGAAATGTTGAGACTTTCAAAGCCAGACTTGTTAAAAGTTTGCATCATTGACCTGGTACGGATTATGATGAAACCTTTTCTAAGTACCTATACTTAAGTCCATCCAGATCCTACATGCCACGGCTGCATACTTTGACTACGATATCTGGCGGTTGGGTGTCATGACTGCTTTTCTAAATAAAGATTTATAAGAGATAGTCTATAAGTACACAGTCAGAGGGCTTCGTAGACTGCGGGAGCAGCGGAAACGTGTGCAAGATGTTTTATATGATAAAGCAGGCATCGCGGAGTTGGAACATCTGTTTTGATGAGTTAGTCGAAGAGTTTGACATCATCAAAATGGTAGATGAACCTTGTATATACAAAAAGGTAGTAGGGAGTATACTGGTGATCCTCGTAGAGTACGTGGATGACATACTCTTGATAGGGAAGGAGTTTCCTACGCTACGCTCGGTCAATCTCCGCTTATCACTAGGATTCTCCATAAAGGATCAAAGTGATACCTACTAAATCCTGGGTTTTGGATCTATGAGATAGATCTAATTGGATGTTAGGATACTCACTAGTTGTAGTGAGATGGTATCAATTGATCCTGGGGAGAATCAGTGGAAAGGTTCTAGGGTGATAAGGACGACTGAATGTCAGTCGCAGGCATTGTCTTTACCCTCAGTAAAGGGACGATATGTTGGAAGAGTTCCAAGCCAGATACCGTGGCATACTAGAAGATAAAGGCTGGTTACATCGCTACCAAAGATGCTACCAAAGAGGAAGTCTGGGTGTATATTAGTTCATGAGATGAACTTCGTTCCTCCCATTGTGTGACAATGGAGTTGTGGCTTATGCCTAGAAACGCCCGGCCCATCAGTGATCCAGATATAATTCTTAGGCAGTGTCACCTGATCATGGAGATGGTTGATCTCCAGGATGATTGAGGTTATGAGAGTAGACTCAGAGGACAACACGGCGGATCCACTCACAAAGGCCTTTTCCCAGAGAGAGACTTTTATGGGATGGTTGAGTATGAGATACTTCAACCACTGCTATCAGATGGCCCTAGTGAAAGTGGGAGATTGTTAGTTATATGTATGCCCTAGAGGCCATTATTATACATAGGATGTATATTGTAGTGGATGCTTGGACATATATAGGGATGACTTTCTTGCACGATATGATATTATGCTATCTGGTTACTCTTTACCTTAATGTGTACACTGATTGTCTCTTTGTTACATGTTGGAAAAGCCCTTAGGATGTGTACTTAACTACCTGGACTATGATATGGATCATACTAGTGGGGACATGGTAGTCCATAAGTACATCCTTCAAAGTCCCTAGTCGTGGGTGTATCGAGACGGGGCATCGATAAACCAGAGTACACTAGCGTATACCTTCTCGACCCATACAGATGGGCGATGGATGATCCTATATCCATTGGTGTTTGACATCAGAGATGATATACGGGTGCTCAGTGGAGACTGGGTACACTGGACGGACTCGCCGAGAACTCCCAGATGGTATTATACCTTACGTCAGATAGCAGTTCTCTGGTGACACTGGTGCAGGTTAGTCTGTAGACCCGAGATCGCCATAGAGTCTTGTGTGATTCCCACTGTGCTTTGATTTCCCACATACCACGTCCAAGAGGGCGTGCAAAAAGGGTACAGTCCCGAATCACATGGAGGCAATGAGCGATAGGAGGGGTTTCGTCTCTCCCGGTATAGGGAGTTGATGTTGCGCAGTCCTCGATTGGCTATAACAGGAAGTCCTTGGCCAAGGATGTTTTAGGGATGTACTGGTAAGTGTTACCAGTAGTTTCTCGACCCGTTATGAGCCTCATATCGACACGACTTATCGAGTTATTGGGGTCTGACGTTTACCACCCCTAGACGAGATATGCGACATATTAGACGAACATACCGGACTGTACGGTAGTGTTACTCGTTGGATTCACAGGAGTGTGAGCGGGCTTGCCCGTTGATCTTCTGATCGCTCAATACCCCGGTGGCCGTTACGTTTAGCAGACCGCTTGCGGCTTGTGGGTGTTTGATATGATCATTACCTGCTGCCGGCGTATTGACGAGTCTTTAGAGTCCTACACAGGGGTTTCCTGGCTCAAGACAAACGGAGTAGGAGCACATATGTGATATGTGCGGGACCGAGATTGATACGATATGAGATACCGTATTCGATTCTCGCGATTTGTGACATTCATCGGTTGTATGGATATAGCCGGGTTATCGGATCAAGTGTTGATTCGGTAAGTTGTTACTTTTGATATTAGTCGGTTATAGCCGGATTATTAAATCAAGAGTTGATTTAATAATTTAATGTATAATTATATATTTGATATATTACATTACATTAACTAATTATAGCTCACTTAAGATTTATTTTCTCACTAGTTTGTGCACATTGTTTATATGTGATATATGCAAGTGTACATGTAGGTATCATGCTTGATGATACACACAAGATGGGTGTATGAGAGTTACACTAAGATTAGGGTTAAGATTAGGGTTATTGGATTATCTTAAGATTTAACAAATGAGTTATACTTAGTCAAAGTTGTCAAGCTTGTAGAAGCTTGGAGAAACTTTGACAAAGTCCACTCTTTTGTCAATTCTCTTGATATTTCTTTAACCTAACCCTTAAACCTCATAACTTAGTTAATTCTCTACATGAGTTAAGCATGAGGGCTTAACTCAAGCATGGGTGAATTATTCAAGAGGATAAGTTTTTTTTTGGATAAAGAATTCACTTCTTCTTCTTCATCAAGCTCCTTGAAAAGCTTTCTAGCTCTAATGGTGCCTTGAGGAAAAATGTGAGAAAATCAATTTTAAAGTGAGCAACCTTCCTACTTCATCATACTCTACTACTTGCCATTTAGTAGAGGGTGTTCTCTTCATAAAGTTCTTGACCAAGTGAAGGAATAGCTTGAGTTTGAGTCTCCCCGACGTAGATCATTTTCGGCCTCGAAGTCAATGACCTAGCCCGATCATTTCTCCGACGAAACCATTTCTAGAGTCCGGGATCCCGATGATCACAGCGGAGGGACGTCAACACGGAGCTAAAGTGGTGGCGGACCGGATCTACAAAGGTTGTAATCCCTTTCACTTGTAGTTAAGTTGTTAACTTGCATGTTCTTTCGCCTTAACTTCTAGTTAACGATCTATATTAGGGTTTCTCGGCACCGTAAAATTTTAATTTGGCATGGTTGATGCCTTGTGGAATCTTTTAAGTGTGCCTAGTAACCCTACAATTATACCCCCTCTCTGGAAATTTTTCAAAAAGTTGGATTTTTCCATGTTAAAAATATTCAGAAAAAGAAGCAGGGAATTCTATGGACACATTTGAAGAACGAAACTCTAACTCATCTAAGCGACCGCGGATCCACGGCTAAAACAAGGTTTTGGCGGCGGATCCACGGCGCCACTTGAGAGGCTTAGGTCGGGCCCTTCATCCATATGTCCGTGGTAATGTGGCATGTCTCTCGTTAATTTTAACAGTGATCAAGTGTTGAGCTTTCTGGGAATTTTGGGAATTCGTTGATTTGATCGAATTGTCTAACGTCGTCTAGCTTTCTGTAATAAGATACAATAATTGGAATTTACAAAATTTTTTGTTGCGTGTAAATCTAACATTTCGGTCTCGGGTGTAATCGGAAATCTTGTTGAATTATCCAACTTTTTTTGAAAAGTTTTTTCATGGGTGAGACCTAAATGCGAGCTTTACATTGTTAGGCATGAAAACTTGGATATGTGATATCCCGGGTTTATGTTATCTAAGGACAGTTATGATTCCAATTGTTGTAGTTTTACATTTTCTTTTCTGCGACCGTAAGAGTAATATGTAGTTTATCGCCGGTTTCGGTACTATATGTCAACGACAATTGGGATACGCATATTTACTTACGTTGATAACATGTGATGTTATGTGTTGCTGTGATATGTTATATTAGATCGTCGTGTTTTGAATAGCCGGGGGTTTTATGTGAGATGGTTTTTTTTATTTTCATTCATGTAAAATTCGATGTATATAATATTCTTTTATTGGGGCACTTCCGGGTTGAGGATGATGCTACCATTGTATATTATTTACTTTTCCGCGTTAGGATAGACCCAAGGAGGAGAGTACAAGTAACCGGCTTCTAGGGTCCAGTGGGAGGCCCTCTCGAAGAGTCGAGACCGAGTCTCCTAACCCTAAAATTGGTAGGGTTGCTTGACGCTCTCGTAGGGGTCTAGGGATATGGGATTGGATATTCATCGTGACTGTGGAATCCGTGTTTTATACAGACTCACAATAAAACACAGACCTCCTAGTTTATCCAATATTTCATATGTTATCTTCTGCTGCTGATATACTGTGATGTGATCATTCTGTATGCGTGAGATAAAGGCTTTATTATTGTATATATGATATATAAAAAACGATACTTATGTTTTACACCAGCGCTAGTCCCGTCCCGGTATGCCGTTAGTTATGTATACTAACGGTGCATCACGGGACACTGTGGCGAATGAGGATGGCATAAGCGTACATTGTATTTTCGTTTCTTCTGTGATGCTTGGGAAGCTTAAATTATGGGATTCATTAATGAGATTAATAAAATAAAAAGCAACCTAAAAGATTGTCACGACCCAAAAGTTTAGCCCGTGACCGGCACATAACCACGTAACGTCTACAGGCGTAACGCGACTAAGTAAGCCGAAAACCCAGAAATCAAACCAGTAAAAGTATAGAGTGTTTAAGCATTTAATAGAAGCATTTATTGAAATGTTAAGAAAACTTAAGTAGACAATCACCAAGATAACAATATACGACGTCGTAGCGAAGAAAAGGGCAAAAGCGGAAAACAAATAGCATGAAAGATAAAGCTGCATAAATAAAGTCGGCTCACAACGAGCTCGACACCAGAGTACAAAATAATTTACATCGTCCTCACAACTGGTCTCTAAGTCAATACATAAGTGGTAGATGGAGAGTACTAGATACAACAATGTACATAACTGAAAGATAAACAGACACCGCACAAAACCCACCTATCAGCAAAAGAGCTAGTACGCCAACTATAGGGGTATCTGTGTCAAAAGATGTAAGAAGGCAGCCTGTCGCGACTACTCCGAAGGACAACCTGCAAACACTGTGGCACAACGGGGGTGAGTTGCCAACTCGTGAATAGTAGATAACATATAAAGGTAATCGCGAGTATGCACGTGCTGCGATACTCTAACCTATGCCAACAGATAACATCTATATGATGAACTGGATGCTCAAATCATGCAACAAGTGCGATCTAATAACATCTCCATATGATGAGCAAGATATGTGATAATCAGGTATGGCAATGCATTCTAATAACCCTATATAGAATGAGCAGGGTATGCAATGATCGTGCAAGCATGCGTACTATATCAGGTACAATAGATACATGATGAGATATCAATTACTAAATACTGAGCATGGGAAATATAATATCTACACGGAATGTCATCGTGGAAAGTATAATCGGTACCCGTCAATGCACCCAAATCCCAATACTACTCAGGCGCCGTCATCCTCTTCGGTCCTCAAATCCTGTAAATCTCATAATATCGTGAGTGCCCAACATCAGCACCCAAAATATCAACAAATACTCGTGTCTAGCATCGACACGCAAATCCTCATATATCGGGCATCCGTCAGTCCGGGTCAGCCCACGGGCTCCGTCTGCGGTATCGGCCCTTGGCCCCGGCAGTACGGGTCATCCCGCATCCATCTATCGACTCTGGTCAGTATCCTCCGGATAACCGCCAGGTCCAACCAATCACCGGTAGGTAGTAGTCCCTCTGCCTTGCTCACCGTCTACTGCACAGCGATCCGTTCTCACCCCGGGGTACCGTACCGGGTCCACCATGTACCCGTAACAGGCCTCATCCAACTCCTCGATTCGGCTTCACATATCACACGTCTCAGAGCCGAGAAAACGCATGGTGGACGCATTGAAATATCATATCAAGGGAAACCGGGTTTTTAAATAATTACATATTCTTTTTTGAAATATTCACGGTTCCCAAATCCAGAAATAACATGGAACAACAAATCTCAATGCGTAAATCTATGCAAGTATGAAGATATCAATATATGCGTGCATTGGTATGAGTATATAGTGGGCATGTGCGCAGGTATGAAGACATCAATATATATGTACACTGGTATGAGTATATAGTGTGCATGTGCGCAGGTCTGAAGACATCGATATATGTGTACACTGGTATGAGTATATAGTGTGTATGTGCGCAGGTATGAAGACATCGATATATGTGTACACTGGTATGAGTATATAATGTGCATGTGCGCAGGTATGAAGAAATCGATATATGTGTACACTGGTATGAGTATATAGTGTGCATGTGCGCAGGTATGAAGACATCGATATATGTGTACACTGGTATGAGTATATAGTGCGCATGTGCGCATGTATGAAGACATCGATATATGTGTACACTAGTATGAGTATATAGTATGCATGTGCGCAGGTATGAAGACATTACATTCGACAAGTCATGACAATCATTAATGATGCGACAATCAAGCGATATGTATAATGCATAGAAGTCCTATAGTGAAAGTGTCATGGAAATCACTAACGATGTGGGTGTAACATACAATTAGTGCTCGTGCAGCTTGAACCGTTAGTGACAGTGCAGTGTTCTATACTATCATTTCTATATGCAACAATAAGGTATGCTACTATAGTCTATATGAACCTATACAACTAACTATCCTAACACGCCCTAACGCTTAACGCCATACGGGCGATTTCCCCGTAGATGTTAAATCAACTCATCTGGTCGTGCGCTACTCGTAGCCGACCACCTGTTTCCCTTTCTTAGCTCCATCCGACGTACCCGCCTGCAAACCTGGAATTTACACAAGAATCCGTATATAAGCAACTATCTCGCAAAACGCGATATCGAAGTCAAACGATACGCTCGCGTCGCGAACTAAACGCGCGTGTGTACGATATGCTAAACGTGTGTACGCGTCTAAAACTCATCCCGACACGCCGCGATACGCTGAATCACAGAACCCACTCGCGTATCGCGCGTATCGCGCAAACTAGAAATTTCTGAAGTACGATATAACGTCCAAGATTTTACCCAAGCTAAAAACTTACAAAATTATACATACGACTCGCCCTAGAAATGTAGCAGACTCCTACCCACACAAACTACACCAAAAAATTCCCTCATCTGGCAGCAAATTACGGCCAGAATGAATAAACCGGCGGCCTCACTTTGGGGTGGGGGTCTCGGGCTCTGGTGGTGTGTTCAGGGTATATCTAGTGTTCTCCAGTTTCCTCAATTTTTCTCTGATGTGCCCGGGTCTAAAGCAGATCACTGAAAGGTGAAATTTCACTTTAAAACGCTAAATTTTGCACAATTTGAAACCCTATGGTATTTTGGTGTAATATGGGGTTTAACTAGGTTTACATGGCCTTAATAACACCTAATTAGGCTAGGTTAACCAACACTAACATCAATTAACCAAAAGTCTACACAAATCACCATTACAAGCACAAAATCTCACTTTTTTACACAAACCGAAGCTAAACTACACATACGTTAAGCTAACATGAAGTTGGGCTCAGATTCTATACCTTACAAGACCCTAGGTGCAAGGAGAAAGGAGGAGAAGAAGAAGAGGTGAGCTGCTGTTGCT
This sequence comes from Agapanthus africanus, assembly GCA_030015575.1. NCBI lineage: Eukaryota > Viridiplantae > Streptophyta > Magnoliopsida > Asparagales > Amaryllidaceae > Agapanthus > Agapanthus africanus. The sequence goes on along the minus strand of CM057347.1, from coordinate 307,620,393 downwards.
ACTGCTGCCTGCTATGCTGCTGCTGATGCTGTAGCTGCTGCTGATGCTGATGCTGTGGCTGCTGCTGATGCTTCTGCAGCTGCTGCTTCTGATGTTGCTGGGGCTGCTGCTTCTGTGTGAGGGTGTGTATGTGTGTGAGTGAGAGTGAGAGAGTTTTGAGAATGAGGAGGAAAGAAATGAGGGCTCCCTAGTCAACCCCTCCCTCCCTCTCATTAAATGAGCATGGCTCAAGCCATGTTGCCCATACTCTCTCTCTCTCCCCCTCCAAGTCAACAAATCCAAACCATTTCTCATATAAAAATTAAAAACAACACTCATAAATAAAACCCAAATACACCTAATAAGAATCAATTAACTTAATGAAAATGGGTTAATCCATCATGCTTGCTAATCATGGTTTAACCCCACCTCTTAATCCCTAGTTTACATGCACAAGTGTGTGCGCGTCTAGAAAAATTCTAATAAAATATTCATTAAATAGGATAAAATATTTGAAACTCAATTTGGTAAAATTTTTACTAAAACTATATAATAAAATATAATTAACCCCTAAACACGACCTAAGGTGTTACAATCTTCCCCCCTTAAAAAAATTCGTCCCCGAATTTAAAATTACGAAGCTACGCATACCTTCAGAGAGATGAGGGAAATTCTTCCGCATCTTGGCCTAAGCCTCCCAAGTGATATCTTCACCATTTGGGCTGCGCCAAAACACCTTTACTGATGGCAAGACCTTCGATCGAAGTTTCTTCACCTGCCGGTCCAACATTACAACTGGCTGCTTGGTGAACGAAAGATCGCGCTCGAACTAAATGGTCTGGTGCTGAATCCAGTGAGAAAGGTCATGAAGGTAATTTCAAAGTATCGACACGAAAATACTGGGTGAATACTAATAATCTGGGTGAAAGTGCCGAATTAAAGGCAATGAAACTAACTCGCCTTAAGGATCCTAAAAAGACTTACTATCTTGGAATAAGCTTCCCAAAACTCACCATGTCAATTATCGGAAAATTCCGTAGGAATACATGATCTGCCATTTTGAACCCGAATCTGCGACCATCTTGGTCAGCATATGACCTCTGTCCGAAATGGACAATTCTCATCCTGACCTAAAACAACTGGATCATCTCCGAAGTCTCTAGACTAGCTGAGATCCAAAAATCCTACAACACGGAGTTAGAAAAACAGACCGGTGATCGACACGACCTAACCCCTAAATCTAAAGGTTGCCAATTGGAGTGTCTCCTGATAACAGCTATCGAAGGAGAACCCTAACAATGGCGAGTGACGATCCCCAACTGCCGACAACAATTACTATGCATGCACAAACTTAGCAAAGAACAACAGAGCAAACTGAGTATAACCGGACAACAAGCATCCGAATGGAGTCACACCCTGACTAAACCTGGGTAGACACCATAACGACATTCGGGGAGATCTGCTCTCGTTCCCTCTTCGGAACAGTTAAAGGTTGCAACTTTCCCGCCGGTCTCAGTTGCTCAACCCAAGCACACAACAAGACAGACACCTTGAAACGAATCCTGAGACTTCTCTTTCCGTCCCTGCCTACCCGTAACTATCTCACAAGTCACGTTAAATGTTGGTGGGACTTGAATGAGTACAGAGAGTTGACCGATGTGCCTGCCCTAGGATTACACGTCTCTATCCTATAATATCAGGTACACAAGCGTGTCCCTAAACTTAGCATACCCTTGTCATAAATCAAGGAACCAAAATCATTACCCAGCCGAATAAGCTCAAGTATCTCTAACGAACGAGCGTCGGCGGGCAGTGTCTCGCGAAAGCGATTAAAGAAGAGTGGTCGGGCGCGGACATGAGCAAGCTGTCTCCTCTGTAGAGACGAACTTAAGTTGTACTCCACGATCGCACAAGAACTGTAAATCTGGGGAGGACTATCATAACAAATCAAAATCCGCTGCAGAAAGATGTACATTAAGCTCTGGTGGTCCGTGAAAAATCTGACACGACTCTCAAACAAGTAGTGTCTCCAATCTCCAACGCCAAACCACCGCGGCCATCCCCAGATCATGAGTGGGATATCCTTCTCGTACTTCCTCCAAATGTAGGGAAGCAAAAGCCATAACTCCATAGTGTCACCTCAGTACACACTCGAGCCCTACTCACGAACCATCACAGTTAAACCACAAAGTCGCCCGAACCAAAAAGCAAAGAAACAACTGATGCAGTTGTTAACCGAATCTTCAACTGCCGAAACTCCGTACACAAGCCTCAGTCCAAAGAAAGAACCCTCCATTCCAGTCAATTCAGTCAATGGTGCAGCACTACACTAGCAATCCTGCATGAAACGGCAGTAAAAACCCGCTAAGCCCAAAATCTGCGGACCTCCGTCCTGCTCACAAGTCTGGCCTAAGCTGTACGGCCACGATCTTCCTCGGAACCATACAAAATCGTCTCCGTAACTACAAGACCTAGGAGTCAACACAAACAAGCCTGAAGGAACACTCCGAGAATCTAGTAAACCGCTGGGGCTCTCCCAGAATCTGTAAAACAGATCCTCAAGTGCTACTCCTAACCCTCGAGACCCATTAAATAGACCAGGATGTCGTAAATAACACAACAATAACTGGTCGTGGAACATCCCGAAGAAATTCGGTTCATCACACCTACGAATGCTGCTAGAGCATTGGTGAGTCCAGTGACACACCCAAAACACACAAAGCCCGTAGCACGCACAAGGCAGTCTTCGGAATGTCATCACTCCGAACCCCCAACAATGATGATCTGATCCCAAACAAACATAGACAAAGTCTCGCACTCTGACGCTGATCGAAGAAATCGTCAAGGCGAGGTAAAGGATACCCATCCGCACCGTAAGCCTGTTCAATTGACGATCCATCAATACACAACCTCAATCTATCGCCCTTCTCCTTGACTAACAGAAATGGGAGCTTCCTAATGCGAAACACTCAGACACACGAAACTCCTCCAACTAACAACTCTGCAGCAGATCCTTAAGCTTCGCCGGCTCGTCTGGAACGACGTCGGAAAACTCTCGCACGAAAGAAAACTGGTCCAACAAACCAACTGTGGCTACAGTATCACGAATGAACGCCAAGAATCCACGACATCACCTCAAAAGTCGACTTGCGAAAAGGCTGAATTCAAGCTGTGAGAGGCGGCACAACTATCCACCTGCACAACAAGAACTGACTCGCCGGGGAAAACAAAACCTAACTTTTTCCACACGGTAGTCCATAACGCCTAGCACGTAGCTAACCAGTTCGTGCCCAGGAGAATTCCAAGTCCAACATCTCTAGAAGGATAAAAAATAACAGACGATTCAATATCTCCTATCTGATTGGCACACGACCGAATTACGTGTCGTGCAACAAAAGGATCGCTGACAGAAGTTAACACATCAAACGGCTGATCTACCTAGCACGACTCTCGTCCTAAACTCGGCACGAAGTGTAGAAACATACGAGTGCAACAAAAGGACATACTGAAAGAGTACCTGAAACCACAGCATTGGACGCCTGAGCATCCAGATGAGTCGAAGCAAAAACTTGGGCCTGCCCTTCATCTGCGACTGACCGAACTCCTTCTCTACTAGCCTGACCCCTCTGCGCGAACCCTCCGCGTCCATGGCATTTCAGAATACGACCCTGACATGGTGTGAAGGAACACTTCCTGATGAGGTGTTGAAGGCTTCCGCATCGTAAACATCTACGCGCTGACCGCTGTCCTTCCTGGGTATGAGAGCCAAACGACTGTCCTCGTCCTAAGCCTCTGCGCTGGGCTGGTACACCAGTACGATTCATCAACTGTTCTGGAACTCTCACGGTCTCTGGAAGACGTGTCTCGTAAACTGGGGCTGCCTCCACCGGTGCTATGTAGGGGACGGAATACTGCATGCTGATCGCAAGGAACAACTGGGTAACAGGGGTGACAACCACCTGTCGCTGCGCTCGAACGACCTCCACCAATGAGCTCATCGCCTGGCGCAAGCCCTGCATCTCTGCCACTAGTCTAGCGATCTGGCCTGTCATAGGATAAACAATCTGCACTGGTACAACGGGTGTACTACCCGGATCAGTCCTCGTCTCCGACGAATCAACTCGAATCTCGGCTCCCGCGGCCGCTCTCTGGGCCCTCGTAGTCCTTGGCGGTATAATGGCTGAAAGAAATTAAGATTCGATGAGGATATGAAAATCGAATCACAAGGATGTATACCATCATGAAGGAATTTCAATCAATAAGTCCTAAGGTCGCTTAGGCAGAGTACCGTGTCGTGAGTATGCCGCGGAACATACGCACGCTATGCCACTCTGCTGCAGCTACCTACTCCATCATACTAGGGTCATCCTACACCCCGAAGGTAAAGCCTACGCTCTGATACCAACTTTGTCACGACCCAAAAGTTTGGCCCGTGACCGGCACTTAACCACGAAACGTCTACAGGCGTAACGCGACTAAGTAAGCCGAAAACCCAGAAATCAAACCAGTAAAAGTATAGAGTGTTTAAGCATTTAATAGAAGCATTTATTGAAATGTTAAGAAAACTTAAGTAGACAATCACCAAGATAACAATATACGACGCCGTAGAGAAGAAAAGGGCAAAAGCGGAAAAAAAATAGCATGAAAGATAGAGCTGCATAAATAAAGTCGGCTCACAACGAGCTCGACACCAGAGTACAAAATAATATACATCGTACTCACAACGGGTCTCTAAGTTAATACATAAGTGGTAGATGGAGAGTACTAGATACAACAATGTACATAACTGAAAGATAAACAGATACCGCACAAAACCCAACTATCAGCAAAAGAGCGAGTATGCCAACTATAGGGGTATCTGTGTCAAAAGATGCAAGAAGGCAGCCTGCCGCGACTACTCCGAAGGGCAACCTACAAACACTGTGGCACAATGGGGGTGAGTTTCCAACTCGTGAATAGTAGATAACATATAAAGGTAATCGCGAGTATGCACGTGCTGTGATACTCTAACCTATGCCAACAGATAATATCTATATGATGAACTGGATGCTCAAATCATGCAACAAGTGCGATCTAATAACATCTCTATATGATGAGCAAGATATGTGATAATCAGGTATGGCAATGCATTCTAATAACCCTATATAGAATGAGCAGGATATGAAATGATCGTGCAAGCATGCGTACTATATCAGGTACAATAGATACAAGATGAGATATCAATTACTAAATACTGAGCATGGGAAATATAACATCTACACGGAATGTCATCGTGGAAAGTATAATCGGTACCCATCAATGCACCCAAATCTCAATACTACTCAGGCGCCGTCATCCTCTTCGGTCCTCAAATCCTGTAAATCTCATAACATCGTGAGTGCCCAAAATCGGCACCCAAAATATCAACAAATACTCGTGTCTAGCATCGACACGTAAATCCTCATATATCGGGCATCCGTCAGTACGGGTCAGCCCACGGGCTCCGTCTGCGGTATCGGCCCTCGGCCTCGGCAGTACGAGTCATCCCGCATCCATCTATCGACTCTGTTCTGTACCCCCCGGATAATCACCAGGTCCAACCAATCACCGGTAAGTAGTAGTCCCTCTGCCATGCTCACCGTCGACTGCACAGCGATCCGTTCTCGCTCCGGGGTACCATACTGTTAGGTTTACCTTCCACCCTATGAAAGGTTTGGAAGCATCACATGTACCAAAGATTAGTTTTTTATGGTGCTAAGTAAGCATACAAAGGATCTATCCTAGAAAATTAGGGTTTCATAACACTACAAGTAACAAAGACAAGGGTTTTGAGAGTACAACCTTTGTAGCTCCCTACGCTAGACTCCTTGGCCACTTGAGGGTTGTAAAATGGTTAGCTTGAAGTCTTCTAACGTCCACGACGATCCACCCGAAGCTCCTTTGTCCAAGCTAGCAACTTCACTTTATCAAGAGAAAGAAATGAAGCTAACACTCTAAACAAGTGGGCTAGACTTGTGTAGAATGATGTTGTGGTGGCTTTTCTCACTTCAAAAACCTAACTTGATGAGTGTTTTGCTCACTATAGAAAACTAGAGAGCAAAAGAAGAAGGAGGAAGAAGATGATGTCTTTTCTTTGAACAAGAGTAAAAGATTAACCCTTGTGAAGAAAATGAAAATATATGTATATATATTTTTCACTCCTCATCTCAAACCATGGTTAAATGATAAAGTTATTATTGTATTTGAGTTTAAAACACAAAGGAAAGATTAACCCATGGTTAATAAGTAGGTGAACATGGTTAGGAGAAGAAGAGTGTAGAAACCATGTGTTAATCTTTATCTTTTTCATTTGTTTTTAAAACAAATACAAATATAACAATAATCCATATATAAAACCATGGTGTGAGTCTTATATTGCCACCATTTTCAATGTATAAGCAACCATGAAGGATGATGTATGTATGTATGTGTGTATGCACATCCATATGTGCATGAATCTATAAAGAAAGCATACATGCATGCATACATCCATCAAATACAAGAAAGGATTTCTAGTGAGAAACTAATGGTTAAATGATAAATTAACACTTGATTTATCAATCCGGCCCTATCATATACGACCTAACCAAAAGCAAGCCGCCCGATTAATATACGGTATCTCATACGCGCATTTTAACCGGGTCCATGCGCATATCGCATATGCGCACCACAACGTTTCGCCTGGACTAGGTAACTCCTTTGTGGGACTCTAAGACTCGTCAATATGCCGACAGTGGGTGATGATCATATCAAGCACCCCCAAGCCGCAAGCGGTCAGCTAAACGTAACGGCCACCCGGGTATTGAGCGATCAGAAGAAAACAAGCGAACCTGCTACAACTCCCGTCGAGCCAACCGGCAACACTACCGTACAATCCGGTCTCTTCGTCAGATATGCTGCATATCGAGCCTAGGGATGGTCACGCCGACCCCAATAACTCAATAAGTCATGCCGGTGAATGGTCTATAACAGATCGAGAAACTACCGATAACACTTACCTGTAAATCTCAGCAGCCCTGGCCAGGGACTTACTGATATAACCAGTCGGGCACAGCACAGCATCAACTCCCAATAACGGGAGAGACGAAACCCCTCCTATCGCTCATCGCCTTCGTTTGTCTCGGGACTGTACCCAACGGCCACCTGTTTGCACGACTAAGTAGAGCCGTGGTAGGGTGGTCATCAAAGTACAGTAGGAGAACACACAAGACTCTATGACGATCTCGGGTCTACAGACAAACCTGTACCAGTGTCATCTGAGAACTGCTATCATACGATAGATATAATTCCATATAGGAGTTCTCGGTGAGTCCGTCCAGTGTACCCAGTCACCACTGAGCACCCGTATATGATCTTGATGTCAAACATCGATGAATAGGAACATCCATCGCCCATCATATGGGTCAAGTATCATATACGCTAGTCTACTCTGGTATATCAATGCCCCGTCTCGATATACCTACGACTAGGGACATTCCAGGATATGCTTATAAACTGCAGATGTCCCACTAGTATGATCTCCATCATAATCACAGTAGTCAAGCCGATATCCTCAGGGCTTTATTAGCATGTATGAATGAATAAAAGCATGATCAAATCAACATATCAGATAAAGAAGAACCAGATAGCATACTATCATGTCGAGCAAGAATGTACACTGAATATATATATACATGTACAGATACATCCACTATCATATAATGGCCTCTAGGGCATACATATATCCAACAATCTCCCACTTGCACTAAGGTCAGTTATTGGCGTATCTCATACCCAACATCTCAAAAAGTCGCTCATGCTGTGGCTGAGGGAGGGCCTTGGTGAATAGATCCGCGGCGTTATTCTTTGTGTCTACTCTCCTAATCTCGATCTCGCGGCGATCTACAATCTCCCGGATCAAATGAAAACGCCTCAGGATGTGTCTGGACCGCTGATGGGATCTGGGCTCCTTGGCTAACGCCATAGCCACATTATTATCACAATACAATGGTATTGGATCAATAATGGTTGGAACTACTCCTAGATCTGAGATGAACTTCTTCATCCAGACGGCTTCCTTGGCGGCATCATTCGCAGCAATGTACTCAGCTTCCATCGTAGAGTCTGCAACGGTATCCTGTTTGGAACTCTTCCAACTTACCGCCCCTCCATTGAGGGTAAATACAAACCCAGAGATAGATTTGCTGTCGTCCTTATCGCTCTGGAAGCTCGAATTGGTAAAGGCCTTCATTTGGAGATCTCCATTACCATACACCAAGAACAATTCTTTAGTTCTTCGCAAGTACTTAAGAATGTTCTTCACAGCTGTCCAGTGATTCTCCCCTGGGTTTGATTGATACCTGCTTACAACACTAAGTGCATAAGCTATATCTGGGCGTGTACATAACATCGCATACATTATAGATCCTATTGTCGAAGAATAGGGTATAACGCTCATGCGAGCTCTCTCTTCATCGGTCTTTAGGCAAGAGTCCTTGGAGAGAGTGACCCCATGGCAAGCGGGTAAGGCATGTTGGATATAGTGCCCTCAGAGTCAATTATTGGATCACAGGCACGTGATTGCAATGATTGAGGAGTACCTATGCCGGTAGGACTGTCTTACTCGAGATGATAGTATGCCATCTGGTTTATTTTTATCATCGTGTACTTCTTTAGGTGACCTTACGAGTCGCGAGCCCCTAGGATTCTTGCTTGACTACCAATAGTATGAGGGCGATCATATACGTGAGAGCTGGAGTCTATAAGCACATCCTTAAAAGGTCCCTAGTCGTGGGAGTTTCGAGACAGGGCATCGATACTCCGGAGTAGACTAGTGTATACAGTCGAGACCCCGACGAGGGGCGGTGGCCGGTCTCACAAGCCACTAGTGTCAGTTGGTTCACCTAAGATGTATACAGGTGATCATTGGGTTATGAGTACACCGGACAGGACTCGCCGGGAACCTGCTAGTTGGAATTATACCTGATGTCAGATAGCGTTTCCCTGGTGACATGTGTACAGGTTAGTTCATCGACCTGAGATCGTCATTTGTCTCGTGTGAGTTCCCACTGTGCTTTGATTACTACCCTACCATGCTCAAAGGAGACGTGCAAACAGGTTTTAGTTGGGTACAGTCCCGAGCCACATGGAGGCAGTGAGCGGATCTGCAGCGGTTCGTCTCTCCCGGTATTGGGGGTGAGGTCGCGCTGTGTCTAGGAGAGCCAGAACATGAAAAGTCCTTGGCCAAGGCAGGAGATTTGCTGGTAGGTATTCCAGTAGTATCTCAGGGTGTTCTGGGCTACACTCCGACACGACTTGTATCGCTATTGGGGGTCTGACTTTTACCAACCCCCTAGGCCTGCCATGCGATGCTCATAGACGAACGGACAGGACTGTACGGATATTGTCACTGACAGGCTCAGTAGGGTGTCGGGATGAGTTCGCTCATCGACGTCCCTTTTGGTCAGTACTGGTAGCCCGTTACGTATTGGCTGATACCTCTGACGTGCTAGTGGTTAAATCCACAGCCATAGTATTGACGAGTCTTTAGAGTCCACCACACAAAGTTACTCAAGTTTCGGGCGAAACGCTGTAGAGGCCGTATGGAGATATGGCAGGGTTCGATCAGATACGTGCGGTATTGCACGGATCATGATCGGATGGATTTTACTAGCCGGCTTTGGCTTAAGCTGGATCCTAGAATTAGATAGTGTAGTTTTGTCTCTTTGCATTTGTGTTCAGTGGGAATACAAATGCTGGCATGTATTTGCAGTAGCGGGGTTTTCCTGTAATTTATTACGGGATCAGTTTTCTGAAGTTGCCAGTTTGCATTCCGTTCTGGCCGGTTTTCCTTTGTTCTTTCGTGGCCAGACTTTTCGTTGGAGGGGGTAATTTGCAATTGTGCAAATTACTTTTTGTGGAGGGGTTTTATTGCATATGTGAGGCATCATGAGTGTTCTCTCATCATGAGATGCTTTTCTTGTCCATTTCATAGCCTTTATTGTGATGGTGTGTGAAAGGTTTTGACTTGATATTGGTGTGACCTTTTTCTACACTTTTTCATCCCCTTTCTTCTCTTGGAAGATTGATTCATTTTTCATTTTTTCCTCATGCTTGAAAGGGGCCGGCCATTATTGGTAGAGAGGATGAGAGAAATTCTTTTTGGTGTAGGAAAATAATCATCTCCCTTTTTAGCTTGCTACCAAAAATTCCCATGCACATCTCTCCATTGTTCATTCTCTACTCCACCTCCATCATGGCAACCTCAATAACCCTAAAGAGACATAGACTCTACACTAGCCTACAGCATCTCTTGGACGCGTCGGCTAGCCAACTTCGCGCCCGAGTTGCCTCGGTCCAGAGGTGGGAGCCCGTAAACGAATCCGGCTACGTGGTGCCCTTTCCGACGAGGTTGTGACGGACGGAGATTCTGCGGGAGATCGGAGTGGAGACGAAGACCGAAGGACATGGATCGCTTGGTATACTTCTCTACCCATCTTGTATTTTGCTAGTAGCTAGGTTAATGGCCCGATCCGGGATAAAAGTGCGCGGTGGTGCCGGTTTGCTAGTTTGCAAAGTTTTTGTTTCCGCGTTTCCGGTGTCGGATCGACGGCCGGGGCGCCGCCGCGGACTTACAATGGTATCAGAGCCACGTCGTTAACCTACCTAGCTTGCTCTAGTATGTTTAAAACCCGATCGAACAAGAATCGCAAAAACCTTATTTTCAGTGCATGTGTTTTCTGTCGAAATTTTTTCTGCTCCAAAAATTTTTCAGGTTGTCTCAGAATACTATACATGGATATAGAAGCAATCTGTGAAAATTTGGTCGCGCGATCTCTCCATACCGCCGCGGAACCGCGGCCAAACCCATGCTTGGGACGCGGTTCCGCCGCTCTTTTGATTGATCACTTGATCAAAATTTTGCAGATTGTTTCTGAGTTGGAAATAAGGGTTTTGGGACATTCTTTTTGCGCCCAGATTTTCTGTGAGTGCTACAGTAGTGCTTGGGGCCCACTTTGATAAATTTGTTCGATCGGATATTTTAAACAAGTTAGTTCACAGTATTTATATTATATCTGCGACCGTGAATGTCATTCGATCGGTAAATCCAGTCTATCTGCTATAGCCCATTTAGACGGATTTGCGAACGTGACATTCACGTTGATGTTCTGTGTTGTGCTGTGATGTTGCGGATCGGTCGTGGGGATAGCCTGGTTGCAGTGCTAGTACAGTTCTGTTTTATATGTACATTTGATATTGCGGGGCGAGCGTTCGACATGTGGACTGCCGTCACTGCCTGTTTGTATTATTCTTTTGGGGCACGACCAGGTTGCGGTCGATGTACCCGTTGTATGTATACTTTACTTTCTGTACTAGGGTTACCCCGCGGAGGGGTGCACGGATAGCCGGGTTCTAGAAGGCAACGGGCCCGCATCTTATGGCTTTAAGACGGAGGGGGCTTTGTAAGTGCACGGCGGCGCCCCGGCCGTCAATCCGACGGCCAAATGCGGAAGCGGTGATAAACTTTAATTTTTCTTGAACTGGCAAACCGCCGCGTACTAATACCCGGATCGAACCACTAACAAGTCCTAGCTATCTACAAGAAAGGGAATAGAGATATACCGACGATCCAAGTCCTCCGGTCTTCTCGTCATAGTCCCGATCTCCTGCGGAATGTCCCGTCTCCTCCTCGTCGCCGGAAGTGCACCACATCGCCTACTTCTTTTACGGGCTCCCACCTCAATGCCGAGGCAACTCGGGCACGAAGCCGGCTACTCGACGTGCCCAAGATTTGCTGTAGAATGTAGTGTGGATCTATATGTCTCATTTGGGGTTTGTGGAGTTGCCATTTTGGTAGAGGGATGATACAAGAAGTATATGGAGGAGCTTGGAGAATTTTGGTGCATGAAATGAACAACATTTCCCCCCCTTCAATTTTTGGACAGCCCCTCCTATACATGGCCGGCCATCTCTAGTGAGGGAGGGAGAGAATGAGATAGAATCCCATGAGGGAGTGAGTGGCTTGAACAATAATGCAAGGCATCAAAAACAAATCATGAAAGAATATGATCATAAGCAAAACCACACACAACTCCAACCATCAACAACCATCATGACCACTAAAAGTCAAGCTATCATGAGAAAGGAAAGTCAAGTGATGGGACAAGTATCATGACATGATAATATGCAAAGACCCCCTCCACAAATGCTTATTTGCAACAATGCAAATAAGCCCTCCTCCACCAATCTTCGGCCAATGAACGATACAAAGGAAATTGGCCGAAACGGAAAGCAAACTGGCAACTCCAGAAAACTGGTCCTGTAATAAATTACAGGAAAACCCCGATACTGTGCATACACACCCGCATTTGTATTCCGACCGAAATACAAATGCAATGAGACAAAATCTACACTGTACTATACTAGGATCCGGCCTATACCAAAACCGGCTAGTAATATCTGTTTGATCCTGATCCGTGCAATACCGCACGTATCTGATCGAACCCTGCCATATAACCATACGGCCTGTAGTACAAACTGTCCGATCCTGATCCGTGCAATACCGCACGTATCTGATCGGACCTTGCCATATCTCCATACGGCCTCTACAACTTTTCGCCCGAAAGCTGAGTAACAGAATGTGGGGGACTCTAAAGACTCATCAACACCTTGGTTGTGGATTTAACCACTAGCACGTTAGAGGTATAAGCCAATACATAACGGGCTACCAGGTATTGACCAAAAGGGACGTCTGTGAGCGAACTCAGCCTGACTCCCTACTGAGCCTGTCAGTGACAATATCCGTACAGTCCGGTCCGTTCGTCTATGAGCATCGCATGGCGGGCCTAGGGGGTTGGTAAAAGTCAGACCCCCAAAAGCGGTACAAGTCGTGTCGGAGTGTAGCCCAGAACACCCTGAGATACTACTGGAATACCTACCAGTAAATCTCCTTGCCTCGGCCGAGGGCTTTGTGTAATGGCTCTCCTAGACACAGCACGACCTCACCCCCAATACCGGGAGAGACGAACCCCTGAAGATGCGCTCACTGCCTCCATGTGGCTCGGGACTGTACCCAACTAAAACCTGTTTGCACGACTCCTTTGAGCCGTGGTAGGGTAGTAATCAAAGTACAGTGGGAACTCACACAAGACAAATGACGATCCCCAGGTCGATGAATTAACCTGTACACATGTCACCAGGGAACTGCCATCTGACGTCTGGTATATGACCAACTAGCATGTTCCCGGCGAGTCCTGTCCAGTGTACTCATAAACCCAATGAGCACCTGTATACATCTTAGGTGATCCAACTGACACCAATGGCTTGTGAGACCGGCCACCGCCCCTCGTCGGGGTCTCGACTGTATACACTAGTCTACTCTGGAGTATCGATGCCCTGTCTCGAAACTCTCACGACTAGGGACCATTTAAGGATATGCTTATAGACCCCAGCTCCCACTTATATGATCGCCCTCATACTGCTGGTGGTCAAGCAAGAATCCTAGGGGCTCTATCAACGTGTAATAGCAACCTGTCAGGTCACCTAAAACAGTACACGATGATAAAGGTAAACCAGATAGCATACTATCATCTCGAGTAAGACTGTCCTACCGGGATAGGTCCTCCATCAATCATTGCAATCACGTACCTGTGACCTAATAATTGACTCTGAGGGCACTATCTCCAACAATCTCCCACTTGCACTCAAGGCTAATTATTGCGATGTCGCATACTCACAGCCCGTGTGATACCGAACACCCAACTCCTCTACTAGTCAGTCTCACAAAGCTCGTTTGCGAGACTATTGCGTTCGAGGAATAGCCTCAGTGAGTGGATCCGCTTAGTTGTTTCTTTCTATGTCTCTCTATATCTCAAGTTCGCGGAGAAAGCCATCTCCCGAAAAGAGCAATACCTGTCTTAGAACGTGTCTGGATGTCTGATGGGACATAGCTCATAAATGATCTCCAAATCCAAACTTCTTAGACTGTATCGTCAACTGAACTTAATCAGTATCCTGCGCCATGCCTCCCTCAGTATTGCCTTAGACCACCTGTCCAAAATACTGCCCCTTGTCAGAAGGAAAACTATAACTCTGACAACCTCCTTGTCGTCCATGTCACCTTGGAAGCCTGGAATGATAACTGTCTCCCGAATGAGGCTATCGTTATCATATCCCTAGAACATCCACTTATGTTCTAAAACTGCTTCCGACTATTTCTCCAGGATTGGATTAATGTCAACTTATTGCATCTAGTGCAAGAACAACATCTGGTGTGGTACTTGACATCTCATGATTGACTCAATTGCCTGAGCAAGTGATCTGCCAATCCTGCACATCCCTCTCCCCTTTAGTCTGTAAGACACCTTTAGAGAGGGTGGTGACTCCATTACCTGCAGGTACACTACCGTGCCAGGAGTCGTCCATCCTAAATACTCTTAGAATGCTGTCTAAGTACCCAGATTGGGAAACTACCCAAATCTAGATCTAAAACCATAGATCTAGTAACCAGAATGTCTGATATAATGTCCAAGTCCCATGTGGAGAAACCACTGTGTGACGACCAAAGTATAACCGACCGTAGTATAGGAGTTTCCTTTCCTACTCTGTGTATGTCATCCAAATACCAGGATATCACACCCTACTACCTTCTCAACAGATCCATCCCCTATTCTGATGAAGTCAAACCTATGACTGTCACGTCAGAAATAGATGATCTATCTCCGCTACATCAGCTTTAGTCTATAAATAGACATAAGCTACCTGTCCACCAATGCTTCCGCTGCTCCCACTGACTACGACAACCCTCTGGCAGAGTCATATAGACGTACACTTCTAAAACTAGTTTAGAACGACGCTATACTCATCCTCCCGCCGGGTCTCGCAGCCTGGAACAACAGCAATGGTAATTGTGGGTAAACAAGAACTTCCCTGTCACCGTCCTTCAGGCTACCGTAGTACCTCTCGGGTGCCTGAAGTTATCCACCTTATCTGCGGAGTGGCAATGGAATGTCAATCCAGATTGAATCTTTAGGTTCCTTATCAAATCTTCAGTAATCGTTCGTGGTTCTGGAATCGCTCAGTTCTACCATACTCCCACTACTGTTTTCTGAAAAAATCCATTTTTAATAAAACTGTGGCGAGTCAGGAACAATATTGCTATTGTTCATCCAGATGGTAGAAAGTCAACCCTCGTCATAGCCTGGGTCAACCCACAAACAGCCATTACAGAAACGTGCCTTGAGTTGTCAAGTGTCTGGTTTTAATCATAAACCGGACAACTCCCCATACCTTAACATCGTTAAGATATGAACTGTTCTATATCATATATAGAACCAGAGGCACTGATTTAATTGAACCAGATTCAAATCATGCAACT